>OX291541.1:5485901-6735901 GCA_946406115.1 Apoda limacodes
AATGTTTTGTCACAGACGATACACATTTTTTGCCCCTAAAAGGTAGAATATCATAAATCAAGTTGTTATCCACAAAATAATTTCTCAAAGAGGTTCATAATTTACAGAAATGTGAAAATATATTTTTCAGCGTTCTATCGAGCCAAGTTAAACTGTCAGAAATTTAGACTATTGCGGTTCTGTTATTACAATGAAATACTTTGATTAACGTAAACCAAGTAACAAGCACAGATGAAAAAGTTTTTAAGTTATAATTGTTGTTATTTGAAATCATTCAGCTTTTAGTCCCATATGAACTTCAATATCTGATATATTTTCCGCAGTAGTTGAATTTCGAAAATTTCTGTCGCATAACCACCCTGACGATAATTTTTTGTTGAGGGTATGTCAATCAATTAATTATAATTAGACAATGACACGATACAAACTTCCATGGTTGCTATAACATACATTATGTTTTAAATTATTATACATATGTGATTTCATTTTAGAACCTATATCTTATACCTTCCAACGAGCAATTCGTTCTTTCTCTTAAAGGTGCTGGCACTAAGTTTTAGGTAAGTTGTAATTAGTTTAAATAAAACTCTTTGATTTTGGTATACCTTTACCACGGAGTGATTGTATTAATTTTCCGACCTTCCTTTAGATATGAAAAAACCACTGTGCTGTGGCACATGCCTGTCGCTGCTTTATGAGCAAGATATGTTGAAATTTTTTAAAAATATGTAAAGTAAATGGCACTTGTGTGTTAATTATCATTACTGCACAAGTGCGTAGTGGACGCTATTTTGATGTTGAAAAGAGTACCTACGGTAAAGGTTGCTTTACGATGACGCTTTAGTCATCGTAGATAAAGTACTGTATGAAACTGCAAATTACTTATTTCTAGTTACCAAATAAAACAACTCACACTCGAGTTTTAAAACCCTTTATGATATGTCAGTTCTTAAACAATTACTCAGACATCCTTCCTGTTTGTCGCCTATTCAATAAAAGTGGGCTGAACTCTGATATCTGCCATATTTGTTTGTGACATCATTAGCTGCAATCATCAAACAATTGTTCAAATATTTGAATAATATATATGTCGCCGGCTTACGTGTTACATTTCGTTACTTTGGCGTATATATTTATAATCTTTGCCGTGTAGGTAAATAAGAGTCTTATGTTTTTATTTTTATGACAAATACATCATGTTTAATTACCTTTGCATCTTAGATAAGCCTTTAAGCAGCAATGGAGAAACAAGGCCAAAAATGATAATGGGAAGATTAATGTGGCTTCAAGCTGTAGCTATCGGAATAATATTTGAAAAGCAGTTGTAAGCAAGCACTAACAAAAACCTATTGTGGTCGACCTAGATAAATTAATGATTCCGCCAGACACCGAACTTAAACTGAAATTTCATTGCGCAAATTTTAAAATGTTTTATTGCAACATTCTTTCTTTTTATAAATTTATTTATGCTGGATATGTAAATAATTTTAAAATATCCGGCTAGGCGTCAGCAACATTACACTATTATACACTATATTCCATTTCACCAACGAAGTCCCCTGTGACACATTTCATCCATAAAACGTAAACTATTTATCTACGTCTCAGTTGCTTTTGCATTATTTGTAATTTTGCATTTTCAAAAACATAATAGGTAATAAAAATTACTACAAAAAAAACAATAATTCACTTATTGCAAAAAGGAAACTAAAAAAAATTTGTTAGTGTATCTTAGAATATATAATTTAATACAATAGCAATAAATTCCAAACTCAGAAATACACGTCACCCTTTTTACGACAAAAGGCAAAGTTTTATGGTATGTTGTTGTATAGATAGTGACGTGACTAAGACTTTCACAAACATCGGATAAAACCGTTACGTTTTTGAAGAATCGATTACTTTTAGTTCACTTAGTTTTTGTAATTCAATAGAGTATAAAATATGAATATACAAACACATACTTTTCCTACCAAATTATATACCGTCAAATCTGGTCTAATTTTGTTACATTTTATGAAATAGGTACCTTTTTAAAATTAAGATTCTTTATTACATAATTACATGCTCATCTATATGTTACCTATGTATATATATATATATACATATAAACATGCAAACTGGACAGTATACCAGCAGTGGTGCTTAAACAGTGTGCTCCTGTGTCCCGTACTCACGCGCCTATATATATATATATATATTATATATATACATATAAACATGCAAACTGGACAGTATACCAGCAGTGGTGCTTAAACAGTGTGCTCCTGTGTCCCGTACTCACGCGCCTATATATATATATATATATTATATATATACATATAAACATGCAAACTGGACAGTATACCAGCAGTGGTGCTTAAGCAGTGTGCTCCTGTGTCCCGTACTCACGCGCCTATATATATATATATATATATTATATATATACATATAAACATGCAAACTGGACAGTATACCAGCAGTGGTGCTTAAGCAGTGTGCTCCTGTGTCCCGTACTCACGCGCCTCCCCACGATTTTCTACTACCTACACTAGGCAATTTCCTTCTTCAAAAGTGCACCAGATGCCAAAAAAGAGGCAATAGATCACATCTATCGAATTACAGGCTAATCGCTATGTCTTTAGCGAGTGTTCAACACGACATGATGAGCGAACGTCAATATGGCTTTCGCCACGGACGCTTGACTAGCGACCTTCTAGTGTATACAACAGACCGATGGGCACTAGCCATTGAGAGTCATGGGCAGGCATTAACATGTACCCTGGGCATAGCGAAGGCATTCGATCGGGTCTGACTCCGGGGTTTTCTATCGAAGTGGCGATCTTACGGCCTGGCCGAGAGTTTGTACAAGTAGGTGGCTAGCTTTTTGTCCGGCAGACGCATACGAGCCGTAGTTGATGGTAGTGGCCCCTATCATGGACATTAACCTTGGTGTCCAAGCAGTCTGTGCAAGACTCTGTGCCGACTTCTACGCTGTTTCTACTACATATAAATGACATGTTGTCCATCAACAATATACATTGCTTTGCAGATGACACTTGTGTCTAAAATCAAGACCACTTTGAGAAGACCGACTGAGGATAGGGAAACTTGGTCCAATTTAATGCTACAAAGACACAAGTCTGAGCGTTCTACTCTGAGAACACCCCGTACACTGAGGTCCCACTACATCAATTTTTAGCTTCGAGATCATTTGCACGACAATGTTAAGATGGCGTCAAAAAAACTTGAAGTCCTCAACAAAGCGGAGCAGGGCTTGTAGAAACCCCCCCCTTACAAAAAAAAATAATACGTCCTATGGCGTCTAATGGGGTGATTAGGACCGCTACATTGAAAACCTAAGTAACCCTGATTCTAAGAAGGTATGAGTTTAGTCAGTCACTAGCAAGGCGAGTGATTTTATTTTAAGATTTTAAGATTAAATTCTACATAATATAACTATCTAAGCCCTAACCATTTATCTCAACTAACTTGTCGCACACGAGTGATGTACCAATCTAAGATAGCTATTATAATACGTCCTAGTCATGATTTAAATAATCGTCACACTGGACTTCATTAAGTAAATTTCTAATACAATAACCTTCCCCATAACTACCCTTATTTACTTTCAATTAATAAATAAAATGTGTATTTAGATATCTTTTATTTAGAACAGGGAGATTCCTAAAATATTTATATCCTGTCAAAGAGTCAGCCTTTCATAATTTAGTTTCTATTACTTTATTTATTTATTTAACCTTACAATATGCCAGTAAAACGACGATAAGAAATTAAGATTTCCTTTACAGTTCGCGAAAATAAACAAAAAGCAAATGTCTGTAGTGTCGGGATCGAACCGCGGAATTATAACCACTACACTAATTGGTCGATAAATGATCGATTGAATTTAACCTAATATTTCTGCAACCTGAAGATAATTCCCTTTGTTTGCTGTAAAGGTGGTAAACAACCATACGGCCCTATAATAAGATATTTCACACAAGGTACTATTTAGTCTTCATGGTAGTTCTTCTTACAAACCAAAATCTCTTAGTAAACGTGGAATTTTCAGTATTTAGACATCTTACAGATAACAGTGAATAATTCCGTTCTTTGCGTAGGTACAAGAACTTATAAAGGAGACATCATGTGCAACCTTTCTCTTACGAACTTGAGATATTAAGATAATATAAATAAATATGGAACAAATTGCGAATAACGTAAAGATTAAATAGAGTTTCTTTTAATAATTTGTCACAGTCAATTAAGATAATTATGACGACAGAACGCCAATTTACATGGGTAGGTAACCCGTCTTAGTAGGTACTTTCCTACTATTCAGTCAGTAATGAAAACATTGCTCACTCAAAAGTCTAACACTTTAGTCAGATCAACAATAGACATTTTGAGTGATTAGAACCTTCGCGTTTCGCCGGTAGGTCGGGGTCCCCCCCCGGCTCATCAGTTATTAAGGGGGGCCCTACCTGGATAATAATACGCTATGATAATAGGATTTTCTATGAAGAAGAATTGGACAGACCCTAGAACAACTAATGTCACCTTTAACAAATCCATGTTTAATATGTTCGGTCAAAGTTTAACTTATGTCGTACCCCGGTTCAGTCATTGTTTCAGTAAGATTACCGTTAATGTTTTTCTTTCTTTTTATATCAAAAGGAGAAAACAATTCTAAAATATATATTTTTTTATTATCATTGTTTTGGCATAACTTAATTGTTACATTTTAAAAATAGACTTAGTAAAATATAAAGAAGTAAATTCAAAAATCTAAAGATATATAATTCTTATTCTATTCGTCTCCATAATGAGTGATTTATTTATTAATAAAACGAACTTCCCAAAAGGAAGGAGTAATCTGTATCCCGACAACTTATCACTCATTACTTTGACGAAAACTAATCCGGACCAATTAATGCTAACAGTTTAGATAGGTAAGTATTGAATAGGTATCTCATACAACTACCTACTAGACACACCAAAATTAAAATTTCTTCTTTATCATTTATATCCTCTGATCCGGATTAGAACTCATAAAATTTAAACAACCTCTTTAACTTTCTTGGAGTAGGGTGGAGCTGAGCTAGTAAGACCTAAAAGTAAACCAGCTCTACTCACACCCTAGTTAGTACTCGAGCTTCGCCGTCACACGAAGACCGGCTCTTCTTATTTACTACCCATTCCTGTTCTAATACTGATATTAAAAATGGAGAGATCTTACTATAACCGCGACATCCCTAGGTCTGTTGACGAAGCGTTATCATCAAAGGGTTGTGACCTTACAGTTCCATTAACTACTTTCGAAAGAAACACTTACCTTATACATATTTGTCATAAAACACCCGTACTGTAGGTTATAATTCTATAAAGGAAAAACTTTACTCAATCTGTAAAGTACTAAATTTAGTGCCCTTGCCAATCAAAATCACTAATTAAATCGTACAAATAGGTAATTCACAGTTATCACTGTTAGGTAAAATTCGAGAATAATAATTAAACCCGGCGCCATGTTTTTAAAATCGTCAACGTTTCGTATCGTTTTATGCACATTTAAATCAACCTTTTAAGTAATTCAAGTAGTTATCTATTAAATCTTATGATTAAATAAAATTCTTAAAATGAGATAGTGAAACTCTAGATATCCTATGTACGGTTTGCCACAACATCAGTATGTGATTTGTGTACCTAAACCATCAGCACATAACCTGTCTCTCATCTCTAGGTATTAATTTACAATTTTCACATACGAAACATATTTTGAGATCACACAAGAAAAGTAAAACAATGGTTATAATTAATAGTTTACCTACCCAACAACAATTCATATAGAAACTGTTCAAATGAATTTCTAGATAAATAGCTGTACTCTGAATTTTAATGCTTTAATTATTTCCTCTGAGAAATAAAACTTATCTACTCACTCAGAAAAATTATCAATGGGCGGGAAGACGCCGACAGCGACGACGACACCAATCCCGAACACCTTCACGGTTACACACGGGTACACGGTTCAATGTTAATTCAATGTAAATAACCACTTAAAGTTTTATTATTTATTCACATTTGCACTTGGTAATTGCAAACACTATTTACTAAGAAAAACGCGGGAAGCACAGTCAAAATTCTAATTAAGAATGTGGGAGGTGGGACGCTTCCCGTATCACTCGACTCAAAAAAGGCGGGAAACACTCCATTATGCAAAATCGCGCGCGTCACTCACGAATCCTGAATTTCGAATGGGAGAGAGAGGACTCTGTCACGACAGTCTCCAGCGCCGTGGCGCCAAAATCAAGCGAGCGAACGATTTCTTTCCTTTTTTATCTCTTTTACACGCACTAATTAGGAGATATCCCTATTTCCTGTATTTTTTTATTTCGTCTTCAAACAGGTTTTGTGACGTCATCGCATGACATGGTCACGTGACGATCGTACGATTCGAGCGCAAAGTTATATTATTATTTTAACACCGCGAGTACAACTACTTTACCATGCAATGAAACAAAATCTACAATAGACATATATCTAATGCAGCGCTGTCTTATCTTTTACCGCGCAATTATTTCGAACCCCAATTTATGTTTATCTATTTATAATGTTTGACTATCTTATTTTTGTATATCCAACAGATAATTAGACCTATAGCTACTTCTCTATGAATACATTAGGTATTCAATTAAATCCCACATAATGGTACGCTATATAGGTAGTTAGACATAATTTTGTTATAGGGTAGACTGGAGTACACTACAATTTCTCCCTAACAAGTTGCAACTGTACACCTATCAGTTGGAACTTGTTGCACTATATTGTTAGACCTTTCATCGACGTTTAGATCTAGTTAACATTGTAAAAATGCGCATTGTACATTGTTAGAAACAAAATAAATTCACTGGTGTATTACCGCTCTCATTTTAACTAAATAAAAATCTCTATACTTCTTTCCTTTACATATGTATATATCTCGACTACACGCCTGTAACTAAGTTATCTCTATCCTTCTTATGTTCAGTTGTATAAACAAATTACTCTAAATATAAAAATTTGCGAGTTACTCAGCTATTGAATAACCTACAATATTTCATAAATCTCAGCTCTTTATGGTCAGTTTTAATTATCATTTTAGTTAATAAGTCTCAAATTTCCCTATGTCACATATAACAACCCATATTCCTTGTTTAATAACCGTCCATCTCAACTCAGGCCCCTTTGACGATTTACTACAATATCCCAAAATTCTTATGTCGGTTCCTATGCCTTTCGTATCAATGATATGCTCTAACATTTTAATTTCAGCACAAACAAATAACATTTAGTTAAATCACAAGCCAACCCTGTTCTTTCAAATCTCAATTTGTAAGGATAATTGAATCATCTTAATGATTTAGACAATGATCGAATTTCAGGTCCTTGAATTCTATTCATAGCCATGCAAACTTTCAACAGAAGTCGTTAAATCTTCCGGTAAAACATTGTAATCATACGATTCACAGTTAAAAGTGAAGCCAGTATCTCTTATATTGCCTTAAAATCTCTTCATAACTAACTCTTCCAACTTCATTTGAATTGAATAGGTATAATAATTCGCGCGACCTAATCTTCCGGAAAGTAATTCACTATATTAAAATTATTTTTACTCACGGAATTTATTTCTAATCCTTCATAGAAGTTACCCTCAGAATTATCTACAGATAAATGTACAGCAAGTTCAATCAACTCATTACCCTGTATGCAAATCACATCCTGAATTATTAAATTTAAATGAACATTAGTCCCATTAAGCGTTATTGTAAACTCAACTTTGGTAGGTTCCATTTTCAATATTACCTTATGTTTTTGAATCCTATCAAACCCCAATATTAATGATTTTATCAATTTTACAATTATTTAGAAAGTTGACTCTATAAAATGATTCTCAATCCTTAAAAACAAAACTATTAGCTTGTTGAATTTTAGAACTTCGCTAACCTACTGAGCCCCTAATCAGCGAGGATCTAACTGGAACTATAGTGATGTTTAAGTAGACCTTTGTACCTGTTAATAAAATCCTTATTAACACTATTATATCACTCCCTGTATCTATCAAACACCTAACGTCTTTTCCTCCATACATTCACTTACATCTCACACTTCACAACATCCTCATCAAATTCCTTTTTTTTCCCTTCTCCTATTTAATAATCAATTAAGCTAAAGAAAACCCATTCAAATGCCTTAAATAGTCAATAATACCTATTGTTATAGCTACTTTAAATGTTAAAACTAACAACTTACAGCTCTTGTAGACCCTAACCTTGAAATGAAGTAATTTCAACTTAATAATTAACCTTACTTATCACAACGCCTAAATATTGGAAACTTCTCTTAGGATGTAAGTCACATCTCTTCTCTCGAGTCATAAACTATCCGAAAGAAATAAACCTATTTTTGTTAATAATTCTTATCCCCTATTCCCAAGAATAGAACTAGTAGTCCCTTAGCATATAAAAGATATAGCAAATAAAAAGAATAATATTCAATATTTATAAATAACCCATATTACTTTACCCTATTCCTTATGCAATCTAACACAACACTTAATCTTGGAAGGTAAAACATTGTTATTTTCATCCAAATTCAAATGCAACGATCAAATTTGCTACTAGCAATATATAATCATAAGTTTACCAAATAAGTTAAAGATCAAAGATCAGGTACGCTAGTGGGTCAATCAATATGGATATGATTAATTAAGTAATCAAAATGTAAAACCATGAAAAGCATCACATTATTGTTATAAATAATAATAGTATAACAAAATTTGTTATTAAAAATGTCGTACATTAAGAAGGTGTGAACATTTATTTGATTTATAGTTTATTAATATATATTAATACAAATTCATATAAGTTTGTTAACTCAAGACGATTTCAAAAGCAAAACATTAATATTTAGTTTAACAATTAAATTTTAATAGGGTCATTTGTGAAAGATATTCCAGGCTAAATAAACCTTGTATTAATAGTAATAGCTGAAAAATAAAAATTCTGAAGAAAGCTCTGTGCGCAGACACACTCCGAAGAGAGAGAGGTATTACAGCCCATTAAACCACATACAAAGGAACGGATACGACGATCATAATTTCAGGCAATATAGCCAAATCCAATTCCAGTGTCAATACAATAATACAAGGGCACCTCTCGTGTCAAGCACACACCAAAGAGCATATAATCATTCAGTATCCATATTCGAGGACAGCTGTCCTTGGTAATGTAAATAAAAATAAGGAATAAATCCTCAACCCACTTATAAAGGGTTATTAATAGTTATGATTGGTAATATCCAGTTACACCTGACGCAATCAGAAGATAACACAGTGCATCAACACACTCCGAAGAGCGAGACGTCATATAGGCCAAATAAATAAACCACTTGCAAAGGAACGGGTATGACACATTTAGTCAAGAGCATTTATTACCCCTCCGCTTCCAATGTCAAGGGAACAGAAAACAGGCACGCCTCGTGTTGAGCACACTCCGAAGAGATAAAATATTGCATTGCGCCAGTGTAAACTTAAGACGATTTTCAACTGTAATCAGTTTAACAGTAGTTATAATAAGTTTAACAGTGTTGGTATAATCATTTTCGACATCAACATAGATGCACCCATAGTATATGGTAAATAAAGTTTGTAGTATAATCATTAACAATGGTATAGATAAAACCATAAAATATTGTATATAATTTGCATTAACACCATCAACATCCATCCAGACGTAACCATAACATATGGTAAATATAATTTGTAATAGCATCGGCATCCAATTTGGTGAAACCATAAAATATGGTCAATATGATTTGTAATAGCATTGGCATCCAAATTGGTGCAACCATAAAATATGGTCAGTATAATTAGTAATAGTATTGGCATCCAACTTGGTGCAACCATAACATATGGTAAATATAATTTGTAATAATACTGGCATCCAAATTGATGCAACCATAATATATGGTAAATATAATTTGTAGTAGTATTGGCATCCAACTTGATGCAACCATAATATATGGTCAATATAATTTGTAATAGCATCAGCATCCAATTCGATGCAACCATAATATATGGTAAATATAATTTGTAGTAGTATTGGCATCCAACTTGATGCAACCATAAAATATGATAAATATAATTTGTAATAGCATTGGCATTCAAATTGGTGCAACCATAATATATGGTCAATATAATTTGTAACAGTATTGGCATCCAACTTGGTGCAACCATAACATATGGCAAATATAATTTGTAATAATACTGGCATCCAAATTGATGCAACCATAAGATATGGTAATTATAATTTGTAATAGTATTAGCATCCAAATCGATGCAACCAAAATATATGGTAAATATAATCTGCAATAGCATCCACATCCAATTTGATGCAACCATAAAATATGGTAAATATAATTTGTAGTAGTATTGGCATCCAACTTGATGCAACCATACTATATGGTCAATATAATTTGTAATAGCATCAGCATCCAATTTGATGCAACCATAATATATGGTAAATTTAATTTGTAATAATACTGGCATCTAAATTGATGCAACCATAAAATATGGTCAGTATAAGTTGCAATAGCATTGGCATCCAAATTGATGCAACCATAAAATATGGTAAATATGATTTTTAATAAGCATTGGCATTCAAATTGATGCAACCATAATATATGGTAATTATAATTTGTAATAGTATTGGTATCCAACTTGATGAAACCATAATATATGGTAATTATAATTTGCAATAGCATTGGCATCCCAATTGATGCAACCATAAAATATGGTAAATATAATCTGTAGTAGTATTGGCATCCAACTTGATGCAACCATTATATATGGTCAATATAATTTGTTATAGCATTGGCATCCAAATTGGTGCAACCATAAAATATGGTCAATATAATTTGTAGTAGTATTGGCATCCAATTCAATGCAACCATTAAATATGGTAAATATAATTTGTAGTAGTATTGGCATCCAACTTGATGCAACCATAATATATGGTAAATATATTCTGCAATAGCATTGACATCCAAATTGATGCAACCATAAAATATGGTAAATATAATTTGTAGTAGTATTGGCATCCAATTCGATGCAACCATTTAATATGGTAAATATAATTTGTAGTAGTATTGACATCCAATTTGATGCAACCATAATATATGGACAATATGATTTGTAATAGTATTCGCATCCAAATTGATGCAACCATAATATATGGTAAATATAATTTGTAATAGCATCAGCATCCAATTCGATACAACCATTAAATATGGTAAATATAATTTGTAGTAGTATTGGCATCCAACTTGATGCAACCATAATATATGGAAAATATAATTTGTAACAGTATTGGCATCCAAATCGATGCAACCATAATATATGGTAAATATAATCTGCAATAGCATCCATATCCAATTTGATGCAACCATAAAATATGGTAAATATAATTTGTTACAGTATTGGCATCCAATTTGATGCAACCATTATATATGGTCAATATAATTTGTTATAACATTGGCATCCAAATTGATGCAACCATAAAATATGGTAAATATGATATGTAATAAGCATTGGCATCCAAATTGATGCAACCATAATATATGGTAATTATAATTTGCAATATCATTGGCATCCAATTTGATGCAACCATGACATATGGTAAATATGATTTGCAATACCAATACCAGAATCTGAACAGATGTGACCATACCTGATGGCAAATATAATAACTTGTTATTTTCAATTTCATCCGGATAGACGTGACTGCATCACTGCACTTAAATATGAATTGCAATACCATTATTAACATGATATGAATAATCATAACCATCAAATGGACCTAACATATATACATAGTAGCATCCATGTTGATGTCTATTAGTGGAATACCTTTCACATTTCCCTAAGATAATCGCTCGTATCTTCAGTCAAGGCGCTTCATCACTACCACCATGGTCAATGACCATCAACTGGACGTTAATCAGTCGTAGACATCACCACAAAATTATTTGTAAAGAGGAAACTCGAATAACGATATAAATTGATATCATTAGCCATTCGAATTTTTGAAACTATGAGAAAAAGCGACTTTCGTGCATATAATTATATAGCACATAATATTGAGTGTTTATTAAAACAACAGAAGAATTTAACCTACTGAATTGAATTAAAAGGGAAAAGCAATATTTATTACATCTTTATAAAACATTTTGGAAAGTATGTAGTTATGGACATACATATTTCTTAAATTATTAAATAACTTCAAATTACTTAAACACGATTGATAGTCCAGATCATAACCATTTAGGTAGAGTACAGCACTCAAGACTCCAGCATTACACATGCTGTTGGCAGCGACCAAAAACTTCGTCATCGTTTCAACGGCTTGACTTAGCCATATATAGACGATGTACAGTCTTTAGCAACGCCATAATCCGACACAGCAATTATCTTTATATTCTATGATGACCTATTCGCCTTTTCAGTTTAAGTTCACCGTATCACTATCACCACGGTCAATAACATCCAAATAGATATAGTCTAGTTGCAGGCAAACACCTACAAATAAGCTCATGTAAGTGTCGTACTTGAACTATCCACAATCACAGTGGCCGTCATAACCATTTAGATAGAGTCCAGTGCCCAATAAACTCCAGTACACATATGACTGTTGGCAGCGACCAAAAACTTTATCACTGTTTCAACGGCTTGGTCTAGCCATATATAGACAGAGTCCAGCTCTCAGCAACGCCATGATCCAAAGCGGCCAAGGGCAACAAAAAGAAACAAAACATATTAGGATATTATTAACCCTATCCAGCTGTTGCCAAACGAATGAAGTTCCACTAAACAATTAAGCCAGCTCCATACTCCAATCCACTGTTTATGTCAACCTTGTTTCCAATGTTGTGCCAGAGGTCACAAGGTCTTAGTATGACGCGACGCGGAGATATATCTTGTACTAAGGACCACTATTTTGTTATTTCACACATAAATCCCAACTCTTTCTTCTAAGTGAGTTCGAGACTTATTGTCACACTAGAAATATCAGCATAGCGAAATCACTAAATTAGCATGATTCGCATAAAGCACACTTCCTGCTTCGAAAGTGAACTCTAGTGAAAACCAACTCAGTAAAGTCACTACTCTGGTACCTCATATATACATCCCAGCTCTTTCTTCTCAGTGAGCTCAAGATCTATTTGTAACATAGAAACACCAAAACAGTAAAAATCCTTGAACTGGTACATAGGACAAAAAATCTTAACATTACTTTAAGTAAGTTCAAAACCCATTGGTTATTTAAAAAAAATAAGACCCGATAAAATAAATAAAATTTCCCACTCCAATTTACGATGATTAATCCTCTTAAAGTATCAGTCATTGGTTTCCAAGATATACTCATTTGGTTCGAAATTGGATGTCTACGGAAAATCCAATTCTAAGAATAAATTCCAAATTCTTATTAATAATCAAATTTAGTTTGTTACCTATACCTATACAGCAGATTCAAGAACGAAGTCGACTGAAATGCCTAGTTATTCATAACCTATAACCCAACTGGGTTCTTCTCTTTTTTTCCTCGAAGTTTTATCCACTCGGCAACAGTAAATGTATATTTTAAATTCAGATGAGACTATTAAAAACTGTTTTCAATTTTACTAAATTTTTCTCTGTTCACCTTCTTAACAAAAAAAAAATCATGTTATTCATCGGCTCTAAGTAGCCCTAATTGCCCACTAACATACCCTATCATTTTAAATTATTATTGCCTATGAAAATATATTAATAAAAGTGTAACTATGTGTGTCATTTGCATAGGACTCTGACCGTACACACTTCATACTATTTTAACATAGATTCCCCCTTTCCCACAATATTTCTGAACTATGAACATATTGTCGTAAATAACCCTTCTATTAAAATGTTGTATATATAAGTATTATCAAATTATATACCTTAAAGTCAAAATTAAATCTAAGAATAACTAAAATAAAAAACTATTTATTACTTGCAGAATTTCTATAAATTCTCAAAATTCTTTCAATAACGACAAGTAAAGTTTCGTAACAAAAAAACCCACCCTTTCCCCCTTAAAGTGAAGACTTTACAAAAATTTACATTCTAAAACCCCCCCTCTAACTGTAAATGTACCTGTATGGTATTAATTCACCTGATAAAGTGAAATAAAATTCTATAATTATCTTTGTATTATTTACTTAGGGAAACATTTGTACACACCACATAACCATGTATACGTAAAATAAGTAAAAGAATAGTTTCTTAGTTAGTCTTGAAACCTCTATTTACCCTTTAACTGATATCACATGACTTACGAACACACACACGTAACTTCCTTAAATCAATACGTACTACTTAGAATCAAATGTCCTAAATATATCCATAAAACACAGTACTTTCCAACCTAAGGGTCGCTGTTCATAAAACCTTAAGCACGCCTGCCCAACTCATTCAACCTGTACAGTATTATTGTTATTATGTCACTAAAATTTCTACTTAAAAAATAAATTATTACGTATTAGCTTTTATCAAATCTTTGTTTTCTTAATTTCAAACACACTTCCCCGCCAATAACCGGCCAAACTCATTTTAATGACCTTCCATCCATTTCACAACAACAAAATGTAGGCTTTTACAAGCCTATTTTATTCCTATAACCTATCCTGGTAACGGCAACACATAATGTAGAAACCCCCCCCCTACAAAAAAAAATAATACGTCCTATGGCGTCTAATGGGGTGATTAGGACCGCTACATTGAAAACCTAAGTAACCCTGATTCTAAGAAGGTATGAGTTTAGTCAGTCACTAGCAAGGCGAGTGATTTTATTTTAAGATTTTAAGATTAAATTCTACATAATATAACTATCTAAGCCCTAACCATTTATCTCAACTAACTTGTCGCACACGAGTGATGTACCAATCTAAGATAGCTATTATAATACGTCCTAGTCATGATTTAAATAATCGTCACACTGGACTTCATTAAGTAAATTTCTAATACAATAACC
The DNA here is from genome assembly GCA_946406115.1 of Apoda limacodes. Taxonomy (NCBI): domain Eukaryota; kingdom Metazoa; phylum Arthropoda; class Insecta; order Lepidoptera; family Limacodidae; genus Apoda; species Apoda limacodes. The sequence continues at coordinate 5,500,970 of OX291541.1, forward strand.
TTCCCCATAACTACCCTTATTTACTTTCAATTATTAATAAAATGTGTATTTAGATATCTTTTATTTAGAACAGGGAGATTCCTAAAATATTTATATCCTGTCAAAGAGTCAGCCTTTCATAATTTAGTTTCTATTACTTTATTTATTTATTTAACCTTACAATATGCCAGTAAAACGACGATAAGAAATTAAGATTTCCTTTACAGTTCGCGAAAATAAACAAAAAGCAAATGTCTGTAGTGTCGGGATCGAACCGCGGCCTTTCGTATGCTTATCAAACGTTATAACCACTACACTAATTGGTCGATAAATGATCGATTGAATTTAACCTAATATTTCTGCAACCTGAAGATAATTCCCTTTGTTTGCTGTAAAGGTGGTAAACAACCATACGGCCCTATAATAAGATATTTCACACAAGGTACTATTTAGTCTTCATGGTAGTTCTTCTTACAAACCAAAATCTCTTAGTAAACGTGGAATTTTCAGTATTTAGACATCTTACAGATAACAGTGAATAATTCCGTTCTTTGCGTAGGTACAAGAACTTATAAAGGAGACATCATGTGCAACCTTTCTCTTACGAACTTGAGATATTAAGATAATATAAATAAATATGGAACAAATTGCGAATAACGTAAAGATTAAATAGAGTTTCTTTTAATAATTTGTCACAGTCAATTAAGATAATTATGACGACAGAACGCCAATTTACATGGGTAGGTAACCCGTCTTAGTAGGTACTTTCCTACTATTCAGTCAGTAATGAAAACATTGCTCACTCAAAAGTCTAACACTTTAGTCAGATCAACAATAGACATTTTGAGTGATTAGAACCTTCGCGTTTCGCCGGTAGGTCGGGGTCCCCCCCCGGCTCATCAGTTATTAAGGGGGGCCCTACCTGGATAATAATACGCTATGATAATAGGATTTTCTATGAAGAAGAATTGGACAGACCCTAGAACAACTAATGTCACCTTTAACAAATCCATGTTTAATATGTTCGGTCAAAGTTTAACTTATGTCGTACCCCGGTTCAGTCATTGTTTCAGTAAGATTACCGTTAATGTTTTTCTTTCTTTTTATATCAAAAGGAGAAAACAATTCTAAAATATATATTTTTTTATTATCATTGTTTTGGCATAACTTAATTGTTACATTTTAAAAATAGACTTAGTAAAATATAAAGAAGTAAATTCAAAAATCTAAAGATATATAATTCTTATTCTATTCGTCTCCATAATGAGTGATTTATTTATTAATAAAACGAACTTCCCAAAAGGAAGGAGTAATCTGTATCCCGACAACTTATCACTCATTACTTTGACGAAAACTAATCCGGACCAATTAATGCTAACAGTTTAGATAGGTAAGTATTGAATAGGTATCTCATACAACTACCTACTAGACACACCAAAATTAAAATTTCTTCTTTATCATTTATATCCTCTGATCCGGATTAGAACTCATAAAATTTAAACAACCTCTTTAACTTTCTTGGAGTAGGGTGGAGCTGAGCTAGTAAGACCTAAAAGTAAACCAGCTCTACTCACACCCTAGTTAGTACTCGAGCTTCGCCGTCACACGAAGACCGGCTCTTCTTATTTACTACCCATTCCTGTTCTAATACTGATATTAAAAATGGAGAGATCTTACTATAACCGCGACATCCCTAGGTCTGTTGACGAAGCGTTATCATCAAAGGGTTGTGACCTTACAGTTCCATTAACTACTTTCGAAAGAAACACTTACCTTATACATATTTGTCATAAAACACCCGTACTGTAGGTTATAATTCTATAAAGGAAAAACTTTACTCAATCTGTAAAGTACTAAATTTAGTGCCCTTGCCAATCAAAATCACTAATTAAATCGTACAAATAGGTAATTCACAGTTATCACTGTTAGGTAAAATTCGAGAATAATAATTAAACCCGGCGCCATGTTTTTAAAATCGTCAACGTTTCGTATCGTTTTATGCACATTTAAATAAACCTTTTAAGTAATTCAAGTAGTTATCTATTAAATCTTATGATTAAATAAAATTCTTAAAATGAGATAGTGAAACTCTAGATATCCTATGTACGGTTTGCCACAACATCAGTATGTGATTTGTGTACCTAAACCATCAGCACATAACCTGTCTCTCATCTCTAGGTATTAATTTACAATTTTCACATACGAAACATATTTTGAGATCACACAAGAAAAGTAAAACAATGGTTATAATTAATAGTTTACCTACCCAACAACAATTCATATAGAAACTGTTCAAATGAATTTCTAGATAAATAGCTGTACTCTGAATTTTAATGCTTTAATTATTTCCTCTGAGAAATAAAACTTATCTACTCACTCAGAAAAATTATCAATGGGCGGGAAGACGCCGACAGCGACGACGACACCAATCCCGAACACCTTCACGGTTACACACGGGTACACGGTTCAATGTTAATTCAATGTAAATAACCACTTAAAGTTTTATTATTTATTCACATTTGCACTTGGTAATTGCAAACACTATTTACTAAGAAAAACGCGGGAAGCACAGTCAAAATTCTAATTAAGAATGTGGGAGGTGGGACGCTTCCCGTATCACTCGACTCAAAAAAGGCGGGAAACACTCCATTATGCAAAATCGCGCGCGTCACTCACGAATCCTGAATTTCGAATGGGAGAGAGAGGACTCTGTCACGACAGTCTCCAGCGCCGTGGCGCCAAAATCAAGCGAGCGAACGATTTCTTTCCTTTTTTATCTCTTTTACACGCACTAATTAGGAGATATCCCTATTTCCTGTATTTTTTTATTTCGTCTTCAAACAGGTTTTGTGACGTCATCGCATGACATGGTCACGTGACGATCGTACGATTCGAGCGCAAAGTTATATTATTATTTTAACACCGCGAGTACAACTACTTTACCATGCAATGAAACAAAATCTACAATAGACATATATCTAATGCAGCGCTGTCTTATCTTTTACCGCGCAATTATTTCGAACCCCAATTTATGTTTATCTATTTATAATGTTTGACTATCTTATTTTTGTATATCCAACAGATAATTAGACCTATAGCTACTTCTCTATGAATACATTAGGTATTCAATTAAATCCCACATAATGGTACGCTATATAGGTAGTTAGACATAATTTTGTTCTAGGGTAGACTGGAGTACACTACAGGCTTAACCTCGGGGCAAAGATTGCTGTTTTCCGGTCACAAGTTCGGCCTCATATGGAGTATTGCTGCCATCTCTGGTTGGGTGCACTTGGATGCTTGACCCTTTTGACTCGGTTTAACGACAGGCTGAGGGAATTGTCGATGATCCCAAACTTATAAGCCGTATTAAGTTTTACGAGAACCTTTGCCTTCGTGAGGGCTTTCTACCGCCTGTATTCAAAAAATTCAAAAATTCAAATTCAATTTATTCAGTTTAGGCTACAATAATTGAGCACTTATGAATGTCACTACGCCATCGGTTCGTAAGTCTACAGGGCGGGAGACCTTGTACTGAGAAGAACCGGCAAGAAACTCAGCAAGGGCATTTCTTTTCTCCCTTTCTCTTACAGCGTCCAATTAAAATATTGGAAAATGCCCTCCCTATCATAAAAGGACACTTTCCATTACAAACATAAAAAACATGAAATATAAAGCACAAGCACAACATAAAAAAGTATCTAATATAAACAAAAGACAGTTTATGTATTCATCACTAAGAAATAATCAATGTCAAACAAAAAAGTAAGACTAAATACTAAGAATACAAAGAAGTTTGCAAGAGCAGACCAGCCTCCACAGGTGGCACCCGTTCACGAGTATGACACATGAAACAGCCATCGCTTCGCTCAACCATGTTTTAGGGAACGTAACGACCCGACACACACGCCACCACCGCAGAGACACTTTGAGAGAGCATGACACACTCAAGCAACTCCAATAAAACTTCGATTGTACTAGTTACAATGTGTGTAGTAAAGGAACAAAATATAAGAGGAGAAGATTGGAAGGTTCGTAATGCTTTACTACCGAGAAGCAAATAAACTCACTAGTTAATCTTTTATACATCATATAAAAATACAATATAGCCTTATACTAGGTAATAACATAATAAACAATGTTTTAATTTAAAAAAAATATTTCAAATGCCCCAATACAAATCAATTAAGTTCTAATTTTTCCAAGCATTTTTATCATTTATGTATTCATCAACTTTGTAATAGCTTTTTATCATTAAACTATCTTTGTCATATATTTTAAATTTATTTGAGGGTAAATTAACCACATGTTCTGGAATTTTATTGTAGAAAAATATACTTTGTATTGCGAAAGAGCTATGTACCTTCTGAAGACGACATTTTGGAACTACCAATTTATCCTTATTCCTTGTATTAACACTGTGGAGGTCACTATTTTTAGCAAATAAGTGACAATTTTGGCGTACATACATTATACAAGCGAAGATATATTGGCAAGGAACAGTTAAAATATCAATTTCCCTAAATAGTTCCCTAAGAGAAATTCGAGGTCCTAATTTATAAATTGACCGTACTGCTCTCTTTTGCAAAATAAAGACTGTATCAATATCAGCTGCCTTACCCCAAAGCAAAATGCCATAAGACATGACGGAATGGAAATAGCTAAAGTAGACCAAGCGAGCAGTGTATAATGTGATGTGTTCAAAAGGAATTTTTCAAAATGATGCCCATGGCTACTTTCTACCATCGCACCGCTCATCATCGGCAGGGCATTCATCCAAAAAAAAAGTTGGCTGTACTGCGTAATATTGAGCGGGACGCAGAGATTTAGTACCAGTTCACGGGCGTTGCGTTAATCTTCGAAGAGCAAAAGTAAGATTTATGCTACAAAACCACAAAAAAATATTAACAATTAGTGCAATAAACACTAATATCATAATAAAAAACTCCTACTACTTAAATTAGGCATCTAAATATTCCATAGACAGTAGCGCCTCGCTCTTTTGTATATTTTTGCAGACCCGTGGTGGCGATTAAAGAATTTCCTTTTTTTTGAAGGTCTGAAATTTTTTTGAGAGCACAGCCCTAAAAATGGATATAGTTATTAAGTATGGAGGTATGATAAATCCGTTCCGCTCCGTTCCAGCGTCATACCAGCCAGTGTTCCACTGAGGGGACTCAAAAACGAGTTACATAGAAAAAAACAGTCAATAGTTCTGTAGGGTGCTCCAACATTTGCGTTTGAATTTTAACAGTGACGATATTTATATTCTCATGGCTTATTGACTATTTTTTTCCTGTGGTACGTAGGTATGTTAAAAGGCGTAATTTTTTTAATGATGTCGATTACCATTGAATCCATTTATAATACTTTATCGCGATCATCAAAAATCGGTAAACCGTTAATCGATTAAAACATGCTTCTCACATCACATTAAGCGGAGGCTGTCACAGGGGACTTCATAGGTGAAATAGAATACAGTGCTGCTGCACCAACTAACTCTAACAATTTCAAAAGGCTGACAGCTCGTCAAATGTTCGATTAAGCAAAACATGGAGTGGACCATCTGACAATTGTTAAATTACGTCATAAATTCGACGTTAACAAATACCAGCCGAAAATGAGTGGTTATGGTTAAAGTTACAATTGACAAGCCGCTAAATGTTCATAAAATTAGTTCATTAATGTAAAATACAACAAATTTTAATTACCTGGTGTTTTGAATATTAAGTAGGTATCATTTCTAACGAAACTAATTGGCGTCGTGTGTGGCATTATAAGTCGGCAGACTAGGATGGATTGCGAGAATTTTATGCGACGTACCCGTGGAGGCAGATCTGCTTTAGCTAATAAGATTCTGACGTCTGCGCAGCAACAGTCACTGAGACAATCCTCGCTGGTATGGAATGTTATATTCCTAACCCGCGAGTAGCTGTCGGCGTCAAAAAACGACCGTGGTTTAATAGACCTTGCAGAGAAGCTAAAATTCTTAAGCAAACTGCGTATGAGGCTTGGACCACGGCTCGTAATAATAAGGATCCGAATATTTCTGAGTTAAAACGCAAATTAAATGCTGCCTCGAGGTTCAGTAAGAAAGCAACTGCCAGAGCAAAATTCCAATTCATCGGCAAAATAGGTGGGCGACTTGCGAGCTATTCTTCTGGGAGTCGTGCTTTCTGGTCGCTTGCTAAAGCTGCCGAGGGGAACTTCTGCCAGTCGTCATTACCACCACTGCGAAAGACCGATGGTGACTTGGCCCACAGTGCAAAAGAGAAAGCCGATCTATTGGGCAGTCTCTTTGCCTCAAACTCGAATATGAACGATGAAGGCGCTGTACCACCTACTATACCGTGGTGCGGTAAGACCATGCCGGAAATCTCCATAACACAGCGGGAGGTCCGGCGGGCGTTGTTTTCTCTAGACGTTCAACGTTCATAAGTCGAGTAGGCCAGTCGGTGTACCAGCAGTGGTGCTTAAGTAGTGTGCTCCTGAGTTATGTCGTGTACTCACGCGCGTCTTCGCGGTTTCCTACCACACTAGGCAATTTGCGTCTCCATGGAAGACTGCGAATGTGCACCCGGTGCCCAAAAAGGGTGATGGATCAGATCCATCAAATAACAGGCCTATCGCTATTGCCTCTCTCCTCTCCAAGGTGATGGAGCGTGTGATCAACACACAGCTTCTAAGATACCTAGAAGTACACAACCTGGGAGCCAATTCTCACGCGATCGAATTGATAACGAATTTGAAATAAAGTACGAATTTAAACTTTTCTCGAACGAAAATGTAGTTAAGCAATTCTGGTAATGTCGAATCCAACATTTCTCGAACGCAAGCCGCTCGAACTGCTTCGAGTGGTCGGGACCGTTCGAGACTACATCTCGCATTCGAATCATGAAAAATTTTGTTCAAAATGATTGGGTTCTAAACATTAATTATACACTTAGCGTAAACTATATGCTTTAAAATCTAAAATAAATGCCTAAAATGTAGGTCAGAGTAATTAAAAGGGCGGAAAAAAAAGACTTATATTACCAAATATGATATTTTTTTGCCTTTATTACTTTCATAATAAATTACTAGTCTTTTCTCAATTGATTGATTGCCCGATTTTTGCAATTTTCAAAGTCATCCATGACAATAATATTCTTCTATTTCTATTGATTTTCATCACAACAAACACTAGGTTACATCACATACACTGACAAAAATGTTTGAGTTCCGGCGCCGCCATCTTTAGTGCTGCGTCGTTTTTTGATAATACTAGGTGGTAATTTCATGTGAAAAAAATTTAATAAACATAATTACACCTTTGAAAAATCAGAATAACCTAAAATTCTCAACCAAATAAACAAATAAAACTCTCAACAAAAACAAACAGAGTTTTTTTTATTGAAGTCCAAATACGTTCCGTTTAAAGATTATAGCAATTTCTCGAAATAGGGATTTAGTTTACAAACTTAGTTATACTTATAAGTTCCTTATAAATAATAATGAAACACAAGTAAAATGTTGCTTCAAACCTTTTGTAGTCACCGAACCCTTTTTTAATATATCAGAAAAGGCATATAAGAATAGGCCTTTTAAAGAACGCTCTTAAACTGTGCAACGGAACGTACCTCGTAACGTAACCGGTTCACAAGGGCAACAAGGCACCGCTTAAAAACGACATTTTGTTCGAAGGTTGTTTCGATTGATAGTGAGAATACAGCAAACGCGAAAATGATGTCGACAATTGAAATTTAACATTCGAGATAGTGCCCACAATAGTGCCTTCCAGATAACCTCTAATACGAGAATATCTCGGATGAAGTGAGAAATAGGTCCCTAGTCAGTGACCGCTGTCTCTCGACTGGTGACCTTCTAGTGTATCTCACACAACGATGGGCACTAGCCATTCAGAGTCAGGGGGAGGCATTGGCATGTAGCCTGGACATAGCGAAGGCGTTCGATCGGGTCTGGCACCGGGGTCTTCTATCGAAGTTGCCATCTTACGGAGTGCCCGAGGGTTTGTGCAAATGGGTGGCTAGCTTTTTGTCCGGCAGACGCATACGAACCGTAGTTGACGGCAGTTGCTTTGATAGCGTGGACATTAATGCTGGTGTCCCGCAAGGCTCTGTGCTGTCTCCTACGCTGTTTCTACAGCACACCAATGACATGTTGGACATCAACAACATGCATTGCTATGCAGATGACAATACTGGAGACGCTTATTACACGGGTCGTGCAAACATCCCTCGTTCTGTTGTGGAGGAAAACCGCGGAGAACTTGTGTCTCAAATCGAGACCACACTGTCCAAGGTCTCTGACTGGGGACGGGTAAACTTGGTCCGATTCAACCCTACAAAGACACAAGTCTGCGCGTTCACCGCTAAGAAAACCCCATTCACTGTAGTCCCACAATTCCAGAACACTCCCCTCTCCATCTCTAAGAGCATTGGGATCTTTGGTGTTGACATCTCCAGCGATGTTCAGTTCCGAGATCATTTACAAGGTAAGGCGTCCAAAAAACTAGGTGTACAGAGCGAGGCGGTACTTCGCGTCGGGGCAGCGGTTGCTGCTTTACAAGTCGCAAGATCGGCCCCATATGGAGTACTGCTGCCATCTCTTGGCAGGTGCACCCGGATACCAGCTTGGACCTTTTTACTCGGTTCAGCGACTCTCAAGTCTGAGGAGACACTTTGCCTCCCTGTGTGTGTTCTACTGCTTGTACAATGGGATGTGTTCCGAGGAATTATTCGAAATGATACCCACGGCTACTTTCTACCATCGCACCGCTCGCCATCGTCAGGGAATTCATTCTCACACTTTAGAACCTAAATGGTCGCGTACAGTGCGGTTTCAGAGAAACTTCCTCCCGCGAACGCTTAAGTTGTGGAATGAGCTCCCTGCCAAGGTTTTCTGCAAGGACTACAGTATGGAGTTCTTCAAGAAAGAAGTTATTAGATTTCTGAAGGGTCGGCAACGCGTAAGTGATACCCCTGGTGTTGCAAGCGTCTATAGGCTACGGTGACCGCTTACCATCAGGCGGACCGTAAGCTTGTTTGCCACCTTAATGGTATAAAAAAAAAAAAAAGTACGTAAGTTCTACTTGATATTTGTATGTCTAAATTTGGTAAAGCCTAGTCTTAATAGTTATTTAAACCTTTACAAAAATCATTTTTTGATAACACTTAAACAGAAAGTATCCATATTTATTTCTTGTTTTCCAATAAAAACATCAACAGAGTTACACTATAGCTGTTAGCTGTGCTACTTATACATATTGCTTCATTCTTATCATTACTCAAGGTTACTGCCAAGCTAAATTGGCTTTTAAATTACACATGTTAACGACTGTTTTGTTCTAGCCATACTTAAGCAGCTTCGCACAATATTTTTTTATTCATTGTGAAAGGCATGGATTCAAGTCCTTTATCCTAGCAAAACACATAACAATAGCATTTAACACTTGTTGGACGGTGCAATTGTTACTGTTAAAGTTAAAGTAATTTTCAAGGTTATTTTCAACATATACTTTTATAACCGTTTTGGTGGTTTTAAAAATCCAGCCTAATTCTGTACTTAATATTTATTGCAAATATCTACTATGGTTCTCAAAAATATTAACCGTTTATTATTCGTATCGTATCTTCGTATTATTCCAAAACTAAATAATAAAAGAAAACCTAGTGTTGCCGGCGTATAAACGAATTGTCTAACTTATTCATAAGTATACCGAAAGATTCAAATCAACTAGTAAGTAAACATTGAAATAGTCACAATATGATAAAACCCATATTAGACACTGAATTATATTATAAAACCATTAATAATATTTATTAATGACATATATTCTAAACAGTTGGCCATCCTGAATAAGTGTCTGTCTCAGACACAGACTGAAATTGTTAACAATAATTATTCAAAAAGTAAAAAAAAGTATCTCACTTGGCTACAATGAGTGTGATTTCAATAAACTTGTTGTTCTGTAAACTTTTGCCTGCGACCACATCGAGGCAGATGTATGTATATATCTATATATCTTCACGGTTTTCATTTCCGGTTGAATACACACCTACACCACAATGTGGGGAATAGCCTTTAAAGTAATAAACGGTAAGAATATACCCCATTGCTAGTTTCCGACGAAGTGAGATTGAGCAGGGATATCGGATTATATAGAATATATTTGTCGCTAACGCGCAAGTTGATAACTTGCTCCTCAAATTCCAGTAGATAATCGTATTTTGTCGAAACTTTTCGGGTATCTATTCAAAGATCTTTCGCACGCAAATAATTAATCACATTAAAAATTGTCTAAACGTTTTTGCGTCATAGTTTATAAAATGGAGGGGTTTTTTTTAAAATCGTCATTATAGCTACACTATGTATGAGTTCCATCGTTTTCATTTTCCTTTCAAAGCATAGTGTGTGACAATATAGGTTCTAAAGTGTGAGTGAGAGACTAAAATTCCTCAGAATACAATCCATTGGGTCCAAGTCTCTTCTCAGATGTAACGGTTCAGTTCCGCTTGTGAGTTTGGGGTCGTCGAGTATTCTCTTAGCTCGTCGTTGAACCAAGTCAAATTTTTACAAGCAACTTTTGCCGGTTCTGACTGTGTGTGGAGGCTATAAGATATATATATATATTTGGCTGTAGTACGGTAGCTTACAAACTAACATTAAGGAAAAAGAAAAAAACTAAGGGAATTGTAATAAAATAAGTTCTCCTCAATTTGAAATTAAATAGACACACACTTCGTCTATTCTTGTAAATTGAAATGAATTAAGTTCTATACAAAGTTATTCGGTGCGACCAGCCTTGTTTGTAATTGATTCTTGCTCTGATGGAAACTTACGAGAAAGTTTCTCATTTAGCTTTCGGAAGAATTGTACTTTAAAATGAATTGCTTATAGGAATGAAACTTCTAGTACTAAGGATAAGTAATTTCACTGGTTGATTCACGCGGCTCTGTCTGTGATTCTTTGGTAACGGATTCAAAAAAGATTTGCTTTTAGATTAGAGGTGGGCAAATTCCATATAATTTTTCAACCATTGATATTTTTCGAAAAAAAAACCTTTTTGTATTTGATAATTTTAAGATTGAGGTGAAAAATATTTTGGTACCAAATTATTATCATTTATTAAGCAATGATTTTTTCCCTAAAAAAAATTCGGATTTACATATTTTTTTGAGACAAAATATTATTTAAAAATTCGTAGTCATTTATAGATTACTTTTACTGTAAATATCTATAAAGTGTGTAAAAAAATGTTAGTCGTAAGTATTATTATTATGATTTTATTTAGTTTCTTAGAACTCATAGTTAGAGGAGGTGGGGGCACAAAGATTTCTAACTCTGCTAACTACAACTCACAGGTATATTCTAGAAACTATGTAAAACGTCTTAAAAATAGTTTATAACTAGATGTAAATATTTGGTTTGTAAAATTTTTAAAACGTGTTTTATACAAATAAAGAATATCTTTTGGCGGCGCAAGTTAAGTAGTCACTGCACCTTAAGTACTTTTATAGATCTATCCAATGACATCCACGGATGCGCAAAAAGAAATATTATGAAAATTTAATCGCAAAAATAAAAAAAATTTTTTTTTTTTCAAAGTTTTAATTTTAAATAAGGAACATAAATATAATCAGCTATTTATTTATCCCAGACAAATTAAAGTTTAATGAAAAGAAAGCCTTGGCTGTGTAAAACCTGAATTTAAGTGTAGCTTTAAAGTATAATACCGTTCATTGCAACTTAATTACATGACATTGTTCACAGAGTAGAAGTAAAGATAAATTATCCTTTTATCTTTGTAACATTAAGTTGAAATATAGCTTGCTAGAAAGATTCACTGCCTTCCTTGCTGGCATTTATATTACATGTGCATTACTTATTTATTTAGTTAAAAAATATAACTCCTTCTTTTTTTCATTTCTTTCAATATACACCTGGGTCAGTTAAGATAGGTATTAAGATAAAGAATTTAAGTTTTAATAATACTTGGCAGTTTTGATATAGGAATTTAAAAGCATTTCAGGTTTGTGTTATTCCTTTAACTATTAAAAAAAATACAGAAACAAACACTCTTAATTATATATTTTTTTTTTCAAATTCTCTATTTGTCTACGGAACTAGAAATTAAAGCAGCAATTTTTTTTAGACACAATTAACTATTAAAATTTTTTATAAAAATAAGGTACTGAAACCAATTGGTCTCAAAATAAGGAACAAAAACCATTAGAAACATACTGTGTAATCTAATATTCCTCTATATATAAATATATTTTATCCAACAATATAATGTAAAACCTGTTAAATTTTTTCCTTTGTGGTTAAATTGTTTCTTGCGCGCTCTTTTTAGTAGAAAAAAACATTGAGGACCGGTAAAAAGGGCTTATTAAAATTAATAAATTTTTCATTTTCATTTTTCACTGACTCAAAATAACCTGCAATTTACAATTGTATCGTGTTTTATAATATCTTTACTTAATATTACAAATGTGAAAGTGAGTTTTATTGTTATCCCTTTCTTCACGTCCTTCCGCATCATTTTATTCAGCTGAAATTTAGGACAAAGATATGTAGAAACACAGAAGCACATAAGCTACATTTTATCCCAGAAAATTCAGGAGATTCCTCAGAAATGAACTAAAAATTTAATTAAAAAAAATTTAATGGTTAGTTATAGATAGTAACGTCAACTTGTTTTATAAATATTTTGATGAAGGCATAAACATTCGAGTTTTGAAGAGTGGATATAGCCCTTTTGTAACCTCTAACATATTATGAGTTGTTGATTGCATTAGGCTACCACAAAAAAGGAATAAAATAACTAAACGACACAAGTTATCTTATTATAGCCTCTTAGTCTGGGTACATGACTTCGCCAATTTTCAGCAATAAATCAAAAGACTCCAGAGCATTTGGCTTGTCTCCCGTTTGCATCCGGAGCGCACTATTAAGTATGATGGGATGATGTAAAAAAAAACAATTTCAGCAGTTCCGATTTTTACTAACATAATACATAACTTCATAAATCCGTTTTTCTAAGACAAGATGTTCTATCAGTAAAACCGAACAATAACGTTATATACTTCACATCACAAAGCAAAATAAGCAAACACAAAAAAGGGTTTAAAACGACTCAAACATATATAAATATAAAACTTTTTATGTAAAACTGCTTACTAACTGACTGATATCGTGACTCGTAACTCATTAACTGTGAAAACATCATAAACATTCAGGAGAATAACGCTTACCGACAGAAAAAAAACATTTTTTTTTATTTTGTTATTCTTACTTCACCTGCAATAAATTCAAGGTAATTTTTAAAATACACGCATGGCGATTCTACAGTTTTAATAGAGCAGTATCTTAATATAGAGCAGTATTTTTATATAAAGCAGTATCTTAATATAGAGCAGTATCTTAATATAGAGCAGTATCTTAATATAGAGCAGTATCTTAATATAGAGCAGTATCTTAATAAAGAACAGTATCTTAATATAGGGCAGTATCTTAAAATAAAGCAGTGTCTTAATAATCAAGTCAAATCGATGTAGAGTTTAGCTGTTTGGCACGCAGGTACTTTAGGGCAAAACACTAATTTTAAGTCGCAGTTCCTCAAAATATTTCCCTTTCCCCGGGTTATGGTGTCCTAAATTTTTTGTATGGGATTTAAAAATAAATAATTAAGAACCCCATCTTGTGGGGTATCAAATGAAAGGGCTTGATGAGCCGGTTCTAAAAATATACCACACTATTACCTATGGGCTACTTTTTTCTTAAAATCTAAAAAGTATTTTCAAAACATACCAAATTTGGGTCCCTCCAGGTAGAAGACGGCTCAGTATTTTTCTCTAATATAAACCTTAAATGATAGTTTATATCCTCATTTTTGTCTCACAGAAAGCATTTTGGAAAATATTAAAATTAAGTATTTTTTTTGAATTTTTATAAATTGCAATGTGAGACGGTTCCTTAAACTTCAGATCTTTATGAGACTTTATGTGAACTGTACTGTATCCTGCTGCTTCTGTTTACCGATTTGCGGTTTTTTTTTTGCGTACACCTAGGACTAAATCTTGAGTTACCTATGAAGTTCAGACTCTTAATCCGTTAAGTAGTTCTGGAGATGTACAAACAACAAACATTTTATATATAAAATTGGCTTTTTACATCTCCAGCAATTAGTATTTGGTGATTATTTTTAATTTACGGACAGGATGGTACTACAGTTGTAACGTTTCATAAACTATCTTTTCTTACTGTAAACTGATTCTTAAGAAATAAGCCTTAAGATGCTTCAAACTAAGCGGGAGGTACAGGTGAAAACCCCATTATCAGTAGCTTTGGAGATAGGCATACAAACAAACAAACAAACAAACAAACAAAAAAATAATTTTCTCCTACTAGCTTATCTTTTACTAAATCTTCCTACAAAATAATAATAAAATGCTTTTTTGCACTAATTTTGTACATAGGCGTACCTAATGCCTTCAGGCATTTTCTACCAGTTAATCATTGGTAATGTAGATATAAATAAGGGGCTGTGCAGAGTTTGTTGTAATAGATCGTAGTAGCTTCAATAATGATAATAAATTTAGTGATAAAAGATAGTATATAAAATTAATATCATAAAGTATAATATGTAAATAAGAACGTCAACTACATCACCATCATCGGTATTTTAATCATGTACAGATACGACGGCTTTGCAGTTTTATTATATATTAGTGTTGGAGAAGGCAGAAGAATAAGATATAGATAGAAGAAGTTTTGATTTGTATTTGTTTGGTATTTTTTAGTGTTTTTTTTAAACCAATTAGTGTCTTCAATACAGACCTTTTTACCCTTTAATCTATGTATATTATCTATATAACATGTAAAGTCTGGTCGCACACTAAGCCAGCTTGAGCTATGGGTACTAGATCTTACAGACTTATATACTTTTTCGTATAGGTATGTTTTCATATTAAATATAAAACATAGAAAATCTTCAACACAAATGTTCATCACATAAATGTTTGTCCTGTGTGGGGATCAAACGCGTGCCGTCTGCACAGCAGGCAGTCTCTCTACTAACTGAACTACAAGGGATCATCAATTGCATAAATGTAGATGCAAAACCTAAAAGCACAAACTTAAACTCACACTTGGCCGTAATATTATTATAGCTTTATGTAAAATACATAAAGTTTCAAGAAGAGCTTTCTTAATATATTTAGGTTTCATAATAATCGGCTTTACTAGAAAGGCAGCCGCAACGTAAAAGGTTTTTGCTGTTTACATTAATATTAATGAAAGGGATAGGGATAGGGTCCCTTTTCTTGACATTAATTCCTATGTAATTATAATTTGAATATATAGCTATAATTATTTTATTTGTTTTACACAGAAGTTTATCAGTGATGTAATTTCGTTTAAAAGTTACGCAAAATAGTTTTGCCAATGTTTTCACGTAAAACGTTTCATACTGAAGCCGGGAGTGTTTTATAAAAAGAAGCGACACGCAGATTATGTAGTTTTGGCACCTTAGATCACAGAAACTAAAAAAGCATGGTTATTCATTAAACCTTAAACTTAGTTCTTAAGACTTGCCAAAATAATATACCCAAGAGTCGTCCTTTTGAGACCTTCGGAGAGGAGAGACTTTGCAAGAATATGATAATCTCAAACATAAAAAATATGCTAAAAACATAGATTGCTTGTTAATTTGGCCTAGGGTTTTGAAGAAGAGGGTGATGTCAGGCCAATGCTCCTTGCGGTTCATGGCTTGCTTCACATGTAAAGGATGGTTCGCGTGTTTGACAATCAGTTAATTGGATATTTTTGGTAGTATAGTTATATCCCTGCGTAGTTATTGGTTCGAGAACTGAGTCACTTGGCCAGCGGCCGCTGAAAATACTCTTTTCTTTTTTATACCTTTTGCCAACTTTTTTTAAAGAAGTTACTTAGACTAAATATGAGGATTCACTGCACAAACAGCTTAGATTTGTGTGCAAATATCCAACAAAGCGTATTTTTAACCGACACCATTTGTTCGACTTTGTAACGGAGTGATTCATCTGTACCTTAATAGGAGTTATATAACTTATTTTGTGGTATTACACCAAATTCTTTTTTCAGGTCAAAGTTTTCTTAGTCCCATAGAATATTTATTACCAAAATTTATTCTTTAGTAGCACCATATCAGCTTCCATATGATAAATAAATGAATTAGAGAAATTCATAACATACCTAAGCTAACTCTTTCTTTTTTACATTATTAAAACAAAAAGAAAACGAAATAAAATACTGACAGTTTTTCTGAGGATCATAAAATAATTGTTTCGTCTCACGTTAATGTTAATAAAAAATTATATTTTTTTTTTTATATAAAGTTATCGCATTTTATTTTAATCCAAAGATTTTTGACAGAGATGGAAGCAAATAATAATTCTCATTTGATCGTGCAAGAGACTTCCATTTACTCGAATTATTATTCATGTCTTTTCAACGAGTTCGATTTTCATTAGATATTGACATAATGTAAACACTTTCGGTTATGTTGACATAGTTATTTGAAGTTATAACACTATGTTACAAAATATTAGAAAATAGTTTTTATACTTAAGTTATTTTATGTACACTCAAATCGCGTATTAAAAACGTAGTAAATAATATTTCTTCCCATCTATCCCTAAAACGTTGTTTGGTTCTCCATTAGACGGGAGCAAAGTGCGTGTTTGCTTCCGCTCCCAAAGTGGGTAGTAATGAATTTTGATCTATTTCTGAAAAAAAATTATGTACTAGGTGCACATAAGTCTTTAGTAATTGCACAACTAAGCCACCTCTACTACCCAAGCCTCAGTATTAAGAGGACGTCCACTGCCCCGCACTTACCGCACCTTTGCTGTTGATTTTATATCATGTAAAAATATATTTTTCAATAAATTTTTAACTTTTACTTTTAACAATAATTATACTTTTTAGGGTTTCGTACCCTTTGGGTTAAAAACGGTCCGTATGTCACCAGGCTGTATTTCATGAACCTTATTGACAGTTGAAATTTTTGAAGTGAAAACTTCTTTAGCGACGTTGTGCACTTTTTTTGGTATGGGTAAAAAATGTTAAACTCGCGTCAGGTCACGTGTCCTGATCGTGAAAATTCGGAAGATGGATGGAGAGTAGACAGCTGGCGCGGCGTAGGAGAGGGAGTATCCCCCTCTATTTCTACGGCGCGGCGAAAATGTATGCCTGCGCCTGCTGTTTCGTTTAGGCAGCGCAGGGCGCTTGCGCGAATGGTCGTGTGTGTTTATGTTACAGCGTGCTACGCGCATCCATGGATGGTGACAGCTGATGGCTCGACCGTCTGTGTAGTGGCCATACTGCTGTGTATTCGTAAAATTCGTGTATATAAAGTGTTTAAAATATGGAAATTAAACAAAGTGCATCTTTGTCTTTGTAAAATACGGAAACCGTAATGCCACGCCTATTATAATTTTTATTTTTAGTATTCGCGATTATGAGTAGTACAGGGAGGTTGGATATGGAATTTTAATTTTATGACAGATTGCGATGTCAAATATACTACGTCAAAAAGTAAATAAACAAACATTATTATTTCTTGACAATATCAAAGACATGTCTTGTGACATATTTGAGTGTTAAGCGCGAATCGTGTGTAAAGGTTTTCACTTCTGCCGGCACTCCCGGAGTGCACCTCGTTCTTTTTTTTATCACTATATTTTTTTCAAGCAAACAATACACGCCAATTAAAACATCATTGATAAATGAACTGTTGTAAACAGATTTATGTATTTATCTAAATAATTAACAAAACTCATTTACATATAATGATTTCTTTGCAAGAAACATAATTGGCTTTTGTTCATAAATAACGATTTTTTATAAAACTTAAGGTCGCTGGACCGACCGTTAGTACCAATGCATACGAAAAAAGCATGTGTAGAGTGTATATTTTTGAGTTGACGGCCAAAATTAATTTTTGATGCCAAACTAATCTTAACATAGATATTTAAATACGAATATGTATATTCAACTATAAATATTCTCTTCTGTGTATAGATTTTCAAATAAATTTTTACATTCATTCGAATTTCAAATCAAACTTCTGAAGCTTTAGACTGATTTAAATTCAATTGCAGAATTTATTGTAATATAAAATCACAATTTAAAATGTTTGTCCGAAAAAAAGATAAGTCAAAAGGTTTCTGCGGTGTATTTACTTCTAAGCTAAACATTTACTCTTTGATCTTTCACTTTCTGTACTTTTTTCTTTAACTTTTAATTTTCTTTCAGTGAATTCGCAAAAAGTTATCTTCTTCTAATTGAATTTCAAATTCTAAAGTAAATTTCACTTCTTATGATTTTCAATTATTTAAATTTTGGTTATTTTAAGTTTTTGACATTGAATTACATTTGGCAATATACGCTGCTAGTATTTGAAATGATACACAAATGCTTTATTGACTGATATATAAACTAGTGTATTTAATGTGTTGAACTTTTGAAGTACGTTTATGTATAGCACAGTATTAACAAAAATAATTTTCTAACTGAACCATTACATAATGGTCCAAAAATATAATGAATATTTAATGAATAAAGTATTTAATTTCATTTTGATTTTTGAAATAAAGTAAACAAATTATGTTATTCATACTTAGTATACTTTTTTTGACCTTTGCTTTTTTTGATTTTCATTAATGATATAAGTAAATGTTTTAACCATACCAAATATCTATTATACGCCGACGATTTAAAAATATATCATACAATTCTGTCTGTAGATGATGCAAATAATCTACAATCAGATCTTGATCGTTTAAGTGAATATTGTTTGTCTAATAAATTAAGCTTAAGTATACATAAATGTAAAACTATCACATTTTCTAAGAAAACCAATACTGTAAAATTAGTTTATAAACTCCTTAATAATTCTTTAACAAAAGTAGATGCTATCAGAGATCTTGGTGTAACCATGGACAGCAAAATGCATTTCCATACTCATGTCTGTGAAATGGTAAATAATGCATACAAGTTATATGGTTTTATAATGCGTTCAGGCAAGGAATTTAAAAACGCAAAAACGTTTATACACTTATACAAATCATTGGTTCGACCTCAATTGGAATACGCTGTATCTATTTGGAATCCGCTTTATAAGAAATATGTAAATGCTATTGAACAAGTACAAAAAAAATACCTTCGTACTATGTTTTACAAACTACTTGGTAAACGCTTGTCTTACTCACAACTCTTGAATAAATATAAACTTTTGGATTTAAAATCAAGGAGAACATTTCTGGAATCACTAGTTTTATATAAACTCTGTCATAACAAATTTGATTGTATTGAGTTAAATAACAGCTTGTGTTATAGTGTGCCCACTCGTAGTTGTCCTCAACGTGTGGCGCGCCCTCATAAGCTGTTTGCTGTGGGCCGTTGCCGCACCAACGCTGGTGAGCGCGAGCCACTACGTCGTGCTGTTGCATCTTACAATAGTCAATTTAATAAGGACGTAGATATTCTCTCTGTATCTGAAGAAACCTTCAGAAAAAAAATGTTAGACAGTTTAAATTGTTAATCATATATCTGCTTTGTACTGTCGCTTTTTATTCAGCTTAATTTTCGAAAAATATGTGTTTTGTTTTGTTTCTTTAAAAAGTTATCAATACTTAAAAATAAATAAAAAAAAATAATAATAATATATAGGTAGCTAGACTTTTAGTATCCGCTTACTTTTTTCTGTTAGTATTTATCTGTGGTTTATGGTGTAGGTTACATTTATGCTTTTTTTGTTGATTGCTATTTTATGTTATAATTTGTGAATGTAATTGTTTATAAACCCCAATAAAATAAAAATAAAAATAAAAAAATAAAATATACTTATTTTGTTATTGAGAGAATTGATTAGCCTGCGCTTCTTCGATGCCATCATTAATACTATCACTAGCCAGATTTTCGTAAATTTTACCCCCCCTATTTCCCATAAAGTAAACAATTTCACTTTTGAAGAAAATTGTTATACCAATTTAAAAAATGTTTTGTTGAATTTTAGTTGCAATAAAGTTATATTTTTGTAGTTTTCTAACCCTTTGTACCTTAAATTACCCTTATTTATGCTATTTTTATGCAATGTATTCAAAAACACATATATAAATACATATATTTTTTATGTACTTTTCCTAACAAATTGCTGTAGAACAAGAAATATGCATGTACTGAAAATATGCCCTGCAAATGTAAATTCAATGTAAATAACACACATGTGACAGTAAATGTCAGGGCCAAGGCCTGCAAATTACAGTAAATGGCAGAGTCAAGATTAGGGAGTGGTAAAAATATATATTTAGTTTTTAATAATTAATTTAATAATAAACATAAATTACCTTTTAGACTCCGGAACTTATTATGTAATAAAAAAGGCAGTATAATAAATACATCAAAATGAAGATTATTTTAACCAGGTGTATTAAAATAAGAGTTTAGTTTAAAAGAAAAATGGATTGTAAACGTCGGATATTTAGTGGAAGAGAGTTCCACAGCAGTATAGCTTGCACAGTAAATGAGTGACTGTAATAGTTGGTGTTATGTGCCGGAGTTTTTAAAAGAAAGCTAGTCGAAGGGCAAAGTGTTTTTTTTTTTTTTTTTTTTTTATACCACTAAGGTGGCAAACAAGCTTACGGCCCGCCTGATGGTAAGCGGTCACCGTAGCCTATGGACGCTTGCAACACCAGGGGTATCACTTGCGCGTTGCCGACCCTTCAGAAATCTAATAACTTCTTTCTTGAAGAACTCCATACTGTAGTCCTTGCAGAAAACCTTGGCAGGGAGCTCATTCCACAACTTAAGCGTTCGCGGGAGGAAGTTTCTCTGAAACCGCACTGTACGCGACCATTTAGGTTCTAAAGTGTGAGAATGAATTCCCTGCCGATGGAGAGCGGTGCGATGGTAGAAAGTAGCCGTGGGCATCATTTCGAACAATTCCTCAGAACACAACCCATTGGACAAGCGGTAGAACACACACAGTGAGGCAAAGTCTCTCCTCAGACTTAAGGGCTCGATACCGCAAGTGAGTTTGGAATCGTCGACAATTCTCACAGCCCGTCGTTGAACCGAGTCAAAAGGGCCAAGCTGGTATCCGGGTGCACCTGCCCAGAGATGGCAGCAGTACTCCATATGGGGCCAAACCTGCGACTTGTAAAGTAACAACCTTTGCCCCGACGTGAAGCACTGCTTCGCTCTGTTGAGTACACCAAGTTTTTTGGACGCCAGCTTCACCTTATCTTGTAAATGATCTCGGAACTGAACATCGCTGGAGATGTCGACACCAAGGATCCCAATGCTCTTGGAGATGGAGATGGGAGTGTTCTGGAATTGTGGGACTACAGCGAATGGAGTTTTCTTAGCGGTGAACGCGCACACTTGTGTCTTTGTAGGGTTGAATCGGACCAAGTTTACCCGTCCCCAATCAGAGACCTGGGACAGTGTGGTCTCGATTTGAGACACAAGTTCTCCACGGTTTTCCTCCACAACGGAACGAGGGATGTTTGCACGACCCGTGTAAAAAGCGTCTCCAGTACTGTCATCTGCATAGCAATGTATGTTGTTGATGTCCAACATGTCATTGATATGCAGTAGAAACAGCGTAGGAGACAGCACAGAGCCTTGCGGGACACCAGCATTAATGTCCATGCTATCAGAGCAACTACCGTCAACTACGGTTCGTATGCGTCTGCCGGACAAAAAGCTAGCCACCCATTTGCACAAACCCTCGGGCACTCCGTAAGATGGCAACTTCGATAGAAGACCGCGGTGCCAGACCCGATCGAACGCCTTTGCTATGTCCAGGCTACATGCCAATGCCTCCCCCTGACTCTCAATGGCTAGTGCCCATCGGTGTGTGAGATACACTAGAAGGTCACCAGTCGAGCGACCGTGGCGAAAGCCATATTGACGGTCACTGACCAGATCGTGTACTTCTAGGTATCTTAGAAGCTGTGTGTTGATCACACGCTCCATCACCTTAGAGAGGAGAGAGGTAATAGCGATAGGCCTGTAATTCGATGGATCTGATCTATCGCCCTTTTTGGGCACCGGGTGCACATTCGCAGTCTTCCATGAAGACGGAAATTGCCTAGTGTGGTAGGAAAGCGCGAAGAGGCGCGTGAGTACAGGACATAACTCAGGAGCACACTGCTTAAGCACCACTGCTGGTATACCGTCTGGCCCACTCGACTTATGAACGTCTAGAGAGAGCAACGCCCGCCTGACCTCCCGCTGCGTTATGGAGATTTCCGGCATGGTCTTACCGCACCACGGTATAGTAGGATGTACAGCGCCTTCATCGTTCATATTCGAGTTCGAGGCAAAGAGACTGCCCAGTAGATCGGCTTTCTCTTTAGCACTATGGGCCAAGTCACCATCGGTCTTTCGAAGTGGTGGTAACGACGACTGGCAGAAGTTCCCTTCGGCAGCTTTGGCAAGCGACCAGAAAGCACGACTCCCAGAAGGATAGCTCGCAAGTCGCCCACCTATTTTGCCGATGAATTAGAATTTTGCTCTGGCAGTTGCTTTCTTACTGAACCTCGAGGCAGCATTTAATTTGCGTTTTAACTCAGAAATATTCGGATCCTTATTATTACGAGCCGTGGTCCAAGCCTCATACGCAGTTTGCTTAAGAATTTTAGCTTCTCTGCAAGACCTATTAAACCACGGTCGTTTTTTGACGCCGGCAACTACTCGCAGGTTAGGAATGAAACATTCCATACCAGCAAGGATTGTCTTAGTGACTGCGGCTGCGCAGACGTCAGGATCTTCTGAGTTAAAGCAGATCTGCCTCCACGGGTACGATGCGTAAAATTCTCGCAATCCATCCCAGTCTGCCGACTTATAGTGCCACACACGACGCCAATTAGTTGGCCCAGAAGGATCGGGTTGTGTGCATGACACTTGAGTCCGGACGAGACAGTGGTCCGAGGAGCCAAGAGGCGCATCCACTGAGACAGAGTATCCGTCCGGACGAGTAGTCAGCAGAAGGTCCAGTAAGGAGCTCGTATGTTCCTCTATATCTGGTATTCTCGTTGGAGAAAGTACCAGCTGAGAGAATCCATAGGTCAGAGCAAATTCGTGAGCAGATATCCCAGCATAGTTATTGGTTCGAGAACTGAGCCACTCGCGATGGTGGGCGTTAAAATCTCCCAAAACTAGTTCTGCTGTGGGATATTGCTCTCGAACTTTGTCAGTCGTCAAACTCAGGTGCGTGAAGAGTCGAGTTACGTCCGTGTCACCGCTATGAGACCTGTATAGGCACGCATACATACGAGTGTGGCCGCCGTAATCTACGCGCACCCACAACATCGACAGGTCCCTGTCTTCAAGGCTATGAAGGCGGCGACAGCAGATATCCTCCCGGACGAACATACATACACCGGCACGACTCATAAAATTGTGTTCGAGTTTGTAGCCGGGATAGTGAAGGTATGATGTGTCGGCCGGGCAGGATATCTGCGTCTCCGTTAGAAAAAGAATGCTCGGTTGCGCAGTTTCGAGATGGTGGTGAACTGCGTTAAGATTGGCGTGAATACCCCTGATGTTGCAAAAATCCACATTATATGTGGATGGAGTAGCCGCTGTGCAAACTCTTTTCTTATTCTTTCTTATGGCCATAATATATAAAAGAAGTTACTAAGACTAAGGGATGAGGATTCACTGCACAGACAGCATAGAGGACAAAATGTGCGGTTCTAAGACTGCCGAAGCGCGCCACAGATGATACGGTTGCTGGCACGGCGGGCGGAAGGGCCCCTGATCCACCTCTGTTGTAGTAGCCGGGTCCACTCCGGTCTCCTTCTCCGGCACGACTACCACTTCAGATACTTTACACAGGCTGGCGGATCAGCCTCCCAGGGCGGAGATTAAGTGATCCCTGGGTTCGGGATCCCGTTCAACCTGCGGGCGGCCAGCGGTCAGCCGTTTCATCAGGTCTCCCTGACCGCCGAACCAGCACGCCGCGTCTACGCCGAGCATGACAGCAACAAGCACCGCCGGTCCTCCGCTGTCCGCGCAGCGAATCCTCAAAGAGCTCTGGCAACCTTACTCACCGCCAGGAACACAACACTACTCAATGTTAGTGTTATTATGGCCGCGGTTTTCTGTAAGGTGGAGGTACTTCCCCAGTTCGGGCCGCTCATTCGAGCAAGTACTCGCTATGCCCTGCTTTAGTTGTTCGGGTGGCTTATTCGAGCGAGTACTTGCAGTGCCCTACCTCTCTAAAGTGTAGATGAAGAAATAAATTGGAAACGTTCTTTCAAATAATGAGGAGTTGATGGATTGAACAGTACGTTATAAAGAAGGGTGAGAATATGGGTATTCCGGCGAAGACGAATTAGGAGCCACTTGAGCTGAGCACGAAATTGAGAGACATGATCATATTTGCGTAATCCAAATATAAATCGAATACAGAGATTCTGGAGTCGCTCAAGTTTGTTTAATTGCTCCTGGTGAGATTGATATAGCAAGCATCAGCATTATCAAGAGTAAGAAGTCAAGATATAATATTTATATAAAGATATAATATTTATATAAAGATATAATATTTATATATAGATATAATATATATTAACAACAAAAATATCTATTAACAAAATATATAAAAACAAAAAAAATTAACAATTTCCAGTGATGTTCACTTTAAAAATTCTTATCAGTGCCTTCGTATAATGCAAATATTAATAATTGCCTTTTAATTCTTCATAAGGTGACGTTTCAAAAAATATGAAAAATCGCACCTTGCTTAATTAATGCTGACGACAATAGGGCTGTCTCTCCTAGCTAAAGAAATTTGTATTGAGGTTCAGCGAAGCAACGCAGTCACTATTTTTTGCACTCCGGGATTTTTATTGTATATTTTGTTTAAAGGATTTTTTAATAATTAATTAATTTATTTCATTAGATTCTTTAGTCAATACATAATTTAAAATTACATTTCTTTGTTTAATATAAAACGAATTTGTCATTTAATTTCAGTATATTTACAACTAACCTTTAGTTTATAAGAATGTACTCCTACTCAGTGAACTAACCTTAGCTTAAGATTTGAATTCTCCACTCGTCTTGGGGTGTTATCAAATGAAATGACCTACTTATATATGAAATTCTTCTTTCGTTCTTTGTACTTTACTGTTTCACACGTTTACATTACATTATTAGACGCTCCTTTTTTTATAAATCACTAGGGTGGCAAACAAGTTTACGGTCGGCGGACGCTTGCAACATCTAGGGCATCACTCGCGCGTTGCAAACCATTTGAAAATCTTAAAACTTCTTTCTTAAAGAACCCCATACTGCTGAACTTTAAAAAAGTAACCTTAATATAATTACAGTTAAACAAAAGTAAGAAATATGAAGTTCAGTTCGTTTTTATTTTCCCCACGCAGTAGTAGTTTATCTTATAATACTCTCCTTGTTATGTAAATCAAAGGATTCATATACGAAACCTTGACGAAAGACTATGGCAGATTTACTCCTTTGCTTAGTGTCTTATGAGCGCTGCCGCCGCACGTACTTGTAAATCGGCACCATCTGCGTGTTTATAAAATTGTACAACAATTAGAAAGTTATTATATTTCTTCAGAACTTAAAATATTGCTTAATTTATTTAACAATTTTTAATCCTTAAATATCCTATCTTCTTTGAGTGATGAACAATATATGTTTGTAAAAGCAATTATACATTTGATTTCTAATAAAAAAAAATCGGCACAATGGCACCACCATCACGGTATTTATTTCAATTTATTTCAAATTATTAACTAAAAACATGGTTAACTGAAAGAAAATCCCTTATGACATTAGGCTCGCCGTTGTTCTTAAATTGTATACAGGGTTTAAAGAAATAGGGAAATACTAATTGCATTGCAAAAGGGGTATCATAACGAAATTTAAACCAAAGGTTTTATTCCTTCGGTACCAAAACAGCTGATTTTAGGGTTGTCACTTCTCTTGTAAAAAAATGTATTTTTTAGAGTTTGGAATTTAAACCTTAACCCTGTGTTAATTGGTTACATACTCATAACACTTACAAGGGATTCACACTTGGTATCCCTAGTTTGTTATATCCGGTCAATTATCTTATAATTATGGCTCAAGAATTTTCTTGTTCAACATTTATATCTTTTCAAATTAATTTAAGTATATCAGGTAAAAAGTGGGCCAAAATAATTTAATTATTCCTTAAATTAAATTTAGTAAGAATTATATATTTTATCAAAAATAAGAATAATAACGCTAAATTAAAGAAATTAATTGACTTACAGAGATGCTTCTAAGATCTTCAGCTTCATTTTAATTACAAGAACGGTAAGCAAAAAAGTTGCAAAATAAATTTCAATTGCTAACGGCCTGAGAAATAAGATTTTCACAATTTAAATTATTCGGAAAAAAAGGAGAAAAGCAAAACGGTTTCTGCGGTGTGTTTGCCTTAAAGCTACACATTTATTCTTTGATCTTACACTTTTATTTATTTTACCTCCAACTTTATTTTTTTCGTTTTGTGTTCGTAAAATATCGTTTGCTTTTACCGGTAGCTACCTGAATTTTAAGGAAAGAGATTCTTATAAAGCTATTCATTGGAAATGGGATACAACGAAACACTTCCAGAAACTGTGTTGTTAACGAGCTTTACTGATTTTAATTTATGTGAAGTTAAACGTTGTAAACCCACTGAATAAATCTAAACCAGCAAATTAAAAAAATCTGGTATACTATAATTGAAAGTATTGAGTATTTTTTTTAGTTAAGTAATTAAAAAATTATATATTAAATATGCGTTTTGTTTTTTTTTTGGAATCTACAGTTTTTGGTAACTGTGCCAGTTTGTAAAACATATCCTGTGTATATTAAATAAATATTGTATATTAATTTGCACAAGGATATCTAAAAAATTGTATATCTACGTACATAAATGAATATATACTGTATAAAAAATTATTTTAGATCTCCATATTCCATTAATGCTAATGTAACCTCAAAAACTTTTAATGTCCCTTCTTACTTCCTTTTCGCCAAAGCCGATTACACAATGAAAGTCAAATTTCACATTAAGAATAAAAAGCCACTTGTGGCTCAGAACAAATTATCATAATTTTACTTATGAGTTCTCCTTACTATATGAAAGTTCAAGAATAAATGTAGAAAAGTGCTTCCAAAAAAAGTGTTTTATTTTTATTTTCATTCCTTGCTCAGTTGTCTTTACTGTATGGACTTATTTTTTATTATGATTTGTATAGTTCCGTAGCCCAATGGCAAAGAAGGAACTCTTAGGGTCGGCTCATACGAGACGCGACGCGACGTCAAGCGGCTTTAAGGCGAGGATTACTAAGATTGTGATCTATGCCCTATGAATTGACATGAAAAAAATATAAAATTTTAGGTACAAAAACGAGAAAGCTTTTTATGATACCCACTGAAATATATTTTCTTCAATGGCTATTATAAATGGCTTTCTGTTTTTGAAAATCTCGTAAATATGACTAATAGCAGTAGGAACTCTTGTATAGAACTCTCCAAGTAGGACTTTCATAAGTATTACTTAGGACATTACTTAGCAACGACTATTAATCCGGGCCTTATAGTTTCGGTATGACTTGTCAGTTAGTATCTAATTTAATTTTTACTCTGAGCATTTTTTTTTCTTTCAATCACGTGTTTTAAAGATTTGAAAAATACCATTTCTAACAAGCTTTTTGATTATCCGCAATGATTCTCATACTAAGGAAACCTTTGTTAATGCGCAAACGACGCACAGTTAGCTGGTATTTTTATTAAAGTTAAATGATTAAGTAAGGTTTTTTGATGCGTGTATCTTTAACGCCTTCAACATTAAACGTAAACCTATTTTTGTTTTTGCATTCACATACTGTTTCATTCCTCTTTTCCCACTTATCCCCGCTGATCTTTAGTTCTTTACGGACACTAAGCCACCTAGCGCAACTACGCAGCACTTCAGTGACAATGCCATAGAATATTTAGACTGGGCATTAGTTTATCACAACTCTTAATTTCATATTATACTTAAATAAATAATTTTATTCGTTGGATATTTTTCGGTTTAGGACTTAGGATATATTTGATTTTTGGAACAAAGTACCTTAAACTTTGATTTGAGAATGCGTTTGCGGGAGAAACTTCTCTTAAATCGCACTCTACGTGACCATTTTGGTTCTAGGTTGTAAAGATGAAGTTCCGTATTTGCAGAGATTACGAAACAAACACAATCATTTTACATCTTTATAATATTAATATAGATAAGCCACTTGAAGACAAACACACACAAGTTGACAATCAATCCAGTAACAAAAGTGGAAATTAGCATTAGTGCAGTCTCTACGTATGTGTCAAGTCTAAAAATTCGATGGTCTATGGCACAGTGCGTGTCGTGTATGGATCTGGAAAATTAAAAAAAAATATAATCCTGAGCGAAGCGAGGGTTACAAAGCACCGAGATGATTTTTTCACGTGTTTAAGTATACTCACATTTTAACCATTGACTGCGAGAAAATAAAAAGTACTGTTATCACATTTTGGTACATATTCGGTAATTATTACCGGGTGATAAGAGAAAAGGACATTAAACAACAACAATAATAATTTTTCCATATCAAATTGTTTTTTTCACTCAGTGAGTAAAAACGAGTTTTATTCACTGTTATTGATGAATAAAAAATGAAAAATAAAATGCCGCTTTTCGAGTGGAAATGGTAAAAATTTGTTGCTCTTTTTAATTCCTGAATTAGCTGATAGTAACGGTGTTTCTAATACAAAACAATATTAACTAATCAATACCTATGTATCTATATTATTAAAAAACAATAAGTACTTACTTCATTTTCCTATCTTTTTGTAGTTGACTTCGCTTCAATTTATTTAGCTTTGGCATATTTTCGCCTTTTTAATATTTGTAATCAATCGATATTAAACTAGTTTAAATATAGGAATTTTTTTATTCACAATTCAAACTAATACGTCTTTTCACAATAATATATAAAAACGCAGTAACAATACGTCCTATCGCAATATGTAGGTCAATAATATTAACTCAAATAAAAAAAAGTTCACAATTACCTAACAAGTGGTAACAAGGTATAAAAATACGCCCTTTCGCTAAATGTAATAAAAAAAACGGGTTGCACTCCGGGAGTGCCGGCAGAAGTGTAAACTTGAATATTAACTATTTATTTTTTCCTATACTAGCTTTTTACTTCCAATCACTTCGTATACATATTTATTTATTATAATGTTTGTTTATTTACTGTTTTGACATAGTATATTTGACATCTCCATTTGTCATAGAATTAAAATCCCATATCCAACCTCCCTGTACTACTCATAATCACCATATACTAAAAAACATGCAACCTGAATATAACATTTTAACATGTGTAATCCGCACTTTCATCTTTTCATCAACCCGATTTCCTATTACTTTTTATTCTTCCCATAGAGTTTTACATTTTTCACCCACCACAAAAAAAATGCACAACGCAGCTAAAGAAGTTTTCACTCCAAAAACAATCTTTTTATTTTGTCAATCATACTATTATGGCGCGGCATTATGGTTACCGTTTTGCGAATTTTTATGGCGTGGCATTATGGTTACCGTCTTACGAATTTTCGATTAGCCTGCGCGAGTTTATCATTTTTTACCTCCTTAACATTTAATAAAAAATGTTTTTAAAAACAGCTACAAATTTTAGGAAAAATGCGATAAGTACTCTCATAGAGGCCGCAACCGCTCAGCCGCCCGTCGCCCGCGCAGACTACAGCTACCAAAGAATTGTAAAATAATATCTTTTTGTGTATTTTTTCCAAACTCCAAAAAATACAAACGTTATTGAAAAAAAACGTTCTATATAATTGAGGAATGCACTCCTCTTTCACATGTGCCTTAGTTTTAAATCGATATATCATTATCACTCGAAGTTTACAGGATATTTCTATTAAAATATGCTACCTACATTTTGTTATAAAAACCAAAAATGTTATCAAAATTCTGGATCTAGAGGAACAAGGAGAATATATTAAGAGGATACGATTCGCAGCACCGCGCAGCGGGCTTCAAACAAACGAATTTCTCTATTGTTTTTGACATTGACTGATCAATCAATGTGAAATTTCTTAGTCATGATCCCAAGCCGAATACCTATGTCTGTGGTTTTCCAAAATCTTGTAAAATGTTTTATAGTATATAAGTATAGTAATTGTTTTTTAAAACCATTTGTATGAAAAACTAGAATTGTGTATAACTTTTGAACATTAAAATTTTATAGAAAACTGGCACACTACAGACCTAGATATTGATTACTAGAACATGTCTTCAAAATTTCGTGGTGTTTGATCAGAAAGTGCCAAAAACAAGTGAGAAATTTGTTTGTATGAAGCACACGCATAAATAATATATGTTTAATTAAAAATTATAGGTAATAGTTATGTCATATATTATTGCATTTCAAATATACGAAAATCAACGTTAATTTTCGGGAAGGTTCTTAAGAATTCTTTTTATTTCAGGTTGATGGTGTAAGGCTGCATTCACCTCATTAAATTAAGGTAAGATAAAGTTTACTAATACGTTTGATTTCAGCTGTAATCAATAATTATCTAGGTAGAGGCAAATACTAACTACAAATGTCGTCTAAGAGGAAACAATCAAATGTCCTTACCTAATTCTAAAATTCGTCATCAAGATATTTAAAAAAAGATACCTTAAAAGAAATAAAAACCGTTTTAAGGCTAGGGTATAGGCTAGACCGCGAAAATCCGCCGTTTTTGTTCAAATTTTGTGGCTAAACTGCAGCATCTAAAGCATTGAAAAAAATATATGTCATAAAACTTGCTTTTGTCTAGTGCATTACTTTACTGGATGCTTTTTATTTATTGTATTTAATGCAATAAAAAATCTGGAAGTGACCATTGTTTCAACACTTGTACAAATTTTTAAAGCGTGTTTTGTATTTGCTTGTAATGAAAGTTGGTTTAATTATTAGAATAGCTTGTTATCTATTGCATAGACTCTAAGCTGTAGCGAAAAATCAATAAATGTGACTACAAAACGGCAATAACGTTAAATTCCATTCAAAAAATTAAAAGTTTCAAGGCGTCATTACGGTATAAATTACTTAAGAAGTACATAACATATATATCTCATTGTAATGTATATGACATTATCTATTGATTTATAGTACATTTACATACACAACGTTAGAATTACAGAAATTAGCTTTCTGGCCTATATCGCCCTCTTAAAATGAAGCAGAAATGTGGCAATAAATACATACTGTGCACAAAACTGCAGGTCATATTAAAAGTTCTTACAAAAAACAGCAAAATATAATTAATAATGTAATTATCTACTTCCAATGCTGTCTGCAAGGAAAATCTTAAGGTCTTATGTAATAATAGGTTTTAAAAAGATCCATAATCAAGAATAAAAAAGTAGATGCTTCCAGAAAAGGATATAGTACGGCATTTGAGTAGGTTTGTTGGGGTCCCCAGATAGAATAATAGGATAAAAGCAGATTAATTATATGACACATATATTATATATATTGCATATTTTATTTTTAGAACAAATACATATTTAAAAGAATTGTATAAATTTAAGAATTCAAAAGAATTTGGCCTTAGTACAGAGTTTCTAAGGACCAAGTACGGGCTTAAGAAAATCCTCCTCTGTTCCTTTGCTCTAATAATACGTCCGTTTTGAACATTATGGTCTTTAGTCCTGGCCTAATGTTAAATAAATAAAAAAAAAATTTAGGACAATACATACAGCGCCGTCTGGCCCAAAGTAAGCAAAGCTTGTGTTATGGATACCAGACAACGGATACAAATTTATATGTAATACTTTATTATTATAAATACATACATATCATACATAATATATAATCAAAATAAATCAAATGCTCTTATGTACTTTTTAACTTAGTCTATAAAAGTACTTACACATATTTCCTTACTGAGACCTAGCGTCTGGTACACTTGAAACTGTTCCCAATAAACACATACTAGAAGCGCATAACATAATGTACCTAGACCTTATGGGTATACTTCATTTATATTTACCCTTGATCATAATTAACGACTAGCTGACCTGGCCTTCTGCCCTTTCCGTTGCTGACATCTCAAAAAATGGCCGCCATATTGGTTACGCCATTTTGAATAGCTTTTCAAAATATTTGGTAAAATATTTAAATTCAGCAGTCAACATCTTTACAAAAATAAATCGAACTTATCATAATCAAAACCCAAAAATGCTTACACTTACACACACACACATACACAGAGACAGATAGAGAGGGAGAAAAAAATAGAGAGAGAGAGAATTCACTCTAAAATATTCGCAATTGATTCTTCAGGTCTCAAAACGTATAGAAAACCCAGATTTGTAATTTTCGATTCTTGGACGTTAATAGTATGTGTAAATTAGCCCTATTTCATACAAATTTACTTCTTACAGTTTTATATATCTTCATTGTATTCTTGTATCTAACGAGAGAATAAAGCTAGTACATACATGTATTATGTATTGTATACATCACGTAGGCAGTAGTTTTATTTAGATATCGTTTTGGGTCAGAAGGAAAATCAGCATCGGAAGAGACCTTCATAATCTAGTTTTCTTATGTCCATATAAAGTTGTTATATACATAGATACCTACCTACCTTCGTTTTCAGGAACAGGGTCGTAATGAACATCCTGCTCCTTTTCATGTTATGATTTTATTTACTTCATTATTTTTGTACAGTAAGCCTTTTTGTTACGCGTATATCTAAATGCTCTACTCACCTATTGAGCAACGATTTTTCTGAATTAGACTGGTTTCTGGATACTCTTGTCATAAACTGTTATTCTTATTAATACGTGTGATCATAATGTTCATTTTGCCTAAGAAATATTATATAAAATTCAATAGGTATTTTAAGAGTTTTATTCAAAGAGTCTACCAGTTAATTTGAAATTTTGTAATTGTATAATTAAATTTAAATAACGGCACTCAATGTCTTTAGCAATATTGTATCTTTAAGTTTCAGAAATAGAAAAATTAGTGTAATAACTGTATTTGTCCATGATAAATGTAATGAATATACATATATGCATATCTTAAATTATATCTTATAATATTGATTATATTGTTTAAATCTATATATGTAGCTAATTACTTATTAGACTTAACAATGCACAAAAAGTTTCTTTTAAATAAGGTACATAGGTATTATCTTTATAACAGTACTTTAAATATGCAATAAACACGACACATATATGATAGACTTAATGCGTGTCGTGTGCTGTGAGCTTCCTTAGTTTTTAGGGTTCCGTACCTCCATCCATCCGTCCGTCTGTCACCAGGCTGAATCTCATGAACCGTGATAATTCAACAGTTAAAATTTTCACATAAGGTGTATTTCTTTTGCCGCCATAGCAACAAATACAAAAAACCAGCATAAAACAAATATTTAAGGGGGGCTCCCATACAAAAAAACGTGATTTTTTTGCCGTTTATATAGATAATGGTACGGAACCCTTCGTGCGCGAGTCCAACTCGCACTAGGCCGATTTTGAAATATCAGTGCCACTTTTTTTTTATTAATATAGCGACTTAACTTAGCCCACTTTTATTCTGTAGCTTTTGCTAACTTATAAAAATAGATTCTCATTTGAGTCGTACTTTACTAGTTCTATCTTGCTAGGTTTTGAGAGTTTTACGACTTTTCTTGAACAAGTAA
Source organism: Apoda limacodes (assembly GCA_946406115.1). NCBI lineage: Eukaryota > Metazoa > Arthropoda > Insecta > Lepidoptera > Limacodidae > Apoda > Apoda limacodes. The sequence continues at coordinate 5,534,738 of OX291541.1, forward strand.
TCTTTGGTATTGAAATATATGCGCCTGTCTTTGAAGTTTTAATTAAGTCATTAATTTTGTATTTATAACATCAAGATTTTAATTCTATAAATTGAGTATTCAGCGGCCACATACAGTGTTTGTTTATACACACCTACATGATAATGTGTGTTTCAGCTTCTTTTTAACAACCACTTTGAGCTTTGGCTCCTCTAAATCAATAGTCATATTTAATCGTTTTAAAAAAACAAATATTATAATGAAATCAAATCATTAAAAATTCAATTTGATGTTATTATTTACACCAATTAAGAATTCCAAATAGTTTAATATTTGGGAACAGTTATTTAAAAAATAAAAATTTTTAACGACCTTTTAATACTGAAAATACAGATATTTAAATTATTATATTTTCTTGATTTAACAACAGGGACAAAACTAATCAACTATACTGTAACTAGCGCGAGTGTTGAATTATTCTGTCAAATATTTTAATATTAGCATTACGCTATTGTTGATGTACCATGACTTTAGTTGTAGGTAAATGATAAAAAAATGGCTTAAGCGTTATATTTATTTTGCGTTTCTGGTAAAATCGAAGTCATTATATGTCTAGGCTGATAATTTTCATGGCCTCTGTAAGTTACTAACCTTATGGCTCGGCCGTCTCGACGCAGGGTTGACAGTCCGTCTGTCCTATCGTCAGTATAGCTTGAATAGAGGGAATTTACTTTAGGGTATATCAATACAGAAGGGGAAAGAGAAATTATTATCATCGTGTAGTATCGGCCGCAACCGTCCGCGACTTTTACAGAACTGAATGCACGCTGGGCGCGAGCCAGCGCAGTTAATGTCCTACCAAGATAAGGCAGATGACGTCGCCATTTGACTTTACCGAACAGCGTGTTCTTCAACGTGTTTTTCTTTACCGAACAGCCAGTGGTGGAATAATCAGTTTACATACAAGAGAAATTAAGAAAAAGACTCACAGGTACACGCAGGGCTTGAAACTCCGCCCCTGAGCATGCGAACAATCCCTAGGCCAATACCAACTCAATCTTATCAGCCCTATACGTCCCCACTATAACACTATTATTTTCAAAATTGGAGGGTGCACTGCGAGCCTGGAAACGTCTTTAGTGGAAAGTTTATTTAGTGACTTTTACGAATACGTCGTGACTGTTCCCTACTTAAAACTATTGTTTATGGCATGGTACACTATGTCATCCTTCCCGGCTTCCAGCAAAATGCACTGATTTATAGTATTCACTCGTTACTGAAGTTGTTAAGTGATGTATCATCGCGTAGATATAACGCTTCTGATTGAATATTACGCTTTTTGGCAGATTGTGACTAACGTAACTCGTCAGTTTAAAGTCACAGTGCTGAGGATTCTGACCCATCAGATCGAAAGATGTTAAATTGCAGATTTTGGGGCTGATTCAAAATAGTTTTGCAATATACTCACCAATAGATCCGAACATTTATCTCGAAACAATATTCCTGCATCGGTGGTTAAGTTTTAAAATTATTAATTAAATTGAAAATACTGTGTAAAAGTGTAGTTGATTAAAAAAATTGAATTTTTATCAAAAATCTATATTATAAAAAAAGAGAAAGAATTTTCAAATAAAAATCGCGCGGTTTTCATATAAATTACAGCTTCAACCATTATTATTCTCAATTTTCAAATTTCCGTAGCCTATAGGTCGGAGATGTCCTTTACCTATTTATCAAGTTCCGATCAAAATCCGTTTATCCATTTTTACGCAATCAATCATAAAAAAAATCAAGATGCACGAAAGCTAAAGGGTGTAATGAAATGGTTCGGCTAACGTACGCGATGACGAATTTGGGTTATTAAAAAAATAGAATAATGTACTAAAAAATCTTTAGTTAGAAAAAAAATAATATAGAAATAAAAAAAAAACTAGTAATTAGGACGACAGACAAAAGGAGACTGGGAAGAAGACCAGGGATGGGTACGGGGCTTGGAGATAGTTTACTAAGCAAAAACGGTGACGTAGGAAAAGGTGGAGGTCTAAGCATTATAGCTGACATGGATGGGGTATAACAAGACAAACTGTCTTTTAATATTTGAAACGTTTGATTTTGATTTGATTTGACTTTATTTACATTTCACTTATTGTTATTAAAATTTTCTAAATACATAGTCATTCATTATACATCACAAATCATATTAAAAAAATATCGAATGACTCGTTTCTTGTTTATTCAAAAAGGGTAACTTAATAAAAATAGGAACTTTATGATAAAAAATCATATAAAGGTAATTAAAAGAATACAAATAATGAGAAAAGATTGTAGGTAGTCATCTGATCGCAATCATCCAAAGCACCCTTTTGTGTTTTCATTTAATTAACAACCTTCTGTTGTAGCACACTTTAAACACTTTTATTATATTTATATTCATTATAACCCTATAATGAATATAACCATGCTCTTAAATTGAAACACGTTGAATAACAAGTTATGGTTATAATTTGAATATCAAATTACCCGACAGCGTAGAAAGCTGACTAAAAAGAGAAAAATATATCATTTCCATCATATGATGTGCCCTTCCTTACGATACTTATATACTAAGTACTTCTTGAAATAGACCGTTATTTTAACTTTTTTTAACCTACGTATCCTATGGCCTATCATGACAATCCAACGATATCTCATAGACCGAAACCCATGCAGCCGTTTGGATAATACGAGGCAATATAGAATACCACATACATATAACTCTCTTGCAGTCAAGTACCAATGTCGAAAGAGAATGTCCTTAAATTTGATATTTCAATGGTTAACAGAGTCGAAGGGTTCTATCAACTAAATGGCATTGTAAGTCTTAGAATAAGTTTTGTATTACTGAAAACGTATGGTACTACTGAACGAAATTAATTAAACGTTAAATAACGTTATAATTGTGATTCACGGTTGTACGTAACCTATTTCTGTGAAATACACCGGTCCATATATAACTGAATACAAAAATAACCACCTTACACGTGGCTTTTTTAAACGCCTATCTGGACCGCTACCATTTGTTGCAGTATTCAAAAAACCACTGTATTGATAAAGTGTATTGAGTAAACATAAATATTTTTGTCTGATTGTGACCAACAGAGTTTCTTAATCATAACTATTTTCAATAAAATTGTTCCCTCTGTTTGAAACACTATGTTTTTGTTGAGACAGTTCCAGGTAAACAGAGTCAGTAAATTGTATTATTAATGCAGCCGTCACTGGGAAACAGGAAACGGGAATATCTGTTTGTTTGCATTTTCCTCACGCAGTAGTTTATCTCCTAATACGGCGGCCTTGTTATGCAAATCAAAGGATTTATATACAAATCCTTGAGAAAAGACTTTGACATATTTTTTTCTTGGCTGTTCATTTGTTGTACCTGGTTTCTTTATTTATTTTCTTTTGTCTGTGAATAATACATTTTCATTTCTAAGTTTCAGTTTATCCCGTTGAAGCGAGTAAGGACTTTGATTTTTTTATATATTTAAATAAAAAATATGATATAACAAAAATGAAAACCTTATTATTTAGCCAGGTTTGTCCGTCCGTCCGTCCTTATATCACAGCCTCATGATTTGTCGTCTTTGCATCAACTCTGGGTTTTTTTAAAAAAAATGTATATTTTATAAGTGTTGTTCCTTCCTTAAACCAAAATAATTAGGTTTTATTAATTACCAACGAAAATGATTTTGAATTAAATCATTTAATAAATTTTAAAAAATCCGTGATAATTTCCATTCTAGGGAAGTCTTATTTAATAGCTGTCTTTCTCGTTTTTTTTTAGCTAAAGTATCTAATTTAAACTTGTGACCTAATATAATGTTAATTAACAAGTTTAATAATTAAATCATAAGCTTGAAATACACATTAATTTATGCTACGCAATTGTTTTAAATTATACAATACTAGCTGATGCCAAATATTTGTAAGCGTAGAGTTCTTCTACGTCGTAGACAATTGCGTAGAGTTTGTCTACGCCGTAGACAATGGCGTAGAGTTTGTCTACGCCGTATGCAATGGCGTAGAGCCGTCCAATAAAAAGTAACTGACCCTATAATTTATTGTAACGCTCAGGAATTAAATACGTCCTTCAAAACAACCCTGTTCTAAATCATTCCTTCTTTGATACGTTAGGTGAAGGAAAAATTTAATCCCGATGGAGGATTTAAAATTTATTTTTCTGTTTTTTTTTTGACTATGGCCTATGTCACTTTTTTCAAGAATAATAAAAATATTAAGCCCGTACCCCTGCAATTGTGCGTATAAAGGGCTGAGACAAGCAACCTTCTCTAGTAAAAAGAGCAATTTTTGGTTAACCTAGATTCTGAAATGTTTCGTTTAAGCCCCGAGATTGTTTATCAGGTATTTTCCAATAATTAAGTACCTACTTACAATATTCTTAAAATGGGCTATGAAAGTGTTTATACTACTTACACTGATACACATAAATATGAGACGGAGCTATGTATGTATTTGAATAATTTGATATTTTGAAAGGTAAACTTAAAAAGTAACATTGAAATTTAATGAATCATTTATTTAAGTAGCTTAATTCTTATTAATTTCAAACACTATTATTTTAGTAACTAGTACTACACAGTTGCTTCCTTATTATCGTAATAAAAATGAAGGCTTTATGCAAACAAACAAATAAAACAAAAGACTGTAATTCTTATTTTAAGGAAAAAAAATCATTAGCGACCTGACTGTAATACACGTCGCAGCAGACTCCGAATCCGTTGACCAAAAACTTTTATATGCTGCGACGAACGCAAAAGTCCCGACGGCACAACATGCTGTGGACCAGTCAGCATGGAAAGGTCTATGTTGCCCCCACTATCGATGTTGACATTTGACAACTGTGTATTTTCTATCTAACAGGATCGTTCACATCCATGAGCACCACATTTGTGTTTATTATGAGCTCCTGGGCCGAGAAAGATGGCTGCGAACTTGTATACGTGCAGTTTCGTAGTCGGTGCTAAAAATCTTGTATCTTGACCAACCTGATTTGGGATGCATTCATTTTCTAAAGCTTCTTCACACGGGTAGTTGCGGGCAATCCATACAGGCAAAAAGGCACTGCCGACCTAGTAAAATTTATCGAATTCCAATTTATAATCTGAAATTATATCATAGGTAATAGTTATTAAGATTATTATCTTTTTGATAACAATTTTGCTAAGAATATATCAGCGCCATCTCGCGTATACTACATGAGCGAGAAGCATACGTACTATCTACATGGCGCATGGGTTCTCCACCCATGGAAACCACACGCACACACCAGCGCTGCATATAATTTGTGTGGCGACGACAAGAAATTGCGTAGCCTTCTTTTGTGTTTGTGTGCCCCGTGCATTGGTTACAAGTGCGACACTTGCCGATAATAGCTGATTATTACCTTGGTTTTCTGTAAAAGGTTTTTATTTCCATCTGGCGTTATTTACGAGTAACATGATAATTTTTTTATGTTATTTTAAAGTGCATTATTTTAAAATGATTAGTGAAAGTTATGTTTCGAAAAATTAAAGAATGGTTGGTTTCATGAACTTTCTTTTGAAGACAAAAAACTGTAATAACCTAAACAAAACAACAAAGAAGTAATTTTTATTTAAATAAACTTTTTATGTACTATATAAAATGATTTTTGAGAATTATTATCTTCATAAGTGTGTTGAAAAACGTGGTATGATACATGTGTGTATTGATAATTACCGTTCTCGGCTCTCTTAAGACCCTCACCTGACGGCTCGGGTCTCAATGGCACCTCAGCGGTTATCACCAACATTACACACTTGTACAGTAGGCGACACATCAACCTAACCTTAATGGACTTTGAACCCAAGGCGCAACAAAACGAAAAAGTCGCGAAAGAGAGATAGTCGTAATTTATTATTTCGTCTCACACTGGCTGCTCCTTACGTTGTATTCCCACTGCATCGTAAATTTGAATGAATATATAAGTGTGCGTGCGTAATTATTATTGGGTTTCAATTTTTCTTACCTACGATAGCAAAGAAGTATACAAGAAGGTGATCGCCCTTGAAAACCTTTATTAATAATTTTTTTTGCTTATTTTATAACAATCTTCTAGAAAAATCTACTCGGTCATTTATTGATTTAATATGTATTATTCTATTTGCATTTGGTTTTTGTGCCACCGTAATATATAGGATTTGGGAAAAACTGGAATAGTAATAATGTATAATTTCGGTAAAAAACATTGATGAAGTATGAAAAAAATTCGTCTCACTGTAATTTACTATAAATTATAATTACTTTTTAGTATTTTTACTAACCATCATCATTAGTATTACAGAATTGGCTTTTAAGCCTATTTCGCACCCAGTGTCCTCTATAATTAACGCGCACTAGGCCCGTGTGGGTGCTTATTGCGTAAGCGCAAACATTCTCCTGAGTAAGTAGGTATAGACTTGTGCCCAAAAGGAAAGTGTGGGTTGATATACTCATTTGTTTAGTTCTGTGTTTCAATATACTAAGGTGACAAATAAGCATACGGCCCGCCTCGTGTTCAGCAGTCACCGCAACCTATGGACGCTTGCTACTCCAGAGGCATTACTCGCGTTATGCTGACACTTGTGCGTGACTAACTAGGCTTGAGGCGTGAGGATGGACTCCCTCACGGTGGCTAGCGATGCGATGGTAGAGAGGGGACCGGACGTGTGCATAGTTTTTAACAATTCCTCAGATATACACAATGGTTAACAAACATCAAGTTAATCTTGATTTTATCTGGACTAGTATTGGCAAAAGTCATCAGTTGGTCATCTTTAGTAATTTGGTTGAGACAGGCCTTTTAGTAAAAGTAAATTAAAATATCAGAAGTTGTAGTAACGTCATTTAATTATTTGAAATCAACATGACAATTTAAATTAAAAATAATAATGAGGATAAACTAAAAATAACAACAATAAAAATAAAATTTTAATAGACATTATTTGACAGTAAAGTTATTTACAATAGTGTGAATAGCCACAACGGATCTTAGTGCAAATGGAGTGGAATTTAATATAAAGTATTTCCATAATCAATCCTAAAACTTTTTGAATATAATAGACTTTTTTAACTTCAACAATTCCACAATTTAGGTCATCCAGATCATAGGCACCTATATGAAAAAAATATAAATCATAAATTAAAACTATTTACCTAAACCCTCAACCTTTATTGCCTTAACGCGTGAGCTTGTCTTATCTTTATTATCTATTACTACCTTTTTATTACACGTCACACGAAAAATATAAAAAAATCAACAGCTACTCAGTATTGATATTAATCTTACATCTGACGTTCGAATACTAAAACCCTTATTAAATTTAATCTCTAATTTATTATATTATGCTGTCTATTAAAATGTCGACATACCCATGGTATTATATGAAAGTAAAATACCCAAAACTTTAGGTATCGAGCTAATTATCAACATAGAAAATTTTGAGCGAGTAAGCTACTGGAGTTTTACCTAACAAAAGTGTTAGTATTTGGGTTAGTTTATTATTATAGAAAAATGAAACACACTCGTATTATTGTGGCCATAATTCATTTCTGTTAATTTTATCATAATCTTTGGAAAATATTCAGCTAACAGAAAACCAAGTTCAGCTAAAATAACCTGCAGGTAATTATTATAATTTTGACTGAGTAAGAATCATGTGTTATGTCAAAAAAACATAAGCATTGCTTGGTAAACGCCTAGGTAGGTATAACCCAAGTTGACTTTCGAGATACGAAGGAAGACAGAAATTACATTGACATTGTTTCGTCTCCATAAAAGTTTTCTGCCGTCCTTATGCGATTGAAAAGTTTTTTCGTCAACAAATATGACGGTGTTATTAACATACCTATAGAGAGAGAAAATAATACCTATACATAAATTTACTAAAACAATGTAATTATTATTAATTACTGAATTTCAACTAAAATTCTAAAATAAATTTTTAGGGTTCTGTACCCAAAGAGTAAAAAACGTGACCCTATTAGTTAGACTCCGCTGTCCGTCCGTCCTTCTGTCACTAGGCTGTTTCTAATGAATTTCAACTAAAATTCTTAATAATTTTTAGGGTTCTGTACCCAAAAGGGTAAAAAACGGGACCCTTTATTACTTAGACTCCGCTGTCCGTCCGTCCGTCTATCACTAGGCTGTATCTAATGAATTTCAACTTAAATCCTTAATAATTTTTTAGGGTTCTGTACCCAAAGGGTAAAAAACGGGACCCTATTATTAAGATTCGCTATCCGTCCGTCTGTGACTAGGCTGTATCTCATGAACCGTGAGAGATAGACAGTTGAATAAAATAAATATTTAAGGGGGCTCCCATACAACAAACGTGATTTTTTTACTTGATATTGATTCACAAAATATTTAATTATATATTCACTTTAAAAAAATATAATAAAATTAAAATAAAACAAATATTTGAGGAGGGCTCCCATACAACAAACGTGATTTTTTTTTTTTACTGTTTTTATAGATAATGGTACGGAACCCTTCGTGCGCGAATCCAACTCGCACTTGGCCGATTTTTTCATAATAATGTTCGCGATGTCTATTCTTTACATATAAAGGTGATCTCTTATCGTGAATTAAAATTATTTCCCGGCAGTCGTCATTACTCACCTTAACCCTAATACTCTTAGCGAGCGGTCACACAGAAATTTAATTGCACACATACCTAGGTAGGTATAATTTTTTACGGGGTTTTGTTTATCAATTCCCTTGAAATTACAAAATAAGCACGCCGATTACCGGGTCATGTCTGTTTTTTTTTATATAAAACCGACGACCTTTGACATCTCCAATCAGTCGCTCAATATCTTTTATTCTGTAGCCCGCTTCTCCGCTGCACTTGGATAAGTTGAGGTGCCATTTTTAATTTAGATAGGTAGCAGGTAGGTAGGTGCAACAAACGAGTAAGCGCGCCTTATCGTGTTAATGTCACGGACAACACTAAATTTTGATTTATTTTATTTTACCTCGATGTTGATTGAGCTCGGTACCTACGCCGCCGCCCCGCCGCCCCGCCGCCGCGCCGGCTTTCATTCGTGTTTGTAATATACATATACCTATAAATATGTTCGCAGACGCAGCTATGTTCAGTCTCTTTCCTACGATTTATCTATAGCGAAACGTTTTAGTTATAGATATGTTTTCGTGGGTAACTTGATGTGTCGCCTACTGTACCATAATGTACTATTATTGCAGTGATAATTGAAGAAATACCTGATTTTAGCCGAACCGTGTAATAATAAAAATGTAAAGAAGTCGGGTTTTTGCGGGTGAATTGCTTGTCTGTTATTAACTATTTTAATAAATTGGTCAGACATGTCTGCGGCATCGTAACTAATAGGGTTCCGTACCAAAATGGTAAAACGGAAACCTTTCCGTGACTAAAATCCCTGTGCACGCAACTGCACACGGCAGCGGTGATACTCTCCTTCTCCTCCTCTGGGTCCATCGCTAATGTGTTTGTCTTTTTAGGGTTCCGTAGCCAAATGGCAGAAAACGGAACCCTTATGGATTCGTCATGTCTGTCTGTCTGTCCGTCCGTTTGTCACTGTCACAGTCTTCCGAAACTATAAGAAATATTCCGTTGAAACTTGGTAAGTAGATGTATTTTGTGAACTGCATTAAGATTTTCCCACAAAAATAGAGAAAATAATAATAAATTTTAGTGGGTTCCCCATACTTTCCCCATACTGAACCACAAAATTTTTTTTTCATCAAACCCATACGTGTGGTGATCGATGAATAAGTCTTCAAAAATTATATTGAGGTTTCTAATATATTTTTTTTCTAAACTGAAAACGTGAGACACTTACAAAGAGGTAAAATGTGTGTCGTCCCCGCTCTAACTTCTAAAATAAGAGAATGATAAAACTAAAAAGAATATAAATGATGTACATTACCATGCAAACTTCCACCAAAAATTTGTTTGAACGAAATATAGTAAGTAGTTTTTTTTAATACGTCATAAATCGTAAACCGCAATTTACCTTTCATTTAATCAACTCAAATATAAAAATAAAAAAAAAAACATTTAATTTTAACTTGCTTTTATTTAACTCACAATGTTTGCTTTTTTTTCTTCCATTTTGTGATGGAATCTTGCGAGCTTAATTAAACATACTTCCTGTTATCACCCTTCGATGAAATTTCACTACTAAGCTCGGATGACAATACAATATTCCACCGTTACTTTGACTAACAACCCCCTCCCAGAGTTGTACCAGGGGTGAAAAATTGAAAAATCTTCAAAATAGGTATCCGAGGGTTTTGAGGGTCGGAGATCACGAATTTGATGTTCATTTTGATGTTATCACCTCTTGGCAGAAGCAGGAAGTGCAACTGAAGGTGAACATTAGGGTGGAACGTGAAAAATTAAGTGAAAATTTAATTACTTATTTATATTGAACATAATATCATTCTTTAAGTTCTCATCACTCAACTTATGAAATCTCTATACCCAACTATAAAAAGTCAATTAAACTATCACTAAAAAGTATATTATAAAAAAAAATCTTTTAAAAACTTGCTTTCCTTAAAACATCAGAATCATATAAAAATTCAATCTAACAGAAAATTATACTAAAAAGTAAAAAATATTTTTTTCAAAATGAATATAATTTTTTTTGTATCCACGAACGACTGCCAGAAAAGCAAGACGTGCGCACTTAAATACAATCACTTAATAAAATCTCAATTAATATCCACTAAAACTCTAGCACGTCAAATATTAGTTCTCTTGAAAAAGTTATTATAAATAGGTCTGAAACTGAATTTTTTTAAATTTGCGTTGTCTTATTGTTTTGAGCCCTGGAGAATCATTTGCTATCATTTTTAGAGTTATCTCTCTCTCTCTCTCTCTCTCTCTCTGTGTGTGTGTGTGTGTGTGTGTGTGTGTGTATGTATGTATGTATGTTAGCTTTTTTTACTCCTTTATATCTCATGAACTAAAGGACCAAATTGATCTCGTGATCATATCAATCGATACGCCACGGTATAGCGGTTAGTTTTTTGTCGCTAAAAACTGTTTTTTTTTTAAACTCAATAATAATCTACATGTGTAAATTCTCAAAAAACATGCACACATAAAAAAATAGAAAACTCAACTTGTCTCCTTTACGTCATTTGTTTCATCCATACGTATTCGCGTTTTATACATGTTAATCGATTTAGAGCATTCTTGACCTTGCTCTTTCAGAGAACGGATTGAATTTAATCGGAACACGTTCAAAGAGGTTAACTTCTATGGACCTTTTCATTTACTTTGAGTTTATAATTTTGTTTCATGCATCTATTTTCATTTATCCTCTTATGCCTATACCAACTTACCATACTTCTCTCAATCGTTGTCACTACATTTTCTTTCACTACAATTCTCTCATATCTTACTATTTCCCATTCAGTCATTTAGGGACACATTAAAAAAATCTTATACCACTATTTTGGCAAACAAGCTTGCGGTCAGCCTGATGGTAAGCGGTCAATGCAACCTAAGGACGCTTCAACACCTGGGGCATCACTTCCGCGTTGCCGAACCTTCAAAAGTCTAATAGCTTCCTTCTTTAGGAACCCTATACTGTAGTCCTTAGAGAAAACGTGGGCAGGGAGCTATACATACAAGGCTCTCATTTACACAAAATGTTTAAATAAATAAAGTTTAAAACATTTTTTAATATTTTATAATATAAGTTCGACTTCTCACTTGATATAATTATAACATATTTTCAACTGAGTACACAAACTTCTGAATTTAATCGATAATACTTGTCTCATTTGAAATAAATTATTTCCAAGGTAATTATTGGGCCTTTGTAAATTACCCTAATGGCTATTTTACGGCCATAAATAAGCTCTGAAAAGCTAAGTAGCTTTATGTATTTGTGCTAATTACACCATTCATCAATTTGATAAAAATCTTACTCGATATACTGTTCACCTAGCAAATTGTGAATTTATGGAAGAAGTCAATAAAACATCGATTGATTATTAATTAATTAATCGATTTTCGTTTTATGAAATACGTACTCGTATATTTGTAAACACTTTCGAATTACATTTTTTTTGTTTTGCTTATTTTTAACCTACTAAACAAAAAGGCGGAGGCTCTAATTCTACGCGTATATTCATATATGTATTCATCTATGATCATGCATTAATAATTACAGAGCAATTCTATATTTTATCAGATTTAAGTTTTTCTTAAGTATTAAAATTCTATCTTGTTAAGATTTTAAGGTGGCCAATAATAAAAATAATAAGCTGACCACAGTTGACGTTGCTTAACTTTGGATATAGTTTTCAAACTAATGTGTAATAATGTTAATTTAAAATTTTAATAGGTTGTCTCACACTTTGCCTTACACTATATTCACTGCAAGTTTAAAGCTTGTACGTTTTACTGTTTTTACGATAGAACAAAAACAATAAAAACGTGTTTTTTTATATGCATGTAAACCCCACTTAAATTTTTACTTTCTGTTCTTTATATTATTTTTCAGATAATTCACCATTACAAGAAATATTTTGTGTTAATTTCTTTAAAAGTCCTTTAATGGTCGGACAGACAGACAGACAGCTCAGGCTTAGTAATAGGGCTCCGTTAGTTTTTTAGTAAGTTTTTTTCAGTTATATCAATCTATCAATTGTCCTACAGCAGTCCACTACTGGACATAAATCGTCCCTAGTGAACGCCACCATACCGGATCCTCCGCCTTTCTTCTCATACAGCTACATCCGGCTACCTTTTTCTGGTCATCGGTCAATCTGGCAGGAGAGGTCTCCACGTTAAGGCTCATGTGTCATTAGTTCTACGATTAATAATGACCTGTTATAGTACGTTCACACCCTTCCGTATGACTCTACATTCGAAGGGCACGAGGACAAGCACGCGCGTGTAAACAGGTTCCTCGACTTGTCTGTCTATGATCGCATTTGCCGCCGATCGGGACGAGTGTTGGTTTTTCTACACAGTTCAAAGGATAATTAATATCCTTGCATTCGTGTACCTGTTTAAACGCCCTAAATCAGTGAGTCGTGTCAGTATTGGACGATAATTTCTATGAGTTTTTATCATCCATCACCTTCGTCTAGAGTTCAAAGACGAAATAATAAAAAGTACAAAGTGTAAAAATTCTTTCAAATCCTAGTTGATCATTTTGGTTTTGATAATTAGGTCAAACGCAATATCCGCCACGAATATTGACGTAAGCGGACGTATGGTTGCTTTAATTACACTGGCTGGCGTGCCTCGATGCGTGTCAGCAGCTGCTTGGCCCACGCTGCGGCGCGCGTCGTGGGTGCGTACCGTGCTGCAAAACTATTTTATACCTACAGACAGTAAACATTATCAAACAAGGAAAACATTGGTGTAACTTATGCAAAACTTCAGTTCAGTTTATTGAATGTAAAAATTTTCCAAGTGTTTTCTTAATTAAAAATGTCTGTTACTTACTAAATAAAACACAATCATATTCATAACACACCAGCATTTTACCCTAACCTATTTATTGGGCACTCCTACTAATACTCCTAATTACAGGAGTATTATAGTTTACTGTCTGTGAAATGTTTTCTAGCACTATTTAGTAGTAGGTATTGTTGTTTACTTCTTTAAATAAATATAATAAAGAAAAAACTATGTCCCTAAGGTTATGCCTGTGAGTGTCTGAAGAATTAAGATAAGTAAAGCAGGAATGAGAACACAAGAAAGAGGCAGGTATATTCCTGGTGAAAAATAATCTACCAGTAAAAAAAATCTTTTCGTTGATTTGGATATAGTTAGAAGATTTGTGTTTTGTATAACTTTTCCTTATTATTGAAAGTATAAGTATTATTTATGTTTCTTATAGAATTTAGAGCTTTTTAGTAAGGTTGTTATAAAAAAGCGTAGAATTTTTCGTTTATTTATTTATCCACGATCATGGTACTACTAAAAAAATAATTGAAATTTTGAAATTGCAATTATTAGGGTTCGTTTCTGACGTCCAATAGCGCGTGAATTTCAAATATATGTGCTTGTTCACAGATATATAACTGGGTATAAGCTATCTTTGGATTTTTTTGTATTTTTGCTAGAATAAATCTGCGAGTTTAAGATAGTATATCTGCTAAAAGTGGCCTTTCTATTCTCTAGTCCATCCTAGAACCAATGAAACACATTGTAAAAATAAATATATTTCTGACATGATTGAAATTCGCTTTGTGCAAAGAGGATATTTAAAATATCAATTACGGTGCCAGTTAGCGGAGGTAATGCTGTTCAGACGGTCTTTTTTTGTTCTATAATTTCTTTGTGATTGAGAATTTACTTCCAAACGGATTATTGAAAAAAAATGTTACTAAGCTTGATTTCAATTTGAATATCGCAAAGGACACATTTTTTTTTTTTTTTTTATACCACTAAGTTGGCAAACAAGCCTACGGTCCGCCTGATGGTAAGCGGTCACCGTAGCCTATGGACGCTTGCAACACTAGGGGCATCACTCGCGCGTTGCCGACCCTTCAGAAATCTAATAACTTCTTTTTTGAAGAACCCCATACTGTAGTCCTTAGAGAAAACCTTGGCAGGGAGCTCATTCCACAACCCAAGGGTTCGCGGGAGGAAGTTTTTCTGAAACCGCACTGTACGCGGCCATTTTGGTTCCAAAGTGTGAGAATGAATTCCCTGTCGATGACGAGCGGTGCGATGGTAGAAAGTAGCCGTGGGCATCATTTCGAACAATTCCTCAGAACACAATCCATTGTACAAGCGGTAGAACACACACAGGGAGGCAATGTCTCTCCTCAGACTTAAGGGCTCGATACCGCAAGTGAGTTTGGGATCGTCGACAATTCTCACAGCCCGTCGTTGAACCGAGTCAAAAGGGCCAAGCTGGTATCCGGGTGCACCCGCCCAGAGATGGCAGCAGTACTTCATATGGGGCCGGACTTGCGACTTGTAAAGTAGCAACCTTTGCCCCGACGTGAAGTACCGCTTCGCTCTGTTGAGTACACCAAGTTTTTTGGACGCCAGCTTTACCTTGTCTAGCAAATGATCTCGGAACTGAACATCGCTGAAGATGTCAACGCCAAGGAACCCAATGCTCTTGGAGATGGAGAGGGGAGTGTTCTGGAATTGTGGGACTACAGTGAATGGGGTTTTCTTAGCGGTGAACGCGCAGACTTGTGTCTTTGAAGGGTTGAATCGGACCAAGTTTTCCCACCCCCAGTCAGAGACCTTGGACAGACCGATCTCGATTTGAGACACAGGTTCTTCACGCTTTTCCTCCACAACGGAACGTGGGATGCTTGCACGGCCCGTGTAATAAGTGTCTCCAGTACTGTCATCTGCATAGCAATGTATGTTGTTGATGTCCAACATATCATTGATGTGCAGTAGAAACAGCGTAGGAGACAGCGTAGGAGACAGCACAGAGCCTTGCGGGACACCAGCATTAATGTCCATGCTATCAGAGCAACTACCGTCAACTACGGCTCGTATGCTTCTGCCGGACAAAAAGCTAGCCACCCATTTGCACAAACCCTCGGGCACTCCGTAAGAAGGCAACTTCGATAGAAGACCCCGGTGCCAGACCCGATCGAACGCCTTCGCTATGTCTAGGCTACATGCCAATGCCTCCCCCTGACTCTCAATGGCTAGTGCCCATCGGTGTGTGAGATACACTAGAAGGTCATCAGTTGAGCGACCGTGGCGAAAGCCATATTGACAGTATGGCTCTAGTGAAAATCACATACCTAATATGTATTATGACATTTGTATGAAAATGATGTTGATAACTATCAGCATTTTTTGATTTCTAAGAAAACATTTAATTCTGTCAGGTTGTCATGTTACTAGGGTTTTTACAGTCTCATATCCCTATCGTAGATTGTACAGACAGAACGCTAGAGTATAATTTTGTGGGCAGAAACATAAAATTCAACGTGCCTTCATTAAGAGGATCGGATTCGCGGCGTCTCGCAGCGCGCTTCATACAAGCTAATTTCCCACTTATTTTTGATACTTACAAATCAAACACCATGAAATTTTGAAGACATGCTCTAAAATCAAATATATAGGTCTGCAGTGTGCCAGTTTTCTATTAAATTATAAAGTTTAAGAGCTATACAGGATGCCAGTTTTTCATGCAAATAATCTCGAGAATAAGATTAAAAGTAAATAAAAACTTTTTTTTAGGATTTTTGAAAACCACAGACATAGATATTCGGCTTGAGATTATGCCTACAAAATTTCACAGTATTCGATCAGTAAATGTCCAAAACAAGTAGGAAATTCGTTTGTATGAAACACGCTGCGAGGCGCTGCAAATCCGATCCTCTTAAGAGAACGATAGACGCCAGATGAGCATGTCAATATAAAAAAAAGTAAAACCATCTCATAAGGTCAAACTTCGCACGTACCTGATGATGTACGTACACGTATGATTTATGTCGCTTACGCGTAGAGTGCTCACGTTTTTGACTAGTTTTTTCATATTTTTTATTTATTAATTAAATATTTATATTGAAATTCTAATCGATTTTTCTTTTAATATGAAACTATACCTAATTAATGAATTTAAAAAATATTTGGATTACAACCTCACCTGACAAAATATCAAAACACAAGCAAACTTAATTTTAAGCACTTTTTTCTGATTATTTAAGAATTATTTTCTTAATTTATGAACATTTTCTTTAATTTTGTTATTTTTTTTTTTCAAATTATTTCTTTTCCTTACCTCTGTGATGTGTAGTATGTACTTATTCTTCAATCTAGAACAAGTAAGATAGACTGTTTAGGAATATTAGGGTATATCGTCGTCTTAACTTACAGAAATGAACTTTTTTGGCATATTTCAACATCATATATAGTATTATGAAAAACTATTTAAGTTATTAAAAACAATAAAGATTTTCAAAAAATTTATCCGTTGCATATTAGTTTTTTAAACTAGGCAGAATAAAAGAAAGGGGCACTGACGAAACTTCAACATAATTTCGTCAGTGCCCCTTTATTTTATTTAAAGCCATTTGAATCTTTTACAGTCTGAGAACTGAGATATCTTCGATGTCGTTTTGAGTTAATTTGCTTGCGCTGTGATGTTAATAAGACAAATAGTATGCAGAAACTCTTGATGTTTCAGGTTTGGGCGAAACTATTATACCAATATTGGTGTTTAACTTTGTCAACTGCTGCTCAATAGACAAAAGATCTTTAGTGAATTTTACTCACGGAGAAAAAAAAAATTATTCGAATTTAAAAACTGTTTATTAAAATGCGTTAATACTAAATTTTATTAATTTCAAATTTTTTTTTCGGAAATTACAAATCAATATAAATTTAAGTACATTTTATTAATTTCATAAAATAAAAACAACAAAATAGTTTTATTCTTTTCCGTAATTAACAATTTGTACTTCGGATTACAGAATTTTACAAATCCTATAAAAGTTTCCTCGAATTCATGAGTATTGTAAATAATATCGACATATACAGCTTACAAAAGATTACAAAAAATTTTAGTTTAGTGGGCAGATAAAGCTGAACTGAAGGCTCAATAACGTTTTCTAACATCTTCCTAAGAATTAGTGAATTTTACTAATAACGAACATCATATCGTACTGCTACGAATTAAGGTTGACGTCACGCGTCTTACATCGCGCTATCGAAGTTTTTTCGGTAATTCGCATATATACCGACAAACCGAAATGCAAGTAAAGTAGGACAAGGCGTTCTTCAGGTATAACTCCTCACGTGGCGGGTGATCCCCCTTTAAAACCTCAATTGGTAACCCTCAGCTGAACAGATATGACGCACTATCCGCCGCAGCCCTTCTTCCATATATCAACCGTACACTTCGCATAACAGAGCTTCATCAGGAGCTATCGGTGTAAATAAACGATAATTGCAAGCGTTGTTATACGTTATTTGCATTCCATTTAATTCTACTTGTTTTTAGTAAACAACACTGTTATTCCAACAAGACTAGTTTTATTTTTGTTAATAAATACAATAAGTAAAACTCATTGGTAACCGTCAGTGTAATTTATTTGTCCTCGGAATTACTAATATGTTAGTGGTTATTAGTATTATTTACTTGTAAAGTTTTTTCTCCGTGCTTTTGCAAAATGCGCGTTCATGGAACTTACGGGCGCTAATGACGCGCCTATTCTATGAAGTATGTAAAAAATCTGCCTGTGCAAAATATGAACTATGCGCATACTACAAGCGAGCAATTACAATTTTTAACTTCAAGCTTCAATTAAAAAGTATTTTAATTTTCTCGGGCGTTGACGACATTTTCGAACTCAAATTACACCTTTCTTGAAGAACTCCATAATTTTTAATCAATAAGTGTGTTTCCCTTCTGATATAAGTATGCGCGCATTGAGCAAGTACCAACTCAAAAATTATTATGACCGCCTTTAAAAACCCAATGAAAAGTAAACACAACTTACGCTCGCACTAGGAACATTGAACTTTCTTCTTATTGAAGTCGAATAACAAAAAATAATTTTTATCTCGTATCTTTGCTGCAAATTTTTAGCATTTCGACTTCAATGTGCGTGTGTAAGGTTTATTTTTAACTTTATAATGGATTTTTGAAGGCTGTGAATTCTTTAATTCATATTTGCTTGTGTTTTACATTATTATGAGTATGGACAAGCCTTTTCTATCGTTTGGAACTTAAATAGAGTCGGTATGACTCATACTTCCAGAGCTACAAGTCGTTTTAACAAATCAATAAATCTTCCCTTCGAAGGTCTCATAGGATAACTCGATATCTTATTTTGTCAACTTGAAAGTATTTAGTTAAAGGTATATGCTATATGGTATATGCCACCATTTGATGTATCTTTTTTAGTTTCTGAAATATAAGTACATAATCTGAATATCGCTACATTTTGTAAAAAAACCCTACGTCTGAAGTTGAAAGACGTTTCATTAAATTTACGTCAAAATATTCAATGACGTAAAAACTTTTCATAGGTCTATATAACAGAATTCATTAAGTTGAAACCCGTCCCCGAACGTCATCGACAGCTGCGGGTTCCCACGAATTGTTTTAATTAAAAAGGCTCCATTAATAAGAGCCAGAGAACTTTATTGAAATAAAAATTGAGCCCAATTTTATTTTTTCGTATTTTAACATTAAAATTTAAGCCATAAAATAGTGAAAATAAAAATTTCATACAAAAAAAATATTTCCGTTTGATGTTGTTTTTTTATTCTGCATTTATTAAGCTATATCAGGAAACTAACTGCTCAAAAAAACAAATATGAGCAGTAAAATGCTTGAAGTTGCTTTTGAAAGTCAAATTGATAAAAAATATCTCGTTTTGGGGTACCGTAGTCATTACTAATTTGTTTACTAAACAAGGAACCTTTAAAATTTCATAATAACTGTCTGTCCGTCTGTACGTCATAGACATTACTGAAACTGATACCCTGAAATTTAAACGTATATAAAATTATTCACCCAAAATTTAGTCATAACCTAAATAGTTCAAAGTGTTGAGTGAGAGTGGAAAATTTTGAAAGATCACTGTGGATCACTATAACACTGAAAAACATGACAGCCCGTGATGACACAAAAAGTACAAAAATCAATTTTGAAATTTCCAATCCCAAACAAAGATCCATCCTACTAGTCAAATTGCTTAGATTTCTAAAGGAAAACTCACAGAGCAAGAAATCCCTCTCGTTAATCTTCAAGTTGGGATCAAATCATATTAAAAACGACATTATTGTGCAAATTGGGATATAATTACGTTTTACTGTGGAAGTAACGGGCTCTTTTAATTAAAGCGACACTTGAAAAGCCCCAACAGTATAAAAAGCTTAAAAAGGAGCCAGCCTTTATAATTTTAGCCAACCTTTTTCCTTGTTGCGATATTTTACTGTCCGCCATAACGGTTTACGAGGTATTAACTTTGAAAATAAAAACATTGTCTTGTTTATTTCGTGCATTGCACTTAATTATAATAATGACTTGTTTGATTGAAATGGTCTAATTAATATTTATTTTATTTTATTTTCGGTACCTACCTAAAATTATAGTCTAATAAAAAAAAATTATAACTTCGAGCCAGGACAACAAACTACAACAATCTTTACAGTCCGTGTAAATGCTTTACCAATTGAACTATCGAGGCACAAATCCAATAAAAATCCCAACTACATCTTTGCTCTGGAAATACGCACATCACATGCGTCACATGCGTCGGTAGCTCAGTGCTAGAGCACTTACATGGAATGTAAGGGTCGCAGGTTCAGGACCTGGCCCGAGGTTAATCTTTTGACTGCATCTTTGCTATGAAAGTATTAATTATATTGATGATATATGTAGCCACAGATATGGCATGTATAATATATTTTCTTCTGACTCTAGCCTTCAGGAAGTCATAAACAAAGATAGATTATTTCTATGTATGTATATTTATATTGTATTTCTTACTTCTATGAAGATTTTCTGTGTTTATAAAATTGATGTACTAGGACTTGTTAATTCTTTTTATGAAAATTTATGTATTTTTAAGATTGGTGTACCTACTAGGACTTTATAAGGTGTGTGTCAAGATGTTTGTGCTTTAAGTGCATTTTTTTAAGGAAATATAGGAGATATTTGTAAGTATAACTGTAACTCGTGATTTATTAAATTCTAAGGCGAGTTCACTATAGCATTCCTAAACACAGACAAATAGCTATAGAAATAAATATATTTCGGATAAAAACATTCTACATTTTATTGTACATTTAATTTTGATTTATGATAATTCTAATTCTGACCATTTGGAATGTATTTTCTCACTGTAAATATTTATTTCAACTTATTTTCAACTACAGCGGGAAAAGTTGATTAAAAAAATATTGAGTCAAAATAACAAAAATATCCACCAATTCGCACTGGACTACATCGCAATGGACTAAAGCCTAAGTCTTCTTCCCAAAGCAACACTTGTTCCTTTCAGTAAGGCTTACAGCGACTGAGAAAATGAAGAAAATAGCACAAAAACTAAACATTTGTGTAGGTAATAATAAAGTTAGTATTGTAGATTGTAAATATAATTTTTAATTTCCTCAAGAAGAAAAATGACTTTCTTTCCGCTTTATCTAGAAAAAGCGTTTATTTAGAAAATCTGTACAATGGAAATTTTATCCTTTATTTTTCAGTTACATTTAATCGATTTGCGCCATTCGCACCGGCTATTTTGCGCATGTGCAATGTAATTTAAACAATATCTTTGTTGTGTTTTTACAAAACCATAAAAGTTATTTATTTCTCGGTGAGGCACTAACTGACTGTTTCCTTTTTCAATGTAGATAATAAATTAATTTTTTTTGATTGACATAAACATTATATTTAATTTTTCATTTCCCTGCATTAAATATATGTGTTTAATTCATTAAATATATGTAATAGAATAATTTCTATTACAAAGAATTTCGACACAGAGATAACTGTTAAGACAGAAAAGGAGAGTTACATAATACTCATTATCCATATAGAAAATTCCCAAGGAAATAAGTTTCTTCACGGGTAAAATCGCGGAGCTCTTCTTGTATGCTATACATTTAGGCAGTTAACCTAAGTTAACTTTTATCGCCACACATGATCGCGTCATTTGGCCAGTCAAATGCATGGAAGCCATATTACCCCACTCATGATTACTCCAAATTCCCTTAATTTATTGTATGAGGGGTCAAATAACTATTGTTTGTTGTAATAAATCACCAGAAAACTAATAACTGAATTATCATTGCTGCTAAGTAAACTACCTAAAGATAAACGAATCTACACACTTTAATTTTGCAACACGAAACGAAACACACAAGTCGCACTAATACAAACGTCACTGTCTTGGGATGGGATAAATCCAAACGGGATATATGTTTTCATATTTACAGGAAGCGTGGCGCGCTCTATTGCCACTCACGAGCCAATGCTTTGGCGTCACTCCATGGCATGGCGCGAAAGGTTGCAGTGTTGCCGCCCTAAGGACCTAAGAGTGGGTGCTACAAAGAAAATGATTATTATACAATATACATTTTATTAATAAAGAATCCTAACCTAATGAAAATAGGTGAATGGTAGGGCATAGCGAGTAGGTACTCGCTCAAATTAGCCGCCCAAAGAAATAAAGTTTGGACACAGCAAGTACTCGCTTAAATCGGCAGCCCGAACTGCGAAGTACCTCGAGCTTGCAGAAAACCGTGGCCAAAGAATTCTAAAATTGAGTAATGTTGTGTTCCTGGCGGTAAGTAACGTTGCGAGAGCCCTTGAGGATTCGCTGCGTGAACAGCGAGGCCCGACGGTGCTCGTTGCTGTCATTGTTCGGTGCAGACACGGCGTGCCGGCACGGCGGTCAAGAAGACCTGATAAAAGGCTGACTGCTGGCCGCCCGCAGGTTTAACGGGTTCCAAGGGATCATTTAATCTGTGCCGTGAGAAGCTGAACCGCTAGCACAATTAAAGTCTCTGAAGTAGTAGTCGTGCTAGATAAGGGATCGGGGTGGACCCGGCAACTGCAACCAATTGAGTTTAGGGGTCTTCCCACTCGCCGTGTCAGAAACCGTACTATATGTGCAATACTGTGCTAAAATATGAAAAGCAATTTTTTTTCTACTGTATTACAAAAGCACAAATAAAACATTCATTTTATTTATACAGTCCGCCATCGCAGGCGTCTAGATGGAACATTTGTGAGGTAA
Organism: Apoda limacodes; assembly: GCA_946406115.1. Taxonomy (NCBI): domain Eukaryota; kingdom Metazoa; phylum Arthropoda; class Insecta; order Lepidoptera; family Limacodidae; genus Apoda; species Apoda limacodes. Next base: position 5,557,476 of record OX291541.1, read on the forward strand.
GGTGCACGGCGAGACGAGGGCGAGTGTACCTGACTACCATAATGTCGTCAGATACATGACGCTGACTGCCTCGACGTTATCGATTCATCGAAGGCGATGACTGACTGTATGAAATTGACGTTTTAGCTCTGAAAAAAGTGTATGGCAGATCATAAAATACACCGAGAACCATTGCAAAGAAGACAATAATATAAGGCTGTGCCATACGAACGGACAAACAGGACGAAATTATAAAGGTTCCAGGCCGCCATATGGCTACGGAACCCTTAATATAATATGGACCTAAATAGACAATTTCTGCCTATAAGAGAAAACAGTGTCGTATATTTTTTAGCCTTTATAAAATTTACTCTCTGTAATAAAGAAAACACAAGGGAAATTTAACAGCATTATGAAATTAAAGGAAATTCGTGACTAAACATAATTCAAAGGTACATCATTGTGCTGTTTAAATATTGAAACAGCATTTGCGCCTCGAGAGACGGCTATAAAAGAGGGAATAGGGAGTGGCAAAGAGGATTTTAAATATCTCATTAAGTATACAAAACAATAATATGATTTCTCGCACGATTTTAGGTTATGTGCTGGAGAAGATTATTATTTGATATTTTACTTTTTATGAAGTATTAGGTGGCACAGTGGGCTACCATATCGAATGTACTGATATGCCTGGTAGAGGTAACCACTGTTGTAACAATTTTTAAATTGTCTAGAATCTAGTTTGTACCCGGTGCGTACGGCGATAGGCTCACCACAACTCCAATCTAGTTTTCGGGACAGAATAATATCATTGACCGAACCTCTGAAGATAACTGTCATTATGGTACATATAAGTTTGTTTGTTTGTCCTTAATTCACGTCGCAATGGAGTTCAGCTCTGGGCTTCAGAATTGAGCTAAAATTTGACACAGGTATAGTTAAATAGATAGACAACATAGGCAATGTACTTTTTATCCCGATTTTTTTTTAGTTCTATCATGCTGGTCATTAAATAACTAGAGATTAGTTGAATTCTTATATTAAAATAATTTAATGAATGATTTTCAATAGCATTTAGTTAATGTATAGCTTTTTGCAACTATTGTAAATATTTCGCAAAATATAATATTCACACATTTTGCGAGGCGAAATCTTTATAGTTATTGAAAGTTAGTGCAATAAAGTTTGTATGGGAAAAATCTAAATCGTTTTTACCTTAACGTAATGAAGTTCATAAATCTGTGTACCACACAGTGCACATAACTAATTAACATAGATGACAAGTCACAAGAATACCTTTAAAATTCAAGAGATAAAATGATACCGAAAACCCTACAGAATGATTTGTTATTAAGTTGCACAGCATTGTTCTTCGAATACAAAGTGCTCATTTATGAACACTCGGAGCTTCATCAAAGTGATATGGAGATGGAGCACAAAAGATATCGGAACCGTCGTTATTAAGAGTGTTCGTGACGGCTCTAGCGCCGCCAATGGTCATTTTTGATTTTCAATTTGTACAAAGCGAATTTCAAAAATTTTCTTCTACTAAACGTGTTGCTATTTTCTATGTTGGAAAATTTTGTATTATCTCTATAGTTTTATTATCTATGTATCAACTCGAAGATTTATCCTAGAAACAATAAAAAAACTTTCTAAATATGGCTTATACATACTTAAACATTACATATTTTGTAGAAGCAGATTTTCTAAAATTAGCTTTGTACAAAGAGAAAATTTAAAGGCGTTAGTTAGCAGGGGATCTAAATTGTTACTTTTGATAGCACCTTAAGTGACATAATCAAAAGTACATATTTATTTTACACTTGTATGTATATGATGAGTAGTTTTAGAATCCTGATGGCTGCACCAGCCATTTTTCAATGTAATGTAATATAATAAAATCTTCTGTATGTAGATTAAAATTTATATCGTTGATTAAGGTATATCTGTTGTTCATAAATAGATATTATTTAATGTCCGCTATATGATAATAGACCGCCAAATTCAAGTTTAGTAACGAAATAGAAAATACTAAGGTAATGAACATGTTAGCATCCAGAATTTTAATTCAGATTTCATAATTAAGTAAGCTTTTATCATTATTATAGCGATGTTACACACAGCGCCATCTGGTACTAAACTAAGCATATATTGTAGTACTGTGAGTACCAGACAATAGATAAAAATATTTTACTTGTGCAGAGATCGAATCTGCCCCCTTTGCACATCTGGCAGATTCTCCACCAAATGGGCCCGTTATTGAGTGCTTTCTACCATTACTATTCATTGTTTAAGGCCCATTTAAGATTCAGGATCAGTTCGTAAACAAGAATTTAATTAAACCTTGTCAACAGAAGCTAATCGTACCTAAATATTAATCGATTCTCTTTATGAAGGCGCTACAAGTCCTCCCCGCTCGAATGTCCTAGATGGGACAGTGCTGCCACGTCCGAACGGACCCGTTTATTTTCAAATATGTTATAAAATACCTCACAGATATAGAATTAAGAAAAAAAAATAAGGTAATTCTACATATATTAAACTAAAGGATGATTTTTTTCGCGCTCCCCATCATATGGATGTTGGATAGGGCTTTGACAATTCATTTATGGTTATTGCAAAACATTTACCTAAAATTTACATTATGCGAGTTATTGGCTTTTAAATTTAAAAAATCTGTGTCACCCCTCTAACTTTCAAGCCCTAATCTAATAAATACTATCAACAAAAATCGTTTTGAACAAAGCCGGTTTTTAAGTTTTTTAGATATCGACAATAATTCTCAGTCTACGGAACTTGGCCGGTTATAAAGTAATATGCAGTTAGTAACACATAAAATGTAAGTAAATTAACATATCTCCAGCTGCAATTGAATGGTTTCGCAGTTACTTGCAAGGACGCCGGCAACGGATTCAAGTAGAGGACTTGTTCTCTTCTTGGTGTGATATTCGGGCTGGCGTTCCACCAGGCGACGTGCTTTCTCATCTTCTGTTTTCTTATCTAATAATTAATGCAATTTCTCAAAGAATTTTTTCTCCCTACCACATGTATGCAGACGATCTCCAAATTTACACCCAAACATCGTTACATGATCTTCATAGAGCTATCGATATTATGAATGCTAACTTAGCTAATGTCACAGAATGGAGTAAATTACACGGTCTTAAAATAAATCCTTCGAAAACACAGGTTATAATTATTGGAAGTCCAAAGCTAATATCGAGAATCGAATTTACAAAACTACCTCTAATTGAACTTGATCGTGTAATTATACCTTACAGCGAAAATGTCAAAAACCTTGGCATCATTATAGACCGTACTTTTTCTTGGGTGCCACATAGACATAGACATTTCTTTATTTAACACACAAATACAACACAAGCAAAAACATAAAAAAAAAAAAAAATTACACATAGATTACACAAGCATTTAGATAATACCTATTTAAAAAAAAAAAAGAAAATGATAACAATAACATTAAGAAAATAAATACACAAAGAAGAAACTAATTCTACGACTATTTACTAAATTATTATAAAAATTGTAATACATAAATAAAAAATAAATAAATTGATTTTAATTAAAATAATAATGTCAATAATATAATCAGCTTGCATTGTATTAGGTGTCAAATTGGACCCACTCAGCATTTGCTTTGGTAGAAAAACTACCAAAGCGCTGATTTTCAGTGGAGCCCAGATGACTTTTATATGCAGTGACAGCGTATATATATATAAAAATGAGCGTTTTTACTGATTTAATTAAAAGGCATGCATATTTCACTTCAAACTACACAGCTGGATAAAGGTGTTACTAGGCTGTACTTTGTACCTACTGTATTATTTTTATTTTTATAATGAAGAATGTTGTTTAAATTATAGAATCATATTTAGTGAAGGGCTACCGGTAAAAGTTTGTTTTTTTATTAGTGTTAAATATTTTCGATATTGAATTTTGAAAGTTTTTAATGTACAGCAGTTCTGACTGTTCCAGCATTTGGTAGCCGCAAATCGGAAGCTTCCTTGAAAGGCCGCAGTTCTATGTTTTTGAGTTTTCATCAAGTAATTGGAAGATTGTATGAATTATAATCCCTACACCATTTCAGCTTTTCATACATGTAGGAAGGTTGTTGAAATTTAACAACTCCGAACACAAGGGTTGCGAGATGCGCTTGTCTACGGAAAGATTTTTTTTTAATATGTTTGCGGTGTTCAGATAGGGAGTATGGGCGCGCGGGAGAATGTTAAAGCAGTATCGAGCGCAAGCGTTCTGTACTCTTTGTAGTATTCGCTCTGTGCGCGCCAACAACCGAGGCCCGTAAACAACGTCACCATAGTTCAGTCTGGATAGCACCAGAGAGTCGTAGAGCATTATTCGTAGCTCAGTGCTAAGATAATTACGTACTTGGTACAAAACCTTAAGCCTGTAAAATGCATTTCTGACCACTTCCAGCACGTGTTTTTCGAATCGAGGACTATTATCCATAGAAAGACCTAAATTACGAGCCTCCGCTACCCGCTGCAGAGGCGTTCCTTTTATGTTTACTACAAAGTTATATCTAATAATGCGATCTATTTGATGTTTTGATCCTAGTACCATATATTTGGATTTTTCAGGATTCAAAGTTAACATGTTGGACTCAGACCATTCTACTATGCGTCCTAGATCATCATTTAATTTAGAAATAGCAGAATATGTTGAATTAGGATCAAATGAAAGATAAAGTTGTATGTCATCAGCATACATATGGAACTTACAATAGCTAAGAGAATTAATTACATCTGCAGTATACAAAACGAACAGTATTGGTCCTAAAATTGAACCTTGAGGTACACCTTTGGTTACAGGGCTTGTTTCGGATCTGTTTATTTTTCCTTCATTACCTTTCAGTTCGACAAGTTGAGAACGACCACTAAGATAGCTATCGAACTATTTAATAGTACTTAATTTAAACCCATAGTAAGCCATTTTTTATAACATTAGCGAGTGATTTATCTCCAATCCTAATCTCCGACCATCGAGCAATCTTCTTCTGAAAACACCAGCGCACTACACTAATTTTTATAATAATTCATTTACAGTGCAAGCTATTAAACTTTGGAATGCTCTGCCTTTGTCCATTAAAAAGGCTCCATCTTTACATATTTTCCAAAAGCAAATAAAAAATCAATTATATACTACACCATAATATATATGTATGTATACTATTAATGTAATATATATAAAATATGTATCTATGTTATGTAAGTATATGTGTATATCTATGTATATGTGTGTATCTATTTATATTTTTATATGTAGGTTTATAACATATACCTATATTTTGTTTTACTCTTATTTTTTTTCTTATATTGCATCACCTACCTTATACGGCTTATTTTTAAGATCAATGTATCCTCTACCCGAAGGTCACCTGGCATTAAGGCCGCCTTATTGTGTGCTTTCCAATATAATGTTAAATAATTAGTTTTAAGTTAATTTTTGGTGTGCAATAAAGAATACATCTATCTATCTATCTAAGTAATATTATATTTTACGACTTCAATCTTAAAGAAGGAGAATTAATGTCAAAGTCTGATACTTTATTAGATGTTGAGGAAGATAAAGTTTATCTAATATCATAAACTTCTGAATGTTGTCTGATAAATTTTGAATAAATAGGTAATATTTTTTTTTCAGTTTTTTTTTTCAAGAATCTTACTTCATTTTTATATATTATGAGTGTCGATAAGAATACTTTATGCTAGAATAAGGGAGTCAGGATTTTTCAGGGAGTAGTTCATTATTTAGTTTGGATGTTTTTTTTTTCAGTTTAGATTAGATTAAAATAGGAATGGTTGAAACTTTCGGAGAGGGCCCCGGACCTTTGCACTCCCCCTGTCTACGTGCCTGCTTTATGCTTTAAAAAATCGGCCAAGTTCCTGTCGGGCTACGCGCAGGGTTCGGTGGTTACTCTTCACAAGTAAGTTCATTTTATAAGTTAGTCGATTATTACTTGTTAGCTTGCACTACTTACCAGTGATAGTGTTCCTTTTAGGCCTCAAACACGATGACAGCTAGAGCGGGGCGGCGACGGCAGCGGCGCGGCGAGCGACGCGTTCAAATGCATAGAATTATATGTAGGTGTTCTCGATGGCAGCGGCGCGGCGGTCGACGTAATTTACAAACACAAAGGAAAAAAGTCACCCATTCAAGTACTGACCAAGCCCGACGCTGCTTAACTTTGAATATCGTTTGCAACAAAAAAATGTGTTACTGTTTATCTCAATAATAAGCTAGATGGCGCTGTACCAGTAATTTAAAATAGTTTGGTTTCTATTTTTGGTTGTTACACTATTTTTAATGCAAGTTTAAAGTTTGTATGTACTGCTTTTACGATAGAGCAAAAACAACTAAAGTGTGTTTCTAGGGACCCCTCTTAAATTTTTACTTTTCTAATGTTTTATTATTTGGTAGATAATCTCCAATCTTAACACATATTCTGTGAAAATGTCACCTTTTCGGTCTAAGAGATAGAGCCTTTTAATGGTCGGATAGGCAGACAGACAGAAAAGCTTAGTAATAGGCACCGTTGGCATACTCTGGGTACGGAACCCAAAAAAACAAATTTACTATAGAAGGTACATCGAGAATGGGTCAGCGTCATCGTGTTTAAGGCCTTAACTTCGTTATAAATCTACTACTGGCGTGATTTTTTCTTGCAAGCCCTACAAACTATTCAGCTGGCAGAGGGGAGAAACACTTAACTTTAACAAAAATTAGCACTTTCAAGCTTAATATATTGCAAACGGATTCCTCAATCAAAAAAAACACCCGCAATATTTTTGAATTACCTTTCCAATGACACACCATGGGATAAGCACGAAAAAAAATCTTCACGCGTGAAAGAAGAAACCTAATTATTTTTTTTACTATACTTCTTTGTCGGCGTGAGTAATATGTTTGTATACCTATGCCAAATTACAGGTTTCTAGTATTAAAGAAACTGCCTGAATCTGAATTAAGCCGCGGACAAACGAACGGACAGTGAAACTAGGTATAAGAATTCCTTACGCGCATTAAGTTAGGGTTGAAAAATAAGAATTATTTCGAAAACTTGTAAACTTGTGTTTAGCTGTTGCCTCGTATCTTTTAAACTACCTCTACTACTCTTTATGCTTTACTAGTTACAGGCCATGAGAAGGCACATTAACTTCAAAATGGCACCTTTTAAAGGACATAAAGACCTATATTAATATTTTTTAAGTGTGCCATTAGGGATCTATACGTAGTATAAAACAAAGTCGCTGCCCGCCGTCTGTAGTGATGTACGCTTAGGTTTTTCAAACTACGCAACGGATTTTAATGCGGTTTTCACCAATAGGTAGGGTAATTAAAGAGGATGATTTATACGTATAGTTTAATATTGCTTTGTGTTAATTTGTTGTAATATGACGGTAATTGTTCAAATGTCGGAAAAATCATGCAAACTCGAAGCTTTACATGGCGTGCGCTGGCTAAGAGTTCCTTACATATCTAACAGATAGTGGTGTAAGTTAGTTTAATGACATAAACATGTCCGGTTTCTATACTTTTCTAACAGATGGCGATGCAAGTTAGTTTATAGTCATAAACATGTCCAGATTAAGAAAGTATCTAATAGATGACCGCGCGGGTGTAGCCATGTGTAATAGCTACCCCTGTCTTGTAACAGATGGCGCTACAGCGCATCAACTCTTCTGTAAGGCCAGCTAGTATTAAATAAAGGGCTTCATTAGCATAAGATTATCCTATGAATATTATAAATGCGAAAGATTGTTTGTCTGTCTGTTTTTAACTTTATAAGTCATGCATACATAGACCGATTTAGATTAAATTTGGTATGGAGATAGTTTGAGTCCCGACAGGATAGTTTTTATTCAGAAACATTCAGAAGTTCCCATGGGAATAAATATAACTGAGCTTTAACGAACTTTAGCTCGCTTTAGCAAACTTCATTAGCATAATTCAGCAGTTCCACGCCGCTAACCCAATTAAGGGCGGGTTTAGCCGCGGACAAAATGCATCAATTACCAGCTATCCCATTAATATTATAAATGCGTTTGGCTGTTTGGTTGTTTGTATCTCAATCACGCTGCAACCACTAGATGGATCGAAATGCAACTTGGTAAACATATAGATTAGGTCCTGGAGAAGGACAAAGGCTATTTTTTTAGCCCGGAAAATTCAGAAGTTATCGTGGGAATACCTGTGAACGAGCTTAAACGAACTATAGCTTGCTGTTACAGTATATAAGTTGTGCAGTCGGGTTTTAATTTGTTAAACTTCCACTTGTAGTTATTGTTTATTTTATATAGATTTTTAAAACGGTAGTTATTACGCAACCGTAACACATAATTACCTAAATATGAAGAAAGCTAAAATTAAATTACTGTAGCGTATTATATCGTGCTGTCAAAGTTTCTTCGATCGATGGGTATATATTGAAACCGAACCGAATGGTAAGTAGAGCGACAAACCAAGCCGAGGCTTCCCCCGCGAGTAGCCCTTGAGCGTTGGGCGCTATATGGGCTGAGACTCCTTCAGAGTCTTGCCCAAAAGTCCGGTGAAGCAGTAATGGCTTAATGGCCAACTGCATAGTCAGCTCAAAAAAAAAAGAAAAAAAAAAAAATGTATAGTGGACCAATGCGGTCCCAGGCACAACACCTGGACTGGCTGAGGAGATAGGAGATTTTCCCCTCTTTGCCGCTGCTCCACAATGTAAATTTAATTTGCGCATAGGAAATTAAATACTTATTTCTAACCTTTTTTTGCCTAGTCACAGGTGTGGTGTGAAGTTTATGTTGTATTATCGCCGATTATGTGCGGCACTTACACAACCTCCAAGGGATTAACCCGTTACGGGCCCCGTCTCGGAATCGACACTACTGGATTTGGGGGAGTGAAATGAAGAATAGCAGTCCCCCTCCGGATTCCTTTGAGTGCTGCTGTTTTAGCAACCGCTCCCATCTGCTGCCATAAATATGATAAAATATCATTTCATACATATTTTACCTCTTTCTTATCTTACAAAAATTGCATATAAAAAGACAATTTAATATTTTTTTCGATCAGTCAAAAGCAACTTCCTATTTTAGGACAAAGTTGTCCGAAAAGCACAACAAACAGGAATAAACTTACTACCGAAACTCTTATCTAATTTTTCACAATCGTAAGGAAAGTGGGTAAATAATGAACAATCTCAAACATTGCAAGAGATTTATGAATGAGAATCTCATTATATTAAACATGACAGAAACCAACGTCTAACTCAATTTCTGCTGCGGAAAAAGAAAAAGTTTCTTTCAGTTAATGCAAATAGACCATTAACTTTGTTACGTAGCTTTGTTTTTGTTTTAAGAGATTACGAGAGTAATTTATGTATGAATATGATGGCTAATTAATACAAAATTTCCATTTGTTTTTATGTATATGTAAGTAATAGCAATTTATGCTATATGCACATTAAATACACTATTTAATTATTTTTATTTGTTATTTTAATTATTGTACTAAATACCGTAACGCGGTTGTACCAAATAACCGTTTTATTTTGTCAGTATCCCTGGTCTTTTATTTTATCATTTATGGCTCTAAACCTGATGACTTACTAGGTACTTACGTACGGGGCATATGATAGACAGGCAGGAATTTATAATATTCTAAATATAATTTTTCTCTTTAGTAGGCCTCTTCTTGTAGGTAGGTACTGCTCAACTCTGCAAATCAACTCATTCAAGTTTGTTATTCCTTTTCCATTTGAATAGTATTTATATCTGCATAATTCCACGATTTCATTTTATAGGTACCTAGAAAAAGTCACACCCACATTATGCTATGGAAGATTTTTTCACCAACCGCTTTAGTCCTGCGTGACATACACTGCTTATGATGCAGTGTAGCTGGTCTATGTGGTTTATAATCAGCTCTAAGGTAAGTGGGTAAATAAAAGACAGTAAGTATAAAAGAATACTCCAATCGTCAATTGCTGACGAACTATATGCAGTAGGTCAGCGGGCCAGTAGATCAATATTGGGCAGGGGATTATAATAAGTAAATACCTAGTTCAAATATCAAATACTTTATTTTTTACGTATATGCTAAGAAGATGTGATGAAACAAAACAGCACTAATCTAACTTAATATAATAATTTTCGAGACACTATTGCAACTAAATATGTTAAGAATATAATTTATTTAAAGTAATAGTCTTAACCTGTTTTTAGTGTGTAGATAAATGCGTGTTAATTCTGTTTATATGAATCTTTTCTATTATTGTTACAGGTAAACATGCAAAAGATTTTCTTTCAAAGGTAAAGTCTATACCTAGCATTATCTTTTCTTTCTTCAAGAAAAAAAACCATGATATAATTAATGCAAAAGTTTGTAGGTATGTACAATATGAGCTTTTTATCACAGCAAATTCAAAAGTTCCCGCAGAAAAAACTATAACCAAATTCCCATAGCTACAGCTTCTTCAGAATATTTAAATTTTAAAATATTGCTTTAGAATAATTCAAGTCATTATTTTTAACGTAATAATTAATGCTGAAGCCCAGATGTCACGTTTCCTAGTATTATTTAAAATGAGTATTCATAAATAATTTGAATAGATTCATGCAAAGCTAATGTTGATAGTGTAATTCCGTGATAATTTCTCATTAGTCAAAGTAGTAGACAAATGGAGCAGTTGTTGATATTTATTGTCTTCATATACCTAATTAATTATCTGTCTTCACGGATTTGAGACATTTATCACTCAATTGCGGTACAGTTCCGATCGTGTAATGTCCGCTTTGCGTCTTGTGAAATTATTATCTCTGCGATATAGGGTTCTGAAAAGTTTAAATTCTAGGAACTCTGTTTTAATATTATTTAGGGTTTAATAGCCAACTGAAAAATGGAATTCTTACAGTTACGTCATGCATATGTATGTCATGGCCGTTTTGCCAATGATGTGCAGGTAAATGTAACTTACAACACAAACAGCATCTTAATAGTGTCCATTACGCACTTGTGATGCAATATCAATTATCGCACAAGTGCCTTTTACTTTACATTTTTTTTAACACACTTGCTTATAAAGCAGTCTTTATATACTGCACCGTTTTTAGCTTCTTAATAGCGCCCATTACGCACTTGTATAGTACCTAATGACAATTACAGCACAAGTGCCATTATTTTAAAAAATATTTATGATTTTTAGCAAGAAGATATAACGCCTAAGTTCACATTTTTGTAAAAGTAAATACATTAAAATGTAAATACATATCAAAATTATTAGATTACACTAAATATCAACTTTTTACAATATTTTCATGCTAATTTAAGTTTTTACAGTCCTTCAAGTTAGTTTAAAAACAGTCGTATGACACTCGTGAGCTCTGCTCAATACACACTCGCCTGAATTACGCCCTCGCCTTGGGCTCGGGATGCAACCCTCACCCTCGTGTAATGAGCAGCCAAGCTCACTTGTATCGTACCTAATGTACTATTTTATCATACTTCACTGTGTAGAATATCGTTGCATCTTATTTTTTAAAACAGTTTTTTTGTAATTAGTAACTCATACCAAAGTTCTACGAACCATTAAACCAATAAAAAATTAATGTATATCCTAATATCCTAACATCACAAATGTAAGGTAAATACCCTTACGTAATGTAAATATATGTACAATGTACATACGTCAAACAAATATATTTTTCGGTTTGTTAGATCTCTAACAGGAAAATCTCATGTAAGCACGGATTTTCCGCGTGCTCATTTCTCTTTCGTTTTTTCTTTTGATATACCTAAATCACGCTATTCGCTTTGAAATAGTCTTTTGATATTTATTTCAACCAAATAATAAAATAATTTACCGTACACAAGTATTTCTACAAATTAAACTTTGTTCCGTACTAATTTTAAATAATTTAATAAATTACATTGTTTTAAATATTCGTAATATAATTAGACTAAGCGTTTCAACTTCTATGATTTTCAATTTTTAATTTCATTTCGATTATTGTGTATTTAGATTGTGTTTCTGTAAATATCAAGTTATCCGCATTTATAATAATAATTTGTTATAATGCAAGTTTTTATTATATTTTACCATTACCAGTCCAACAGTTGCCAGTTGGCATTGTGATCGTAATCGCTCTGCATTATTTGCTGTTTAGTTTATATACGAGGAAATTTTAAGTTTTGCTCAATAAATCAACGCTTTGCGTACCTCTTCAAGGGAACACCAGTCCCTTTAACGCTTAGTGTCGCCTCTGCAATAAAATTTACTACTTGGATTTTCTACAAGATAACCTTAAATTAATCCGGTGGTGGCCGAGGAGTTTAAATTTCACTTCGCATCCCAAGTGGCGGAGGATCGATTTATTTATTCACACCACTGGCTTTTCGGTTAAGAAAAACATCGTGAGGAAACCTGTTAAAAAAAAGGAGGTATGTAAAGTCCACAATCCGCACTAGGCCCGCGTGTAGACTATGGCCCAAATCACGCTCGCCAACAATGGGGACGGATAAATTTTAATTAGTAAGTTAATTTATTAGTTAAGGTGTTCTTATAATTATTTAAAGAAGTCATGCTGTAGTAAGTTAAGGAATTTTTAATGTAACTGTGTGCCCAAGTTAATGTTAATAAAATAAGTCAAACTTTTGTGTCACAGGAGAATCTGGTGCGTTGCCCAGAATGTTCCCAGGAACGCTATTGTAAAGAACTTAGAGGATTAAAAATTCATCAAAGTAAATGCCATAAATCTGTTATATCTGCTTCTGTTTCCAACCAAGGCTTTTTTGATGGATTGAGTTTATATCAAAACCAACTTTTGTGGCAAACATACATTATTATTACATACTATAAATTACATAAACCTGTTGTAAAACGGATCCCCAGAGTCCGCCTCTGTGTTGCCGCAGCCTTGTCCCACGCCGTTAACACTGTGGTAGCTAATAACAAGCTACGAACCTGGGAGCTTTTGTTGTCATTTCAGTATGCCGTGCTTCGCGTTAGTCCGGATCTTAATAATAACAAGTATTTAACAACTTGAATAAAGAAAAACTCATTAAATATTCAACTCAAATTAAATTTTCAAATTGAGACAATCTACTGACTATGCTACATACAAGCAAACTTAGTGATGGCGACATCAAGGGGGCGGCACGTATACTCTTCTCCAGTGACACAATCGCACCGTCGAATCCTGAAACTTTTTCCATTTTGTACAACATTTTGTTACGGGTATGGATGTTTTTAGTGTAAGAAATAAAGGCAATTCGTCACTCAATAAAAACTTCAACAAAAAAACAACCGGATTCTAAAAGGTGCACTAAAAAGGTAATACTAACTGCTTATTTCCAAAAATCTGATCTAAATTACAGTTTAATGTTAGTGTACCTAACAGTTTATACTTCACTTCACTTGCATGACACCAACTTTGAATTGTGATTCATATCAATATTTAGAAATAAGTAATTATTTTTACCTTTTTAGTGCATCTTTTTATTCAAGTTTTTTTTTTTTTTTCGCATATGCAATATGCAATACGAAGTAAAACATATATTATTATAAACAAAACACCCTGACTGCACCCACAAAATAGTCGCGAATCTCGTATGTTGTCCATACGCTGTGAGTAAATCAGCACAAATACTTATTAAGTTTGTGACAGGTTCACTTCTTAACGATATTATGTATTCAATTATTATGTAAAGCAAAGTCTTTAAACAAGTTTTTAAATCTTTGAAGCTTTGTATGTCTGGCACCATCTTTAAACATATATTTCAACCAACTTCATAAAAGAAGTATGTTCTGAATACGACTGTTCTTATACATCAATGGTTCTTATTTTACAAGTGACCTTAAATTTTAGCATTTTAAATTAATTCTAAATGTTTTTTTAAATATTTCTGTGGTCTCTTATAAATTGGAACAGGCATATGTTATGAGTTATGAGGTAGCAATTAACAAGGGATCACACATATTATTATGAGATCTGCTCTATAGTCTAATGATGTGATACAATGAAATGTCGTTAGGTAACTAAATTTTATTTTCGTTAACAAAATTTACCAATCCATAAAAAATCATTAAATACGAGAGGTAAACAAAACATGAGATAGATACAGTCGCCCCATGAAAATGTTGAGTACGGACTTAAGAACTTTGTCACATTATAATTTCATTCGATTCCATTTCGCCCTCTGATCATCCATTTTTGAAGATGACGTCATTGATTCGTTGTCAACGGATAAGTCGCGATCATTGTCACATATATAACCAGCCGTTTACGTACTTATAAGATTAAAAAAATGGTAGTTCTGAAATAGTAGGGTGTTTGGTCAAATATACATACGAGTATGAAATTACGATAGTCTGACGTAAACTTACGTCGCTATATCAGTCTAGCAAAATTAAAAGGCTCTAAAGATGTTCTATATTTTTTTGGGCTGACTTTTCATGATTTCTACAAATGGTTGGAATAATAAAACATACATTTAAATATCTAGAATGAACCTAAATAATTTTATTCCGCAGTATAAAGAATGCCGGAAGTTGTCGAAAAAACATTTTGTTTTCTTTTTTCCCCACAATCAAAACAAAGGTTAATTTATGTACCGGTCCGCGTATTGCCCGGGGATTTGCAAATAATGAGGAATTTCTCATTATATTAAACAAGACAAATAGGAGTTACAGAACCTGAATTATGCTGCTTGTATTTAAAAAGGTTTTTGGCATTGGTATGGTCTATATGTAATTTGTCATTTCTTTCGTTTATAAGTCTCAGCCATCATTGTCATTTATTTTATTTGCAACATAAATTATTTTTTTAAACTATTATCTTTTCTCCATCATTTGTTTGTGACACTTAGCCGTCTTTGCTTTATATTTTGTTTGCAACTCTTATCCATATTATTTCCCTTTGATTGGCGACACTTGGCCATCTTTGATCTTCTTTTAGTTTGCGTCAATCAGCCAGTTTTCCACTTCCCTATATCTGAGTCACTCAGCCAAGATTTTTTATAAGAAAACCATCCATTTTGTTCCTGATTTTGTTTGCGATACTTAGTTCTATTTAACTTCCTTTTTGCCGCTACACTTATCTACATCTTTGTTATTCCTTTACTTTGCAACACTTAGCCATTTTTATCCTTCTTTTTAACTGACAGCAACGACACAAATGAGGAGGTCAATTCAATTGTATTTTTTTTCATGGATGTTTAATTTAGTAGAAAGCAGTTTTATTTAGATAATTCTTACTGTGTTGTATAGGGTATACCTTAAAGTTAGTTTTATTTGAATTACACAAATTCGATTACTGGAGGATGTGATGATGGAGACGGAAGGAGAGAAAAGTGGCCGTTTTTAGCAGAACTGCCAACTTCAACGCACATATTTATTATCTAGAAACTATATAGAACGTTCTAAAAATAGCTTTTAACTAGTTTTATATTTCCAATTTTAGAAATTAGTTTTCTACGAAGAGGAAATTGAGGATAGCTTATGGCAGCGCCAGCTGGCTGCTATATACTTGAAACTGCAAAGGTTTTTTTATTCTACTTGATGGATGAATGTAGTTCTTTCCAGTTTACATGTGACTGCTTAACGTTGAAACATGGATTGTTTTTATTTTGGGAACTACACGTGAGGCTTCAGAGGAAATATTCTAACCAAGCGAATACAGAAATATTTAGGTACATCGATTTGCGATTGAGACACCTGCACCTTGGGCTGATTTCACTTAGTCACATTCATCAAAATTAGGGTATCGTATTCCTCACTTTTCTCTGCTTTATATCAACCAAATACAATAGAAATACCTTCACTTGGAAGGTAATGGTAAATTTGTTATCATGAACGTTTATCATGAACGTCATGATAATATCGTGAAAAACAGGCATTATTTTGGACTTTTACAGGACCCTAGTTATTTAAAAGATTTGCATATCAAAGAAAGCAAAAGCATAATCCAGAGAGAAAACAGGGGAAAACGTTTGTATTATATATTTCCTCTTAAGGCATGAATACATATTTCTATTATGCTTTCCAAAACCATTCATTCGATTGCGATGATGTTTAGTGAAGGAGATAGAGGAAAGTGACAATAGTGGCCAATCACTCCCATTGAAGAGAGCAGAGAGAAGAACAAGAGACTATAGCGAAACGTTTGTCGAGTTAGCTACTTATTTCAGTAGTTTTTGAAAACCGTATTAAATTTCTAAACTTGAAGTATCAAGGCGCATTAAATGACACCTTGTTTGCTAATATATATCAAGTACATGAGTTTACTAGTATTACAGTACAGATAAACATACCCATATTCAGACATTTGGCTTTATTAAACCTGGTTAGTAATGAAAAACGCGAAGAGATCCAAAAGAAACGCTGATCAATGTCAGCATAAGTTTATTTCGTATTTAATCCAACTTAATGAAACACAAAATTAAGATGTATCAAAAGAAAAAGGAAAACATAAATGAGCAGGCGGAAAACCTCCGACTGAGCAATTTTCTTTTTGTACGCAACTTCACAAAAAGCTTTTCATCGTGCTTTTTATAAGTAAAATTTAATTTGATCTGTTACGGTTACATGAGTACGAATTTAATACTATTCATAACTTATACAGCTGTATTTTAAAAATATGACATAGGAATTGTGGAGTTTTTTTGTTAATTAAAATGGAGTAAAACGTCAATATATGTTGTAATATTATAAAGAAGAAAAGGCCAAAAGGGTGCGTTAAGATATGTTTAGAATAAAATACAGTACCAATTTCTTTTTTGTAGCACATATGTATCATCTTAGAGCAGGTTGTCTTTTCAATGGCAGAACTTGGATAATAGAATAAGGTACCTCTTCTTTTTCAACAAGTAAATAAAGGAAACTCCATATTGTCGGTTATGTGATTCACAGACGTATATTTCTTCGAAAACGAATTCTTTTTGTCTAAGAAAATTTCAAAGTCTTCACGTATTCTCAGTCTTCTTCGAATACATCACAAATCTTTACAAAAGACAATTTCATTGTTGACTCACTATAGATCTTAATTACGTCACGCGTCTTTTTCAGTAATACTTACGTTACTTATTTTTTTTACCGTTTTTCGAAATGTTAATATTTGCACCTTGTTTTAAGAGAGATTGATTTCTCATAAATTTGTGACTGTCATTCAGCTAAATTTGAAACTGTTTTTTAGAAACCTACACTTTCTGTCATAAAATCAAGTCAAAGAGCTAGTCATTTATATGCAAACGAGACACATCTAAAATACGTGGCCGCTGTATATCAAGGGTTTGTCTTTTTGCTCTTTTTTTGTTCTGTTAATATTTAGGAGTAAATTGTGAAACTATAAAAACAGTCGAATACAAAAAATGTATAATTAACCTATATATCTTAGTGTACGAAAGCAGACTACCAAGTTCTGTACTGCGATATTGAACGCTGAACTGTTAACTCGATATTTATATTTATTATACGCGGAATAATATTAACAAGTTTCGCATATTTAATTTCTTGTAGCAAGATTAAAAATGTTTTGGAGGTAAAACCGCGTAAAACCGGTTGATGATATTTTTGTGATATAAAAAATTTCAGAGATAAAAGTAACAAACGGCTATTTGGCAGTGTGCGAAAAGTATCAAATAAGAAACAATATTAAGAAAAAAAAGGTATTAAAGAATACAAGAGATTAAATATTATGTTGGATACAAATAATGTTGGTGTTGCCTTTCTGTCAAGCCTTTGATGGAGGTCTCTGGAATCTAAGAAGTGTATTGATAATATTACTAGTACTTGAAGTGAGTCGTTTTTTTTCAACAACGCCATCTACAGTCAAGTAGCTTTAGTGTTGCTTAACAACGCCATCTATTATTAAGTAGCTTTAGTGTTGCGGTGTATTACTACTCGCCAATAGATGTCAGGAAGAGTCATATTTTTCAGTTAATCATTGCCTGAAAACACGGATAAAATGACGTTTTCTAAAAAAGAAACCTAGCTAGATCGATGTATCGCCCTCAAAACTAAATTTATATCTAATTTTGTATTGTATTAATTGTGTTTGGGTTGGGTTAAGTTTCTTACGGGTGATGCCTTGCATATCACCGAGAATGTGGTGCCTGAGTGGCCGTACTACGGAAATATCATACTTATCTACAGTGTCGTGGGCATAACAACGCTGTCGAAGCCATAATGTGTATAAAGGCGTGTACTCTTGGGTGTGACTACTCTTCAGAAGCGTGTGTATGCTTTCATACACAATGTATGCCTTCAATAACGTTTACATCCATCAGAACACGACACGCCACTTTTTATGTGCCCCTGCCTTTGGAAACATTTCAAAATGTTTGAGGTAGTTATCGTTGTATTTATCGCACTTCGGATTTTTGATATTTTATAAAGTATCTTACATCGAGTATCTTATAATAAGATACTATATAAAATACTATATATCTACAAATCATACTCAGACTGCGGTTTAAATACCATATTTATTATATATAACCGAGCTAAAATAGAAAAACTTTCGTGAACGAATCTTTACCATAGCTCTAAGTGTATTTATAAGTTAATTTTCCTTATATCTGAAGATGTGTGGCACAATTTCACAATATAACATTTTATTATGGCGACGAAAAGACAGAGATGTTTTCTTTGTTCGCTCCGTGAGAGGAATTTTACCAAGATTTATTATGTGTAGGGGAACTTACAGTTGCTCGACTCTATTATTACATTATTCTTTCCAGTTTACTGCGAAATATACAGTACTATTGATATTGTTCTCCATATTTATGTTATGATGTTTAATAACCGGTTCTATTAAGTATAGGATAGGAAATAAAAAAACTCGCATAAAGCCAGCTTGGTGGAATATGGCCTAAACTTCCTCGTTTCAGGAACTTTGCCCCTTCGGTATAATGGCTAAGGCGACTACGATGAATGACACGGATATGAAAGAAATTAAATTAAATAAGTTTTGTTTTTTGGTTATTAATTAAATAAGTAATAATTAATTACCGACTAAAATTGTATTGCTCCAATCTTTAGTGTCGGTGTCACTATTAAATTGAAACACAAAATAGCGACCACATTACGCCATTCCGTTGGCGTAGATATAAAAAATGTAGTGAATTCATTTATTCATTGTTTATGTACTACTTTATGGCCTAAAGTTGATAACAATCGAGATTTAACATGTATAAAATACAAATCCAAAAAGTTATAGAGAATTTAATTCATAATATTATATACTTACTTATATATACATTTTTTATTAAAATATTATAGACACAAATTATATAAAATAATACTTAAAATTATAAATTCTTTAAAAATAAAAAAAAAAATTGCGTTATAATAATTTATATTTGAAATTAAAATTGTGATGAGTATAAAATAAACAAACACCTTTTTGATCTTTCTGTATAAAAAATGTAAAAAAAAATAGCATAAACTAAAAATAAAATAAATACAGCTGCGACAATTTGAACCGAACGAAACCGCTTCACATAATTAAAACTTTGTTTAGCGAGCGAAGCTGGTTTTCGTACCAACAAAATAATGAGCTAGCGGACAAAGCTGCGAGAAACAAACAAAGGTAAACAAACTTTTGTCTATTTTGTGTTGTCCTTATTTACCTTCGATAAATATATGTATTTGTATGGTCTACTTTACTTTGTATAAATACATATTAATATATTTTCTTTGGCATACAAATATATTATTATAGGAAAATAGGGGCGTGTAGCGTAGCCTTATTCTTAAAATTTAGTACACATGCTTTGTTAGGTAGGCATAATGTTTATTTTATTTGTCCTTGTATTGCTATTGGGTAGAATATCAAGGGTTTCGTATTCTTATATGAAACTTTTATTATTTCGCGACGTTCGTCCGTCCGTCAGTGTGTTACAGTAAATATATTCAAAGTTTATGAAGTCTGGAATAAAAATAACATTCTCCAATGTCTTATAGTAATAGAAACCTGCTGGATTTACTATTATTCACATAAATTTTTATAAATAATTTAAAGTAGGCGTAACCTAAAAAAGGAGCGGGATTATCCTCTCCTATTGCTCCCGAAGACCAGTCAAATGACTACTCTTCTTATCCGGGTCCGTCACTTATAGAACTCTCACGAAGCTTCTAGCTACAATTCAACGAGAGTTTTGAACACTATCCGTAAGGAGTATTTTTCAAAAGTGATTCCCGCGCTATCGTTTCTGTCTTACTGTGTCAACTTCCCATAGGAGATCTGCCGGCGATTCGAGTTGCAAGTTGCCGACGATTTTCTCCTCCAGCACGTCCTCATTGTGAGGTTTATTTGAGGTCGCTGTCAAATCTTTCCGATTTTCTGAAATAGGTCTCATGAGAGGTAGGAAGGAACTCACCTGTAGCGGAGCATATCGTATCCCTACAAGCAAGGCTGACTTCACGCGCCCTACATCCCGCTATCGAAGTTTCAGTTGCAGTACAGTATATATAGAAACCACGGTGTGTTAAGTGGACCACGGCGGTCCCCAGGCATAACACCTCGCCTGGCAGGAGATCTCCTCTTTGCCGCCGCTCCACAATGGTGACCCCAACGTGATCATTGACGCACCTAACGCAGCAGCAGCAGCCTACTCCTTCCTACCAGGTACACGTACCAGTTTTCGTCCGTGCGCTTCGCATCCCAGAGCTTTCAACTTATCGCAGCACTTCAGCGCTTTCTAGTTCCTGCAGCTCCTCTCCGGCGACGCAACTGTACAGCATTTCACCACAGCCTGTTGAGGATTCTCACTCCAGCATGGCACCTCCTCTGTACAGCATCACACCACCCTGTCGAGTACTCACACTCCAGCGTGGCATTCTCTGCTCGTCGCTTCTGCCGCCAACTCAAGCCTGAGTGTCTCGATTCAAAGGGCCACACAGCCAACCATTCTATGGCCAGACTCACTGTGGCCATATGCAACTACCATGCTAGCACTCGCCAGTGTCTCGACTCACTGCAAGACACACAGCCAGCAACGTACTAGTCTCGACCCACCGCAGACTGCTGATATTCGGCATGCACTACACGCCCTCCTGACTCACTGTGGACGGCGCATACTCGGCATTCTCAAGATCGTACGCAAGCATCACTGCAAGAGTTATCGACCTTTGGTCTGGGAAGGTAGTGATGTAGCGGAGCATATCGTACCGCTACAAGCAAGGCTGACGTCACGCGGCCTACATCACGCTATCGAAGTTTCAGTTGCAGTACAGTATATATAGAAACCGAAGAGCAAGTTAAGTGGACCACGACGGTCCCCATGCATAACACCTCGCCTGGCAGGAGATATCTCCTCTTTGCCGCCACAAACACCAATAAAGACTCGCGTTGAGGTCGTTATAAATAAATAGCCATTGTGTACTCTACCTTCTCGGAACTTTCTAATTATAAACTCTTACTCTAAGTCACTTCTTAATCGGCCAACCACTCTCTACGGTTACCTACTGGGATCTTTCTGATTCTCATCAAACACACTTCTACTTAATGTATAATTTTTTCAAATCTTTCTGGCTACTGCTTCTTTGCAGAATATTTTTACCTCTTTCCCCAACCTGTTGAGAAACTCGGAAAGTCGGGAATCAGGTTCTCGTTAAGGATGTAAACCTACCATATCTCGGTTGGCGTTGAGGTTGCATCTTTGTTCTTCTCTTGGGAAAGGACTCCGAACTGTGTGTCTCCGAAGTCTTAGTCAGAGACTCGGTTTTGAAGAGAGCAATTACCTCTCTATTTCGGTTCTACGGATATCAAGTCCCTCTATCTAGAGTGGAGGATGTTTGGAACTGATGCCGCACGGCTGGTTGGTATTAGAACGCAGCAGGAGGGTTTTCGTAATCAAGTTCAGCAACATTTTATTGACAAGGATCAGCTTTCAATTCATTTGGGGTTGTTGACGATTTTTTCTCAACCATCGAAATTAATCAATATTCTTTATGTCTTAAGAACTTTTATTATTAAATATGATATAAATCTAGAGTCTCTCTGTATTCGAGATCGCCACTGGAGTAAAGGTTTTGTGGTTTTTTTTCTTCAAATTCTACGGTGAAAAGATTGTTGCAGGGCGCCTCTGCATCTACAGAACGTGAACAGACACCAGTTAGTCTGAAACTCAATTCTGAATATCACCATACATAAATAATATACTTTTAAGTTGGTTCCGTACCTAACAATACATTTTTTATCAAATTACCCTTTTTAATATATATATATATTTACTTTCTCAGTTAAATTATAATCAGAAGTTTGGTAAAAAAAAAAGGGAAAACAAATACAAATTAAATATCGTGCTTTTAAGAAATTAAGGACGTAACAAACAAATATCTGTACGTAATGTTACGAAACAAAACTAATAAAGTGATTTTATTTGTTACTGTATAATGTAGGAGGCTATAAAATTGAAACTTTTCCCAGGAGTCCTTGTTTATGTACTAACAAATAACAAAACTTCTCCCAAACAAGCGTATTACATGTAACATTACATACATACATGTTCGTAAGTATAAGCACGACTAAATAAGAAGAATAAACTAAAAACTCTCTACAGTTATAAATACAATTTACATGATTAATTGCCTTTTCTGTTATTTACTAACATTAATCAAAGGATATTTTAGGGAAAGGTTGACTGTTCGCAGGCTTATTATTTTTGTCTTGAATATTTTGCTGTACTCTGGGTTGACTACTTTTAGAAAAGGATAAACGAAACGAAACGAATATCCGCGCGATTTGTATTTTCCCGTCCCATCCAAATTTCTCTCGCCGCTGTATGAATCAAGTGATGGATCTCCCATACAAACTTTCATTTCGAGAAAATCAGGCCTCCTCTAATATGTCTCCCCAATATGGATAGTTTTGAGCCGTCTCCATCCACTGCTTTTCTGCGGCTCTAACCAAGCCCACTGTCCTGGTATACATTATATCGGTCGTCCCACGCTACGTCTTCTAACCAATCCTATTGGTTATTGGTTCGAGGACGATGTCGCCTTCCCTAAGCACCTATTATATATTCATAAATAGCTTTTCTTGTCGTGAGATGCCGAAATGTAAGTATCCCAGACTCCTCAATATAATGACAAAATATTTAGTAATGTTAACAAATGTTTTAATAAAACTCAGTACTAAGTATCTTGACGGTTATATCAGTAAATAACAATAATCCGAATCGAATGTTATCCGATCATTTATGTTATATTTTCCATCCCGTCCCAGGGGGAGTAAAAGTAAATCTTGACGTTTAGTAAATTGTACATATCTGGCATGTTACACAAAATTACGGTAAGCTGAGGCTTAAATAAAAACAAATTTTCATATCTCAGCAGTTCGAGCAACAACTAAAGTTGCAGGACTTAAGTTATATCTTGTTCAAGTTCGTATAACAAGAAACAGAAACTAAGTTAGAAACAGTTGAAGTTGAATTTCATTAATTACAATACAATGTTTGGTACAGTTCGGTTCTGTATAATATAATTAATTTTTTTTGTATATATTCACGGTTTTTATTCTCAGAAGGTGTAAACAGCAGCTGAATGTGTATCCACCTCATAATGTGGTGGGCAGTCTCTTTTACCAACCACTTTATTTATGCCATACCACTGTATGATAGGGGTGAGCCTTTATATATCACCACAACACTGCCTCTGACGCAATGTATGTGGACTTAGAATGCTTTATATGCGAGTATGTCCCATACGACATAAATCACCGGATTTTAAGTAAAAAGCTGTAAAATAAGAGATTCAAGACCCGGTACCCTAACTAGAAATTTTAGGATTTATCCGCCCACCGCATATGATAGTTTGAAAGACAGCTATTTAATATCGCGTGCACTTGAGCGAGATAGCGATATAAAAACCACAGTGTTTTTCAGTATGAGCGTCAAATCGGTTTTTAGGAATTTACTTAAAAATTAACTCGATTTTTTTAGATTTTAATAGAAACAGCCATGGACTATCTAGTTAGCTAGCCATTCATACGAATTTTAATGTTATAAGTTAACGAATAGATGTTACAAACCAAAAAAAAAGAAAATTTAGGACCTTTAAATTTTACAGATTATTTTCTTTGGAGGCAAATTAATGCTTTCGTGTTTTTGGTAGTAAAAGGTTGTAGTAAATAAATTAGGTATATGTTCTTTTATATAGGGTTAACCTTAAATATTGACTACAAGTATTGTTTTTTTCCATTCTATTTCAAACAAAGTAAATGCGTATTACACGTAAATAAAATGGCGTTCACCGGCTAGTTTTAAATATAAATCACAATAATAATACAAACTTCAGTATTAAAATAAACAAAAACAGTTCCTAATTTTCATCATATACTTTATATAAAATACAGGTACCGGTTTGAAGGAGTGTTTAAATTTGAACTAAAATTATTATAATAACACTTTTGCGACTTGGGAACTAAGTTATGCTGTCGGTAGTGAAGTTGGTAAGTGCTTTCAACCGTAGACAAGTATTCAACTTAGCGATATAATACTTCTGAAAATTATACAATTAAATTAAACTTTGTTTTTAGATTTAGATCTTTATTATAATAGAACATTTCTTTGTAGGTAGCTCTTTACAAAGGGTAGAAAGTCTTTGTAGTGAAAACGAGGGATAAAGGCTTTACTGTCATATACGATGTAGGTAACTACGTTTTGGTACAAATTTATATGTTGTGAATAATGTAAAACA
Source organism: Apoda limacodes (assembly GCA_946406115.1). Taxonomy (NCBI): domain Eukaryota; kingdom Metazoa; phylum Arthropoda; class Insecta; order Lepidoptera; family Limacodidae; genus Apoda; species Apoda limacodes. The sequence continues at coordinate 5,582,176 of OX291541.1, forward strand.
GTGTAAAATTGTAAAAATTGTGAACAATGTAAAAATCTGATTTTTTTAAATGAACGAACATAAAATATAATGAAATTTGTTTCCATACATTAATAAACGTTTTAAAGACCTTAAAAGACTCATTGTTTTATGAGTCTTTTAAGGTCGGTGGTGGCCCAGGGGTTTCGATTCCACTGTGCTTCCTGAATAGCAGAGTTTGGAGCTTGGTATGTACCAATAAGTATTATCTTCATTTCTCAAGTACATTGATTTATGTTGAAGGAAAACATCGAGAAGAAACCTGCATATGTAAATAAAAAAATACGTACGTAAGGATGTATATTTGACAGAGTCATAATAATTAATAATTTAAATAAAAAAATATTGTAAGTTAACACTAGGCGGACTTTTTTATAAAATGGTGTAACCCCACTTTAGATTATGTTCGAGTAACTTTAACTATGTAGGCAGTGTAGCCATAAAAGGTTTCAGAGTTAGAAAGGCCATTGTCTCCCGTTTTTTAAAAACATTTTCTTTATTTTATTTCCCCTATTTATCTTAGCTTAATTTTACATAGCCTATGTTTCCTCCAAATAAATACAATTTAACGTTAAAAGAATTTTTAAAATCAGACTACTAGTTCCAGATATTAGCCATTACTAACAAAAAAACAAAGTTTTCCTCTTCTTATTATTAGTATAGATTACATCCTAAGATTTCGATAGTTACAAAATTTAATCTTTTTTCAAAACTCCTTGTTTACACACTAACATATTACAATTATCTCTCAAGTTATGTCCTTCTAAGTAGGTAACATAAGTCAACCAAACTACCATCTACAGTTATGGAGGCAATTTGCATGATAAATTACCTTTTCTGTTATTCCCCTTACGTAAATTATAAGATATTTTAGCCCGATATCTACTTTGATACATTTGTCTTTCTATTGTATTGTTCCGTAGTAATTAGTAAGTTTGTTTACTTTAGACTTACCCCGTTTTGTTTACAGAGAGAAGTTCAAATATTATTATTCTATAAATAAAGTTACAATATTTACACAATCATTGTTATATAAATATATATATATATATATATAAATATAAGTATGGGGTTCTTCAATTCTAAAGAGTCAGCAGGGCGCGAGTAATGCCCCTGGTGTTGCAAGCGTCCGTAGGCTACGGTGACCGCTTACCATCAAGCGGACCATTGGCTTGTTTGCCACCTTAGTGATATAAAAAAAAAACATCAATTTTCGGATAGATCCAGTTTATTTTAATAACCATTTTGATACCATTGGATAGAGCTCTTAAAGCATTTTCAGGATCAATAGTCAGTATTTCGATATTGTGTAGTGGTTTAGAAATAATCGAGTGAAATCACATAGCGTTTCCACCTTTTATGTATTTTTGTAAAATGTATATTTCTAGCCAGGGATCGAACCAGTTACTTAAGGAAAATGTTGAATTTTTAACACATTATTTTTTTATTTCCCTTAGGTTACCTGATACCTATTAAACCTTAACTGATTAATTGTTGATGATTAATGGCCATCATAGCCATTGTTCTCAATACATAGCTGGATTCAACGTCTCAAGGATTGTACTGCATCCAGCATCACAGTATTATTGATTTATGAGATGTTTAGAATATTTTCCAAAGATCGTTTTAAGTCATCAATTGCATTATACGTTTCTTTGTAGGTTTCGTTTTTTACACACTCAATAGAAGAAAAGAAATAAAGAAAATAATCTAAAGGGGTAAGATCCGGTGACCTCGCTGACCACGGCACACAGCGCCATCTATTATTAAGCGAAATAGTACGTAACACATTTGTTTGTTGGAAACGATATTCGAAGTAAAGCAACGTCAGGCTTGGTCAGTACTTGGATGGGTGACCGCTTAGCGGCACACTTTTTGTTTTTGTTTGTGTTTTTAAATTAACTAAATGTTCCTCGGAGCGCGAGTCCGACTCGCATTTGCTGATTTTTTTTTTGCTGTGGCCTTCAACCGCGAAAAGATAATAAAAAATTAAAATAAGAACATAATGTTGTCAAGGAGACTGCTCTGCGAATGTGTGTTGAAAAGGTTTTCAGCATCATTTCAAACAAGTACTGTAGGTAAAATGATTAAGGACATTACTTCAAAATATGAAGCAGTTTATTAAAATCCAACACTTTTCCCAAATTTCCTGTATTTCATTACTTCCCAGAATTCTTTCCTTATCAGCAACACTATCGTTTTTCAAAATCAACGGGATCGATTCCCGGCTAGGATTATTGATTTTTTTAAAATCCAATGATGCAGTTTTAGTTTTCTTCAAAATCGGGCCCAAAACTCCTTTGGGTACTTTTCGCAATTTCTCAAAGTTTCGGATTTGGCCATGCACGCCCACTTGGAAAATTCATTATTCAATTCATTCAAAATCCACCAAAATGATTCGGCCAATCTATGCACGCCATTCGTTTCGCGTGACGGTTTAAACAGTACGGCGATTTCATGTCAACCGTGAAAGAAATTGTAATAGTTTTTTATTTATTTACTCTGGTAAGAATGGATAATTTATCTTAAAATGCTATTCCTAAACATGCCCGGAAAATACCTAGTAATAGATTAACGTCGAAACGTACAATAGAAAAGAAAAACTTACTTGGTGAAGGGTGTTATGCCAAATAAAGCTACTAAATGATTAAATACTTCGTGCATGAGTTTTTAACAACCTAACTGCTCTGCTGCACTTTAGTCTTTTTGTATCCAAGCGTATTATTTTTGTTGTTATATTTATAAATAAATAATTCTTACTTATTTAAGAAAAATACTTTTTTGGTTCCTGAGCTTGGGTTTTTTGCTTAAACGTTTTTTCAGGTATGAAAGTAAAGGTTTGCCAAAATTTCTAAGATTAACCATTCCATAAACATTGTTTTTCAGATAAAACTGCTCAAGACAATTTCACATTAAAATACTGTACGGTAAAAAAAGCTCAAAATAAAATTTAAAGTAGCAAAATAAAAATTGCAACAAAATACCACATTTACCGACAACATGCCAAAATGATTCTAGTTTGTCAAAACACGTTTTTGGATGCTTTGTTTATTAAAAAAGATGTCCAGATTTTATGAAATTGGAGGTCCAAAAGAATATAGGGGTGGTGACCAAAAATCCAAAAAAACTTGAAGATAGAAAGTTATCTGTGCAATGGTTCATTGAAAAGTTTAAATGTCAAGAAAGTCATTATTGCCGCTCAACAACACAAGGCTTTATCTTCCACCAGAATTAAAGAACCGCAAAATTTGGCAAATCTATACTAATATATAAAGCTGAAGAGTTTGTTTGTTTGAACGCGCTAATCTTAAAAACTATTGGTCCGATTTGAAAAATTCTTTTAGTGTTGGATAGCCCATTTATTATGTATGACAGAATTGTTCCCCTTTTAAAAATTCCAAAAAAAAAGTCCGCGACAGCATATGTCTATCTTTTAAGGTTGGTTGTCACTATAACCTTTTATATGCTAAACAAATTTGTTCTAAAATAATGCATTTTTTGCGAAGTTGTTTTTATAAACATGATATTAATCCTTATCCAAATAAATAAGTTATGGATCACAAGTCTTTGATTTAAAACAGAATTTCCCCATTACATCATTCGATTTCAATGAATATCTTAGGAGATATCGCAGTTTTAAAATAACATGTCAGCAAAATAATGATCAAGTACTGCGCGCGCATTTATGATGTGCAAGGCCGGCGGGCAGTCATAAGGGGGAAGGACGGTACCTATTATTTAAAAATATTTTCACCTTTTAAGTTTTTTTTCTATAATTGAGGAGTTGCCGTAAGAATCCTATAATATTCCGCTGGCAAAAGCTAGTGTATAATATGGAACGAGAAAGCGATCTTAAGCTGGGCAACAGACGTTTGTTTTACTTGTTTTACATACTTTTTTTAAATATTTCTAATTTTTGTGGTTTTATGGCGGTAAGAAAAAACAAAATGAAATATTTTTAATGTCTTTTTTACTTATTTTTTTTAAAGGTATTCTACTTACTGTCTAGACTAAAAACTATTCTTTAAATGTATTTATATTGCATATTTTATATTTATATTAGTTATTGCAATAGTTAAATAGAAATCGTCGATGAAAAACTAACAAAAACACAAACGATCTGCTGTTTGATTTGTCTAATATTTAGATAAGAATGCAACATCAGAAAATTTACTCTCCAAAAGATTTGTGGAGTTACTCTTCGAGAATCAATTTTCATTTAACAGCCCTTCGGTACGAAAGTCGCAGAATACGATTTTGAGTATTAAGTTACGCATACCTAACACTATTTTACAAGGTTTGACCTCCTTTCCAGTGTCCAATTGAGCTAAAATTTATTATACTTATATAACTTCGATAACTATGCTATGATATGGTACCATGGAGCTCATCTGATGATGAAGCAGGAAAGTGGCTACAGGAACTTTGTAACGTATTGACGCAACCCCATCGAGTTTCAGTTTGTTTGATTTATCTCTTAGACACTCTGGTCTAAAAAGATATCCATGGTCACAGGATTTCTGTAATGAAACAACGCAACCTTACCGAGTTTTAACACGTTCAAATTGTCGTGGCAAACACTCTGCTCTTACAAATCGCACCTAAACAGTAAACTCTAGTGGCGCGTCGGAGCTGCCACGCACGTTTTTTTTTTTGGATTGGAACGTTGGTAATTGCTATGGGGGTGTGAGTAATGTAGGCTGATGTAGTCACATTTCTTAAAACATTTTTTTAATTATATTAAAAAAAAAATGAAATTGAACACCTAACAAAATAAACATATTCCATTATTGAAAATAAACTTGCACATAGTTGGAGCTGGGAAAAAGTTTTCATATCATATTTATTTTATAACTGCTGGCCATTCAATAATTATACAAAAACATTGTTGGTTAGTTTCTTAACGTAAATTCAATTTAATGGAAGAAGGTAACGAAAGAACAAATAATTTACCTTGATGCCTCAGTGGTTATGCTCCACTAAAGGGGCACCATACGCCTCCTTACAGAAGGACGCGTACGCTGTATTTATATGATGATGAGGATAGACGCTAAGCCAAGACTTAGGGGGGGGGGAACTCTGACAGTCTACCGGCTACTAGCTCGTCAAGATGAGCCAACAGTACTAGGCCAGCGAAGTGGACAATAGTTTAAGCCTCTTGCCTGCCTATTTATTTCTACATATTAAAAAGGAACATTTATTATTTCTTAGAATCTAAAGACCAACAGACGGAGTGATGGATCGGCGAACAGTTTTATAGTTGTTGAGTCTAGTTTCGCCTCTGTTGGGCTGTTGGGAACCATAAAATACAAAATGACGAATTATGTAAGCTTTAGTGTTTCATCTTCTGCTATCTTTTCTGTCAGACATTTAATGAGGCATACTGTTTTTGTTGGAAAAATAGGCACAAATGTTACAAGTTTATTTAGTTTTACATAAAAACATAAGGATCTTCATATAAATGTAACGTAAAATATGAAGTACTTACTTAACTTTACATTTTAGTCTTTGTAGACTTTGTATACAGTAAATATTTTTAGAAATTTGATACCTTTTGCTAGTATATTATAAATATGAAAGCCTGTGCGTTTGTTACGTCACGTTAGTTTCTTAAGACGAAGATATAACCTAATATCCCAAAAGAGGTTAGGAAAAGATTTAATTTAAAACAGAATTTTAAAAAAAATGTTCATAATTAAGAAAATATTTCTCAAATAAACACAAAAAAGTTCTGAAAATTAAATTTACTTGTCTTAGATCTCAAAATTTTGTGAGGGAACCCAATTATTTATTCTGTTCATTATTTAGGTATTGTTTCGGATTAAGAGAAAAATCCGCTAGAATTTTGATATAAAAGCTAGTTTTTTTTAAAACGTGACGTGCGAATTTTAACCTTATAAAAGCAGGTTTAAGAAGGTTTTATCTTCTTTTATACTTGATTGCCTCAACTGGCATCTATCGTGCCCTGAAATATAAATTTGAAACAGTAATAGTTTGAAAAGTAACATAGCGTCGGCGTGCAGTACCTTGTAGGGTAAAGCACAACCACGACCTAATACAAGCACGATGTTTTCACTGCAAACAAACGATAGTTACTTTTAAACCCGATTCGTCGTGGTTTTAACAGATAAAGAGTATTTTCAAATAATCTATCCAATTATGTGATTCGGGTGAAATTTAGCTAAGTGATAATTCAGGATTTTACGAAGGAAATGGAATACTTTTCTCAACAAATGTAATGAAATAAACGGTCGTTCCAACTACAGTTTAGATTGTGACAGTAGTTTTCGATAAAGACAGCATACATACATTTTACGTATCATTTTGAGGCTAACACATTATAAATAAAAATAAATAAATAACATTCACACCTTTATCCATACACACTCACCATAGTTAATATTATTAACCTATCTTTATCTTTAGCAGTTAACATAATGTCCAATTTTTTTTAAGTCTTCTTTCAACTAATACTATTTCTTAATTATTAGTAAATACATAATTAAATTAAAATTTAAATATCCTTAAATCCTATACTAGAAATTAAAAATATTTACCTATAGAATAATAAACATAAAACTTAAACTAACACCAAAATAAAAAGGAAACTTGTCTCATAAAAAGAACACCTCGTCCAATCTGGCTCCTTGTGGCAATGTGACCATTACACTGGCAGCGTTGCCTTTTTGAACTAAGTCGTTGAGCAAGGTAGCACCCTGCCCTTAAGTCACCGGAAGCTAAAATAAGTCTTTTAGATAAAAATTTTTAAAAAAAATTGACATTCGATGACCAAGGACCCATTGTCTCTACAACAAGCGCCACAAACTTGTACTGATTTAGTATAGAAGAATGTTTGCGACGCTTACGTAATTGTGCATCCTCGGCGACAGGTCCAGTTTTAGTAGACTTGCTGTTAATGTAAGAAAAAGTAAAAGTGTCGACACAAGTTGCATCCCACACCAGAGCACGTCAGGTCCCTTTATATCGTCTCTGAAGAGATCGCAAGGCTCTAAGACTGCAGGAATAGAGGCGGTGCAAAGAGACCTTTTAATAAGATCATTCAGTACCATGACGGTAAAAACGACCAGCGCTTTTGCAAGAAAGACCATGTATTCCACGATGGGCTACACTTTGGCCACAAGGACAGATATGAGATTCGCAAAACTTTACACTAAGACGTAAGCATATTGATATGCGTAATGTTTTCTGGTCCAAAAGTGTGCCTAAATTAGAAGAAGAGAGAGCGTGCAACCAGAGACCGGACTTAGTTTCAAAACCTGCCACAATTCGTGCTCGATCAATGTAATTTGAACACTCTTCAATTAATTTGGTATGGACTGTCTTAATAGCAGGTAAAATCCCACAAACTTTTTTTGTCAACATCGTCTGGATAATTCGATCCAGGACAAGAAACAGACTAAGCCTCATTCAGACACGCCAAAATTTTTTATTTGTATCTTTCTAAGACTTTCAGTGGCTTACCTAGTTTAGTCTCCTGTCACTCATACTCATTATTATGAAACATTTATTAAAAAACAATAACCGTATTCAAAACGCACTAAAAAGGTAAAAATAATTATTTAAAAAAATCTGATCTAAATTACAGTTCAAAGTTGGTGTCTATCTCTCCAACGGTTTATAACACACTTCACTCAATTAATTTACATATATAAAAGGCGATGTTCTGACTGACTCATCACCGCCCAGCCCATACCGCTGAAGATAGAAATTTTCGTTCCGTTATATATTGGAGTCATCGTTAAACAACGGATTCTGCGAAATTCGACTCCTAAGGGCGTGAAATAGGGGTTGAAAGTTTGTATGAAAATCCGTTATTTTTCGAGTTAAATTCATGAAAATTTGTATTTTACCTTTTGCGTATAAATCAAGGATGATACATTTTGATGTTTCTGGAAAATCATCTCACAGGGGGCAAAATAGGGGATAATAATAATAATAGGGGGTATTTACACTTGTGCCTACAAATAAAAAATGACGTGTTTCAGCATTTTCAGAAATTCAACCCTATGTAGGTGAAAATGTGTGGAAAAGTTTCTATAGCATAAAATATACATATTTATTCTTATCTGGAATGGTAAGGAATTTTTCAAAATTTTGCCTCAAGATCGTATTAGGTGTTGGATAATTTTGTAATGACCTATTATATAAAATTCCAGATTTTGATTTTATTGTTAGTTTATTGAAGGTTTTGTAGGCATTGTTTTAATAGACACATTTGAAATTCAAACGCTAAAGACATGAAGTGAACCCCAACAATTTGCAGAATATTGCTCAAAAACTGTGCAAACTTTATATGCGAGCGAAGCAGCGGATGAAATGCTAGTTGAGGTATACTAATAGGCAATACAAGTTTTTTAAGTTCACGTTTAAAGTAAGTAACCAAAAAAATCAATAGACATAATTTAATATGACTTTTGATAACTTTTGCAACAGATCTTTGAAACGAATTCAATGATTTCGGTTCAGTTTTAGTTTCTGGATTCAAAACACATTTTACCTAAAATAAAAAACACTCACCTTAGAAATTCTTTAACGAGAATGGACATATTTTTTCTACCACTTTTCTCCAAGAAATATTTTACTTTTTTTATATTTTTATGTTATAGCATAATTTTATATATATTATAAATTATTTATTTTATTGAATAGAAAATCAACATTTGATTATAGAAATCGCAGGGGCAGCGCTCGGAAGCCAAAGCAGTATTATCGTAACTACTTAAGAATATTGACATGTAGTTTTTTTTTTATAAAACGTGAAAATAAATTTGTAAGCATACGAATTATTGAAAAATACCCTATTTCTTTATGTTATTGTGATATTAAACAAATATTACAAGATCCCAGAGCGATCTGACATAACTTATTATTACATAGATGAAACCTTAGGTTCTCAGTAGCGTCTCATGTTCTTTGAATACCTGCGTGCTTGTGGAGCTACCCTTGTGACACCTGGGTAGGTAAGTTTAAGTTAACTCTTATTTTTAGTTACCTTACTTACCTGGTACCTACCCAGATGTCACAAGGGTAGCTCCATAAGCACGTATATTCAATATTCAAAGAACATGAGACGGTACTGAGAACCTAAGGTTTCATCTATGTAATAATAAGTTATGTCAGATCGCTCTGGGATCTTTATTTTTTGTGGAGCTTTAAAGCGTCTGACAAAAGTTTTGGCACATGGAAAGTGTCTGACACTCATAATACTATTTTAGAATAATATTCTACAAAACATTAATAAAAATCAGTCATTTAAATTAAAGTTAAGTAACTTTTATTTTTGGTTACCTTTCTTACCTGGTACCTGCCCAGGTGTCACAAGGGTAGCTCCATAAGCACGCAGGTATTCAAAGAACATGAGACGCTACTGAGAACCTAAGGTTTCATCTCTGTGAAAATAATTTATGTCAGATCGCTCTGGGATTTTGGACTAAAACTATTAATATAAAAAAAACCAGAAAAATCGGGACATTCAGCAGTTGTTAAATATTTTTGCGGAAGTATAAGTTATTGTCTTTCAATTGTCACACTACTCATCAAAATATGGGTATCCGTTAGGCTTGTAGAATTTTTGGAAAGTAGAGCCATCTCTATTCCTAAGGGGTGGTACTTTTGATGCTGCAGAAAAAAAAAACTTATACTATCACTGTGCAAAGCAACTTGCTTCCATCACAAAGTGCAGTTTTTCCATTAAAAATCGCCATACCACCTATAGCATATACCTAGTGGAATTCGGTTACGGTTATTGAGGGGGAACTTTTGAATTTTCTGAGATAAAATGTAGCCTTAGTCCTTTTCCGACTCTTTGACTATCTCTGCGGCCAAATTCAGCTCAATTGGGTGCTCTGTTGCGGTGCGATTGAGAAAAAACAAACTTTTACATTATAAAGGTAATACTTGGAAGACAGAGCTCGTTTTTTTTTTCAACAACGCCATCTATTTTCAAGTAGCTTTAGTGTTGCTTAACAACGCCATCTATTGTCAAGAAGCTATAGTGTTGCTGTGACGGTAAAAATAATAGTATTACTATTAGCCGATAGATGTCAGGAAGAGTCATATTTTTCAGTTTATTATGAAAACACGGATAAAACGACGTTTTCTACAAATGAGACCTAGCTAACCCGCACATATACAAGAATTGCTCGTTTAAAGGTATTAGATAAGTACGATTGTCGTCCAAGGATTTAAACACATCTTGTTGTTTTTTAAGTAAATGGACTTGTTTTGGGTCTTGGCTTTATTCAAAATCGCATTAGAAGTATTGCAATATCTTTTAAGGGAGGCTGTGATTCAATAACTTAGCAAGTTTCAAACTGTAACTTCCACATCAGTGTTATTATGGATGAGCAACTAAACGACAAAACAGTTTCACAAACTGAATCCTGTGCAATTTTGTGCTAAGTTTCGATGCTGAGGATTATATGTATATTAATTAAAACTTAAATCAAACTTCATCTGTAGTTTGATAGTTGAACTTACCAAAGTTCGATTTTAGTCTTACAAACTTAGCCATTGTATATCGTATCTTAATCCAGATAATTGAAATAATTTCTTCGACAAGGAAAGCTTTTGATCTTACAATATAACGTACAGAAGAAGTAATTACCTTTTATCTCTATCTCCCGTTTTCTTTTCCCCCCTTAATTCTATTGTTAGTAAATCTCAATCTTACCTACGTCTTAAGGTGGATTAAGACAAAAGGAGCGACTGCCAATTCTATCCTCACCCCATGTACTCCATGTATGCAAACATAGACAGAGCATTCTTTCGTTGCTCTGTTTTCGTAAGTGTTCTATAAAATGACATCAGAAAGTTCGTTAGCTTCATGTTAACTCTTGTTCGCAAGTTTTATTTTGGTGTCATCAAAGGAATTATTATTTACACCAAAATAACACGAAAGAACGCATTTTTTCTTTTTCTAGCTCTATATTCGTTTGGTCGTTTTCATACCGACTTAGAGATATATATTTTGAGATTTGCGCGGACAAACATACATACGTACATATATACCCTTATGAATTTGGCGCACATGCATAGCAGCTGGTATAAACTAACATATGCAAAAATTGTGCAATTCTGACAATATTACATACACACGGGTCGAATTAATAACCTCCTTTTTTGAAGTCGGCTAATAAAATAGGTGCCTAACAATTTATTTCAGTACACGAACTAAGCAAAGTTTGTATTATAGATACTTGAAATTCATCTAGATTTCAGACAAACCCATATGTTCATCACATGAATGTTTGCCCTGTGCGGGAATCAAACCCACGCTTCGCTGTTCAGCAGGCAGATCATAGATGAAAAGCTGTAGAATAATGAAGCAGCTATTTTATGATTTTTTTTTATAATAAAAACACTATAGGTATTTACTTAAGGTACATATCATGACTAAGATGAGACATATTCGAGTAAGTATAACAAAAAACAATACTAAATATTTAATAATATCTTTATTCTGATTACTTTTTGGAGCCGATCCTCAATATTGTCTAAACACAATTTATCGAAATAGCTAATACGTAAAATATTCTAAGTTATGAGGGTTAGTGATATTACGTCAGATAGTCGTAGTTCATGAAATAAACAAAAAATATTTTATTTTAAACAAGCAAAGGTTACAAAAATGACAAAATCACGAATTATCTCTTACTATAATATAAATTACACACAATATAAACTGATTAAGGTGATGTCTTAAACAATGTGTACGGATTTTGTCGTTAAATAATTCAATTGAGTAATAAATGCTACCAGTCTGAAATGAAACATCGTTTTTTTTTAATTTTCATGACTTTGGTAGCTGCGATAGTTTAATGACTTAGGGGGTTAAGCTCAACAGCTAAGAGTTTTTTAATTCGTAAATACAAAATGATTGAAGATAATTGATTTATTTACATAAAAAAAAGAACAATGTATAATCTTTAAAATACCTTAAAATTTTAAAATTTAACAGCCATATATATATTTTAATAGTACTGGTTCATAATACTTTTTGTTTTAAAAAAATATAGACCAATTGTTCGCTTATGGCTCATATTAACTGAATCCAACGCAATAAATACTCCATAGGAGATTAATAGTAAATTGCACAACAACTTTAGTTGAATCCCGAGAGAAGCGAAGAATCCTGTAGATCAATCACGAGCAAGTAGTTCAAGAGTAGAATTCTGAGCGAAGAGAAGAATTCAGAGTTGCGTGATGATGCACTCCATATGTCCCAATATGTCCTATGTACTGCGCAATTACCTCACAAAATTGGCCATTCTGTAGAAAAATATAAAGCGATCTACTGATTTCTTTTCGCTTTCTATCAACGTCCGGCACTTTGTTTGCTTAGTTTATCAAAACAATTTTTGTTTCGTCTGCCACACTTTTTATTTAGACCATGTTTTTACACATGTAGCTAGAAAATTCTGGTGCACGCTTATTTTTACCATTGGCAATAGAGAAATAATATTTTTTCTAAACTTTAATTTTACTTCGCTAATAAATTCTAACAAAATTAATAAACAGAGCCTAAAAACAAACATTTGAGTTTAAAGTTGAAAAATCACATTTTAAGCGCACAAATAGTATTATAAGTACAAACAATGAATTAAAGACATTCAAAATGCAACAACTACCAACTACACAAAGTTACCTGTATGTTATTTAGATGATAACAATCCATAAACTAGACACTACCGAGTTACTTGTTTATAAGTTTTATTTGTTTCAATCAAGCAATTATTTGTTTTAAAAATACATTTTTACGCAATGCATTTACATTTAAATAGACTGTAAAGAACAACTGCCATTTTCATAAAGCAAGCTTTTTTAATTTAATTAAAAGGAATTTTTGTTGCCCAACACAATGTAAGTGAGGGCAAGTTACACTAGTGACCAAACACCTAAGGTCAGAAGGTCAAAAAGTTTGTTGCACTGTTCGTCCTGAGTGAGTTTCGGAATGCACTCTAGTTATCGTTTTCTGCTGGATCCTAATTAAAATTTTATTATAATACTTGTTAAAAGAGAGAAATTTTTTATAAGCTACGCGACAAAGAAGATGTGCTTTTTGAGTGTAAATGATAAAAAAAGTAATTAAAAAAAAAAATTAACCGACTTCAAAACTGTAATTTATTCAATTATGTAACTAAACATTTTAACCTGACTTCAATATTGTTATTTATTAATTTAAAACTAAAAAGGAAAAATTAATAGTTTTATCTTTTAAAAATCTAAATTAAATATGCCAACTATTTTCTCGATGTCGGCGAGAGCGCAACCCAAACCGAACGGACACACGTCGTTGCGCTTCCGAGCGGCACCGACCTCAAAAATAGTTGGCATATCAATTCGTTCAATTCAATTTCGTTATTTATTTGTCATTTACGTGCAGTTTTAGATAAAATTATAGTATCTACATATGATACATAAAGTGTTGCCATGTCACGATTACACAATTAATTTTTATATTGCGAAGCAACTTTTTGAAATTTTCATCGAAATTTTTAGCTAGATCCTAACATTGAAACAACTTGCATTGAAACTTGCATGCAAACTTTGAAACAATTTGCATAATGACATGTTTTATAATTAAGCTGCTAAGCCAACGTCACGTTTTTCTAGTAACTGATACACATTTAACACTCTATTTCAAAAACTTCTGAACTTATAATATGATAAATACTTAAACAAAACTGTGTCAATATTAGTAGAATTCAGGAGATAACGCAATTTCACATTGAACTCGAGATAAAAATTTAATCTAACAAAAAGAAATAGCATTCTGTGGAATGAAACTTTTATCTTCAGCTTCCAACAATCGTAACAAACGTAAATAATGAAGCGATCTGGCCAAAACGCTTTTGCTGATGCCAAGGATCGTGCCAATTTATATATAACCATATCCAGACAACGTGGATATGGTTATATAACAAATTTGTTTTATATAGTATTATTTGAAATATGAAGTAAGGTAGAAACAATACAAAAGATTGATTACTGAGTTTCTTGCCATCTTTTGTCGGTAGTAAAAAGCATTCCACACCTTCATTCTGTCTATAAAATTAATTATTAAAAGTGATGTTTAAAAGCCTACTTTAATAAAATATATTTGATTTTGAGTATAAATTAATAGCTTTTTCCGGCCGCGCTAAATTCTGTTCGCGGCATAGAATTCCTTATTACTATATTATTCCATAGGATTGCAGCCCGCATTTCATGCTTGATTATGGCATAGCATAGTTAATCCAATTCAAATTATAGTAAAGAAGTAATTATAACTATTCGGTCATAGTTATGTATGTGATAACTTTACGTATTCGGTTATAGTAATGTGTGTGGTAATTTTATGTATACGTTATAGTTATGTCTGCGGTAACTTTATGTATTCGGATGTAGTTATATCTGTGGTAACTTTATGTTTTCGGTTATAGTTATGTTTGTGGTTACTATATGTATTCGGTTATAGTTGTGTCTGTGGTTAATTTATGAACTCGATTATAGTTATGTCTGTGGTAACTTTATGTATTCTGTTGTAGTTATATCTGTGGTAACTTTATGTATTCGGTTATAGTTATGTCTGTTGTTACTTTATGTATTCGGTCATAGTTGTGTCTGTGGTTACTTTATGACCTCGATTATAGTTATGTCTGCGGTAACTATATGTATTCGGTGGTAGTTATATCTGTGGTAACTTTATATATTCCGTTATAGTTATGTCCGTGGTTACTTTATGTATTCGGTTATAGTTGTGTCTGTGGTTACTTGATGAAATCGATTATAGTTATATCTGTGGTAACTTTATATATTCCGTTATAGTTATGTCCGTGGTTACTTTATGTATTCGGTTATAGTTGTGTCTGTGGTTACTTGATTAAATCGATTATAGTTATGTCTGTGGTAACTTTATGTATTCGGTTATAGTTATGTCTGTGGTTACTTTATGTATTCGATTATAGTTATGTCTGCGGTAACTTTATGGATTCGGTTACAGTTATGTCTGTGATAACTTTTCAAAAAAATTGGAATAAAATGTAGCTTCTGTATTAATTTAGGGTATAAGCTATCTTCATCCAAACTTCTTGATGTCAATGGCGAATATATTACTTATCTTCGTTTGCCGTGCACAATGTAAACCTCCCTTCTTCGACCTTGCACCAAAATCATAAGATCTGTCACTAAACTATATGAAAAACACTCAAATATCTTGAATGTAGAGTTTCGTGATTGAAACTGGTTAAAATAGTAAGTTTAGAGTAAAATTTACTACATTGCTGGTTCAGTGAGGGTGTTAGTACTATGTTTTCATTCAATTAAAATATTTAATAAACATTTATATATAAATAGGTAACATACAACAACGTTTAATTCTCTTTACTACTAGAGTTACGAGAAACTGTCATAAAAAGGAACAAAGGCGTGCACATTAGCCCTTAATTTTGTTTTACAAGGGACTTTGATGGTTCTTTTTAATTAACACTGCCCTCGGAAACCCACAACAGTCAATAAAGCCTTAAAACCCAACCCGCCCACACAATACAGTTATAATGATTACCTCTCTCCAACACTGTGTTACACAGTTCCGACGTTGTACATAAATACAATAATTTTATTGTGTTCATGGATTCTGTTGAAACTTGATATTTGAAATTAATCTCGTCTGTTTTGTGTTAAAACTAATAAATAAAAATGTTTCCAATATGAAAAAAGATAAATAAAGATATTTTTAGACACTTCACACAGCGCCATCTGCGTCTAAAAATAAGCAAAGCTTGTACTATGGATGAGACTACGTATACAAATACATATAATGTTTTTTTTTGAAAATATATACATATTATTCATTGAAGATGCATCAGGATAATCAGAAATGTTCATCACATGAATCGAACCCACGTTCCTTGAATCAGCAGTCGGGTCAGTACCCACTGACCCACGAACCCGACTTTTAAGATGGATTAAAAAAGGGGCAGTATACGGAAACGTGTTTATCAAGCTTTTCAGGAATTTAAGCAATAAGGTAGATTTTTTATACTAATTGTCATTTACGTCTAAATAAAATCGCAAACTTTTTTATTTTCGTCCATTATGCTCTATATTTGGTTGATTATTGTTACATTAATATGTATAGAAGATATGAAAGGTCGCACATTGTAGATACTGATCCCAATGCTTTTTTGTGGCTTATAACAACGTTTTGACTTCCTTTCCTATACCAACATTACCAACCCAGCGCTTGGTTAGGTTGTAAGAGTCCTTAGTAATTAATAATTATACAACACACTAGCGCCACCGCTAGATGTTGTTTATTTTTTTGTTCGTGCAAAGCGTTATTTAAAAAATTATTCGAATAAAAAATACTAATTTGTCATTAACTATTTTAAGAACGTTTTGTATTGTTTGAAGAATATATACCTATTATCTGTGCCTCAGGGCCTTAGATGGAAGATTTATTACATTTTTATTATAATTATGATTAATGTGAAAGTTTGTATGTCTGGGTGGATGTTTGTTACTCAATCACGCTTCAACCACTGGACGGATCGGGATAAAACTTGGCATACATATAAGTCAGGTCCTGGAATAGCATATAGGCTACTTTTTATCCCTAAAAATTCAAAAGTTCCTGCGGTAATAACTAAAACGGAGTTAAACGAAATATTGCTGCACCTATAGCATGCTATAGAAATTTAAAAGTATAAGTAACTAATTAATTAATTGGAGTTAATTAAGGAGTTAACGCCGATAACCGAATTTAGGGTGGGCTGCTCCGCCTGGCAAAGTCTAGTATTGTATAAAAATAAGATATAGGCATTTATTTTAGTGTAATACATACCTTTTGTACACTAGTCAGATTAACATTTGAATTGTTTTTATATTACAACACAATCAAAAGTATCATAATAACATTTATTAAAATACGCAATCGCTAACTGTATTGTATTAATCTATATTTTGTTATAATTTCCTGCTGTTGTTTTAGGATGGGTCTTTGTTATTTTTTAATTTTTTTATGAAAAGAAATCAGAGGAACAACATTTGACAGCACCAGTAGGCAGAAATTTTTAGGCTAGGTGGTGCCCGCGACTCCGCCTCTGTAGAGTTCTGTTCTATGTAAGTATCTCTATATTTTTACTAGCGGCGCTATAGAAAAAGAACACGTATTATTATGCTACATCAAGTACTGACAATGGATAAGAAGATAGTTCTTAGGTATCATTTATTTCATTATTTTTATTTTATTCTTTAACTATTATAACTTCTATTTGTAGCAAATTTTATCTCAAATCGATGCATATACAAATTAAACATAATATGGTGACAAACATAAAAAATCATTTCCAGTGTTTTATAATATTTATTTACTATATTATTAGTAACGATAACTTCGAAGGACATTGAATAAAGAGAAAGCTGTCAAATAAAACTTTTATCTAAGTTCCCACCAATCGTTACTGACGTTAATATTAAAGTAGTTTGGCCTCATCAGGTTATTTATGAACAACTAGCCAGCTCCCGCGGTTTTACCTACTCTAATTTAAGATCTTTGTTAAGACTTTACTATATTAAAGAAGAAGAAAAAATTCAATAATACAGCAGCTCTAAAACGATGAATGGTTTTTATAACAGAATAGATACATTATTATTTACAAAAGCATTGAATTTTGATACTTTTATAGTTTATTATGGTAATTAGTAGTATGGTATGGTAAAGAGAAATATTTGAAGAAATGTTGTTTTTATGTTATTAAAAAAATGTATACCTTACAACCTAGTTGGTGGTGTGGCCAGCTGCTGAGCAGAGGGTGAGTGTTTGATTTCCGCACTGGACGAACATTTATGTCATAATATAAACATTTGTGTTTGTCTTGAGTCTGGGTGTATTTATGTACGATATTAATGTATTTACAAAAAAAGTAATATTTATGTATTCGTTGTCTGGTACCCATAACACAAGCTTTGCTTACTTTGGGGCTACACGGCGCGGTGTGTAATGTCTAAAAAAAAAATATTATTTTAATTATAATAATAATTATTATTATAATAATTCCTTAATCATCTAATCTTAAAACAAGATAATTTTTGGATGAATTAGCTTAATTCATGCACTAATATTTATTATATATCTATTTTATATCTATTTAATAGAATCCACAATAACTTTAAATGGCCAAATGATCTTTTAAGTAGATGGTCACTGTTAACTTTTGATAGTTTTTCTTTCATTCAGTTCAACTTCTTTTATGTAATTGTTACTTAGATTCGTTTTAAAACGTAGAAGGTTCATCCCAAGACCAAAGTGTAATCATTGTTTATTCTTTCCTGGGCTTTCTATTGAACGTCTATACAGTAAAATATCCACGAAATCCAATTTGATCCTTTTTTAGCTGTTTGGTCGAAGTCTGAAATGCCACGACCCTCATAACTTAAGTATTTTACGTTTTATTTCAGTAAATAAAGTTAATATTTGGAATAATTTGCCAAGGTAAAATTTTTGTATAATTCAATTATATTAAATTAGCATACGCATACAATCTTAGCATACGCATAACACAATGTCAATTTAATGTTAAGTAAATTCTATTGTCTGTAATAAAAAAATTAGAAAAGAAAAAACAGTATATTGACATAATTTAGCTTTATATATAGCGAAATAACAGATTATTTTTTATTAAATATAAAGTAATTTTTATATAATCCAACGCGTAACAACAAAATGAAGGATGAAAAATTAATATTTTATGAGTTTTCTTCAGCGAACACAGAGTTTGTGAAATGAACCTTGTCGCGGTTTTCCCTGGAGACTTACTGTATCAGATTCTTCGAGAAGGGATTGATGAGATTTTAATTATAGGGTCGGCATCATGTGATGACACCTGGTATTGAACATCAGGCGGACTGCAAGCTCGTTTGCCACCTCGGTACTATAGAAAAACTTAATTGTATTTTACTACAAAAGGTGATAATTAACTGACCAAAAAAAATACAGAATATGTTTTCTGAGTTTTCTGAGTCAATTAATTAAGTGACCTTGAACTTGAGTTACTTAATAAGAATTCAGTCTTCAAATTTCATTACGCAACCTTAAGAATCATTGCATAATCTAAAAGTAAATCAAAAAATCATATTTCGAAATGAGGATACTGTTACAAAACCATAAACATCAATTTCATTCAAACAGTCAGTCACCGCCTTTGATAAATAGACAACGTCAAGACAGTCATTAACCGCGACAAAATGTATGACTGGATGGTCAGCTCCTGACTAGCTTTTTTTTTATTTTTAGTCACTTCGCTATTGCTCTGTCTAGACACCTTCGATGACCGAATGAATGAATGAAATATATGGGAAGCGATGTTAATATGTATTTCGCTTTATTAATGTTCATTTTTTTTAATTTAAATATTACAAGTATCAAGACTACTTACTTTTAAGCTTCCTTTCATTGTTAAATTCTCCAAATATTTGGTTATTTTGGCAAGTCTCTGTAACAAACCCTTCTTTACCCAATCTACCCGAGCTAGACCTTTAACACAAATGACTTATCTATCTCATATTCGGGGCTTGAAGGGTCTTTATAAATTGGAGGGTCACGATTGAAGTTTCACCACACAGCAGTTTGTCCTCGAACACTATGTTTTTATTATGCAAATTGTAGAGATTTGTACACAAAGGCGGCTTTCGTCAGAACTTTGTTATATTTTGTACCTTTGTTCATCAACGAACGGAATGTTTAAAAACATATACATACATATAAATATATTGTATATAATATATATGTAGCTTTTGTGACCAGTCAATCGAAATACTTACAACCCTTTTTGTTATAGTAATTTAGGGTTCCGTACCTAACGTGGAATATAAGCCGTCTGAAAGGCAGAATGATTCGAAACGAAGGAGGTGAGTGAATCCCTTCTGTGCTTAGCCAAATGGCCGCAATATTACAATGTTTGTAATAAGAAAAACCGGCTAAGTGTGTGTCGGACTCACGTCCCGAGGGTTCCGTACCTACCATCATTTATTTAATTAACAAACACAAACAAAAACAAAAAGTTTGCTGCAAAGCGGTCAAACATTCAATTTCTGACCAAGCCCGACGTTGCTTAACTTTAAAAATGTGTTACTGTTTCGCTTCCTAATAGCTACATGGCGCTAGAATGGTGATTGCCACGGCCACCTGGCTGTTTTTTTTATTTATTGTTATACTTTGAAGCTCACACACACCATGATCACTGCACATACAGTGTGTTGCTCTTTTTACGATACGGCAACTAGATTATTAAGTTTGTACCCAGTACCACCAAGAGCGGCGCCCGAATTCGAATGAAAATATAGTTATTAATTTATTAAGTAAATGCTCAGAAATTTATAATTTTATTTTTATATAATGTTACATGGTTTATAAATTTATATTTTATACCGATTCTATACAGGTATCAACTTCATCTAAGTACCCTTTAATGGAATTTGTACGAAATTTTCACCTTTCAAAGAACATTTTTGAAATTAGTTGTCTATTACTCATTAAGTTGAAAAGCCTTCTAAGCTATGATAGTTTTTCTTTTTTCTTTTTTTATATATGCTACTCCCATGATATTTCCGCACACCCAAAAATAGCCAGCTGGTAGCTGGCTCTTACAAAAATTTGCACTTTAAAGCTTAACATTTCGCAAACGCATCGCTAAATCGAAAAATGTTATTTTACACAACTTCAATATTTATAAACGAGCTATCCGACGACACCCTTCACTATAGGGTAAAAATATTCATTCCTAATTTACGTGTAGGGTAGGTTTTACTACAGTTGTAATTCCAACCTTCGTCCCTACACTCAACTCCTTTTAAAACCACCTGCTCATTCCACTAACTTTTACAACAAATCTTTTACTATTCAAGCCATCAAACTTTGGAATTCACTGCCTTTATTAATTAAAAAAGCCCAATCTCTGAATACTTTTAAACGGCTCGTAAAATCATATTTTACTGACATTACAGCTAATGTCAGTAGTCACTGTAAGTATCAAAGCATATAAAATTATATTTATTTGTATTATACATATTTATATATGACTTATATGTATTTATTTTATGTATTGATATTGTATGTATATATTATTTAAAAACATATTTTAGAGTAGTTTAAGAAATTTCTTTACTCGTAAATATTACATCTTTATTTTGGTTCACCTACCTCTAATTAATTTTGTTATTACCCTCTACCCTTAGGTTGTCGGTAGAAATCTGGTAGGCTTTTAAGCGATAAGACCGCCTATTTGTATACTTATGTCTACTTTTATTCTCTTTATGTAAATGAAAACATGTTGGTGTTCCATAATTGAAATGGAACATTGAAAATGTATGCGCCTGAAAAAAATCACTGTGGTTAATTTCACCGCTGTTGGCCGTCAGTTTTTTCACATGCCTTTAAATAATTTACTTTGCCCGAAAAAAAAACCAACTCAAACTTGACGTTTTCAAGTAGTCTATGTTCTTCCCCGCGACTCAATATATCTCAATGCTAAATTTCCCGCGGATCTACCCGCCCTAAATTCGTTGTAGAAAAAAAAACCTGACTCACATTTTACATATTCTAGTAGCCTATGTCCTTGCCCTGGTCTCAAACAACCTACATGCCAAATTTCATCTAAATCAGTTCAGCGGTTTAAGCATGAAGAGGTAACAGACAGACAAACAGACAGAGTTAATTCCGCATTTATTATAATAGTATGGATAACAACACGCGTGATAAATTGGTCCCATCACAAAATTTTATTTGAGCCAATTTCCATGCAAATTGGTATCGCAGGAGGTATCTGATATCTGAATATACATATTGACACAATATTGAGGGCTTATATACGTTTGTTCAAAACTTTTCTGACCAATCCCTTGTTTATTGTCGTCCGTATATATGGTAAGCTGTAAAAAATGCTAATATTGTGTTGTTTATTTATTTAGTAATCGAATTCAAAAAAACGGCCAACAGCTTAGCTCGCGCACCGAGGGTTTCGTACAAACTTATATTATATGTTGATAGTTCTTCTATCATAAGATCAAGTCTCACGGGTTTGTGCTTTAATTATCAGTTTTTAGATCTTTACCTATATTTGTATGTAACATCTTGCTTCTTGTCAAATTTTATGATTCTAGATCAACTGGAAGTGCCCCATAGGTTTTGATTTATTAGTGCCACAATATGCAACAATAATGGCCGAATTTTATTAATGTGTTGACTTAATTTTTACAACTTCAAGAGACCTAAGTATTTTATAATTATTCTCAACTTAATATCTTCACGCGTTCTTGAGAAAAAGGGTCTTGACAGAAATACAAACAGACAGTCATACAAACAGACAGAGGGTTCCTTTTTTATTCTTGTGGTCCGGAACCTTAAAAAGAATAAAGGTTGTCAAACAGAAAATATAAGATATAGTGCAACAAACTTTTCTGACCCGGTGGACAAGAATGTAAACTAAATATTTACGTCTATATATTGAGCTGGTGTAAACTTACAACGACACCAGCGACCAAACACTTGTTTAGAAGGTCAGAAAAGTTTGTAGCACCATACCTATAGGAAAATGTGATATCTTATGATATCGCTTTTAATACTGACAGACAATAGGTATACAAACCTGTTTGTTTTATACCGGGTAATATTAATCTATATTATGTTTCCATCGTATTGACCATTTCTACCGTTAATATTTTCGATTTTGTCAAAAACTTATTTATCAATTTTTATAGTTTTCATAAGGTTTTGGTTGTGGTTATAGAGTTTATAAAATCAGAAAACATGAAGGATACTGACATGAAAAGTTAACGTTCTTCTTTCAACAACTAATAGTAGTAGATTATACAACAACTGAAAATAAAGAGAATTAAATTTGAGGTACTAAGTTGAATGAAAGTGAGCGGAACGAGGGTTAAAAATGGCCGAGATGTATTTTTTTTTCAGGTGTTGTATACTGTTATTTTTACCATTGCCTGCGAGAAAATATAAAGTACTATATTTTGCTTACTTTTCAGTTACTTTATTAATATTTATCACATTTTGATATATATTCGGTAATTATTACCGAGTGATAAGAAAACAACGATATAAGACAACAACTATAACAATTAACAATTTCTCTCGTTAAATCAGTCGAAAATAAAATTTCTGAAGGAAACGTCAAGGGTGTTGCAACACTTTCGTATTACACTGACTATATTTCCAAGCACTCGCCTGAAACTCTTTTAGCTTTGCAAGAGCAAAACTTGACGTCTTCCATGCCATTCCCTTTGTATCCCGGAATAACTCCACATCTTAAAGATCTTACTGGGTCATTCGTAGCGCAACGAGGATTTTTTCTCGTTGCTTAACTTACAGCACTTATAAGTTTTATATTTCCGGGTAAGGTTCCAGATGAAATTGTTCCTTTACTGTAGGGGCAAATCCTATTGGTTTAAACAAAAAAGATGGAGGTATCTGCCCTATAGCCATCGGCAGTATTCTGAGACGGCTGGCATCAAAGCTATGTTGCCAAAATTTACGTGACAAGCAAACAAATATTTTGAGTCCTTGTCAACTTGGCTTTGGTATCAGCGCTGGCTGCGAAGCCGCTGAACACGCTAATCGAACATTTCTGACTACTTAACCCAATTATAAAGTTTTTATTAAAATAGACGTAAAAAATGCTTTTAATTCGGTCTTTAGCAGCGCCTTTTTAGCGGAAATAGAAAACTTTGTACCTGAAATATTTGAGTATTGATGGCAAAGTTACGGCACTCTGTCTAAATTACTTTACTTTGATGATGAAATTACCTCGAGCGTAGAATGTCAACAGGGAGATCCGCTTGGTCCCATGATTTTTTGTTTAGCAAAACAGCCTTAAATATCGTTTGGTATCTAGATGATGGCTCACTCGGTGTAGATGCGTCAACTGTCCTGCAAGACCTCGAGCTAGAAATTCAGCGGTTTGCAGATATTGGTTTTACATCGAATTTCGGCAACTGTGAGTTATTAATCCCAGACACAATACCTACAACTGTAAGTAACAGTATATTGGCGAAATTTCATAATCTTGCTCCTAACATACGCATCTTAAACAAAACCACTCTAACACTTCTTGGCTATCCAATATTGATGTTGCGATACCCGAAAGCCTTAATTCAAAGTTAGAAGTTCTTATTTAATAAAATATATTGCTATATATTTAATTAGACTGTGCCTCTTTACACCCAAATGTATTTATTTATTACGTAGAAGCCCCACTTGAAAATTTCCTTTGATCACATCTACTTTGGACCATCAACTTGAAAATATTTTATCTAAAATACTTAATATTTCTTTTAACGATCGATCTTGGAACCAAGCGACTCTTCCTGTCAAGTTTAGTGGGATAGGTATTAGGACGATATCGAGCTTAGCTCTTCCTGCATTTCTGGCCTCTACTCACGGCACACTGCCTCTTATAAGTAAAATACTCAACCTACCAAGTTTTGCTTATGATGATTCTTAGTTTTATAAAGAACTCGATTTTGCCATCGGATAGAAATATTTGTTTACATTGATGATACACTCTTACACATCAGTTGTTTTACTTTTCGTGTGCAATTGATTTTGACGTAGAAGGTTTAAAGTTAACTTGTGTTTTAGATATGAGTACGCTATTGTTTTACCTTTGTACGTACATCACCCAATTTACCATTACTATAATTTACCATAAAATTGTTTGTTTTTGTAAAGTTTTTTTTTTGGGTATACTACAGCTATATATATACTATACCTACTCACTTTGAGTGCATAGCCTAATCTTTGTAAAAGGTTGAAAATGATCTATCATAGTATGTCCAGACTCGAACCAACATCTAACGATTTAAAAAATGGATCTTCTTTAGTATTGTTGCATTAATAAAGATGCTGTTTCACATATTCCTTCATTTTTAATAACACAATATTTATTTTTAAGACAATCTTGGAATACCTAGTTTCTCGTCCATTTTCGATGATGGTGATAGACTAAACAAAATTTGGATTTGTTTCAGGTTAAACTTTAAAAAAGAATGTAGAAAGTAGCAGCAAATAATTATTAAGAATAGTTCTAAGAAAAACTTTCTTTTCAAGTCAGTTATTCTAAAGGGTATTTATTCTACGTGTAGCTTTTCATTTATTTTCTTCGACGACCGCTAACCTTCAGATCAACGTACAAAAACTCTTCTCGACACCATTCAGTAAACTTTGGCATCAAGATAGATAAAGTTTACAAGAAAAATAGAAGGGGCAACACAAAACTATTTTCAAAGTTAATTCTTGAGGAGCCCTCTGAGAATGTATAAAATTTGATAGTAGAGTGTGTAATATGTACCTAATATTGTTTGTGCTTTGACATGCAACCAAGATTTATATGTATAAGTAGAGATATCACAATACCGCCATATGTGTAACAAGCTTATTCCCGCAACTCTGAAAAAATAGGGCTTGGTTTTAACCTATCTAACTGTTTAAACCTACAAAAATATCTGGATTATCATACTCTATTGCTAGGAACTGGAAACTGAAAATGTTTGCATGTTTAAATATTATATTTTTGTGTTATGTGAATTCCCAATTGAAAAGGTAAGAAAAAAATTTTGGTAGGCACTTGCTTAAACCTCCGACCCTCAGAACGCAAGGTAGACACAGAAACTCCTAGGCCACCACCGACTATGATTTTAGATATAAACCATATTTAGCATACTTAATTCCAAGCATATGTGAAGAAGTAAAATTTTATCATTAGTTTGCTAGGCAAAAGAATCGTTTGCGCAGTGATAATATGGTGGACCTTAGACGTACCTAGAAGGTATTAATTTCTTGTTAGATGTCTAACTAAATTGTTTAACTAAACATTGCAAGTATTAGGTTAATTTGAATAGATGAAAATATCGTCGAAGTTCGTCGCTCGTACTCAGAGTTCAGCCCTGAAGATCTAAATAATTTTCTTGTATCGTCTATTTTAGAAGGAAGTGGGTGTTACTATGTTACTCATACTTATACAAAATCAAATTAAATTTTAACCGTAACTGCTAAATTTATGAGATATCACGTAATACATACACAACCAATGGGCGCTCACCATCACATCTTAAGCTGCTGTAATTGGTCAAGCAAGGAGAGAGGGAGCCGCAAAGCTGCCACGAAGACACTGTATTCAACAACTCGACACGATTAACAGCTGTTATTGTTTTATTAGCAATTTGTATATGTAAAGACAAAAAATTAAAAGTTATTTACACTCAGAGTCTGCCTACTAATTAACATCATCCAGATCAACGCAAGAACGGTGGGTATTTGATCCTGGGTCTAGGTATTTTCCGTATCGCAGTCAGTTCTCTGACTTGAATTGACAACTTGAATAGTGATTAAGCTTCTATTATTGCAAGTAGCGTTATATTTACAGTTACCCTTATAATGAATATTAACTGTAATCGTTTTGTGATTTATCAACTCAGATAAGTGTAATAGGTAATCACTTCAAATAGAACAATAGGTATTGACTAATATTGTAACCTGAAAACCAAAGATTTAGGCAGTTAGTATTTGAATACGACTTTGAGGTGAGATAGATCGATTCCCTTTTTTGTTTGAGTCATTGTGCTAGGCCCAATGCTTGTAACCTATATACATATATATATATATATATATATATATATATATATATATATATATATATATATATATATATATGTGGGTGTGATGACTCCATCACTTGTAAGCTGGTTACGTACGTCCGTCTTGATTGGCCAATCAGTTTTTATAATGATAATTTCTTTTAAGGTACCTTTTATTTATTGTAAGCAGAAAAATCGATTGTCAAACCCTCAGTCCTGCTCTCATACTTATAATAGAACCACTCTCAGTCAATAAAATATCGTTAAACAGAAGATTAACTGATAGTCTGAAGCTCTTTATAAAAGTGATATAAAAACATATAAATATCTATTGAACCATTCACTTCCTATAATATATAGGTAACCCCTTCTTTAAGTCTTTGATAGGTTAGCCTTTCAGCGTTTCTTAAGAGAACTGACTGAATAGTTGAGTTTCATAGGTAGATGTACCTTGTATAAGTTCAGATACGTAGTATAGGATAGGTGAAAAGAAAACCAATTATTATCGAAGATAGCTCATTTGTTTGTGATGGGTCGTAAGGCACGAAATCGTCTGTTATATATTTTTTCTTATAACTCTCACCACCATGAGTTAAGTTATTAAAGTTTCTAAGCATTTGGTTTGCTGGATGCAATATTATTTTATTTTCATTGTTTTCTGTGAAACTTAAGAGGCAATCTTTGACTTTTGGGTTACTGAAAGCTTTTGTTTAGTTAATGTGTCTTAGCAGTTAAAATGACTGTGAACGCTCGTTTGTTAGTTTTTTTTTATAAGTTATAAAAAACCGAGAAGTGTTTTAATGGAATGTTGCACGTGTTATTCCGAGAATGGTTATTTGTATTTTTATTTAATTTATTTGAGTAGACGCAAATTCCCAGCATCGTTAAGAGGCCATTACAATACGGGCACAATTAGGGCTCACCAAGCCATGCATCCCCTGTCATCAAACAGTACTGAAACTGATAAAAGTGCAGCTGAATTGAGTAACTTTTGATTAATATCCAGCACAATTGGCGGCTCCGTGGCTCTGTTGGCAGTGGCGGCTGCCTGCCGACCCAAATGGCGTGGGTTAGATCTCCACGCGAAACAAAAAATTATGTGATGAATATTTTTATTTGTATTAAGTCTAGTTTGTTTTCATATCCGTTGTCTGATATCAATAGTACATACCTTGCTTAAATTGGGACCAGATGGGGTTGGGTGCATCGAATGTCGAGAAATTATTTATTTATATAAAAAAATGTTCAATAGTTTTTCGATAATATTGATTTGATTCTCTTCTTTTCAGGTACGCAACGAAGTCACTTTCAATTCCTGCAAAAAAACACGGTAGTCAGTAGATTAACTATTCTGTGGTAAGATTAACTACTCATTAATCAAATTATTTATATAGGTACATCAGTCACAATATTTACCAACCAAACATTATATTTTTTTTATAAATTATGGTACTTTATTACGCTCCTTGTTTACCCTTGGCTTCAAATTTGGATTAATGTCAGCTTGAGTACTAAAAACTTTCTGTTTCAGCTTGTCAAAATTGGCTACAGTACTAAAAACTTTCTATTTCAGCTTCTCAAAATTTGTCTGCCGCGAGGCTTTGAGGCCGCCTAACTATAGTTTTACGACGGTTGTGGGGATGATACGTTGTGGATTGCACAATTAGTCGATTCGGGTGATTTTGTGCACGCTCCTAAAAGCGGACTGCCAGGTCTTTGAAATATTGGGGAATCGTAGGGAGCTCTGATAAAGCGGTTTTGGAGGGTCTGAAGTTTATGGAGATTGCGTTTGGATAACGCATAGACTACGCTAGCATAAGCTACTATGGGGCGGATGCAAGTTGTGTAAAGATTCAGCTTGCTTGCTGTAGATAAAACTTTGTTGTACAAGCCCTTGCTACCTTTTTTTGTAAATTTATTCTTTCTCTGGCTTTGCGGGAAGAAATCTCTGGCAGAGATACGTACGCCTTTTGTACTATTTTTCTAGAATTATAACTTTTTGGTAATGTTTTTTTTTTGTACAATAAAGAATTGAAAAAAAATAAATAAATAAAAACTTTTTAACACAGTTAGACGAAATTTGTCTATAGTTCTAAAACATTCTTGTACACTTTGTCGTTTGGCTATAGTACTAGTTACTGTCTCTTACAGTTTTAATTTACTCACCTCACTCACTGCTCACTAGCTGTTTTAAAGTTACAATTCTATACCATTATAAAGATCTAAACACAATTAAATAACACAATAAAAGTTTAGTTATCGATTATTTATCTGCAGAAATTTTTATCTGCAGAAATGTTGATACCGGCATCATTATAATATAATCATTCTGGTTTAAAAAAACATATAATCTTAAAAACTTATAATTATTAATCTTTTGTGGGACCATTGAGATCTTTTACCCTCTGTTTTATAACATTTGGCACATAATGAGTGTTTGTGACAGTGATCTTCTTCATCTTCGCTAGTTTTTTCTTGTTTCTCTTCGTCATCAGTTTCCTAAAACCCGTTAATTTATTTATTGTTCTTGTCATGCGTTCGTTTACGCTATATTTGTTATTTTTGTCACTTTTGCCACCGAAAAATGAAACTTTACACCGATGTCTGGAGGTTGGGTTTTTACGTCAATCTGTCAAACTGCCTATACATGTTCATTATTTATGTTAGTGTGTGTACGTCAACCGTTCGTTTCGCAACCAAAAATTTTGTTAGTAATGTTTCAAAACTATACGAGCAATAGGCGTGGGTGAAAAAAATGGCGTTATCAAAAGTGTGAAAAGTATCAATCGTGGGAACCGCTAATCCCAAAACGAACGCGCCCTTAACAAAAATTATAGCTGGTGCACGCCCGTGCCCCGCGCGTTTAAAGGAGCGGTAACTCCTTAATTATACCAATGAAGTTTGCTATAGTCCGTTTGAGCTCGGTTATTTTCATCAATGGTCCAGCCGTTTGAGCGTGAAGAAGTAAGCAACATACACACTCACAAACTTATGCCTTTATAATATTAGTAATAGTCTGATGTGAAGTGTGATACCAAAATACATATTTAATGAGGCATCATTCCATGACTGCAATACTTTGCTTGTCTTTAGCTATTCTATACAATACGGAAACCACCTTGTAAAACTTATTAAAATTCTTCTACAAGTTACGGCAAAGTTTTACCTAATATTAATGTGACATAATGACGTATATTAAAACAATACCAGATAACAATCGAGGTAAACGTAATTAGAAGTGACATAAACACCCTGTTCAAATATTGAAATACTAATTAGCAAGTCGAGAATTGCAGGAAACGAAAGGTATTGGGGCAGAAAGCGACTTGTTAATGTCAAATTAATTATACGTCATGGTCTCACCTTGCGTTGGAAACGTTGTGTTTTACTTTCGATGCCTATCGTGCACCTCGTTGCGTCATCGTTATTATGTTACATATAGTTTTATGTTACTTTGAAAATAGACATGAAAGTAAATATGGTGAACTGAATTTATGTGCAATATTTAGAAACTTGAGTTATTTTCTTAAGTGAATAGGTGCTTACATCTGTGTTGTGCTTACACAGTTAATTTTGTCTACGATGACAGGAATCTTTTAACAAGTTTAAAAACTGGGAGAAAATATTTAATCTTTAAAAGGATCAACTAAAATTTGGTAAGTTTAACTATGGAAAGTCACGTACTCGAACTGTATTTTGTTTTTATACGGTGTAGTTTCAGTTTGTCACATAATTTGTATAAACAAAGATACAGATTGGGATGTTGTATTATCAGTTTTATTAGATCCATGAACCACGTGAATGCATAGAAAAAAGCTCCAGAGCCGATAGCTGGTATATAGGATTTCCAGGAAGCGTTTGCGGGAACGAAGTTGTTTGAGTCTGCGAGAGAGTTCTCTAGAATACAGTCGTGGAGTTTCATTTTTTTATACAATTGAGTCATCAAGGAGGAGTGTTGGCGCTTGAACGTGATAGTTTAAATAATTCAAAGGACTCAGCCAAAGAGTGCATTAGAGTTCAGTCGTGGTGGGGTCAATGAGAAACAGTGTTTTTTAGTTACAAGTGATATATCAATTTACTTTAACTTAGCATTTAATTTAATTTAATTAATTTAAAATTTAACTTTACAATTGTGCACTTTAATAAGTAAAATCTTGATGGTTGGAGCTCTTCATACAATTTGTAAACAGTATCATTTTTTTTTTTAATTATTATCATAAATTTCTGCTTTTAACTTTTAGATTTTTATTTAATTCACTAATCCCTTTGTATACCTTAGTTTAATAGGATGTATGTATTAAAGACAAATGCATGTTTTATTGATGACTAAAGTTTGAAAATATATATGTCCAAAGGAATTTTCATTAGCTTGGGTCCGGGAACGACGGGTCTAATTAATAAACACTACATATATATATGTATATATATATATAGCTAATATATTCATTCAAATGCTGATATAACATGAGACGACAGGTGGTCCTCTTTCGACATCCTGCATTTTGTCTGTATTTCTCTCTTATTTCTTAACTGGTTTTATAAATTAGAAGCTTTAGGCCTGAAACGAATCTTAAAGTTTCAGGTAGGGTTTTCTTTCCTTTTTATACAGTTTGGAGAAGTGAATTTCGATAGTCTGTCACTATCATCACAAACATCGGACAACGACTGCAATATTTTTGACTTATCATTTAGTTGGAGTAGGGGGTGAGCTTTTGAAATCGAATTTATTTACAAAAGTGTTTTGTGATTGATTGAATGTGTGTAAAATTGTTATGTTATTTTGTTTGATGTGTATCGTTTCAACTGGGTGATTACAAACACTTAAGCATTTAATTTGAAGCTTCATAAAGTGATTTTCAAACGAAATGTTTGAAAAGCTTAATACTACATGAAAATATTTAAAAACTAAATTATCCTGTCAAGAGCTCAACAACTATATAAAAATGTGTTTATAAGTAAATACATTATCGCTGAGAGATCATAAAATCTATAGGTATTTGTATAGCTAACTATTCTTCGAAGTCGTGACTTCTAAATTTAGTCGTCACTGAATTTCATGAAGTAACGAATAGAGATTTATCCATATAACTAACATCACCCTAGAAACACATCAAGTTAAATAATTTTAACAATGAGTGAATACAATTTTCTTGAATACAAGTTTATTCTCACAACTGATTACTTCTAGAATTGAGAAGTAATTTTAATATCTCAATTTAACTTTTGAAAATATTTTTTTTGAGACTACATACATTTAGGGACACAAACCACCCCTAGTATCTGTCAGCGTCACTAGGGAACTAGGTGGATTAGGGATGGCACCTATTTGTAATGCAGGAGCACACTAGAAATTACTTCACAACATAGCTTCATCACCTAACTATGCTCAACGTCATTTTCGAGTTTATAGTTTCGGGATCTCGTGCGTCAGCGTGTTGGAATCCAGTTTTTGCTAGGCGTCATACAATTGTTTCCTACGTGGCTGTAGAATTGGAAATGCTCGTTACGAACAGATGTTAGACTAGGTAAATACAGACAATGTTTGAAATTTGCTTTCCAACATTGATATTAAGATATTCTATGTCTTAGGAGTCTAGTATGACTTAGAGGCCTAGAATGTCTGCAGACTTTAGGAGAGAAGTATTATTGTGTAATAGGTATTATTTTAGGGGAGATTGAACAATCTATGTCTGAGTCTCAGTGTGATACCTGTGAGATGATCTGGAAATCTAGTTAGATGGTTCGAAACTTATATTAAAGATTTCAGGAATCAGATTATATCAGGTTGCTTAGATATTCTTAATTTTCAGGAGGAAGATTGTATCTCTGGTTTTCTATTATCTTATATTTGTTTAAAGTTCCAGATTTAAGTAAATATATTATATTTAATATATTTTATAAACATAATTCTACACATACACTTATCATTACACAAGATTTTATACACATACGTTGTCAATCACACATAATCACAAAATTAAGGCGATGTATGATGTCTGTAAGGAGAGATGTATTGTGTATCGGAATTTCTCATGAGATGCTGAATGATAGAGAATATGTTCTGATAATTAGATTTTTTTCAGCCATGAATATTATAATAAAATAGTGTCTTCATTTATTAATTATTTTGTAAAATGTGTTGTTTGAGTTGCTGTCTGTAAATGTTCAACGGGAATCGACAAAGAGATGCAGACGTCATGTACCTATGGGACTAGAGATACTTCAGGGCTATAATGCTGAAATTCATAAAAGCTGAGTATAATTAATTACTATTTGAACTTTTCACTTGTATGGTATTACTTTAATTCTATTCTATCATATAAATATATTGTAAGGGATTATTTATTTTAATTACATTGATTAAATAATGAGGTATTTTATTGTACTTAAGTATTGCCCAATTTCAGTGAAGTTTAAAAAAAACGAGAACTAAACACAAACTCACTGAAAAATTGATTGTTCAATTAATTTAGCTTACTGTTTCAATCACTTATGTACTTTAATGTTAATTTATTTCAATGTGTATTTATCTAATTTTCTTTTAGCGTCCTTTTTTTGATTATGGCTTTTAATTGGCCCATCATAACTCGCTGATATTTAAAATTAGTATATCCCAAATACTCAATTTGTATTTCTTGTTTCTCTTTTCTTTTTTTTTATGAGTGTTTTATTTTATTTGTTACGTAGTAAATAGAGTCACTGGACAGCTTTTATGTGTAGAGATTCTAAATAGATCGCGGTTTTTCTATTTAAAAATCTCGAGGAGAGGGCAACAGATATGGTTGATCAAATTATCATAATTAATTTGATAATTACAAAAAAGCAGAATTAATTATATCTGTTTAGAGAAAAGGAAAAGGGGTCCAATTAATTACAATGTTTCTTAATTCAAACTCTATATTTGTAATTTTATTTATAGATTGATAATTTTATATTTCTTTATAATATAGAGAATTTACTAAATACCTATTCATAGACTCAATTTATTAAAGTCACTTTAATTTTATTTTAAAATTTTATTTTTTTTTAAACAAAAATTAAAAAAATCTATATTATTAATTATTATGAATTCGATATATACACACTTTTGATTTCGAATTCCAGGAACGGATAAGCAAACTCAGCATGAACGATAAGCGGAAAACCTTCGAGCATATTCCAGTTTCGCATTGGTGAACCTGGACGGATTAAAACGTAGCTAAGTTACATCTATTTCATAACAAATTTTATAACTTCAAAGGTTTAATAAAAATGTTATTTTTATAAAGTTTCCCTTCCTTTTCACGGGGGGGAGAAGTTACAATTACTACCCCTATTTATGAAAGCTTCAACCCTAAGCTTCTATTACAACATTAGTTTACCTTTGATTTTGGATTGGAATCCATTTTCTTCTTATTTATAATTTATGTATCTATCTATCGTATATCTAGGCGCTTATAATTTATAATTTATTATTATATTATTATTATTGTTTTATAAAATAATATTCGATATAATTACGAACTGAAGTTTTTGGAAAATTGCTCCTAAAACCACCTTTTTTTTCTTTCTCTAAACTTTTATTAATTTAACCAATATTTCGAATAATAAACCATTTTGTACTTTTGTCTATACAAAACCTATTATAGCTCCTTTATTTTCGGCTAATTTATTTACTATATTTACTAAAACAGTGTTTTTACCTGACTGCAGCATATGTGCACCTATGTGCACTCCTTATCATAAGTCAGAATTTAATTTTTTTTTTTTAATATTTTACCGGGGAGTTAGTTAAAGCTGTACTTTTAGGCCAACTTTGCAAACTTATCACAACCTTTTCTGTTCAGCATTCCAACTTGCTAATGAATAAAGCTTTTCTAGTTAAATATCACGTTACGAACCAGTGTTACTAGGCAATAACCTTGAGAGAAATCAAGGACTACGCGATATGTAGGCAATACGCGTGCGTGAGTAACGGCAGCTAAATTTCAACTCACTTATGTTGTTTTATGAAATACAAGAAATAAATTTATATATATTTTTGATTAAGATTTTGTTACACTTATATAGTTATTTTGTTGCTATTAACTATGTTCTAAAGTAACAGCACGTAGAACTTCAAAGATTTCTTTCTTAAACAGTTAAAGTAATATTGGAAAATGGTAAAGTAGGATGTTTTGTCGAATAAAATAACATAAATAATGTGTTTACGTTTGTAAGAGTTTGAGATATATTCCGTAGAATACAATTATTAAATTTTACGATACGATTATTATTTAATCTGATTTATTAAGCATATCCAAAGAAATCTTTGCTGAAAAAACGTAATTTAAGTACTTTGGTGGGATTTCGATTTCATTTTGTGCCCTTCCTGAATGGCGAGGGTTAGATTGGGGTGTGCCAATTGGTCTTTTTCCTAATTTCTCAATTACATTGATTATTCATACTACTGTGTTTTTAGTGTCGGAAAACATCGTGAGGTAACTTATATAGGTTGAACAAAAAAGAAAGACGTATGTGAAGTCCACAACCGCACCAGCCCCGCGTGGTCAAAAAGTGGGGACGTATGAGACTTATAATGTTTTATGTTATTATTAAAGTCTTCCTTAGCTTAATATCTGACCCCCTTTAAGCCCCTCAACGTAAAAGCTCTATATGTTTATAAGTCACGTTTAATCGCTGCAAGTAACACTTAATAGGATGATTGACATTGCGCGGTGCGGTGGCTCATAAAAGTTAATATATCTCTGATAGTTTACTGCTTTAATGTTTTTGAAGTGAAGTGCTTTACTCAATTATATTATATTTTGATATTTGTTTTTTATTTATTTTTTCGTTTCTTCAAGGCAAGAAGCAAGTATAAGCACTTATAAGCAAGCAGGCGAGCATACAAATATTCTTAATAAAGTAAACAAAAAATTAACCCTGCTTGAAATAAAGCAAACTATATACTTGAAGAGAAGATAATTAAATATATATCTACTTACCTTATCTTTGTCTAATTTTACAAAAGTCGCTATTTTCCTAATATATTATAATAATGTATTTTAATGTATTTTTCCTTGTACAAGCGGTAGAACACACATAGGGAAGCAAAGTCTCTCCTTAGAGATAAAAGCTCGATACAGCGACAATTCTCACTGCCCGTCGTTGAAACGATTCAAAAGGGCCAAGCTGGTATCCGCTTGGCTCCATATGGGGCCGGAATTGAGAATTGTAAAGCAGCAAACTTTGCCCCGACCTGAAGTACTGCTTTGCTCTGTTGAGTACACCAAGTTTTCTGGACGCCAGCTTCACCTTGTTCTGCAGATGATCTCGGAACTGAACACCACTGGAGATGTCGACACCAAGGTTCCCAATGCTCTTGGAGATGGAGAGGGGAGTGTTCTGGATTTGTGAGACAACAGTGAATAGGGATTTCTTAGCGATGAACGCGCAGCCTTGTGTCTTTGTAGGGTTGAAACTTTCCGGACCAAATTTTCCCGTCCCCAGTCAGAGACCTTGGACAGAGTGGTACCTCGATTTTTTCCTCCACAACAGAACGAGGGCTTGTAACGTCCCCCCTTCTATATAAAAATATAAGTATTTATTAAAATGTTTTAGGAAACTTCGTAGCCTCAACCCCACTCACTTAATGAGTGAGAGAAATTAAATCTAAATAAATATTTAATAGTGATGTAGATAATTATCTAATTTGGCCAAGCGTGATCGTCAAAAGTGGTAGGACCCGAAAACCGTTGTGTTAAATAAGTAGTAACGTAGTTGTTTTAGAGGTACGTCAGAGTAATATAGCACACAATAGTATACAAATAAGCGTAAAGGAAAATAATCAAGAAATAAATATAGCTAAATCTACGATCATAAATAATGTCCACTTTGAATTTTTACCATTTCTAAAGTACAAAAACACCTAAACAAATCAAATACTAGAATATCAGAACTAAAGGAAACAGGTACTAAAGAGATTATATGATTTTCCGTCATCCCTACACAAAGGAACCCTAATTGATGCTACTTTCACATTTGAAAGTAAAATCCATACGAATGCTAAATCCATTCGTTTGTAGAGTGGGAACCAGGTAGCTAAGCGTTCAGGACTTGCGACCTGAAAGTAGGTTTAAGGGGCGCCCCCTTACGATGCCCATCAGCGCTCACCTACACTAGCTAACCAGCCAAAATAGTAAAACCCTACTAACGCCGCTAAGGGTGAACATGGATTACACATAGTAATTACTGTATCTCTCCCACATTTCAAACACCCCCATCCTGTTTTTTATTCCGGACGGATTTCCGGCCTTAATTAACTTTAAGAAAAAAGAATATCTTTCAAGTATAAAACTAGTTATGTCGGTTGGGGTACTATTATAGAGTCCTGGATTAATATTAACGGTCTAGATAAAACGGCCTAATTATCCTAAATTAATAGAATCCCAATAGAATATTAATATTATGTTCTAAATGTTCATAAGTTCCAACAAACCCCGGGTAATTTCGAATAAACTAACACGTCATACCATTATACGAAATACGTGAAAATCAAGACAACTACCTTTTGTAATTGTTAGAATTTTTATTGTACGAGGCTACCCTAATGGTTGTTAAACGACTGACTTAGGTAAGTCTCGCAGGCGTTTTCAATATTATAAAAGTTCTAAGTAACTTAAACTTTCGCGGTTATATTCAACATTATAAAACTCCCAATCAGCGCTCTTAAAACTGCCACCAATCACAGTACGTTCGAACAAACCAATCAACGTTTGCTTTAAAACATTCTCTCTAATCACTTTAGTTCCAAACAAACACCCAATCATAGTTAGCTTTAAACCATTCATTCTCGCGCCACAGGTTCAAAATTTTACGCAACTTTATTTTGTCTAGAGTTCGAATTCATAGATCGGAAGTTAGATTACTACCTACATTTAACAATTAATTCCGTGTTGATGCCTACGATTCGTAAGTTCATAACTTAATGTTTTACATTTTAGTCATTTGTACTTCTATTTTGCTAGTTTTAAACCTTTCATAAAATAAATCTCTAATGTATAAAATTACTGTACTTGAATATTTGAACGCGCCATTGTAATTTAAAGATGCATTTTGCTATTGGTAGTACGTCCATTGAGAATTGTTTACTAATGAAAATCTTCGCGCTAAAACTTGAATAAACACATTGTATTACGAAAATGTTAAGGCATAAATATGGTATCGTCACAGGCTGCTT
The DNA here is from genome assembly GCA_946406115.1 of Apoda limacodes. Classification (NCBI taxonomy): domain Eukaryota; kingdom Metazoa; phylum Arthropoda; class Insecta; order Lepidoptera; family Limacodidae; genus Apoda; species Apoda limacodes. The sequence goes on from OX291541.1 coordinate 5,620,040, forward strand.
GCACGACCCGGGTAATAAGCGTCTTCAGTGCTGTCATCTGTTTAGCAATGTATGTTGTTGATATCCAACATATCATCACTCAGGACTCACTCAGGAGTACACTGTTTAAGCACCACTGCTGGTATACCGTCTTGCCCACTCGACTTATGAACGTCTAGAGAAAGCAACGCCCGCTGGAACTCCTGTTGTGGTTTGGAGATTTTTGGCATAGCTTAACCGCACCATGGTCTGGCGCCTTCGACTCATATTCGAGTTGTAGGCAAAGAGACTGCCCAATAGATCGGTTTCCTATTTTGCACTATGGGCCAAGTCCATTGGTATTTCGCAGTGGTGATAACGACGTCTGGCAGACCAGTAAGCACGACTCCCAGAGGTATAGCTAGCAAGTCGCCCACCTATTTTGCCGATGAATTGGAATTTGGCTCTGGCAGTTGCTTTCTTACTAATCCTCAAGGTAACATTTAATTTGCGTTTTAGCTCAGAAATATTTGGATCCTTTTTATTACGACCCGTGGTCCAAGTCTCATACGTAGTTTGCTTTGGCATATTAGCTTCTCTGTGAGACCTTTTAAACATTCCATACCAACGAGGATTGTCTCAGTGACTAACTAACTAGTTCTGCTGAGGGATATTGCTTTAAGCCTTTGTCAGCCGTCAAACTCAAGTGCGTAAAGAGTTAAATTACGTCCGTGTCACCGCTATGGGACACGCATAGATATAAGTGTGGCCGCCGTGATCTCACCGTGCACCATCGATATCGACAGGACCCTATCTTCTAGGCTATGACGACGGCAACAGCAGATATCCTTCCGGACGAACATACATACACCGGCACGACTCACAAAATTGTGCTCGAGTTTGTAGCCGGGATAATGAAGGTATGATGTATCAGCCGGGCAGGATATCTGCGTCTCCGTTAAAAAGAGAATGGCCGGCTGAACAGTTTCAATGTGATGGTGAACTGCCTTAAGGTTGGCGTGAATACCTCTAATATTGCAGAAGTCCACATTGAATGTGGATGGAGTAGCCGCTCTAAAACTCTTTTCCTTTTCGTTCTTTTGATTATTTTTTAAAAAGGTACTTAGACTAAAAATTAAGATGCACTGCACAGACAGCTTAGAGGACAAAAGGTGCGGTACAGAGGTGCCAAAGCTGGCAACAGTATTTTTCTTTACACATAGCCCAGGAGCGGCGCTCCGCAGTTTGCTAATTTTTCATACAAAATCTTCTGTTTCACGCGTGAGACTGCGTTGATTTTTCCCTTTTACAATCGGGGATTTTAGCTTTAAGTCTCTGTACTGAAATTCGTTTCATAGGAACGCAATTGTAAGCGCTCTACGTAGTGACACAGTCTCCTCAGTGCATTTCCATACAAAATCTTGAGTTAACTGTGTGTGTACAGAATGTTTTTAGTGCAACGATATTTGAACATAAAGAGTAATAGAAGCATATTAATTAATTATTTTAAGTAAAATATTAAACTTATTGCTATCCCATAATTATTTATGGGAGTGCGCTACCCGAGCGCTCTTTAGGACGAGCTGCCTCTGGTGTCATCACGTGCAGGCAAAGGCGAGCGGACCTTAATTATTCTTTAAAAATTTTACTTTACTCAAGGCAAAGCGGGCGTTTATAGAATATCATAATCAATATAAATATAATAAATGCGAAAGTAACTCTGTCTGTCTGTTACCCCTTCACGCCGAAACCACTGTACTGATTAAGGTGAAATTTGGCTTTGGATCGATAAAGTTTGAGTCCCAGCAAAGGACATGACATATACTTGAAAACGTCTGGTGTTACTCGGTTTTTCCTTCTGTGATGGAGGAGTTGAAATCCTACACCGATTACCGAATTTTAAGCGGGTGGAACCGCGGGAAAAGCTAGTTTTATAATAAGTTAACATCTATCCTATCTATCATCTATCCAAAGTAGAAAAATGAATTTAGCATTGTATATTTTCATTAATAAAAGTAGCCATTTTACTCCTTAATTTGTGATTTAAGAAAACCTTGCACAAAAAATATAAGACCGAATTTCCTCAGAACCACACAATTAATTACAGATTTCAAACTTAATTTGTCCTCGAAATTTTCCTTATAAATCTGTTTCAGAAGCGATTTTAATGAGTCCTTTTTAATTAAAGTTCGTCTCGAATAGCTACAGAAGTCAATTGCGGTAGAAAATATGGTTACATTCCAATTATTTGCCTTTGCCCTTTTTGTTAGAACTTGGAAATCAGATATGAATACAAATTACCCTTTACACATTACATTCCATTCCATTTACATTCCAAGTTATTATTATGTAAGTTTAAGTAGAGAATGCTAAATAGTTTTCTTTAAAAGAAAAACTACAATTTTATTATAAAAAAATTTAACGAATTTAGGTTTATGTATAACTAGCGGCTCTACCCGCCCTCAATTTGGTCCTCACTTTCGCTCCGCCCGGGCTATAGAATTTTTAGGGTGCCGTGGTCAACAAGGAACCCTTATAGTTTCGCCATGTCCGTCCGTCAGTCCGTCCGTCTGTCTGTCCGCGGCTTGGTTCAAAAAGTACTAATACGAGAAAGCTGCAACTTAGCAGGGATATACAAATTGATGAAGCTTTAAAAGAAAATTTTTATGGTACCTCCCCTACACGTGAACTGGGGACGTAATTTTTTTTTTCTTGCCTACCCCATCGTGTGGTATCGTTGGATAGGAATTTTAAAAACATACGAAGATAATTTTTTGATTAAGGGCTCCGTTTGGGAAACATTCAGTTTTAAAGTACTTTGTTAGAGTCAAGTACCCACCAGCGAAAGTATAGTATTTGGAAAATTAAAAAAAATACGCTGGTAGTGCATATAATGAATTTAAAAGGAAAACTATCACGGTTGTCACCCGCTCTGGTTCATAAATAACCTAAACGTAGATATAACGATAGAGTTTTCAAGATTTGAAGATTGTTTTTAGTGACGTTTTTGTAGGTAGGTACTATACTAATTATTTTGTAATGATACTAATAAAGTTTGCTAGGTTTGCAAGCTATAGCTGTAGCTATAGTTCGTTTACGCTCGGTTATAGTTCCGTTCTGTGGGATATTTTTTGTGATAAATAGTTATTACATAAACCTAACCTATATATGTGCCAAGTTGAAGCGTAATTTAGTAACAGCGTCAGGTTAGTTCTTTGATTCCAACTTGGCATTAACCTTGCCAGCCTCCATGCGTCCTTACTGGTGGGGTACGGCCTACCCTCATAAGCGGGGGTGATTTGGGCTATAGTCCACATTAGGCGTAGTGCGGATTGTGAACTTCACATACGTCTTTGTTTTTCTTGACGTATGCAGGTTTCCTCACGATGTTTTCTTTTTTCCTTCACCGAAAAGCCAGGGGTGTGAATAAATAAATCAGTGTACTTAGGAAATTAGGAAAAGACTTATTGGTAAACGCCGACCCCGGGGTTCGAACCTCTGCCACTTGGGACGTGAAGTTAAATTTAAACCCATTGGCCACCACCGACTATTTACTAACACGATTTCAGCCTTTTGCGCAGTTATAAAAAAACCAGACATTTTTTTCTATTAAAATAACTTTAAAATAAAATAAATATATGAGTGGACCATAAATTGTTTTCATGATTTTTTATTGTATCTTATGAATACTGAGCCGTAGTCAAGTGATTAAAGTGTTTTCTTTTCCTAACAGTTGAATGGTTGCTAAGCAACAAAGATTAAAATAATGGTGTTTTGGCATCTGATGGCAACGAGAAGACGTTTAGAATCTAAATATTTATTTATGTTTCTAGATAAATTTTTTCAGCTTACCTACTAAATGGTAAAAAGAGTTTATTTTAAATCATCCCTATCATAGAAAAAACTATGCTTCAAATTAACCTTTTTTGGAAATTAAAAAAAACTACCCAAGTATGTGTATGAAGTATGCAATTAAAAACATAAGTTCATAATTTGGATTTTGATAAAATATCAATTAGTAAAAATAAAAAAGACAACATTCATTTACTTAGATATTTCTTTCTTCATACATCAGTACTTAAATACTAATAAAAAGGTTTTATAATTTACTCGAAGGCCTTTTCTTTGTTATTTCAAACAATACTTACCCTAATTTACATACTTAAAATAAAAACCTTTTTTTATACTATTTATATATATATAACTCTTAAATATTAGAATTCTGAAATAATGTACCGTTATATGTACCGAAATAATGGCAAAAATCGATTCCGGAATCGAGATCGAATAATCCTTCGATTATAACTCACAAATAAGTCTCGAATACCTAATACCAATAAATGTATAGGTATCGCATATTATCTGTAGAAAATCTCTCGGGACACAATCATAGGAATCAGTAGAGTCAAGATACGAAGCTGCGCTCTCAGCATCAAAATGATTTTACTTGATTTTCCTTAGTAAAATAGTAAAATATGTGATATGGCAGTTTGCGAAACAAAACCAAGAGTTATATCTGAATTGAAACGAAAAAATAGATATTCTTTTCACTACGAGTATAGTATGTTCTGTACAACCGGATTCTTTTTGGTAGAAATCAATAACATTGTGAACCCGGATTTTCAATAACTTTGACGATTCAAAAGTGTTCGTATAAACCTTATTTGAATAAAAAAAATGATTTTGACTTTGACTTTACAGTAATTTGAATTTGCAAATAAGTATATACTACTTCCCCATCGTAAAGATATACATGCATGCATTATTTGTGATGGGCTTACCACGATTCAAAATCAATGATTTACTAAGAATTATGATAATAAGTAATTTAGAAGGTAATATGGAAGAGATGAATATACCCACATTGTATCCTAAAACTGGGCCAAGTAGGCCCTAAGGAAAATTACTTTTACTTACGGTCTTGGCATCAGTTTTTTTGTAAACTTTTGTGTGAAATTGTGTGTAGTGTGTTTGTGAATATGACTGTATTGTGTTACTCTGATTCACTGACTATTATCAACTCAATATATAATTAGCTCGAAAAACGTACGGCAGCCGCGCCTTCTAAAGGATTGTGAGTGACTGCGGCAGACTGTAGAGTAGGCGCGACGATCCTATTTAACCTACCACGCCGCCCGGTCCGACCAATGAGTCATAAATCTTTCCCGAACACACATTAATAAATACAAACATACTGGTAATAATTATGTAACAGTTTACCAAATTAAAATTCAGTAACATCGCATAAAAATCTCACACTGCTTGCGTTTTTCTTTCGCACTTACCTATCTCTCTAGGTGATTTTTTGTTCTTCTATCTGATAAGTACCTAATTTATTTATTTTCCATCCTTTGCAGAAGCGTTTCACAAAAGAGTTAAATCATAATTGCGGTCAAATAAAAATAATTATATAATATACTATCACGACAGAGATATCACGTACGTCAAATGTTGCGGCGAACAGTTGACAATGCTCCAATGACATGTCATCCACGTTTATAGATGGTATTCCTTAACTCAAAACCATTTTTAAATTTGAAGCTCACATCTTAAAAATAACTTGCAATTTTTTATATTAAAAACATTTTATATTTACTTCAGAACCATTATAAAAGGTTGGTTCATAACCACATTTGCTCGCGGCTTAGCCCTAGTAGCATGCACACTGCAGTTACATGTTGAAAATTAGGGCTCCAGTACACGTTGCGCAATGCGTCATGCCGTAAAGGGGAACTCCACTCCTGGCGCTGACTCACCTTCGGGTTCGAGACTCACGCCGGTCGTCCTAAGTCGTAAGGGACGTCCCCGAGAGCGACAACCCAAGCCGAGGCTCCCCCTGCGGGGAGCCCTTGAGCGTTGTGCGCTATATGGACTGAGGATCCATCAGAGTCTCGCCCCAAACAGCCAACTGCATTGACAGTTCAGAATAAAAAGCATCATGCTGGCTCACGAGATGCCTTCGCCATTGTGTACAGGTACTAGTGGTGTTCAATGGCTAGCAATGGCCTATCTCTGTAAGCAATGGCAATACTAGCGATAGCTGCGACACTCGTTAAAGAAAGAGTGGCGTACTGAGGCCCGCATGTTTACATCCTCTTTATTAGCCTCATACGTCCACTGGGCTGCACGGCCTACCTTCAACGAGGGTGATTTGGGCCATAGTCCACACGCGGGCCCAGTGCGGATTGTGGACTTCACATACGTTTTTTTGGTATTTTTTAACGTATGCAGGTTTCCTCTTTTCCTGAATGTGTGAATCATCAATGTACTTGAGAAATTAAGAAAAAAAACTCATTGGTACAAGCCCGGTTCTCGACCCTGGGCCACCACCGACTTGTTTACATAATGGCTTGTTATTCAGTCAGTATTGCACGTTGACTGTGAACACATGTCTGTATTAGAGAGAAATAATTTTTTAACTTCATGGTGCAAAGAAGACATTTTTAAATGTTAAAATTTATATCATTATTTATATCATAAGTATAAAAAAAAAAAAAATTTTAACCTGAATATAAATAAATTGAAGCAGCCGCAACGGTATCAAGCATCAACGTCCATCGATGTGGCCATTGTAGGAATATGCAGAGTCCGCAATAACGTATCGTGGTGCATTATTGAGCGTGGGCATGAATGTGTACTGGAAGCTTTCAAACAGTGTAAATTCGAGACCTGTCTAGATTGCGTGTACTTAAATCGCTGTCACACAGTCTCGCATGGAATTCATAGATAATTAAGCTATTTGTGTTGTTCCGTATATTCATGTTAATGATAATATTAGCACAATGTAATTATGATAATTATACTTACCACATTTATATTATAAGTTTCAACTAACACCTCAGTCATTTTCACTCGATATTAACAATGATAAATAAGAATCTTTCTTGTACAGACATAGCTATATTACAGTGTTATAATAATGTAGTATAGATACATTACAATAATAATAACACGTTGACTGTCCTCGCATCACATATAATGCATTATCGGAATAGCTGTGACGTCCGTGCATCACAAGTAATGCATCGTCGATCTAGCTGTGATGTCCGTGCATCACATGTAATGCATTCGCCAATATTAACATAACTAAGTTTTACCCACTTAAGATATTATTGGACGTATAAGGAATGGTACGAAAAAGCGCTCGGACATTCAACGCGATATATTACAGCTTATGGCGTTCAAAACTAGGGTAGAAAACATTCAATTACAACCGAAATATTAAAATACAATCTTTAATAATATAAATAAGAAAAAAACTCAGTAAGAGAATCCGTTATTTTTATCGTTAGACCCATAAAAATAAATAATTAGGAAAGACTTGTTTCAGCGTAGTATTAAATAAACGAAATCATACAAATTCAAAGTTATTGACAAAATAAAATACATTTGACAACATAGCACATAGTATCTAAGAGACAAAAGAGACATTTGGCTGAATTGGCAATCAGACTGCTGACGACGCACATACATAAATACTACGTGCAATCAACCATCCCACACAATCCCGCTGATTGCCTCCCACAAGGCTTCGTAATAAACAAGGCCATTGAGGTTACGGTTCGATTCGTTAATTCGAACTGTAGAAATCATGTATTACGTAAATATATATTAGCAAGACCACTAGCGCCGTCGTCTACGTATATAGATATCTAAAACTAACAATTTTAAATTTAAGGATTTTATTTTTGTTTCAAACTTTAATCAAAGCTAGAACAAAAAGCTGAAAATGTAGGCAGCATTTTTAAACAGAAATATGTAAAACTTAGATATCGGATAGTTAATTATTTTATTACTAGCGACCCTTCCCGGACTTTTATTTTGTAATCATTTTGGGATAAACGTGGAGTAAATGGATCTTTATGCATGACATAGTTTTTTTTAAAAATTACTATTTATATTTATATCTTTAAACCTATTTTTATTCTCAAAGTTGAAAGAAGTCAAAATATTCAATGTCGGTTGCGTCCGCTGCATAGGGAGGGAGGGAGCCGACCGTGCGTATGAGCCGATTGCGACTCGGCGGAAATATTTTTCTATTAGTATTTTTACATTCTTAATATCTGTCCGATGTCCAATTTGTATACTTCAAAAATTAATCTACAGGTTTTAAAACAGTCTTGAATATGAAATGATTTATTTCGATAAAGATTAATACAAATGTAAGCATAACTTGTTCTGATTTTGGTCGGCATTTCTATCAACTTTTTAATTGTAAAAAAGTAGTTATAGTGACATAACTACAATAGTTGGACATAAGGTATCGGGAATTTTTTTTTAGATATTGATATGTTTTTCAATATTGTACTGCACTTGTCAAAATAACTGACGATATACGTTTTGGCATGGAAAATAAAGAGGTCACGGTTCTGACACTCTTAGATTTTAGCAACGCTTTTAACACCGTGGATCTGGACATTCTGCTACTCATTCTTAGTTCTCTTAACATTTCTCCAATCGTTATCGATTGGTTTCATAGTTACTTGCGTGGACGCCGGCAGCGCATAAAAGTCGATGATACTCTTTCTGACTGGTGCAACACAGCCGCTGGTGTTCCGCAAGGTGGCGTTTTGTCTCCTCTCCTGTTTGCTATTTTCATTAATTCTATAACATCTCAATTATCTTCTCTCTACCATCTCTATGCAGACGATCTTCAGATTTACACACAAACTCCTATTAGTAAACTGACAAACGCTATCTCAATAATCAATCGAGACCTTGATCAAATTGTTAAATGGAGTGAATCCTATGGCCTTATTGTTAATCCTACGAAAACACAAGCAATCATCGTAGGCAGTTCTAGACTTATATCCAAGATTGACTGGAACGAACTCCCATTAGTAACTGTGAACGGAGTTTCTATCCCTTACAAAGATACAGTTAAAAACTTGGGTATATTTATCGATCGAACACTATCTTGGGGTTCGCAAATAAAAGAAGTAAGCAAGAAAATATTTGCTTCAGCTAAATCTTTAGGCAGATTGCGCAATTTTTTACCAATTCCCACTAAAATTGCTCTTGCGAAATCTCTTCTTCTGCCTATTCTCGATTATGCTGATGCTAGTTATATTGACCTTACCGAGGAGCAACTTAATAAACTTGAGCGACTTCAAAACTTCTGCATTAGAATCATATTTGGTCTACGTAAGTACGACCATATTTCCGAAATCAGATCAAAGCTCAAGTGGCTCCCAATTCGACTTCGCCGGGATGCTCATGTTCTCTTTCTTCTGTATAACGTCCTGTTCAATCCAAACACACCAGTATATTTAAAGAAACGTTTTAATTTTATCGGAAATACTTCTCTTCGAGAGACTACACGCTGGATGCTTAAAATTCCTTTGCATTCCTCACAATTGTATAATGATTCTTTCACTGTGAAGGCTGTTAGATTATGGAACGCTTTACCTTTAGAAATAAAAAGAGCAAAATCGAAGGCAATATTTAAAAATCTTATTATTGCTCATTACTTGAAGAACTAAAATAACATCACTACCTATATTTGTTAATATATATTTACTTATACGTAATATATATTTTAATTATATTTATTATACATATGTATTTATATATGTATTTTTATATGTACATCTATTTATGTATATTTATATATGTGTATTTATTTATTTTATATGCATCATTGTATGATATATATATATATATGTATATACTTCTTAATAACTGTATCGAAACACACCTACTATACTTTGTTTAACTTTATTATTTCCTCTACCCAAAGGTTGTCTGGAAGAGATCGCTTTAAAGCGATAAGACCGCCTTTTGTTTTTCTCTATTTGTAAATATGTTTTGTTTGTAATTTTTTTATGTTGATGCAATAAAGTATAATAATAATAATAATAATAATAATTGTAGAACATTTTTTTTCATCATCAATATTTTATGGCAATTTTTTTACACATTGGGTTACAGTATTGAAGTCTTAGTAGGGATCCCTAAATTTTTCAAGTAATAAATATAGCCTATGTTACTAAGGGATAATGTAGCATTCTCATGGTCAAAGAATTTTTGAAATCGGTCTAGTAGTTTTTGAGTTTATTCTTTACAAATATACAAATCTTTCCGCCTTATAATATTTACGAAGTAAGTAGTTCCGATGGCAAGTAGCAAAAACGGACAGTCAAGTGTCGTTATGTCCATCTACCTGTCTGTATCTGAAGGCTTTAATAATTTTGTTTTGCACTTAAATAGGGGCTGCTTTAAACAATATATTTTTGTTTTGTTTTAGTACACTGTAAATTAACAAAAACCCAAAGCCAAGCAAATCTTTGCAAAATAATTAGATTTTTGACGACACTAAAATTGTAGTCATTGTCACTTTAATGACAAAAAAATATATTTTGTTTCCTTTAACAATGGAAAATAATGATATGTTAAAAATCATACGAATGTTATCAAACAGATCAAAAACTGATGATATTTTCGTTTCCTAAATTTAAATTTAAGTCCTCCGTTATCACATTAGAATAAACATACTTAACCCATATATTTTTTAACAATGTACAGTTATATAATAAATTAAAAAATAAATTATTATAAAACTAATCTATATAAATCTAAGAATAACTTAATTTAACTTATACTACGGTATCTAAGCTCAAATAAAATAACATAATTTTATTGAATATATATTAAGTAATCTAAGTAAATAATTTGTTTGAAACATATCCATCTCTGTGTAAAGTAATAAAGGTGTTTGAAGTCGTGCAAGTTCCGAACATTGCTCTAATAGATATTTTTGATCAACTGACAATGTTTTTGCATAAAAATAATCAACCGCATTTACAACCTTCAGAATGTAAACCAAAAACGTAAACGCTTAGGTTGTATTTACTTTTTAAGCAAAAATAAAAACTGAAGTAGAAGTAAGTTCAGGCTAATTGGAAAAGTCGTCAATTATTTCGCGCCTCTCCTTGACCTCTTCTAACTTGGCAACATTCTCGATGCTTCAAGTTCCTAATTACAAACTCACAAGTACTTACTTATTTATTTACTTTGTTTTTGAAATAAAAATAAACCTTCGGTTTTTTTTATTTATTTACAGTTTCAGTACGTTTTTTATTAATTTTTATTAAAGTGAAATAACTCCATTTGATGCTTCATCTCTATACATATAAAGACTTCTATATAAATTGAACACAAATTTATTAATTCTGTCACAAGTTTCTAACTTGTGTAAAAAACTTAAAAGTTGGACCCATATTGACCATTTCATGACGAAGCGCTTAGATATTAAAAGATATTGTGAAATTCATATATACCAACCCTATATGGAGGTACATACATATATGGGTAATAACTTTTAGAAATTTTGGACTTACCCCAAGTATGAAACTTTGTAATTTTTTAAAATAAATCTATGAAATAGTTCATCGACTGAAATTATAAAATACGCTTAAAAGAGTACCATATGAGGAACACTTGAATATAAAAATTATTTTATTACCATCGAACGCTATGTCAGTTATTTTATGCCTACTTATTTTAATAATAATTTATCTTTTACCTTTCATATCATAATGTATTTATTTACGTAATTTTAATTGTATTTGAATGTAATTATATTGTTATTAAATTTCATGTTATTAATTCAATATTATGTAGTTAAAACCTTGTTGCTCAAGCCCTTGCCACCTTTTTTGTTAATTTATTCTTTGTCTGGGTTTGCGGAAAGAAATCTCTGCCAGAGATACGTAGGTCCTTTGAACTATTTTTCTAAAATATTAGTTTCTTGTTATGTCTTTTTTTGTACAATAAAGGATTAAAATAAAATTCAACGTTCCAAATTAAACTGTAATATGAAGTTTTTCACCGTTTTTTTTTCAATTATTCCGTAGAGGACGAAACTTGGTCCAAAATTTCGGTTACTTTCGCAAATAAAACCATAAAAATCTCCAAGTATACAGCATTTCCAGTTTTATCCCCCAAGATCTTTCAATACGGGTAGAAAGTGGCTATGGGAGTTCCACCGAATAATACGATGGAAAAACTTAAATCTTTTAGGTGTCACCGCAAGGAACCAACGCGTTTAACAATAAATTGTTATGACTACGTTTGATATTTAGATTTAAAAACAACAAGTTTATCAAAATATTTACTTACAATAATTGAGTTAAAATTAAAATACCATTTATATTGTAAAACGCAATGTAAAATCCAATCATGATGATTTTAAATGATTCAACATATGAACCAATCTTCAAGTAAGTACTCCCACGAGAATGAAATTGGCAATAAAATGCCGCTACCAGATTCTCATAATACGATAAGAAACTGGAATATCGAGTTCTAGTTAATTATTTTGTGTTTAAACAGATGAAGCTTTCTCAAATTCATCTCATAATATAATTGCCAATGTACAAAACAAATACAAATCATTTCCAAAACGTATAATCCTGGTCCCTGACACACTACTAAAACATCGCTGAATGCATCAGCGGTGTTTTATGACCCTGGGAGCTTCTTGGGAACAGTCTCGAATCTCGACTTGATCATATAAAAATACATTTAACTGAAATATTTACGCCAACAGCTTTTCTGTTTAGCCCTATGGTTGGCTGGTAGAAAATGCTATATAACATTTAGCCCGCCATGTCCACCAATGTATTCAAAAGTGTAAAATAAAATAATTCACGAGTAAAATGTAATGGGTTTCGAGAGGTAAGACCTACTTGCATATATGTCTGTCAATTCTAGAGTCAGGCGTACTCGAAACTGTTCGCAGTAAGCTCCCTGATTTGTCTTCACTCCGTTTTGTAGGGTCATGTACTTACCTACCGACATTAAAACGATGTCTTCCTTTAAAAAGATTTTCTTCTTCGATGGTTATCAGTTTTGTTTTCTAGTTTAACTATTTAAGATTAGCTATTTAATATTACGACTATATTGTATTATTTTTAAAATGAACTCAGTTTCTTGCCGGATATTCTCGGTAGAGAAAAAAAACCCAAATCGGTAGTTAAGTCTATAAAATTTATAATTAAATAGACGATTCAATACTTCTGTTTGAAAATATATCTTGAATAAAAAATACTTTGAGTTCGAGTTTGTTAGTTATATTTCATGCTCTATCTCTTAATTCAACTTCTTAATTTGTCAAAAAATGACAAAAACTATAAAAATCAAACTCTGACAACTAATTTTGAGTGGAATACCTGTTGAAATCAAAACTAGTTCAAACTCGTTGCATAACGTACCTACTTGCAACATTAAGACGCCGGCGGCGGAGGTAGCCGCAAAGTGCAAATCGACGCGAGCGCCTAAGTTCGTTCGACATATTGCTATCTCTGTTGTCACGTGCGGCGTGCGGGCGGAGAGCATACCTTGCGCCGAGAGTTATGTGAACCGCAATACCGCGTACCTTACCTACAAATATTTATTATTGTTTTATGAGTTTAGTAAATCTTTGAGCCGTTTACCTGAGAGCTTTAAAAGTATGCAAATAGGTACCTATTGTGACTGATTCCTAGACGTAGCTAACTAGTAATGCGGTTTTCTTCAACTATATTGCCTAGTTACTTACTTAGTGACGCTAAATGTATACCTACTACGTCATATAATCTTTCATACCATACCTAGGGTTGACGATCTAGGGTAAATTAATAGAGATCGTTCTATTTTGAACAATCTGGGAATCGAACCCGAGACATCATGCCGTGACAAATAAGGACTATATTCTCTAGGAGCGCAACTGTCTTCAGATGTCCCGGTTCCTAGAAACAGCCCCGGTTCAATATTTATACCCTGATGGTTAAGTAAATGGTAAAGTAAGTATGGAGCATATCACCAGATCTTTCCAAACATGTTTATAATTTACTTCTTCCTGGACTTTTAGTAAATATATGCTTATATTTTGTATTTGTCAAGCAAACGTATAGTATATATAATATAGATTTTGCTTTAATATATCGCAGTGAGCTTTACACCAGCTGAGGCGATATATTGTAACGCTCCCCCTTCTTTCACCCTTTTTATACCAAAAAATTTATATAATGAGACAATAAAATATTCTAAGAAACTACGCAGCCGATATCACTCAACGAGAGAGAGAAAGAGAGAGAGAAATCAAAAGAATCTAATAATTAATAATAATAGTAGAGAAGTATTTTAATTTGGCCAAGCGTTATCGTCAAAAGTGGTAGGACCCGATAACCGTTGTGTTAAATAAGTAGTAACCCAGTTGTTTTAGAGGTACGTCAGAGAAATATAGCAAACAATAGTATACAAATAAGCGTAAAGGAAAATAATCAAGAAATAAATATAGCTAAATCTAAGATCATAAATAATGTCCACTTTGAATTTTTACCATTCCCAAAGTCTGTATAAAATCACCTAAAAAAATCAAATACCAGAACTAAAGGAAACAGGTACTAAAGAGATTATATGATTTTCCGTCATCCCTACGCAAAGGAACCCTAATTGATGCTACTTTCACATTTGAAAGTAAAATCCATACGAATGCTAAATCCATTCGTTTTGTAGAGTGGGAACCAGATAGCTAAGCGTTCAGGACTTGCGACCTGAAAGTAGGTTTAAGGGGCTCACCTACACTAGCTAACCAGCCAAAATAGTAAAACCCTAGTAACGCTGCTAAGGATAGACATGGATTACACATAGTAATTACTGTATCTCTTGGCAGACCAAGTTCATTAGTGGGCTATATAATTATTATGGCTGGTATAATTTTAGTTCAACCTTCATAGGAGACTTATCTTTACCTAGCTGAAATTGTCCTAGAAACAAGGTCCGTCGATATATTCCTTTCTACTGAGGTGATTGAGATTTCTTTCTACCATAAATTTCTAACCGGCAAAAAGGCAAACTCGTCATTACAATGCTTTAACATTAATTTAGATATTTTTAAAACAGAACCTAAAGAATTTCACAACGCACATACAATATAATAATTTGTAATATAAAAGTATTTACTAACCAGTAATGGTGGCACAACCTAGCTGTAGTTTAACCCCACGTGGTTCCTAGGTAGCTTCTATTAACTCACAAGCCTAGACTATGGTTTTGAATGTTCTGTATGCATGGGACCACGCACTTTTATCACCACTAACCCCTCTCTAACAACGTTCTCACCCTACATTTCAAACACTCCCATCCTGTTTTTTATTCCGGGCGGATTTCCGACTTTAATTAACTTTAAGAAAAAAGAATATCTTTCAAGTATAAAACTAGTTATGTCGGTTGGGGTACTATTATAAAGTACTGGATTAATATTAACGGTCTAGATAAAACGGCCTAATTATCCTAAATTAATAGAATCCCAATAGAATATTAATATTATGTTCTAAATGTTCATAAGTTCCAGCAAACCCCGGGTAATTTCAAATAAACTAACACGTCATACCATTATACGAAATACGTGAAAATCAAGACAACTACCTTTTGTAATTGTTAGAATTTTTATTGTACGAGGCTACCCTAATGGTTGTTAAACGACTGACTTAGGTAAGTCTCGCAGGCGTTTTCAATATTATAAAAGTTCTAAGTAACTTAAACTTTCGCGGTTATATTCAACATTATAAAACTCCCAATCAGCGCTCTTAAAACTGCGACCAATCACAGTACGTTCGAACAAACCAATCAACGCTTGCTTTAAAACATTCTCTCTAATCACTTTAGTTCCAAACAAACACCCAATCATAGTTAGCTTTAAACCATTTATTCTCGCGCCACAGGTTCAAAATTTTACGCAACTTTATTTTGTCTAGAGTTCGAATTCATAAGTCGGAAGTTAGATTACTACCTACATTTAACAATTAATTCCGTGTTGATGTCTACGATTCGTAAGTTCATAACTTAATATTTTACATTTTAGTCATTTTGTTAGCTTTAAACCTTTCATAAAATAAATCATAACTTCTCATCTAATGTATAAAATTACTGAACTTGAATATTTGAACGCGCCATTGTAATTTAAAGATGCATTTTGCTATTGGTAGTACGTCCATTGAGAATTGCTTACTACTGAAAATCTTGGCGCTAAAACTTGAATAAACACATTGTATTACGAAAATGCTAAGGTATAACAGTACAATATCACAAAAAAATTATTTTTTGCACAAGATGACTTGAATAAAATAAAATTAAAACAATAACAAAATTATAACTTCTAAATACAAGGACTACTTCAAGTAACCGACCGCAATTACTGCATTTTTATCG
The DNA here is from genome assembly GCA_946406115.1 of Apoda limacodes. Classification (NCBI taxonomy): domain Eukaryota; kingdom Metazoa; phylum Arthropoda; class Insecta; order Lepidoptera; family Limacodidae; genus Apoda; species Apoda limacodes. The sequence goes on from OX291541.1 coordinate 5,636,192, forward strand.
TATGGACCCCGAAAGGACTGTCTTTTCATGAAAGAATAAAAAAAGACAATGAATTCTGTCAAAGTCAAAGTAAATTTTTTTTTATTTAAATTACGATTTTACAAACACTTTTGAATCGTAGAAGTTATGAAATATTATTTTAATGTACATATAAAAGATTTTCATATATGTACTGCGACGCTAAAGTTAAAATATTTACTTCCCTTAACCTATCCCTCAAAGATATCCTAGATCCTAATTTATAAATAGAACGAATTGCCCGTTTTTGTATCAAAAATATTGTATTTATATCAGCAGCGCTACCCCACAATAAGATACCATATGTCATTAAACTATGGAAATAGCTAAAATATATTATTTTTGCAGTGTCGACTTTGGTCAATTGTCTTATTTTTAAGTTTTTTGCCTAGGTTATGAATATGAGGACCCACCCCATTGAAGTTAAGAGTCCAGCGTTATCTGGAATTATATTGTATAGAAATTAGAATTTAAGTATAAGGATACGACTAACGACTGGAGGAGACAAATTAAATAAAGTCTTTAATTTTTTACATGACTTCCATCAAGCAATGTTGTTACTGTTATGTATAATTTCTATGACGAATACAAGTGAATAACTGGAACTGGATATTTCCGTTAATCGTCTAGTTTACATGGTCACCCTACTGACGTTTTCTTAGCGAAATTGCAGACATCTGAAGACAGTTGCGCTGGTACATTGCTTCGGCATTACAACGTCTCGGGTTCGATTCCTAGACAGTTCAAACTAGAACGATCTAAAGATCTCTACTAATTTACCCTAGATCATCAACCCTAGGTATGGTATAAAAGATATATGACGTCGTAGGTATAAATTTAGCGTCACTAAGTAAGTACCTAACCTTATGGTTATGGTTATCCATAGGTAGATACTGTCTTCATCCGAATAACAGCATATATGCGTTGAAATATTCTTAAATTGAAAATTATTTTGGTATTAGGTTTGTATAAGAAATTCATTGTTTGTCGCCTTTTAAAGCTCGCGCAACGATTGCATCTTACTGAAAAGAGGTGCAACACGCTTTCACTAGATGGCACTTACTTAATAAATAGATCAAGTTTCGTGTTTTCTGCGTGATTTGCTTGAGTTAAGATGTATATTTACAAAAAATACAAAATTATCATTCTATTTGTCAATAGAGTATTGTGCAATTGCACGAAATTCGTATATAAATATTAATAAATTCAATCACAACAATTCCATAAATATCTTTTATGTTATCGTTAGCATTAGATTAAAGGATTTTGTAAAGGATTTAAAGCATTAAATTAAATTATTAAAGGGTATTTAATAAACTTTAGATAACTTAAGTTAAATGGTAAATGTTTATAGATTAAATCCTTTATCTAATCAGTTCTTCTTATTTGGCAAGAAAACGGAAAATATTGTCACACCTGAAAAAAAAAAGATTAATTGTTACCTTGCCAAATACAGAGATAAAAATTTCTTACGTTTACTATTAAGAAGCACTTAACACATGCGTGCTTGATACTCGATCGACACATCGACGGATATTTCGTAGTGGCGTATGCCGAAAGAAGCGACCGTTTACACATCTGCGTGTATTTATATAGATCTACTTCAAATGGCAGTTACCAGGAAGTTCGTAATGACACTCTCGCCCTTTGACTCGTGCCTGAAAAACCGACAACGCGAGCGCAAGAGTAGCTAGGCAAGTGACCAGGCAAATAGCAAGCGTGAGTTAACACAATCGCATTCGTTCCTCGTCTTTAATTAACTACTCACTTACAAACTTAATCAGTATATCACTAAGTGGATTCAAAATTAGCATTCAACAAAGTCTGGGCCTAAAAAGATTTTATCGATTCCATATTTAACCGCCCTCTGATTCTATAACCGACTTCTTACAGAAAAATCTAGGCAAATGATTTCTACAATATCAGCCTGCAGTCGACCACTGCTTGACATAGGTCTCTCGTAACTTTCTTTACAACACGTGCAACAGCCAAAGACTGCCCACCCGTAATCTTCACAAGGTTATCTATATATTTGGCAAACTCCCCCCACGCTGCGTTTTCCAGTACGTGGCCACCACTGTAGTACTTATTAAAATAAATTAGTATACGAAATTTACTAGTCATCAGTACTATGTACGAAGTTAGCTAAATCTTCTATCAACAAAACAAGTAATGTTGTGCAATATAACAAGTAATAGTCAACTATTGCGTAATAACAATACAGACAGTGTACAATATACGTATCATCTGTTGATGTATTATGTAGCTTAAAGGTAATATCACATGTAACCTTATTACACATAGACTGTAACTACGTAAGAGTAAGTGTGTGTACGTAGCGCTTAAATCTTAGGCCTGTGACAACACTGTTAATACCTTATTATTATTACTGTACTATGGTTAAATAAAATAAAAAATAATCTCAATTATACAAAAAAAAAATCAATAAATTGAGCAATATCAGTCATTTTTAGTATTCAAATACTTACACATCATTATTCCACCAAATATAAAGAAAGGTACTGCACATCCCATGCTGAGTAGTATCGGAAAAACTATATTACTGCCAATTGTTCCTATCCGGCCAGCCATCATAATTAGAGATATGGTTAACGATCTGAAATGGTAATACATAAATATGAAATGAAAACATTAAACACAGCTGTGATCTGTAAAGGTATAACTTTCAGTCACTGCAATTTTTTTCTGATAGTGCATAATTACTCATTACAATATTTATTTTATGGTTTGTATAAGTTACTTTATATAACTATGCGTCACTATGTGCTTCTTGAAAGAGCATAAATTTTAACAAATAGCATACAACCCGGAATATGAACGTAGTACGTGCGAAAAGCATAATATTAATAACTCGATTATTATTACTTGCATTAATTAATAATAAATAACAGCCCTTTGTTTTGTATTGAGCAATATTATAATGAAATTTTAGCGAAATAAAATGCTATGTGTGCGTGTTGGAGAGCGGGCAGGGGTTTGGGTGAATAAAGGTCGCGCCGCACGACGGACGTTGTGACCTTGGTTACAGGCGGCACAGAGCTAGTGGTAAACACAACAAAAGCTTGCTGTAAGAAATCTCTATTAGAGATAAGCTCGCCATTTGTACATCACTTTTTTAATTTTTATTGTTTTAATAACCCTGAGTTTAATAAATAATTAAATAAATAAAATAAAAATGAATAAACTATATGTTTTTACATATGTGTATGTATACTGTTTACTAATACATTTATTAGTATATTGCTTACTGACTTCAAACTGCTTTATGTAAGGAAGGATTGACGCAGTACATACCGACTTATCAAATTTAACATAATTTTAACAAAGAATAGAGATATTGACAGACTGTCGATAGGTCTGAAAGCCACGATATCTGCCTACTGGATCGCAACAACTTTCAAGACAAAAGAGGACCGCTCCTCATCTCCGTAGTCAATATTACTGAGAGTTTACAATAGACGAGTAACTGACAAAGGGTCTTTAAATACCAAGGCCTCAAACCGTTGCTAACTACTCACTAAAGTTTAAAAGGTTGTAATGAATTTTCTATGTAAAATTTAGAAAAGTAGCAACTTGTTTGAATTTGAAAGATAGTTGATCGAAAACAGGAAAATTTGGAAGGCTTTTATCTTACTTTGAAAACTTTGTTTTGGTATAGTTAAACACCCAAATTAGTTTATGAGGACTTAAAAACTGACTAAAATATTTGAAAAATGAAGAAAATATTGTTTATCAAATTATTGAAGATCAAATTTGCTGTTAGTATTTTCCTGTAGAATAGCTTTCATATCAAAAGGGGAGTAGTTACTATTACTATTAAATTTATAGTAGTATCTGACTTCTAATAGTAGTCTGTAGACTTTGATGTCCATCCGTCTGAATCTTTGTATGTCTGTCAGTTAAGATCCTTATTCTTTGACAAGTACCTCTAGAGTTTTCAAGCTTTAATAAATATCAAGTGTCAGTATTGATTAGGAATATAAATCACATAAAAGATATGGATTTCAAAATGTATCGCCGTATTAACTGGCGTCATAACTGATTATAACCTATAGGTTAATTTTTGTACCAGGTAAAAACTTTCTGTGAGCAATGGGGGCCATGTTGGTTTCTTTTCTTTTTTTCTGAAATGACTATGCAGTTGGCTGCTGTAGCCATAACTGCTTCAACGGGCTTTTGAGGCGAGACTCTGAAGGAGCTTCAGCCCATATACCGCTCAACGCTCAAGGGGAGGCTCGGCTTGGATTGTCGCTTTCGGGTTGCTGGTCTCAGCATAGTATTATATAATATGTGTCTCAGCATATAAAGTAGCCTATGCAGGGGGCTGCGCTTCTCGCCCAGAAACATAGGTATGCCTACTTAGCCAGTATACGACCGCTAGCTATAGGCCAATGAGTGCTGTCTTTTGGCAACTTACTCAGCTAGGACGAGGCTCTCAGGAGTTCAGAAAAAGTAGCACTGGCAGTCACCCATCCAATGACTGACCACATATCGCATATCGTTACTAATACATAAATATAACAGGACTATAAACTCGTTTCGTCTGGTCTAGAAACAAATGTCTATAAAAAATAAATATATATACCTGGTTGAAGTAGGGAAAAGCTCTACCACGAACGCCTGATATAAACCCATTGATGTCTGAGAAACTGCCGCATCCAGTGAAAATAAAGTAACTATTCCTGCGTTAGTTTTCACCCAAGGTAATGCTACGGTGCAACCAACGTTAATAGCTCCAGAAAATAGTATCAAATACTTCTTGCCAACTTTATTTACTAGTAGGCCGTTATCAAAATAAGACAAAAGGCAAAATGAACCAAATATGACACTGTTTATGTACGTTTTGGTCCCACTTTTAGCCTGAAAACAAAACAAAATACGTAATGTCAGAGTAGTTTTTTTTTATAACCAAAGTGGTTAAGATTTAGTTAGATTGTAGTCTACAAAAAAAGGTAAATTAAAATATCCTTAAATTTACAACTTTATCTACAAATTTAATAAAAATCTGGCCAAGTGCGAGTTAGACTTACTCACCGAGGGTTCCGTACCACTATTTACGTAATCTACAAACAGAAATTGTGCCGCTAAGCGGTCACCCGTTCAAGTATTGACCAAGCCCGACGTTGCTTAATCCTAAATATCGTTTCCATTACAAAAAATTGTAATTGTTTATAAACTCTTAATAATATAGCGTAAATCTATAGCAGCGATTATAGTGTGTGTGGTGAGAAATTCCGACTGGCACTTGATTGATTTTTTTAACACGCGTGTAATCTACACTAATATTATAAAGAGGGAAGATTTGTATTTTTGTATTTTTGTAACGAATAAAACCAAAAACGACTTTACTGATTTCAAAAATTCTTTCACTATTAGAATGCTTCGTTATCCCCGAGTAACATAGGCTATATTTATAAGTAGGAAAAGTTAGGGAATTCTACTAAAACTTCAATAATGTAACCCAAGTTGTAAAAAAATTAGCCATAAAATGTCTTTCATCGCATGCGTTGCGGAAACTTTTGAAGTTAGACTGTAGTATTGAAGTTGAAGACTTCGGAATACCATATGTCCAACTATTGTAGTTATGGCACTATTGCTACTTATTTACATTTAAAAAGTCGAACAAAATGCCGACCAAAATCACACCATGTTATCCATACTTTTGTGTTAATCCTTATCAAAATAAATAATTTCGTATTAAAGATGTTTCAAAACCTGTAAGATTACATATTGAACTATTCAAATTGGACATTCCATTTAAAAGATATTTAAAAATTTTAATGTAAACAAAATACCAATAGAACAATAAATGCCGCCGCGCCGTGATTGGCTTATACGCGCGGTCGGCTCCTTCCCTCCCTACGCAGTCGACGCAGCCGCTACTGAATATTTTGATTGTTTTCGAGGAAAAAAACTTTGCGAAAAAAAAAAGGATTATGGATAAAATTTTAATTGTTTATACATTTATTCTATGGTTTTCTCAATAGCATGTTCATCCAAACTGACCAAGACTAGTGTCGAATGTGATACTGTTTCTATTATAAATTGCTAAATGGCGTTGAACCGATAATTTTAAATGGTAATGGCTCGGGCCCGTGTCACGGTTGGCCAGTTTTCATTATTTCGTGTTATACTTTAGAGTTCACATTATTTTTCACTGCAAGTTTGAATTATTCCTGTTTTTACGATAGAGCTAAAACTTTTTAATTTTTTTGGAATAATAATAAGATGGCGCTATCTTATTTTAAACCAGCCTAGGGTTTTGTTGTTCTAGGTTTGAGTAAGTCATACAATGTCTTTTAAATCAATAATCGTTGAAATGAGAAGAAAACAGCTATATTTCAGTAACAATTATGAGATTTATCTGAATTCTAATTCTAAGAGGGACGATTTTAGAAACATATATTTTGATATTTATTGCTGAATGATATTCACTTTGCTTTATATTGAAAGTGATTACGCTGTTCATTAGTTTGCATTATTACTTACCTATCCAGCAGCTGTTCGTAGAACTAGTACCTACCTAATTAAAACGTTAAAATGAATAAATGGGTCGTGTCAGATTTACCTAACGAGCAAGAAACAATACCAGAAAAGACTCATGAGACTCGAATGACTCAAAGACACTGCATGACAAGCCTCGCGTCGCAATTTCTACACCGTAAAAAGTTATGCGATCCCATGTCGTATCCCAAGTCTATAAATATCTTATCATTCAATCGTCACATCAACAATTCCAATCCCTCGCAGCCTAGTAGATAGTGTGGCCAGCTGCTGTGCATAGGGTGTGGGATCGATCCCCGCACTTGACAAACATTTATGCCATAATATAAATATTTGTGTTTGTCTTGAGTTTGGGGACTTTAAGTATGATATGTATGTATTTACAAAAAAAAATTAATATTTATGTGTTTGAATCCGTTGTCTGGTACCCATAACACAAAATCTTATTTATATTTTTCAAATAATAAACAATATTTTGTGAATCTATTATTACAATACAGTTTTATTTACCCATATAAAAACTATCGTGAGTTGACAATCGCAAAGCAAAGATAAAATATAAAAAAATAAATAGAAACCTATTTACCAACCAGATCTAATACTAATCTATTATTTGTGAAATGAAAAGAATTATCTGTTTGTGCTTTAAGATTTCCCAGTAAGCAGTTTTTAAGAACCAATCCCATACATTTAAGTTTAGACGGAAGGAAAATCAATGAAAACAAAATATCTGTCTAAATGTATCGTCGCCAACGAATATTCAATCAATCTAGATAGCAAATTAAACTTACCGGCGTACACACTTCTATTTTTGTCGTATTTGTTTTAATAAATGACTGCTTATAAGTGTATTTGTCTAACATGTCACAAAAGGACCTAGAGCTACCGTCTTCACTGACGCTATAGTATTCAACAATTGTAGAAATTTGAGGAAACCACAGCCTTAGTATATTGTATCTGTAGGAATAAAAAAAAAATAGGTTTGTACTTACTAAAGATAATAGAACATAATATATTCTAACTTTTTTTTTTTTGTTATTTTAACACTACCACGTGTAACACATTAACGGTTTGAATAATTAATAATTGTAGAAAGCCGGTTAAGTTCTTGAAGATGAGGCCTTATAAGCATTGGGCTAGCTTCAAACTAAATATGACAAATTAATTTATTTGTTACCACAAACGTGCTGTCGCCCTAAAGTGAGTCTGGTAAGAATTGCTACTACGGATGGCATATTTATGAGGTTTTTGCTTAGGTAGAAATGGGGATGCACGAAGTTAAGATCTTACCTGGATTGTTACTCGTGCAGAAACTGTCGATTGTTAATTAAAAATATTTGTGGTCATACATATATCCGATTTTTATTTATTTACACACAAATACAAACTATCATAACAGGAGTTTCCTTATCCAAAAGTGTATTTAAGTATATTTATTTAAATCATTATTACATTATTCACGATTACAGTCCATAAATTATACAAAGTCACTTTCTTGAATAAATTTATTAATCAATCAGCCTATTGCAAACCACTGCTTTTACTAATGAACACAGTGTTTTAATATTTTTGGATTCATGATGATGCCCCTCAAGACTCTTCCTACATGAATTGCAAGTATCAGGACCCTCTTAATCATCGATTTGTTGTATCCAATTATACCAAATAAAAACGAAGTTGGATACCTCAAAGGGTAGAAGGGATATACTCCATACAAATCAAGGCAAAGGTACCTCGTTAATTTATTTTGATTGCACTCTCCTATGATAATGTATTATATCTCATGACTTTATTGTTAGACCGGTAGTGCCATACTTTTTGCGATACTTGGTCTCAGAACCTGAGGTGTTGAACAATTGATTCTAATCGTTACTTTATAACTGTCACTGCAATGTCACATCTTGAAAGTCTGACAATCTGGTATACTATTAATAGCTTAACCTGAAATATGCTTGCCAAAACCATTATTGTTCAAATCACTACATCAATGTTCTTGGTAGTTACAGTATAATATTCTTTATCAATTGCTTTAGTAAAGTCCTTCAACCTTGCTTGTAATGTTAAATGTATAAATCATCATATAAGCATCAGCCTCTTCTTTGGCGCGCCATTCCTTCCGGTCCTCTGCCTTTCGCATTCAGCCACCCTTATAAGGTCGTTGGTCCACCGGGCTAGAGGGCGTACTACGCTTCGCCTTCTCATACACGTCTGCTCCATCGGCCATTGGTCGTCCAACAGACGTGGCCAGCCCACTGCCACTTCAACTTTGCTAATTCTGCAAGCTATGTCGGTAAGTTATCTTTCAGATGTCCTCATTTCGATCCCTCAGAGACACTCTGGGCATAGCTCGATCCATTGCGCGCTGTGCGTCTTTGAACTTGTGAACCGGCCCTGCTGTAAGTGTTGGACGCACTGGTCAAAGACTGTCGTTTTCAGACTTTGCAGTATAATCAACGTGAACGTTGACAAAGCTTACCAAGTGATTCTCACCCTAGCTGGATCCCCTTATCGACTTCCTTTTTTTCCGGCCCAGTTGGATTCTCTGTCCAAGGTACACATAATCGTAGATTACTTCGAGTGTGTTACCCGCAACGTATACTGGCATTGGCACGACTTGTAGGTTGAACATGACTTTTCTCTTATCCAAATACATGCTGAATCCCACTCGTCAAGAGGATTCATCTAAGGAGTGCAACATATCGTTTAGACTTTTTCCAATGACTATAATAACGATGTCGTCGGCAAACCTTAGGTGTGCGTTGTATTCGACGTTTCTGTTTATGCCCCACCCAGCCCAGTTCAAGGATTTGAAGACATCTTCTAGCGCGTTGGAAAACAGTTTCGGGGATATGATGTCCCTCTGTCTTTTCAAAAGTCAAAAGTCAAAGTCAAAGTCAAAATGGTTTATTCAAATAAGGATTTTACAATCACTTTTGAATCGTCAAAGTTAAAAATATTATTTTTTGAACCCTCCCACCTTCCCGCCGGTTCACAATGTTGTTTATTTCTACCGAGAAGAATCCGGAGAGAAAATCGATAGTTACTCTTTTAAAAACACTATCAATAATACAAATAAACTAAAAATATAATTAATGTTTTAAATAAAAATTTTTTAGTCGTACTATTTTATGTTATTTCCATTTTAATTTGGTTCACCTATGCATCCTGTAATTGAGCATCATCAGTGCCAAGGATATTTATCATTTACATAGTCTGAAATATTGTAGTATGCCTTTTTACAAAGTACCTGCTTGATAAAAGATTTAAATTTACTTATTGATAGATTTCGAATTTTATTGGGAACTTTGTTGTAAAAGTGTATATATTGCCCCATAAAAGAGTTACTTATTTTGTGTAGACGTGTATCATGCACCAACAGCTTATTTTTACTTCTAGTATTTACTTTGTGAACGTCCCTTTTCTTGCTGAAACTAGTGATATTTTTATGTTCATATAAAAGATTTTCATATATGTACTGCGACACTAAAGTTAAAATTTTTACTTCCCTAAACCTATCCCTCAGAGATAACCTAGATCCTAATTTATAAATAGCACGAATTGCCCTTTTTTGTAACAAAAATATTGTATTTACATCAGTAGCGCTACCCCACAATAGGATACCATATGTCATTAAACATGGAAATAGCTAAAATATACTTTTTTTGCAGTGTCGACATCGGTCAATTGTCTTATTTTCTTGATCGCATACACAGCAGAGCTAAGTTTTTTGTCTAGGTTATGAATATGAGGACCCCATTGAAGTTTGGAGTCCAGCGTTATGCCAAGAAAGACTGTTGAATTAACAAGTTCTAATTGCTCGCCATTAATATTAATACATGTCTGTCTCTGGCTAACATTTGGTAATGTAAATTAAACACATTTGGTTTTTTTTTTCATTGAGTAACAAATTATTAGCGTTAAACCAATTTACAATTTTAGAAAGGGCACTATTTAATTCATTATAATATGTCTGTCGTCTCTTAACTTTAAAAAGCAAAGACTACATCTCTACTCTTACACCTCTACTCAGCGGGATGGCTTGTCTTATGGTCCTGGAACTAAACAGTATTCATAGCAGCATTGTAAAGATATTGTAGTACCTCAATATATCACCAGTCTATACGACATCGCTGCAGAGAATCTAGCACGAACTAGGTTTCAATTGAATCAAAGACTTCCTCTTAGTCCACAAACGCTGAAACTCGTAAATTTTTCCAGCGAAACAATTCGTGACGATTGTAAAGAACAGCTTATACACGTGGTTTAATTCTTGATTTTTAATTATATAGACTAAAATGACAGCTGAAATCGACCTTTTTTAAACTGTTGCAAGCTTAGTGCATAGTGTTGTAGTAGTGATTCAACAAATCACTCGTTTTGACTACTCCAAGCAAGTGTGCACAGCGGCGAAAATCATGAAATTCATATATTAAACTATACGTCGTAAATATATGTGGAACGCATGGTACTGTGTAATGTTTTTTTATAAATTTAGTTTATTTCTAATGCATATTATACAAAAATATATAAACTTCTATACATATAAAATGCTATGTCCTGAATAACTGACTGACGGATCAACGCACAGCGTAAACCGCTGATCGTTGAGACCTGAAACTTGGATGGTGTGTTTTTTGTATGACAAAGGCATCCGATAAGAAAGGATTTTCCGAACTCGCGCGATAAGGTAAATTTTGGTAAGTTGTTATACATACACCGGAGAATGTTTCTGACAAAGAAAAAAAGGGTCAGTTGCGAGTCAGACAGGTTCAAGTGCAAGTCGCACTCGCGCAATAAAGGTAAAACGATTGTAATGAAATTTTGGTAAGTTGTTATGCACACGACGGGGAAGGTTTTTGAGTTAGTACAACCCTTTCACAATAGGTTGGTGCGGTAGTTGTTTTAAAAAAAGAAACAACATTCGCCGGGTCAGCTAGTCTCCATATAAATTTTAACTGTGACTTTCATAGGTACTCCTAGGTCCGCTTAATTTTTGTAAAAAAGGGGTACAAAGTTTTTGCTTCACGTTTTAATATACCGAGTATAACTACGTCTGTGACGACCTAAACATATAAGCTATTGTTGTCATAATTAAGAAATTAACAATGAAATAAATGATAAGTGTGATATAATCTTGTATGATTCCCATTTTATTCACTTTTACTCTTTTTCTTAAAAGGAATGGGTTCTATGGTCAGTATAAAGAATAACTATTTTATGGAATTATGCCGAAATTAAAAATAGGCTTCCGTCTTGGTGTTTATAAATAGATAATGCTCCTAATCACGCCCGTAAGGTAGAAAAAACTTCCACTATGGCGTGGCGGAGAGTCCAAATTCAAGAGTGGCTGAACTCAAAGAATTAAAACATAGAAGACACAATAATTAAAGCAGAACTATTGGAAATCGTTAAAAAGAAAAGGCTAATTGTCAAAAGAATGTAGTTGATAAGCTTGCTGCCGAGTACAGTGTCACTATCCTAAGACTGCCACCTTACTACTGTGAAATAAATCCAATAGATCTAGTATGTGCACAGGTAAAGAGGCATGTCGCAAGAAATAACAAAAGTTTTAAAATGGCAGAAATTAAACAATTGTTTAGTGACAGTATACAGTAGGTGACACGGTGGTGGAGTTGTACATGGATCATGTTATAAAATAAGAGAACATAATGATGCAACTCGTTCACCTTATTGATGGTGAGGTTTATTATAAGTGTAACTGACTAAAATTCTGAAAGTGATTATTCAAAAATAGTTAATGATTAAGGAAATTCGGTTTTTATTATCTTTTTCCATCTCCTCCAACTAAGACTTTGGGAAATGGTTAGTTTAGAATGTTACCCATTGCATAGGCATGGGTATGGGTATGAATAAATAAAAACCCGACTGCAAAAACACTAAAAAGAAATAAACAGGTAAACGTAAAACATACCAAATATTTAAATTTAAGTAGACGGAACTAATTTTAAGCTAACTACTATAGTTTAAGCAATCTGCTCTACTATTTGGACTTGCATTGAATGAGTCCAGCCTGCTTATAGTTGAATATGTAGTTTGTTTTGAATGCAATTGTGTATGTCTTTTTAGTTCTTAATGTTTTTTATTATTTGTTTTTATTTACAGCTTTATACTTTTAATTTTTTTTATCGACTCGCGCTTGTCTTATCTACCCCATAACACTCGGGAGATAAATACCTTTTTATTTCAACCTCGATTATTATAAAAAAATTGACCAAAAAATAGTTGATCTAAACAAAAGATTGAATCATTCAGGTACAACACTATTTTTACGCTATCATAAAGTGGCAACCCACGAAAAGTCATTGTAGTCTATATAATTAAAAATCAAGGTTTAGACACTAAATCGGTCGGTAGTTCTTAAGTAGAGTTTTGTTTTACTTTTTGAAGAATAATACCACCACGCTTCCGCGCCATGCCTTACAGTATAATATTCTTTATCAATTCCTTTAGTAGCTTGAAATGTTACAGTTTAGGAAAACAGAAAAGTTTGAATTATACTTACAGCATCATACTGCAGAACATTAAGAAGCAAACCAATGCCATGTTTAAAACCAAAGGTCTTCTGAATAATGGTTTGGCGTTGCGGAGTCCTATTACCAGTCGATGAGCTAAGGTTTTATCAGTCTTCGTTTCAAAAGTTTCATGAGGTGCAGAAATTTTTTCTTTCCATATATTCTTATACTGTTGAGAAATAAGGGTTAATAAGTCATTACACAGTTTAGTTTTTGTTTTTGTAAAATGGAAATAAAACAGCACCACTCTAAATTATTAAGAGATAAAATTAAAAAAAAAAACTTATTCTTGGAAATACGAGTATATCAGAAGGGGCAAAAGTTAAATTTCAGAATAACTTGAAAATAAAGCATATTGTTCTAAAACAAATTGTGACCAAAATGTGTTTTTAAATTTGTGCTGGGTATAATGGTAAACTTTACATAAATGAATTGAATTTTCAGTAAGTAAATCAGTTTTAATAAATTGTAAACTGTGTAGTAGGTTTACTAGCAATAACATAATACAGCAAATAAACTCCAATGGAAAAAAATCCAAAAAAAATTAAAAAGAGTTTTTGATTTATTTTTATAATTAAACAAAAATTAAGCTTAAATATCATAACAATATTGCTTATACTAAATGCTAGGACTGTTATTGACAAATTTTCAATAAATATATAATATTTGTGTTATTAATTTGTAATGGTTTTCGCTCATACAACGTTCATATTTCGCGTTGAATGCAAGGCTTTAAGGTTTATTTTATTTAAAAGCTAAAAGTGAATATTGAAGCTCTGTTTATGAAGTTGCTGTCAAGTGCTAAATTCTACTAATGTAATGACAATTCATTTTTGTATAAATGGATTCAGGTAAATGTATTTCGTTTCATCATTAGGTTATCATTATTTTTACAAATACTCTTATATAATTGGAATTGACTGTTTACGTCATGTAACACCATATTTAACATTTAAAATTATGTTAATTTTAAGTACATTTTTTAATTACATGAGGTTAGTTTTTTAAAAAAATTACCGGATAAGTTTCTTCTGGAAGTCCAGTGTTTTCTTTATAAACACCAATTAAAATTGCCCTTGCTTCTTCGTATTTGTTCTGAGTTATTAAATATTTTGGACTTTCTGGTATAAATATGTACATCACAAAAGCTCCTAAGGGCCACAGCGATCCCAAGTATAGAAAGAAGTTCCATGTGTTAAGAACTGAAAATATGGAAATTTGGGATATTAAAACTCTATTATTAGTAATCAATGATTTATCAAAATGTTTAAGTTTTTTTTGGTTAAGATAATCTTAAAGTATTACAAAAGATATAAGATTAATTTCAACGTATTGCACTAGATAACAAAATAATATAGATTTTAGAGACTTCAGTTCAGTCACTTCCCGATTGATTTCGGACACTTAATTAAAATCCATTTGATACACAGTTCAAATCTAAAGCAAAGCTGGAGTGTTAAAAAGCCAAATTTCATGCAATTACATACAATGCTTTTTATGCGACCAGAAAAAAAAAATATAATAATAAAATAGTATTATATATTATTATTTCTAACTAAGTGCCATTTAGTGAAAGGTTTACTCGTTGCTCGTGGTTTAAAGTTGCAAGTACATACTTCATGCAACGAGTTGCCTAGAAGACAACTGATATGATACTAATTTTGCTATATTCATCACAATTAAATTGGATACTTACGGGTGTATAAAAAATACTTTTGATAAATTAAAGAATCATGCGGATAAAGAATGCAATGATTGTTCATATTTTATGATATTAATTTGGATTTTAAAGTATAAGAGTAGATAAAACATCTGAAGCTGTACTTACAATATTTCTCACAGTTGCTTTTTTATGTTTACCATATAAAATTTAGGCTTCGCATACTCGCATTTGTATACTAATTCCATTTTTTAAACTATTTATCTTGTATATATAGATAAGCACGCATAAAACATTCATTTATTACTCTAACCTATAAAACCATTAAACATTGTTGTTCTCCATTCCTGAGTCAATACACCCCAAGCATATAAGGCTATCAGTACTTGAGCAACAGAAGAGTAGGACGATTGAAACAGCATCACACGATCTCTGATATCATTTGACAGATATTCTGAAGTCAGTGTGATCGTGGGGTTCAACGTCGCTCCAAATCTGTTGAAAATATAAAATTTTAAAACATGAATTAATGAATAAAACATTTTTACTTACAACTAAACACAGCGCGGGAATAATTTACGCTATTGAAGTTACTCAGCTATGCTTTCTTTAAGTTTCTTTTTGTTCCTCTACAAGATCGAATTCAAATTGAGGTCTTCCGGAAGAGAACCTAAATAAGCAAGCTGTAGTGGCAATGGGCAAAAGCTAGCCACGTATGTCGAAGAAGCGACAGCTGATGGAGCAGACATGTCGTAGAGTGGAGACCACAAGCGAAGCGCAGGATGTTTTCGATGCTTATATTTTATAAGTTTATAACACAATTTATTATTTTGGAAATAATTTTCAGTTATTAACTCAATTAAATTAAAAAGACTGTATAAAACAACGGCAAGTTTTTTTTGAACATAAGGCATTTTTGTAGTTTGCATAAAATCAGCCTCAGCACTTCTGTCAAGTAATAACCCGGTGCAGTTGACTTTTCGGTTAACATCCTCGTTGCGTTTCGGAACGGCCTATTTACGGTGATTTTGTTTTCTGCTGAATGGGTTTTGGAATGCAACCTAATGAGTGGTTTTTGCTGATTCAAATTTTAAATTTTTTTTTAACCCTTGTTGAAATTGAGGTTTGTTTTATACAAAATAGAATTCACTTATAAATGGTGAAAGAAATTAAGTTAAAATATATTATATCGAGATCGGCTTCGTTTTCATAAACAAGATTAATACACATAAACCATACACCATACATAGATACATAAAAGATGGAAAGAAATTAAATATAAAACTAAATAATACTTACAAAACACCTTGAAAAAATTTGACTGTTACTAATACTTCATAAGATTGACTAGAACCTTCAAATATTGTTAATATAAACAAAAGTCCATAACCTGCGATAAGAAAAGGTTTGCGTCCAAATGCATCGGTTAAGAACCCAGCAATCACGGCAGATAGTAGCATTCCTTAAAAATAAATAGATAAAAAGTCATTAAATAAAAAATATTGAATTTGAGAAATATAACAGTTGCAGAAGAATTATATTAGTAAAAGTGTGTCCGAACATATTTTTATCATGCAAACTGTATGACACTTAATATCCTTAACTATGGACGTTTCTCTAACTTAAGACGTGTTATTATTTTTTATTTTTCGTTATTGTTAGGGCAAGGTTGATATGAAAGAAAAAAAGGGTCAAGTGCGAGTCGAAATCGCGCACTAAGGGTAAACCGATTGTAATGAAATTTTGGTAAGTTGTGCCCACGCCGGGAACTGGTCAAATGCGAGTTGGACTTGCGTACTATGCGTAAACTGATTGTAATGAAATTTTGGTAAATTTATGTGCACACACCGGGGAATATGTCTTTAACAATAGATGGCGCGCCATTTGTTTAAGAAAATATAAACAACGTTCGCAGAGTCAGCTAGTTATTATAAAAAAAAAACCAGATATAAATATATGTATGAAATCAACAAAAAAATAAGTTATTTCATAATTCACAACAATAATAAATAGCAATAAATTAATTACATATTTGAAGCAGCAAAATGTTTATAGTTATGAATATTATGTTAACCGAAGATTGTATGGGAAAAATCTGATTCTGATTAAACTTAATGGAAAAAAAATGTTATTCTATGATGATAGTAGTCTAACAAATTGTTGTATAAAATTGCCACTTTTCTTTAAAGGTATCATTATTAAATTTTAAGACAAGTCTACTATAACAGCAGTACCAGAATGATTCATTGATAGACTTACCTAAAAATGGAATTGCAGAGACTAGTCCTTTTTGGACTAAGTCCATTTGAAGATCACATTCTGCATGCGGCAATATAAATGCTGTAGAATTAGTAACTAGAACACTCGATATCATACCAAATAATGATGAAAACAAAAGTCTTATATGGAATCTGCCGAACGTGGAAGCTTTTAAAGCTTCATTCACTTCTTGCATTGGTGCAACAGCTTTAGTCTCCATTTCATGTTTAACTGTAACGTAAATTATAAATGTAAGCTATTATGATACTAAAAAGATAATGGGCAAAAGTCTATTGACCTTGGTCCAAGAAATTTTAAATTTGCTCTCAAGCTTGACATAAAGATGTTGATAATCAAAACATACGATCAAACACAATATTAGAACATAAACAGCTATCTCAATAAAATTATAAACAGTTTTATTGAATATTAACAACATTATATCTCATTTTCTGCTGGATAAATTTTTAAGGTCTTCTACAAAAAAAATATGTAATTAAACAGTTGCAACTTCTAAATGCATCATTCTTTAATTCTAGGGCTGACCTTAGTTTTATTGGACCAATTTGCCCACTTTCCTTTGGTCTAAATTACCTAGTAATTTTCTAATACCACCAAGGTGGTAAACAATCTTATGGCTTTTCTGATGTTTTACTGGCTAATTTCTGATGTTTTAATCGCATTTACTGGTAACCTTAGCCTAGAAACGCTTGGAACAGCCAAAAAAATCACCATTAGGTTGCAGACCCTTTTAGAATCTAATTATTCCTTAATTAAAGAACCCTATACTGTAGTCCCTAGATAAAACCCTGGCAGTGAGGCACAATCAAAGCATAAAGGTGTGCTTAGACAAAATTCTTCCTTAATTCTAAAATTCACCAGGAAACATTCCAGCGAACATAAGGAATTTTGCGGAAAATTTGATTTCCTTTCTAGTAGGATTTTTGGGTTAAACATAAAGTATAACAGTGAAAATTGCATCTATTTTTGTGCAGAAGTTTTTGTGTTTAGTGCGTACAATCAAACTGACAGACAGGCGAAAAATAATTCTAAGGATAATTGTTTTGATTTTTATTGCTCTTATAAATACTGAATATCTCTTATGTATACAGACATCATCCAGACAGGAGCCTATAATTTTAAGTAGGTATAGATTATCTACTAGCGACGACTCATAAATTTTGACGCTGAAAGTGATGTAATGAGCCATGATAAATCCCTTGGGACCAATTATACCTCTGAACCGACTAATGATATATGTTATAACACAAACATGTAAGGTGTTATAATAATTGATAGAAACAGTAGCGTTGTTAAGCTTATAAATTGTTCGCAAATGAGCAAAAAAATATAAACATCTTATCGGTATAATTGATGAAGTTCTTTATTTTTATTAATTAATTGTTAAATAAATTTTTAGGATTTCAAGATTTAGTTAAATCCATAGGAACTCTGGATTAGGATTGAAGATATTTTAAAGCCTTTGAAGTCCGTGCAGCCACCCCTGTGCCAAAAATCAAAAGGGTTCTTTGCAACATAAAATAATAAGTTGTGTAGTTTAGCAAACGGTCAGCTCCAAAATGTATTTTGCCAGTAAACGAAGTGAATTGAACTGATACTTAGTCAGCAAAAGAAGTTATTAGATTTCTGAAAGCTCGGCAACGCTCAGGTGATACCCCTGGTGTTGTAAGGGTCCATAGGCTACGGTGACTGCTTACCATCAGGCGGACCGTAAGCTTGTTTGCCACCTTAGTGGTATAATAAAAAAAAAAACGAGTTGCACTCCGGGAGTGCCGGCAGAAGTAAAAACCTTTACACACGATTCGCGCTTAACACTCAAATATGTCACAAGACATGTCTTTGACATTGTCAAGAAATAATAATGTTTGTTTATTTTCTTTTTTGACGTAGTATATTTGACATCGCAATCTGTCATAGAATTAAAATTCCATATCCAACCTCCCTGTACTACTCATAATCGCGAATACTAAAAATAAAAATTATAATAGGCGTGGCATTACGGTTTCCGTATTTTACAGAGACAAAGATGCACTTTGTTCAATTTCCATATTTTAAACACTTTATATACACGAATTTTACGAATACACAGCAGTATGGCCACTACACAGACGGTCGAGCCATCAGCTGTCACCATCCATGGATGCGCGTAGCACGCTGTAACATAAACACACACGACCATTCGCGCAAGCTAAATGAAACAGCAGGCATACATTTTCGCCGCGCCGTAGAAAGAGAGGGGGATACTCCCTCTCCTACGCCGCGCCAGCTGTCTACTCTCCATCCGTCTTACGAATTTTCACGATCAGGACACGTGACCTGACGCGAGTTTATCATTTTTTACCCATACCAAAAAAAGTGCACAACGCCGCTAAAGAAGTTTTCAATTTCAAAAAAAATTAAATATATATTAGCTGGTATTATGATTTTGGGCAACATTAAAATTGATATTACAGAAAATTAAATATATCTGCAGCAATATTAGTAATAGACCAGCAAAATTCGGATTTTATCAAATTTGATCAAGCTGTTATATGAATTTTGCTTTGCTTATCATACAAAGAGTACCAAGGTATACAGGCGCGATCGGATTCTGGCACACTCACTAGCTGTCAACGCTGTTTGTGAGAGTGTATAAATCAAACCTAACTGCTCGTCGCTGAGCTCCCCGCAACCTAACAGTTTTTTATACTCGAGCTAACCGATTGTGTAATCTTGCTGACTAAATAATAATTTTGTATAAGATTATTTATTTAGCAAACATAAACATTCTCAAGCTGACCAAATATCTAGCTATTTTCTGAGAATCCTTGTTAATATTTATATGACTGTAGCTTTTAAAACAAAAAAAGGGTGTTTTCGTTTTGGGATGAAGAATCATTATTTACGTTAATTTTGTCACCTATTAACCGTTAGTGTAGCATTGATATCAAAAATATCAAAATTTTAGTATGTAGATACCATCTTTAACAAACTGGCTGGCGTTTGTTTACGATATTTCACTCTTGCCACCAAAAAAATAAACTTTAGACCCATGTCCAGATGTGGAGTTTTGGTCTCATTCTGTTAAACTGCCTATACATATTCATTGTTTATGGAAGTGTGTGTGTGTTTTGCAACCAATAATTTTGTTTATAACGTTTCAAAGCTTCACGAAATACAGGTGTCGGTGGCAAAAGTGACGTTATCAAAAGCCTAGCGAAGGCGTCAACCAGCAACCAATATGACACTAAGAAATAAAAAAAAATGTAACGTTACGCATTAGTGCGATTTCTGTAAGGCAAAAGCACGCGTGCTATTTAAAAGATTCATTATGCACCTTGAAGCGATACAAGACACCTTTCAAGTCTGTTGAAGACTCGTTAAAATTTGCACATATGTTTTGTACTAAGAATGTGAATTTATTATTTAATTTAAAATATCTTGAGCAAATGTAAGCTGAGGATCGTCGACAATTCTCACAGCCCTTCGTTGAACCGAGTCAAAAGGGCCAAGCTGGTATCCGGGTGCACCCACCCAGAGATAGCAGCAGTACTCCATATGCTGTACCACATTAGCTTTGTCTGTTTCTGAAGTGTGGCTTAATTAGTGGGGCTATAAGACAGATTACAGAACTCGAAGTCAATATAGTTTACAGAGGGTACCTACTCTTTTATATTTAGCACTTCTGTCATCTGTCACGTCTAATTTTGTGACAAGGGGTATAAGCATAGTATGAAGACGGGAAAATTATAAGTGTTTAGATGATAATGTATTTAGTTTGCGCTGTCATGCCAGCTAACGGCACAGCGCGAACGTAGCAAACAAACGTAGCGAACGTACTTTAATATAGTATTAAATTAAATATTTAAGGGGGCTTCGATACAACGAACGTGATTTTTTTGCTTGATTTTGAAACGGCAACTGGTTGACGCTTAAAATATTAACAATATTTAGTTATATAGTCACTTTAAAAATAAATAATTTAATTGAAATAAAACAAATATTTAAGAGGGGCTCCCATACAACAAACGTGATTTTTTTGCCGTTTTTATAGATAATGGTACGGAAGCGATCGTGCGCGAGTCCGATTTTTAGGGTACTTTAAATCGTCAGTCTATTGGCTATTGCTATATTATAGCAGTCTTTGAGCTAAATCGGTTATGAGACTATGACCTAAGCCTCTTTCTGCAAAGAAGAGTACCCCTCCAGGATGGCGGGTTAGGTATGATATTTATTAAAATGACGTATTTGTAGTTTAAACAATTAAATAAGATTCATTTCTAGCATTTTTGAGAATAATACTCTTTCCTCTAAAATAATAGAAAGTTTTAATGGAAATAACATTTTAAAATTGCGCGTTTAACACCGAGGAGAACCAGTTGTAGGTAATACTTAACTTTTAAAAATAATATTATATATGTAAATTCGTTATTAGTTGTGTTGTAGAGATTTGAGAACTGCGACTATCAATATATACAAAAAAAAAAAAACCGGTTTTTGGAGCCGGTTGTTTTTTTTTTGTAAAAATTTTTTATTTTTTGCTTTTGAGTGGCAACGAGCTCTATCCCACGGTATCAATAATGGTTTATAAAATAAACTGGATTAATCTGAAAATTTGATGTTATCGGCTTCTCTAAATTTAGTATGGCGACATGGCACTTATCGCATGATACCTAAATAATTATGCAAATACAGTTTTTACATGCCTATTTTTCAACTTTAGAATATGCCATCAGTACTAAATTAAAAACACAAAACTTTTTCTACAAACAAAAAAGTAGATAGATATTTTTGTGGCGCGATTCTTTTTCATTTTAATTTTTTTTTAATTAAATCGAGGCAAATTAATAAAATTCATGCTGCCAGTTTAGTTTATTTAGTTACTCTTTTATAATAGCGAAGTAGAGTGTAACGTGGAGTGGAGACACGTACTACTACTACTACTACTACTACCTATCTCTCACAACTATTGACACAGATATTAATAAGCGCATATTACATTTTTAAGTATGTACCTAAATGATAAAATATTTCACTTCATGTCGCGAAACTAAATGTATGGAAGCTAAAAACATCAATTTTTCCGATAGATCCAGATTATTTTATAAACTATGATTTTATTATTATTTTTATATACCATTGAAAAGAGCTCGTAGGATCAATATTCAAAATTTCGATATCGTGTATGGTTGAGAAATAATCGAGTGAGATTACTAATCGTTTCTACCCTGTATACCTACTACTGCCGTGGTTTTTTTTTAATATTCGTGACAAACCATTTAGCTTAACACAACCTTAACTTAACGTAACACTTGACTTGCATTAAGATTTCGCAAAGGGACCCCTGAATCGAAAAATTATTTTGACACATTCAGTAGTCTTAATGGCGTTTGTATTGTCGGCATGATTAATATGGTATACATAATACAGATTTCTAGAACTAAGAGTCTCTTAGCTAAGCCACGGACAGACGCAAAGGACAAACATACCGAGACTATGGGGGTTCCGTACTCAACAAAGAACCATTATAGTTTTCTAACGGTTTTAAAAGCCTTTATTGACACATCTTATTGTAATAAATTTTAAGTTTGCAAATTTTATAAATGCTATTAGCATTTAATTAAGATAAATGTTAGATCAATTCAAAGAATAAATGTGAAAATAAGGCAACTAGTTTTCTTGTTTATTTTTTGATTAGTCTTCGCCCGCGACGTCATCTGCAAAAAATAATAAATAAATATAAAATACTTTTGGACATTACTTACAGCGCCATCTGGTCGCAAAGTAGGAAAAGCTTGTGTTATGGAAAAATAATAAATATTTGTCTTGTGCGAAAATTGAACCCACACCCCTCGATTCAGCAGTCGGGTCATTACCCACTGAGGCACTGAGACGACAATGTGTTTTTGTTTGTTATATATCCTCATTGCCCCAGGGCACAAGACAAAACTTTTATTATTAGGTGTTTGTTGTGGACTGGGTGTTTTCTATGTATAATAGGTATGAATATACAAAAAAAAGAATATATGTGTATAGATATTGTATCCGTTGACTGGTGTACATAGCACAAGCTTTGCTTAGTTTTGGACCAGGAGGCGTTGTATGTTATGTCCAAAAATATTTATTATTACCATTATCATTTTTTTTATTTTGAGAACCATAACTACAGTTGTAATAAAAGAGACAAATTTTATCGAAAAATTCTTACTCCAATGGTGACCGTTTTAAAGAAAAAAACTGAAGCCTCAAAGGATCAATTTGTTTACCGTGTGTCTGTCTGTAGGTTATGACCCATTATCTCAGAAACTTATATTACGTTGCAAAAAATTAAGTTTCTAAAAATCTATGGCACATATTTTGACACTGGCAAATAAAAACAAAACGTATGTACCTAGGATAATATTTCAAATAATTAATTTGTAGTTGTGTCACAAATAATCATAAGTTGGTATATAGTTTACAAAAATTAAAAAAACTAGTTTACTTTACTCTTTATTATTATAATCACTTACTTGAGTTGGATATTCTTAGGATCTGACTCTCACTTAGTATAACGTATTCGACCTGAGGGGTTTACCAATAACCATTGGAAAGTTCTAATATCCACCTACAGCATACAGCATCACACCCACGTCACTAAGTGCAATGTTTTGTAATTGTTAAAACAAACCAAATAAGCTCATACTCGAAGTGTTTACTAGAAGCCATTAAAGACTTTCACTATCTACCTTCTATCAGACAACAGTTCAATGACCAGACCATCTCGACGGAACCAAATCATTCTGTTGTCATCGGTACAAAATAATTAATCGATACAAAAATTAGACGTTGGTTATGTTCGATTTCCAAGATTTGTTTACATTACATGGTTAGAAGTGAAGTTAATAAAAAAGGGTAAAAAAAAATTATTACAAACTTACATCTGCAGCTAGAGATTAAACGTGACGGTAAGTTTGTCCTATGTCTGTCATGTTTGTCATCTCTCCTTGAAGTTGAAAATCAATAATTTGCAGAAAAGGTTCAAGAACGTTAGTTATTGTTATTGTTAATGGAATAAAATTTTTAAGTATTTAAGTTTGTTACGAAAATTGTTTTTCTTTTCACTTGATAACTATTTTTTGCATAAAACACGACCCACGAAAAGAAACAATTTATAATATAATTCAATTCAACAACTAGAAAAATCGATATGTATGTAGCTACCTAAATACAATTTTAAAATGTGAAATATTTCCAACACACGTGCTCGTTGTCCAACATCTTTAAAATATTACGACAAACAGTAACTTGTGCAAAAGAGAAAAATAATAACCATTATTTCTTACCCGACTCAGTCAATACAGACGACATATTAATTTCACTCATTTCTTAGCTCACTCCTATTACAAGAAAAAAAACAAAATATTAAACAATAAAAACACATCCCAACACCACTGAGTACTATTATAAACTATTGTTTCTTAATATATGTTAAATATAAATAGATTCGATATATGTATCACTAGTGAGACGAGACTTTGATATAATGTTATTCAATTTAATTGGAGCTTGATATTTTTAAGTATTCCGTTACGCACGCAGTTTTTCAATTTATCATAAAATAAACACGTGTTGCCTAAAGACTAATTTCAGTTCAGTGCGCCATCTTATGATGTAATTTTAAACGATGAATGATCATCCATTCTAATATTATACTTACTAATATTATACCTAAATTCGTAGGTAAGTTTGTTTGATCGTTTGCCCTTCCTTGACGTCCTTAAACCTCATATAGCAAAATTCAAAAATTCCTTAAATTTAAGAATTTTACTTTAGTACTTTACTTTAGTATGTATTAACAAAAAAAAAACAGACGAATTGAAAACCTCCTCCTTTTTTTGATTTTGGTTAAAAAATATTTTATAAGTGTTATTACTTAGTTATACAGGTTTGTATCAGATGTCTGGTATCCATAGCACAGGCTTTGCTCAGCTTGGGAGCAGCTGGCGATGTGTGTAATTATTTAATTCATTTACTCGCCGTGCCCCACGACTTTGCCCGCAGAAATAAAGAAAATTAGAATTATTGATAGAAATAAAAACATATTTACTTAAGTAAAGTTGAAGAAAAGGCACAACCGATATTCTTTCAGAATTATTTATTCGTTGTCAAACTGGTTAAGTTTTTGAAGTAAAAGTTGTAGAATGTTAACTTAGCAAGATGTCGTTTAAAAACAACATAATGGTCGTAAGACACTATTTCCAGATGTGAATTTGCTTTGAAACACATATTATAAAACTTCCTTTTTTCTAGTGCATAACCTTACTTAATGTTTTTCTTTTATTGTATTTAATGCTAAAGAAAAGTTGTAAGTTAACATTTTGTTAACACTTGTGTAAATTTCTAGAGCATAGACTATAAGTTGTAGCACCACATGCACTTCATACTATGCTTTCTGCTAGTAGGTTTTGCTATGCCCTGCACCACGCCATTTTGCCCACTCCAATTTTGGCTTGATAATAATCATCCGATAAAGGTATTATATATAAATTTTCCCGAAATGTCTGCACTATGGACCATATCCTTCAAGGATACCCCGAAATGTAACTAAAACGTAATTTTTACATAAAAAATTTATATCCGTACCTGTTCTCTTCTCTGTTCGTGGGGGAATGGGTGGAGTGGACACCCTAGAGCTAAGGCGTAAGATGGCACTCGCTGAGCACATCTACCTTGTTTTTCATAACACGATAGACAGCCCAAGCGTGCTAGAGTATTGTGGCGTGGTGGTACCAAGGGTTGGTCAGCTGGGCCCTATGGATCGCGCGCGGCCCCTGCCCACGGCGCCCCCGGCCCGCACCGAACACGCCCGACACGCTCCCATCCTCCAGGCCTGCCGCTTGCTCAACGCTTTGATCTCTCAGTACCCCGATTCTGATATTTTTTTTATGAAATATGCATGATTACATACAAATGAAATTAGAATAGGTTATGTAAATATAGCTCAGAAAGTTTCTACTGTTTATATCCCTGTTTCACGTGTTGGGAAACTGTGAGTGATGCAGGTGTCTGATGAAAAAAAAAAAAAAAATGAAACCATTGTTATTGTCTCTCGGTGTCGCTAGTTAGGTTATATCTGCACCTTAAGACCTATTTATCATTCGTGTTGAATAATTTTATACGTCAGATGGTGCAACGTTTTAGTACGCGTATATATACACGATTCTCGTAACGTGTTATGTTATCTGTTTGAACAGGTGTATAGATGAGTATAGAATATCGCAGTTTAAGAGGCCCCCCGGATGCACATATACATTATTATTAAGCTGATATCTACGATGTTAATCTCAAATAGAGTTCATTTTTCTGTAAGAAAAATATTTTTCGAATTGGCGAACTTAGTGTGAAAAGTGGAAATTAATTAATCACAATTGTATCACATAAAACATAGAAATCCTATTACAGTATAATTCTCTAGCCATATACTTACTGAACATTATATGCAATAAATTATGTTCCCGTTTCTATTTGATAAGGAGCTATGGATCAAAAATATGTAAACGATATATCGCTGTCTATCAATATCCATTTTTAAAATGTAACAAGTAACTATTTCCACTTGAAATGATAGTCTCATTATATTTATAATCTTTTCAAGCGGTAAATATACACAAACACGTACCGGAAAGTAAACATCTTATCTGAAAACGATAAAATCGTCGTTAGAAACAACTTTCAGCAGCTCAGTAGCTTAAGAAGTGGGACAAGTAAAAGACGTCAGCACAAATCCAATACCGCCTGTGGGGCTTTGTTTCAATCTCTTATTTCTACGGAGAAACTATTTCTGCAAGAGGAACATAGTAGAGAAGTGTTTATAGACTATAAGAATTAGGTTTTGGGAGTAATTTTGATATAATAGCATAGAGAGATTTATAAATTTACTATCTATTTTGGTATTAATCATCTAAATTACAATGCAAGTGGTACTTTTAGAAACGTAGGTAGGTAATTAGTTTTATAGCTTATTATTACCACTGCCATGAAATCAATGAAAAAACTTAATGAACTGTCGTCTAGTTTTAGTGTCGCGAAAAGTTCTGATTGTGATAAAGTGTTTGAATTCGAAGTAAGTTATCGTGATATCGATCGTTACAGAAAACTATTAGAAGGTGCTTACAGTATTTTGGCTATAAACTTAGATGAAAAGTCTACTGAAAAATTTGAAGTGGAATACGACGAATTTTTCTCTATGTATTACTCAATACAAATTATATATATTAAGGAAAATAAAAAAGGCAACACCCTTCAGGAAAAACAATTAAGCGAAGGCTGTATTTCCTTACCAAAAATTAATGTTACAAAGGTTTACAGGTGAGCATACTGACTGGCCAAATTTTATATCCCTTTTTAAAAGCTTGACCCACAGCAATAATCAGCTTAATCTTATACAAAAGATGCATTATTTACTAAGTGTTCTTGACAAAGATCCGTTAGCTTTACTGCGTTATCTGACAATTTGCCCCGAAAATTATACTGTTGCTTACTAATTACTAATTAATCTAGATATGAAAATAAGCGGCTTATTGCTGACAAGTATTTGGAAGGAATATTGTCATTACAAAATATTACTCAGTGCAATTCAAAATCGTTAAAACAATTTGTTGTGTTTTGAATGAAAATACTCAGGCATTAAAGACTTTAAATTTTGACATTGAATTCTGGAGTTTTGTTTTGCTACATTTAGTTTTACGCAAATTAAACCTAGACATCGGAAACAAATTTAGACAACCTTAATAACAAATGAAATACCTTAATTCAATCAATTAATGGTGTTCTTGAAATAACAATTGCGAATATTAGAAAATGTTACATTAAGTAGCAGTAGGCAAGTGTTCTCATGCCACTGTTACCTTGGGAACCTATATGTCCGTGTTGCAATGAACATCATCTAATTAATCATTGCAAAAGGTTTGAAACATTGACACCAGATGAACGTAAGGAATTTGTAATTAAGCGCATACTCTGCTTTAATTGCTAAAGACCACATAACGTATCCAAATGCATTTCAAAAAGTGTTTGTCAATTTTGCCACAATCGACATCATACTTAACTGCATGTTCCTTTGTCTACAATCAATACAGCTAGTACACCAAATGATATTACAGAATCAACTAACTCTTCAACTGAATCTTCAAACCTACAAGCCTTACATGGCGTCAATGCTAATTCTACAGTGCTACTAGGGACAGCTTGGGTAAAGATTCAAGATGTCTGTGGTTATCATTCTGCACGAGCTCTCATACATTGTGATTCTCAAGTTAGCTTAATTTTTGAACATGTAGCTCAAAAATTAAAACTGAAACTGTCCAAATCAGCTATAATCCATGGTGTTGGCAACTCTGCTGCTCAAGAAACTTGTGGTTTAGTTCAGGTAAAAATAAAACCTGTACATACCTCATATCCTATATTAAGCAGTAATTTTATTATAATGCCTCAAATAACGCGCAACATACCAGCTGCAGAGGCTGATTTAGGGATTGCATATGTGCCACAATACGCCATTGGCTGATGCTACTCTTACCATTCCTCGTTGTGTTGATTTATTAATAGGTGTTGATTTGTATAATGAGGCATTAGACGGAAGGAGTTTAGGTGTTGGTATGCCTACAGCCTACTCATCTATATTTGGTTGGATTCTAATGGGTCAAGCTCCAACAGCATCTTCAAAATTCAGTCTGGGAATCTGAAGAACCTCCAAAACATCTCTGATCCTGAAGATATCCTATCTGAAAGGCATTTTGTTGAAAAATTATACACGGGATATATCTGGTCGCTTCACTGTACGACTGCCCTACAAGGTACCTCACAATCCTTTAGGAGAAACATACAGTAACGCCTTGAAACGATTAAAAATTTAGAACGCAGACTCAAGGAGTTGTGTACCCTATTTATGCAAGATTATTTGCATAAACTCCAAGTTTGATGCATCTACTCCAAGTTTGATCGGAGTATCATTAAACTAGACACTCATGGCTGGTCCCAAATTACAGCAGAATATTGAACACATAATACTGAGGTTCAAAACTCATCTTATTGAATTCACCTGTGACATTAAACAGATGTGCAGGCAGGTTCAGATGCATGAAGAAGACTGTTATTATCAAAGCATATTATGACGAGAAAGCCCAGATCATCAACTCCAAAACTATGAATTGGCTACTGTAACTTATGGGTTGTCAAGTTCGGCTTTTCAAGCAATAAGAGTAATTCATGAACTCGCTCATCTCAATTCAAGATTCAAGACAAATTTGTTGATGATGTAGTGATCGGATCAGACAATTTAGAAACTGCGAGGTGCTTAAAAGATGAAATCACTAGCATTTTATCACAAGGTGGTTTTCATCTTAGTAAGTGGACTAGCAACTCTACTCCAATCCTAGATACGCTGCCAGAAGCTCATTGCGAACTTTCGTTTCGTTCAAAAAGGAGACGGCATTTTTAAGGTTTTGGGAATTGAATGAAATGCCAAGTTAGATACTTTCATATACCATGTTTTGCAAATGAACAAAAATGCAATAAAACGTTGAATCTTATCAAACATTGCACGTTTATATGATCCTTGTGGACTTTTTGGCTCCAGATACGTTTTTTGCCAAGTTTTTTATGCAGAAACTATGGTCACACAATATTGAGTGAGATCAACCTATTCCACAAGAATTGCAAAAGATAGGGTTTGATTTCTTAACCGATTTTGAATCACTTCATCAAGTTCACATTGACAGATGTGTGTTGACAAGCCAACCTATTGCATTTCAACTCCACTGTTTCACAGACGCCTCTGAACGTGGGTATGCTGCTTGTGTTTATTTACGTGTCGAGGATGCACAAGACACTACAAAGGTTCAATTACTATTGGCTAAGTCTCGCTTTGCTCCAATAAAACAGAGGCTCACTATTCCTAAGCTGGAATTGTGTAGAGCCTTGTTATGATGCTCAGCTTCTGTTACATGTCGAACAAGTCTTGCAGCAGAAATTCCAGATTGACAATTTCAACATTTGGTGCGATTTACAAATTGTCACCACATAAACTTCAGACCTTTGAAGGGAATAGAATGTCACAAATATAATCATTATTACCCCATGCCATTTGGCGGCATGTACCCTCACATTTAAATCCTGCAGATCCAGCTAGTCGAGGTCTTTTTCCATCTGAGTTGATCAATCAACACATGTGGTGGTCACCTACGTGGCAACAGTCTGAGCCCCATTATTGGCCTGGTAATTGTCAGCCGTCATTGAGTGAAAGCGAATTACCTGGCAACAAAAAGGATTCAACATGCACTCATGCCAAAAGCGAATCCAAGGGAACCTGGTTGTTTTCCAAGTACAGCTCTCTCACTAAGATTTAAGCAATTCTCGGCTGGTGCAAGCGCTTCATCCATAATGCACGCAATCCCAGAAAAAGATTAGTTGGTAGTATGTCAGTCATAGAGCTTGAAGACATTCTACTTACTGCTGTTAAAATGGTCCAAGCATTAAGTTTAGGCGACGTTGTTGCACTAAATAAATCAAAGCGGTCTCTAATAAAACTTAATCCCTATTTTGATAGCTCTGGCCTGATTAGAGATCCGACCCGGGTCGGTTTAGAAATGCAGAAACATCATATTCTTTAAAACACTCTCTCTTGCTGCCAAAGAATCATCATTTTACTGATCTCATCATAAACCATTATCATCATACGTTTAATCACCCAGGTTTAAATACACTGCTTAGTCTCATTCAAAGAAAATTTTGGACTATATCTGCCAGAAGCTCAGTCAAAAGACAGCATTTTAGATGCAACAAATGTTATCGTTTAAGACCTAAAACTATAAAACCTTTCATGGGAGACTTACCATCTAGTCGTGTTGTTGTTTCTACACTATTTTCTAAAGTTGGCACTGGGCACTGCTGGTCCCTTTTTTATTGAAATCTTCAATATTTCGCAACGCCAAGGTTTTTAAGGCATATTTATGCATATTTATCTGCTTCACTACAACGGCAGCTAATTTAGAGTTCGTTTCGGATCTGTCTACTGATGCATTAATAGTCTGTCTTTTTATGTTTATACCTAGTGATATTTGCAGTGACTGTGGTACAAATTTTCAAGGGGCTCGAAACCATTTTATTGATCTTCAACAGTTCTTAATGAATGCCAATTCAACTGTTGAAAAGTCATTAAATAAATTTAATATAAATTGGCACTTTAACCCCCCTGTAAGCCCTCACATGGGTGGTTGGTGGGAAAGTGTATTCAAATCAGAAAAACTATTTTGAAACGCATTATAGGGGATCGCATGCTCACATTTGAGGAGCTTGCTACTGTTTTCGCCAAAGTAGAAGCTGTGTTAAATTCAAGACCATTGTGACCTTCTTTAAGTGGTGATCCCAATGATTCAGAGGTCCTAACACCTGGAAATTTCCTCATTGGACGGCCTCTTCTATCTTTACCTGAACATGTAATTGAAATGAAATTATCTCTGTTACAACGCTGGAAACTTTTACAGCAAATCACTCAAAGCTTTTGGAAACGGTGGCATGTCAAGTATATAAATGTGCTTCAACAGCGTTCCAAATGGCTCAAGAAACCAAGCTGTATCCAAGTAGGTGACATAGTTCTTGTGAAGTATTCAAATCTCCCACCCCTCCATTGGAAAATGGCTCGTGTTACTCAGCTATGCTCAGGAGAGGACGTGATAACATGAGTAGTCAAAGT
Organism: Apoda limacodes; assembly: GCA_946406115.1. Lineage (NCBI taxonomy): Eukaryota > Metazoa > Arthropoda > Insecta > Lepidoptera > Limacodidae > Apoda > Apoda limacodes. The sequence continues at coordinate 5,667,921 of OX291541.1, forward strand.
AAGAACAGCAGCTGGTTCCTTATCTCGTCCAGTGGTGAAGTTGTGTCCTTTGCTGCTTAGAGACGATCGATGACAATAGGTGTTTTACTGTGTTAATTATTCAAAAAAAAATTGTTATTATTTTTTTCTCTATTACAAATGTTTTTTTTTTCTTTTTATATTTCATAAGTATTTCTAGATGTAATAAAATTTAAATAACTCAGCGAGTTCTTTGGGGACTGGTATGGTAATTTTAGAAACGTAGGTAGGTAATTAGTTTTATAGCTTAATTATTGTTCATACATTTTTTCTATCCTACCTCATCCTTCCTTAACAACTGACATTATTGGTTCGATGCTCATCCGTCTAGCATCACTTTTGGTGAAATAAACGCGAAAGGTACTTAGTGTCGCGCGCCCAGCAAATCAGCCACTCAACAACTCAACAAGGGAAATAAGGGAGCAAGGAGACAACCTGGCCAGGCTCCACGTTTGCAATCAACGAGCCTAATTTCGAACCAGCGACGTGGCGACGAAAATTCGAGCGTAAATAACCAATGTCAGTCTTTCTTATCCTTTTATTCTCCAGCAAGTTTCCAACCATCCATTGTTTTTCTTTGCCATCTCTGGAACTAAAGGTCTCATCTTGCATTCTTTCCAAATTCTAAAATCCATACTTCTGTATATACTTCTGTGTATCACGCTGATAACTAAACTTAAAGCCGACGGAGTCGCGAGCTCAGCTTGTACCTATAATATAAATGCAAAACTGTGTTTATTTGTTTATTAGTCCTTCCTTCACATCGCAACGGAGCATGCAAATGTGCTGAAATTTGGCTTAGAGATAGTCAATGAACTAGAAAATATCTAATATTTAATTCAACATTGATGAACAATAGCTATAGCTATAGCTTGATATAGCAAACTTACTTACTATAATCAAGAAGTCGTAGAAATCTCGATATCAGAATTAAGCGAGGGTGGAGCCGCGGGGAAAAGCTTCTTATATATGAGTTTTTATTCAAAGATTGTAAAGTAGGTATGAATATTTAAGTCTCATCATTTTATGCTATTTAAATTATGATTTTTTAGAAAAGTGCTTTTTAAAGTCTATTGACCGAAGCTTGAAATTAGGGTGTCCTAAAAAACACGGATCAAATATCATACGCTAGTTTTCCAGAAGAGGGTATCCTAAAAAACGCTAATGCAGATTTCATACGCTAATGCAGCAGTGGTTCCACCGTTACCATCATACGGTCCATCATCGCAGTGTATGATGACACGAGACAACGGGCATAAATAAATATTGCCGCTAATACACAAGTATAGTATTCTTTAGCTAGCGAACCTATAATAAGACAGGTAACCTGAGTATCAGAGAGAAAACGAGCGATTTTTCGTTGCCGAAACAAGCCGATATGTCGTGGCCAATGAGATAGGTCTATAGTTTGCCATGCTCGAGATATCACCGGTTTTGTGACGGGATGAAGTGGGTCTGCCATACATTAAACGTGATTTTTTTTGCCGTTTTTATAGATAATGTCACGGAACCCTTCGTGCGCGAGTCAGACTCGCACTTGGCCGATTTTTTTTTCGAACACTATCTCAATGCCTTTGGGAGTAGCTGTCACGTGACAAGCCTCAGGGCTACGAGCAGTTTGAGGCATACAGTTCATATTCATACTATGTTTATGCCCATTAAAGTGATTTCGAAATAAGTAAGCTATTTCCTTCTTATTCGTCTCTCCTTCTTTATTAACAGGTAGAATACTTTTACTGTCTAACTTTTTAGTTTCTTCCCAAAAAGCAACAAAGTTTGAGGCTGATCGTTGTCGGGCCAGCACTTCTAGTTTTATTTTTTCTTGGTTATTTTGTACGTACTTCAACGCAGCTTTAAACTCTCGGCGCGAAGCAGCCATATTGTCTTAGTGGTAACCCGAGCACGGCCTACCGTAATGAACCAACTCCAAGAACATCCCCCTAGACTTGTTAACTACTTCTAAACATGAAAATTTCAGCTTACTTCTTTGTGGCCTTTGCTTTATTTTTATTTCGAAAGCTTAGCTCTGCAGCGGACTGTAGCGAACTAACAATATCACTATATACGTCGCCAATATATTTACAATGGCATTTATTTTCACATATAAGTTCAGTGTTTAAATATTTTAAAATCGAGAAATTAGTATTATACTTATTAGATATGTCATATAGTGTACTATCACAAAAATTAGAATACGATACTTTTGCTCTGACTCCCTGTTACCCCATAAAAAATTGTCATTACTTTTTAAATTATTATTTTTATTAAACTGTACTTTTGATCTTATGTAACTAAAATTACAACTTATGACTGAAGAAAGCGGTCAGAGCAGAGTGAGTCGTACGACACATGCGCGTCGATCACCAGGCTGGCTGCGGCCGCAGACACTAGACAATGGTCGAGCCAAAGACAGGTACTGTGCACCTCACTGAGTCTATGAGCTCGAATTAAGCCGCTGTAAGTCCAAACAGCATAATAATTGCTCACTACAATAATCTGCCAGCTCTTATTCCTTCCTGAGACACTACTATAACGTCGCTGACTGTTGTATGACCCTGGAAGCATATTGCGAACAGTCTCGAATCCGCCAGACTTGATAATTTACGAGTAAAAAGTACTTTCACGGGTTTCGAGAGGAAAGATCTACTTGCATATATTTGTCTCTCAATTTCAGAGTCTGGCGTTCTCGAAACTGTTCTCAATAAGCTCCCTGATTTGTCTTCACTCCGTTTTTTAAGGTCCTGTATCTATCGAAATTTTCAAAACGATGTCGCTATTTAAACAATTTCTACCTCGATGGTTATCAGTTTTGTTTTCTAGTTTAACTATTTAAGTTTACCTATTAAATATTAAGACTATATTGTATTGTTTTTGATATGAAGTTAAAAAAATAATAAAAGGTTAAATACTAAGTTTCTTGCTGGACCTTCTTGGTAGTAAAATTATTCCAAACCGGAGATAAGTCTTTTAAATTTATAATTAAATTGATTCAATACTTTGAGTTTGAGTTTGGTTTTTCTCAATTGAATCGCAAAAAATTACAAAAACTATAAAAATCAAACACTGACAAGTAATTTTAAGTGGAATTCCTGTTGAAATCAAAACTAGTATCAAATTCGTTGTCTTTTCAGCAACTTGCAATATTAAATAAAACTCGTACAACGAGTGAATCTTACTGAAAAGAAGTGCCACACGCTGCCACCAGATGGCACTTACTTAATAAATAGATCATGTTTCGTAATTTTTGCGTGATTCGCTTGAGTTAAGATGCCTATTTACAAAAGTGCTATAATACCTTCGTATTTCAAATTATTTTTTATAAACCTGTAACAGTGATAAGTTCAGGAAATAGTATATTCTCTCGCCGACTGATTTGATACCATGCCATGTCACTAAAATTTTATGAGGTTACATACCATTAAGGTGGCAAACAAGCTAACAGTCCGCCTGTATAGACGCCTGCAACGCCAGAATAATCTCCCTCACGTTGCCGACCCTTTAAAAATCTGATAACTTCTTTCTTGAAGAACTCCATAGCGTAGGCCTTACAGAAAACCTTGACAGGGAACTTATTCGAAAACCTAAACGTTTGCGGGAGGAAGTTCCTCTGAAACCGTGAATTCCTTGGTGATGAACATCGCTGCGATAGAAGAAAACAGATAGAGGTGCCTAATGTTTTAAAATTATTATAACTTCCTGGTGACTTATGAAGTCCTATTACATAAATCTTACAAACGCACAAAATCTTTATAGAATTAAGAAATACAATATAATGCACATACATAGAAATAATCTTTCTTCGTTTATGACTCCCTTAAGGTTGGAGACTTAGAAGAAAATAAATTATACATGCCATATCTATGGCTCTATCATCAATATAAATAAATACATTCATAGCAAAGATGCAGTCAAAAGAATAACCTCGAGCCAGGATAATTACTATAAATTATTGTATATATTCTGGTTGTACATAAAGCATTGGGCAATTGCACGAAATTCGTTTTTTTAAAGTAATAAATAAATAAATAATAATAAATTTAATCACTACAATTGCATAAATATCTATTATATTATCGTGAGCATTAGACTAAAGGGTATTTATTAAAACTTTTATAAACTTTTAAAAAGTAATCTTACTTAAGATAAATGTTTATAGATTAAATCTTATATCTTATCAGTTCTTCTTATTTGGCAAGAAAATATTGTCACACCTGAAAAAAAAAGATAAATTGTTACTTTGACAAATACCGGGATAAAAATTTCTTACGTTTACTATAAAGACGCAATTAACACATGCGTGCTCGCTATTCGTTCGACACATCGACGGATATTTCGTATTGGCGTATGCACTGTCTATATACGCCAATAAGAAAGCTACCGCTTACACATTTGCGTGTATTTATATAGATCGTTTTCAAATGGCAGTAAGCAGGAAGTTCGGCATGACACTCTCGCCCTTTGACTCGTGCCTGAAAAACCGACAACTTGAAGGCAAATAGCAAGCGTGAGTTAACACACTCGCGTTCATTCCTCGTCTTTAATTAAATACTCACTTACAAACTTAATTAGTACATGACTTAGTGGATTAAAATTAGCATTCAACAAAGTCTGCGCCTTAAAAGATTTGATGTTCTCCATATTTACCGCCCTCTGCATCTGTAACCGACACTTTACAGTAAAATCTAGGCAAATCATTTCTATGATATTAGTCTGCAGTCGACCACTGGTGGATAAAGGTCTAATGTAACTTTCTTTACAACACGTGCAGCAACCAAAGGCTTCCCGCCCGCAATCTTCACAAGGTTATCTACATATTTGGCGAACTCCCCCCACGCCGCGTTTTCCAGTACGTGGCCACCACTGTAGTACTTATTAAAGTAAATTAGTATACAAAATTTTACTAGTCATTTATCAGAACGATTCACGATTGCTAAATCTTCTATCAACAAAACAAGTAATGTTGTGCAATAATAGTCAACTATTGCGTAATAACATTATATGCAGTTTACAATAAATAAATGATTACGTACATTATTTACGTAACTTCTGTTGAGGTATTATGTAGCTCAATGGTTATAACACATGTAACCTTATTACATATAAATTGTAACTACGTAAGAGTAAGTGTGGGACGTAGCACTTGAATCTTAGGCCGATGTCAACATTTTTAATACCTTATTATTATTATTGTACTATGGTTAAATATACTAAAAAAAAAACTTAATTATACAAAAAATATTTAAAGAAATTGAACAATATTCATTCATATTTAGTATTCAAATTCTTACACATCATTATTCCACCAAATATAAAGAAAGGTACTGCACATCCCAGGCTGAGTAGTATCGGAAAGGCTATATTACTGCCCATTGATTCTATCCATCCGGCCAGCCATCATAATTAGAGATATGGTTAACGATCTGAAGTGGTAACACATAAATATGGATTGAATACATTAAACACAGCTATGATCTATAAAACTTTAAATCACTGTCATTTTTTTATGAAAGTCTCTATAAGAGATAAGCTCGCCATTTGTTAATAACTTTTTTCTTTTTTTAAAAAAAAATAACCCTGTGTTTAATAAATAATTAAATAAATAAAATAAAAATTAATAGTTATAAACTAAATGTTTTTTACATATTGATTACGACTACATATATTAGTATATTACATACTGACTTCAAACTGCTTTCAAAAAGGAAGGATTGACGCAGTACATATCTACTTATCAAATTAAACATTATTTTAACACAGAATAGTGAATTGATAGAATGTCGATAGGTTTGAAAGCCACGATATCTGCCTACTGGATCGCAACAACTTTCAAGACAAAAGAAGACCGCTCCTCAACTCCATTGTCCATTAAACTGAGCATTTACAATAGACGAGTACCTGACAAAGGGTCTATAAATACGCCCGTCAAACCGTTGCTAACTACTCACTAAAGTTTAAAAGGTTGTAATGAATTTTCTCTGTAAAATTTAGAAAAGTAGCAACTTGTTTGAATTTGAAAGTTAGAAGATCGAAAAGAGGAAAATTTGGAAGGCTTTTATCTTACTTTGAAAACTTTGTTTTGGGATGGTTAAGCACCCAAAGTAGTTTATGATGACTTACAAACTGAATAAAATATTTGAAAAATGAAGATTATATTGTTTATCAAATTATTGAAGATCACATTTGCTGTAAGTATTTCCCTACAGAAAAGCTTTTATATCAAAAGGGGAGTAGTTACTATTACTATTAAATTATAGTAGTATCCGACTTCTAATAGTAGTTTGTAAACTTTGATGTCCATCCGTCTGAATCTTTGTATGTCTGTCAGTTAAGATCCTTATCCTTTGACAAGTACCTCTAGAGTTTACAAGCTTTAATAAATATCGAGTGTCAGTATTGATTAGGAATATAAATCACATAAAAGTTATGGATTTTACAATGTATCGCCATAATAACTGGCGTCGTAACTGATTATAACCTATAGGCTATTTCTTAATTCTCTAATTTTTGTACCAGGTAAAAACTTTCTGTGAGTAATGGAGGCCATGTTGGTTTCTTTTCTTTTTTTTTTCTGAACTGACTATCCAGTTGGCTGTTATAGCCATAACTGCTTCAACGGGCTTTTGAGGCGAGACTCTGAAGGAGCCTCAGCCCATATAGCGCCCAACGCTCAAGGGCTCCCCGCGGGGGAGGCTCGGCTTGGATTGTCGCTTTCGGATTGTTGGTCTCAGCATATAACGTTGCCTATGCAGGGGCTAGTATACGACCGCTAGCTATAGGCCAATGAGTGCTGTCTTTTGGCAACTTACTCAGCTAGACCCTCGTCTCAGGAGTTCAGAAAAAGTACCACTGGCAGTCACCCATGCAATAACTGACCACGCCCGATGTTGCTTATCTTTGCATAACGTTTCTGATACCCAAATATTACAGGGCCTATGAGCTTAAAAAAAATAATATATATATACCTGGTTGAAGTAGGGAAAAGCTCTACCACGAACGCCTGATATAAACCCATTGATGTCTGAGAAACTGCCGCATCCAGTGAAAATAAAGTAACTATTCCTGCGTTAGTTTTCACCCAAGGTAATGCTACGGTGCAACCAACGTTAATAGCTCCAGAAAATAGTATCAAATACTTCTTGCCAACTTTATTTACTAGTAGGCCGTTATCAAAATAAGACAAAAGGCAAAATGAACCAAATATGACACTGTTTATGTACGTTTTTGTCCCACTTTTAGCCTGAAAACTAAATAAAATAGGTAATTTTTTTTATAACAAGATTTAGTTAGATTCTAGTTTACAAAAAAAGGCAAATTAAAATATCATTAAATTTACAATTTTTATCTACAAAGTTATTAAAAAACCGGTCAAATACGAGTTGGACTTGTGCACCGAGGGTTCTGTACCACTATTTACGTAATTTACAGAGACAAACAAAAATTAATTTTAAATTATTAATAAAGAGGGAAGATTTGTATTATTGTATGTTTGGTAACGGATCAAACTAAAAACTATTTGACTGATTTCAAAAATTCTTTCGTCATTGGAATGCTTTATTATCCTTACATAGGCTATATTTACAAATAGGAAAAGTTAGGGAATTCTACTAAAACTTCAATAATGTAACCCAAAGTGTAAAAAAATTAGCCATAAAATGTCTTTCATCGCATGCGTTGCGGAAATTATTGAAGTTAGAACAAAATAATGTTTAACAATATTAAAAATAAAACATATCTATAAAAACCTTCGGGGGATATCATATGTCTTAATATTGTAGCTATGTCACTTTTACTACATTTTTATATTTAAAAAGTTGAACAAAATGCCGATCAAAATCAGACCATGTTATCTATACTTTTGTATTAATCCTTATCAAAATAAATAATATCGTATTAAAGACTGTTTCAAAACCTGTAGATTACTTATTGAATTATTCAAATCGGACATTCCATTTAAAAGATATTACGAATTTAAAAATGTCAATCTGAAAAAAATACTAATAGAAAAATAAACACCGCCGCGCCGTGATTGGCTTATACGCGCGGTCGGCTCCTTCCCTCCCTACGCAGTCGACGCAGCCGTCATTGAATATTTTGATTTTTTCGAGGAAAAAAACTTTGCGAATAAAAAGGTTTATGGATAAAATTTCAATTATTTATACATTTATTCTATGGTTATCTCAAAATTTTAAAAAAATAATATTACGTAATAGTGTGCTCATCCAATTCCTGACCAAGTCTAGTGTCAAATGTGTTACTGTTTCTCTTATAAATTGCTAAATGGCGTTGTACCGGTAATTTTAAATGGTAATGGCTCCGGCCCGTCTCACGCTAGGCCGGTTTTCAATATTTCGTGTTATACTTTAGTGATCACACTATTTTCACTACAAGTTTGACGTTTGTATGTATTACTGCTTTTAAGATAGAGCTAAAACAACGAAAATGTGTTTTTTGTATGGGGGCCCCTTTATTTTTTTGCTTTTTTGACTTTTTTCTGTGAAAATTTCATGACTATTCCCGATTTCGGTCTAAAAGATAGAGCCCTTTAATAGTCGGACAGACAGTGGATGCTTACTAATAGGGCTTCATTGGCACCCTCTGGGTACGTAACCCTAAAAACAATAATGATTTTTTTGGAATTATTATTAGATGGCGATCTTATTTTAGAACAGCTTAGGGTTTTGTACTTCTAGGATTGAGTTAGTCATACAATGTCTTTTGAATCAATAATAATCATTAAAATGAGAAGAAAACAGTTATATTTCAGTAAAATTTATGAGATTGATCTGAATTCTTATTCTAAGAGAGACGATTTTAGGAACATATATTTTGATATTTATTGCTGAATGATATTCACTTTGTTTTATATTGAAAGTGATTACGCTGTTCATTAGTTTGCATTATTACTTACCTATCCAGCAGCTGTTCGCAGAACTAGTACCTACCGAATTAAAACGTTAAAATGAATAAATGGGTCGTGTCAGATTTACCTAACGAGCAAGAGACAATACCAGAAAAGACTCATGAGACTCGAATGACTCAAAGACACTGCATGACAAACCTCGCGTCGCAATTGCTACACCGTAAAAAGTTATGCGATCCCATGTCGTATCCCAAGTCTATAATTATCTTATCATTCAATCGTCTCATCAATAATTCCAATGACTCGCAGCCTAGTTGGTAGTGTTGCCAGCTGTGTGCACAGGGTGTGGGTTCGATCCCCGCACTAGACAAACATTTATGCCATAATATAAACATTTGTGTTTGGGGACTTTATTTATGATATTATGTATTCACAAAAAATAAGTAATATTTATGTATTTGTAGCCGTTGTCTGGTACCGATAACACAAGCTTTGCTTACTTTGGAGCCACACGGCGCTGTGTAATGTCCAAAAATATTTATTTATTTATAATATCTTATTTATATTTTTCAAATAATAAACAAAATTTTGTGAATCTATTATAAAGTCAAAGACAAAATGGTTTCAAAGTCAAGGTCAACAAAGTACAATACAGTTTTATTTACCTATATAAAAAATATCGTGAGTTGACAATCGCACAGCAAAGATATAATATAAAAAATTAAATAGAAACTTATTTACCAACCAGATCTAATACTAATTTATTATTTGTGAGATGAAAAGAATTATCTGTTTGTGCTTTAAGATTTCCCAGTAACCAGTTTTTAAGAACCAATCCCATACATTTAAGTTTAGACGGAAGGAAAATCAATGATAACAAAATATCTGTCTAAATGTATCGTCGCCAACGAATACTCAATCAATCTAGATAGCAAATTTAACTTACCGGCGTACACACTTCTATTTTTGTCGTATTTGTTTTAATAAATGACTGCTTATAAGTGTATTTGTCCAACATGTCACAAAAGGACCTAGAGCTACCGTCTTCACTGACGCTATAGTATTCAACAATTGTAGAAATTTGAGGAAACCACAGCCTTAGTATATTGTATCTGTAGGAATAAAAAAAAAATAGGTAGGTACTTACTAAAGATAATAGAACATAATATATTCTAACTTTTTAATTTTTTTTTTTTATTTTAACACTACCACGTGTAACACATTATCCGCATAGTGGTAAACGGTTTGAATAATTAATAATTGTAGAAAGCCGGTTAAGTTCTTGAAGATGAGGCCTTATAAGCATTGGGCTAGCTTCAAACTAAATGTGACAAATTAATTTATTTGTTACCACAAACGTGCTGTCGCCCTAAAGTGAGTCTGGTAAGACTTGCTACTACGGCTAGCATATTTATGAGGTTTCTGCTTAGGTAGAGATGGAGATGCACGAAGTTAAGATCTTACCTGGATTTTAACTAGTGCAGAAACTGTCGATTGTTAATTGAAAAGATTTGTGGTCATACATATATTAGATTTTTATTTATTTACACACAAATACAAACTATCATAACAGGAGTTTCCTTATCCAAAAGTGTAGTCAAGTATATTTATTTAAATCATTACATTATGCACGATTACAGTCCATAAATTATAGAAAGTCACCTTTTTGAATAAATTTATCAATCAATCAGCCTATTGCAAACCACTGCTGGATATAGGCCTTTACTAATGAACACAGTGTTTTAATATTTTTGGATTCATGATGATGAATCCCTCAAGACTCATGAAGGTTCAAAACCATAATAATTGTCATTTAAGTTTGAACTATTTTTAGTAGTCTGCGAAAGAACCCTACCCTGTGTGTAGGAATTTTATACCATTCAAAATATTATCTGTATTTAAAATTATTTACATATATGTTTGACCGACACAGAACTGAATTGTGTTTAAAAATATAGCTCGTGGTTTCGCACAAAAAGCATTTAGACATTTTCTTAAGAGGAGGTATAAGATAATAAGAAATGATAAGCATTTCATTTAAGTAATTCGAGTTCAAATAAATTATAGAAAAACTTATAAATGCAACATTATAATGCCAAGGTCCTAATGCGTAATTAAATTTCTCGGTAGAAAAAAATAACAAAACTACCTCTACATTTGTCCGATTTTCGATTTATTCTTATAACGTTAAATTAATTGAGTTTAAATGAAATAAAATCTATACAGACTACTAAAAATAATTCAGACTTAAATGACCTTGCTGAATTTTGATTTTTCACCTAAGTTTAGATAATACTATAGTAAAGCAAAGAACATCCATTCAACATACGGCAATAGAAATAATTTAAGAGCCTTTATTATTATCATTATCTATCAGCTTTTTTGTCCACTGCCTGACATTAGCCTCCTCCATCGTCTGTATGTCGCATCCATCTACACTGCCCTCTTAATCTTAGGGTCATGGGTTCATCGAGCTAGACAGCTTCCCACGCTTTGCTTCCCGATACGTGGATACGTGGACTTTACGACACGTTTGCTCTATTGGCTGTCGGCACTTTGACATACGCAGCTATCCCACTACCACTTCAGCTAACTGATTTTTATGCTTATGATATCCCGTATTTAATCTACTTAATTTATTATTTATAAAATTTTAAAATAATAGCTCGTCTAAATCCTACTTTGATTAATTAAACAATTCTATGACAAACTTATACTTTTCTGCAATATCTACGCTAACAATTACGGCATTAAACAGATTTAGTTGAAAATCTGCAGATACATGCACAGATAACTAAAGATAACTAAAGGGAGGACAAAGGGATAAACATTGTTTGCCTTAATCAATAGAGCTTGGTAAACTTAATTGACACAGCAACTACTGTGTAGAGCTTTGTGTTAATCACTTGACTACACACCGGAAACTATATCAGTAAGACTAAATTAATCTATGCTTATATATAAAGCTGAAGAGTTTGTTTGTTTGAACGCGCTAATCTCAGGAGCTACTGGTCCGATTTGTAAAATTCTTTCAGGGTTAGATAGCCCATTTATCGTGAAAGGCTATAGCTATATATCATCACGCTAAGACCAATAGGAGCGGAGCACCAATGAAGAATGTTTCAAAATCGAGGTTTCTTTTTCCTTTTGAGAGCTTTCGCTGCGTGCTAAACGGTTAAAGTTTCGCAAAAATTATGTATGACAGAATTATTCCCCTTTAAAAGTTCTATAAAAAGTCCGGGACAGCATAATATCTATCTTTTAAGGCTGGCTTACTATAACCATTTTATGCGCACCAAATTTGTTCTAAAATAATGCATTATTTGCGAAGGTATTTTTATAAACATGATATGAATCCTTATCCAAATAAATATTATTCCTCACAAGTTTTTCATTTAAAACAAAATTACCCTTTACATCATTCGATTTCAATGAATATCTGAGGAGATATCGCAGTTTTAAAAATAACATCGCAGCAAAATAATGATCAAGTACTGCGCGAGCATTTATGATGTGCAAGGTAAAAGTATTTCCACCTTCTACGTTTTTTTTTTTCTATAATTGAGGAGTTACCGTAAGAATACTACGCCGATAACCAAATCTAGGGCGGGTGAAGCCGCTGTCAAAAGCTAGTAGTTTAATTTATTCAATAATTCTATTGTTTACTTGATACCTAAGTTTGATCACTTAAATGGTATATAGCTAATCGTGGTCTGAGAACTCAATTTGGCTATTAATATTTATTTGTTTTCGGTACTCTTTTATCATATTGCCATAGCCGGTGGCTATATTGGTCTGGGTCTCTGACTCACGTTCTGAGTGGAAGGAATTTGAACTCAACGTACAATAATGAGGCGTTTCCTGAATTCCCAAGTACATTCACACCATATAACAATATTATCAAACATCGCGAGGAATCCTGCATTTTGGGATGAGAAGTTACTATAATGTTCCCCAAACCGGAATCTCTGAATGATTTGAGATTTGGGGAATCTTTTGTGACTATTTTCAGTTTATGTTTCTGTATGAGTGTATGTACTTGAGCATTATCTGCGATCGCATAATTTGGAAACTAATAGACAATTAATTGAATTGGTATTTTAAAAAAAATATTTCTCCAGCAAATTTGAAGTCGTTATTTCCCGTGAAAATTATTAATATAATTTACCATATTGGGTAAGAGAAGAATACCTATAACTTTCATAATTGCACTAGTCTGCATCAAGTGTTGTTTACCACGAGGGTGGCCAACAAGATTATTGCCCACCTGATCTTTAGTGGTCATTGTAGCCTATGGACTCTTGCAACACCAGAGGCTGCAGTTCTATCTTACTATTCACTCCTATTTTGTGTTCCCTTTATTACCTTCTGTGTTCCTAAGTAACTTAAACGTAACGTATACTTGCAACCATGTCTGTTAATCGCTACGACTTTGTGTCCCACAGGATATAGTGATTTACTTTATTCTGTGTATAGGAAGGTACGAAATACTGATACGTATTGATTCAATATTGTGTTGCTAAGGCGATTACTAGGAATTATTGCCGTTGTTTCCATGTGTTCTGTTCTCAGCTACGTTTGTTCAGACAAGGAAGCTAGAGTAAACCTATACTTACAAGCAAGTTCTAGAATTTATATAAATACAATAACATGCATGTAATCTAAAACATTACACATGACAACGACAAACATAAAATGGATATAAAATGTGCCTTCCAACTAGAAATGTTTATAATACTGTTACTTTTCGTGACGTAAGTATTTTATTTTAAATTTAATGTAGTGGATTTATTTTACTACCTACCTATTTGTGTGTGTAATCTTTTCATTTGGTTATTTATTACAATTGAAATAGTGGGGTTGAGAAATTCGATGGTATTTACTAGTCTTATTAATTTTAACGATTATAAAAACGACCTAAGTTGCATTCTGTGAGTAGGCAAGGATTCTCTTGTTAGAAACAAACATAGCAATTGTTGTTTTTGTGCAAGTACATACTTATATAATAAAGCTAAGTACCTACTTACTATGGCTAAAAGTTATTTAGAAAGATAACACTGGCAACTAAACAAGGCCATAGTTAACATAAGAATAAAGATATTTTGTTTATTCTGTGGACTCCAGAATATATATATTATTACACAAAAACTTATATTTTATACGTTTATAACACAAATTATTATTTTGCAAATTATTTGTTTTAAAATTCATTAACTCAATTAAGTGAAATAGACTGTGAAGAACAACAGCCATTTTAATTCCATAAGTTTTTTTTTTAATCTGAAAATAAGGCATTTTTGTAGTTTGCATAAAATCAGGCAGTGTTCCTAATCACTTCTATCAAGTAATAATCCGTTACAGTTGACTTTCCGGTTAACGTCCTTGTTGCGTTCTAGAACGGCCTATATAAGTGATCTTCTTTTCTCCTGAATGGGTTTTGGAATGCAACCTAATTATTGGATTCTGCTGATTCAAATTTTAAATTTTATTTTAACTCTCGTTGAAATAAAGGTGTGTTTTACACAAAAAACAATTCATTTATAAATGGAGAAATAAAATTAAGTTAAAATATTATGTCAAGATCAGCTTCGTTTTCTATTCTAAATACACACAAAAACTAAACACCGTACACACATTCATAAAAGATGGAAAGAAAGTAAATATAAAACTAAATAATACTTACAAAAGACCTTGAAAAATTTTGACTGTTACTAATTCATAAGATTGACTAGAACCTTCAAATATCGTTAATATAAACATAAGTCCATAACCTGCGACTAGAAAAGGTTTGCGCCCAAATGCATCGGTTAAGAACCCAGCAATCACGGCAGATAATATTATTCCTTAAAAATAAATAGATAAGAAGATATTAAATTAAAAAAAATGGAATTTGAGAAATATAACATTTACAGAAGAATTACATTAGTTAAGGTGTGTCCGAATATATTTTTTTTCATACTAACTATATAATTCTTAAAATCCTTAACTGTAGACATTTCTCTAACTCAAAACGTGTCATTTTTTATTATTCGGTTTTGTAAGAGCAAGGTTTTTTTGGAAGACAAAAGGGTCAAGTGTGAGTCGAACTCGCGCACTAAGGACAAACCGATTGTAATGAAATTTTGGTAAGATTTTGGTAAATTTTTAACGCCGGGGAAGGTTTCTGAGAAAGAAAAAACTGGTCAAGTGCGAGTTGGACTTGCATACTATACGTACACTGATTATAAAGAAATTTTGGTAAATTTATGTTACGCCAGGCAATATGTCTTTCACAATAGGAGACGCGCCATTTGTTTTAAAAAAGAAAAACAACATTGGCGAGGTCAACTAGTTATTAATAAAAAAAATACTGCATTAAATAAATGAGTAAAATCAACATTTGACTGATATTTTATATTTGAATATGCATTTTGCGACTATAATAAATAACAATAAATGATAATTATATATTTGGAGCAGCAAAATGAAGAATCCTTCGCTACAGAAGAAGCCCGTCTTAAATACAATAAATATTCAAACTTATTGAAATCCTACATCTTCGTCTCATTTGCCACTGAAACAGCCGGTCCTGGGTGCTCTGAGGCTAAGGCCTTTATTAGTGATCTGGTCGATTTTTACCTCACTCAGAGCATTTCACTAGCCATACAGAGAGGTAATGCAGCTAGTGGATGGGCACTTTTAGACCTTGTGTACCAAATTATTAAAATATAAATTTAGATTTAGGTTTGTGATTTTTCTTACTTTAATATGTATTTGTTTTTATTAAGCTTAATTTTAAGATATAATTTAATTGTAATAGTATTATTTTAATGTTATTATATAATAAATTCTTAAAATTAATTAATTAAAATTTAGTACTTGAAATGTTGTTTTAAAATGCACCATTCTTTAAAATTGAACAAAAATGGAATTGTTGATAGGCATAAAAACATGTTCACTAAAATTTAAGTTGAAGAAAAGGCAAACAGATATTCTATCAGAATTAATTCTATTGTTTATTTTTGATGTCAAACTGGTTAGAGTTCTTGAAGTAAAAGTTGTAGAATGTTTACTTAGCAAGAGGTCGTTTAAAAATAACATAAATGTCGTAAGACACTATTTCCAGATGTGAATTTGCTTAGAACCAGAATATAAAGAACAGATATTTTAACTTCCTTTTTTCTAGTGCATAACCTTACTTAATGTTTTTCTTTTACATTATTTAATGCTAAAGAAAATCTGTAAGTTACCATTTTTTCTAACACTTGTGTAAATTTTTATAGCGCGTATTGAATTAACTTGCTATGAAAGTTACCTAGAGCATAGACTATAAGTTGTAGCAAAAGTCAAAATAATGTAGCTACAACAGTTATAGTTATTAAATTACATGCAAAAATGTGACTACAAAACGATAAAATAATGAGACTATAAAACCTTACATAAAAAAGTTTTAAGGCGTCGTTATGGTATTCATTACATACAAAGCATATACTAAAAAATATAGTAGTAATGTATATTAAATCATGTAATGATTTTTAGTACATTTACATACACATCGTCAGTATTACAGAAATAAAGTTTTTGGCTTAAATCGTCCGCTTAACTAACACCAAATATTTTTAAATAGCCTGAGATGACATTCTGTTTAGTATCTCATAGAATTTATCAATTTCATGGTGTATCTCGAGAATCATTGGATTTCAAAGATATCATAACACTATAAATATTTCTGTTCACATCACCGTATCTGTGCCGACTGCTGGTTGGGTAATAATACGCAGACTAAACATATAATCCTATCCCATTTCACGTCACCACGCTCTATCTTCCACCTACTTCATTTAGTTATTTTTTATTTCATTTTTAGCCACATGAACTTCATACTGTGCTTCCTACCCTTGCACCCGGCAGTTTTGCCTACTTCCATTTCGGCTTATTAATCATCTGATAAAGGTAGTTTATATTCGTTTTCCCTTAAAAGCTGCACTATGGACTATATCCTTCAAGGATACCCCGAAGTGTAACTTGAACTTTTATGTAAAATACTTATAACCTATAGAAGAATGTGATATCTTATGATATCACTTTTAATACTCAAAGACAATAAGTATACAAACTAGTAGACCTGTCTGTTTTATATTTGGTAATATTAATCTATATGTTTCCATAGTACTTAACATTTTTTTCCGGTAATATTTCTGATTTTTTCTGAAACTGATTAATCAATTTTTAAAGTTTAGCCACTAAAAAAGTCTTTATAGTTTTCATAAGGTTTTCAAAGTTGTGGTTATAGAGTTTATAAAATCAGAAAACATAAACGATACTCACATAAAAAGTTAACGTTCTTCTTTCAAAACCTAATAATAGTGGATTACAACAAGTGAAAAAAAAGAGAATTTAATTTGAGAGACTAAGTTGAATCCTGAGAGCAGGGAAGGATGCTAGAGTAGAATCATGAGCGGAGCGAGTTTTCAGTTATTGTATTTATATTTATCACATTTTGGTTTATATTCGGTTATTATTATCGGGTGATAATAGAACAATGATATAAGACTATCACAATAAAAATTAATACAATTTAACAATTGTTCCAAATTCAAAATGTTTTTATTCACCAAGTGAGTAAAAGTAAGTTTTATTTACTGTTATGTTTTTATTTACTCGGTTAGTAAAAGCACAGCAAAGTGAATTTTATTCACTGTTATCGATCAATAAAATGTCCTTTTTCAAGTGGCAATGGTAAAAATATTTTTTTGTTATCCTGATAGGCGACATTTTTAGTTTAGCCTGTGATTGAATCTTGATTCTTGATAAATTCCTTATTATTTTGTAATTTTTTTTAGCAAAGAAAAATTTATTTCACAGCAGGTATTGGGCTTACCTAATTCTACCTTAAAAATTTAGGTGACTTTTGAGAAACTACTTGAACCCGCGAACATTGTTTCACTTAAGCATCCTCCCCCCATTTTCTTTTCCCCATCTTTGATATTCCGTGCTTTCCCCTCCTACTTATTCAATCTGAAAACATGAACTGCTGCTAATTCATTTTCATTTATCCAAATTAAAAACTCGACCACGGCGCTACCTATCGGATTCAAACTTAACCCTTGTGATTTTCCTTTTTGGCCCTAAGTTTTTTTTCTTTCCGTAAGAATCTGATAAGAACTCTATTAGGGACAATAAAAAAACCAAATCGTTCTATTCGTCTCCAAGTAAGATTTGTAAAAAAATTACGTGATAAGCGATAATTTTATTTGTTTTAGTGTTTACTAGATTTTACCAGCGGCTCCGCCAGCCCTCAATTCGGTTATCGGCGTGCAACTCCCTAATTAACCCCTTCATTTACTACTTTTTTTTTTCTTTCCATAAGAATCTGATAAGAACCTATTAGGGACAATAAAAAAACCAAATCGTTCTATTCGTCTCCAAGTAAGATTTGTAAAAGAATTACGTGATAAGCGAAAATTTTATTCGTTTTAGTGTTTACTAGATTTTACCAGCGGCTCCGCCCGCCCTCGATTCGGTTATCGGCGTGCAACTCCTTAATTAACCCCTTCATTTTACTAATGGAGTTTGCTACTAATTGAGTTAGCTGTAGCTATAGTTTTTATATTTTACTTTTACTTTAGAATTTTTTGGGCTAAAAAGTAGCCTATGTGTTAATCCAGCTAACCTTCATACCAAACTTCATCAAAATTGGTCCAGGCGTTTGAGCGTAAATAAGTAACAAACACACTCACAAACTTTTGACTTTATAATATTAGTGTGATAGACACTACAAAGTTTAAAGAAATAGATAAAATTAGAATAAATAAATAGGTCAAGTTGCAAATTCTAACAAGTTGCTAAGAAACGTTGTTTCTGTCAAAGTTACGTATTAGATACGTAGTATAACGGAGTAACAAGTAAACAAAACTTACTTACTCAACTAAACAGTTTTAGTTGTGAAAGCAATTAACATGATAAATTGCCTCACCTTGCTTGTATGTAACTTATTTTAACAAAACGATATTTAACGTATTTGAGGAATCGTGGAATGTAGCTGCTCTATCATTTAAAATAATTTTTCAGAACACTTATTTTGTTGGAGTTTCTCTTGGCCTCAGTAATAAACAATACGAAGGTCAATTATACTATTTGTTTTGTACAAGAGGTGATCAAACAGTAGTAATAAATCGATATAAAACATTGGAACATTATTCATGCAAAAGTTTTGATGACGGCTCTGACTTGACATAAAATGAATGAAGTTTCAAAATGTGACTGTGTGTTTAAATACCTTTAACCTGTACCTACTAGTGCAAGCATATTTAGCATACTAAATTCCAAATAACTTTTTTATAAATTAAACCGTTTTTGATCAATTTATATGCAGCCACTGACAGTTTTATTATCATATTTTTTGATACTCAGTGCCATACACATACACTTAGGGTCTGCGGTATTGAGTTTCGTGGTGATTGTTTTATCCCAGTATAATGTAAATCTATTACTATAATCATTGTCGCGCGCATGGGTATTTTGTACCATATCTACCATTTAATAATTTCGCTTACAGCAATGGTAGTGATACCCAAAATGGAATCGATTTCGATCGAATTATGATTTTTAAAAATAAATCCACACCAAATAATAATTTGTGAATCAGCCTATTGACCTTAGTTTATTTTTAGTTAATTTCATACATTTAGCTACTGACAACTAAAGGCAAGGCAGGCGTATGTATGTGAAGGAGTAACATTTTATCATAAGTTTGCAAAAAAATTGTTTGCGCAGAGATAAGGCCACGCTCACCATGCCGTCCATCGCCTGTCACCAAACATGCTAACAGATAAAAAGGCAGCTGAATTTAGTAACTTTTGATTAATATCTAGCACAAGTGGCGGCTCCGTGACCCTGTTGGCAGTGATGGCTGCCTGCCGACCTGAGGGGCGTGGGTTAGATCTCCGCACAAAACAAACATTTATGTGATAGACATTTTTATTTGTATTAAGTCTAGTTGTTTTAATATCCGTTGTCTGGTATCCATAATACATGCTTTCTTTAGTTTGGGACCAGATGCCGCTGGGTGCATCTAATGTCCAAAAAATATTTATTTTTTTAAATATTATTTAATAGTATTTCGCTAATATTGATTTGATTCTCTTCTTTTCAGGTAGGCAACGGAGGAACTTCACTTTTAATTCCTGCAAAGAAAACGGTAGTCAGTAGATTAACTATTTTGTGGTAGTGGGTATTCCTTACCACACTCCCGATGTTCTACTCATTAATCAAATTATTTATAGAGGTACATCAATTACAATATTGACCAACCAAAAATTATAAAAATATTATAAAGTTTCAAAGGTACAATGGCAGTTTGAGTACTAACAACTTTTGTATTTCAACTTGTCAAAACTTGTCTACAGTATTAAAAACTTATATTTAAGAAAGATTGATTTCTATGTATATATATATATATATATATATATTTATATTGTATTTCTTTATTCTATGAAGATTTTGTGTGTTTGTAAGACTGATATACTATGAATGTATAAGTCACTAGAAGTTTTATATGTCCTTCGTAACGAGGGTATTTCCGGAGCAAAGATGTAGTTGGGATTTTCATCAGCCAGAGTTGTTTCCTCGATAGCTCATTGGTAGAGAACCTATACGGAATGTAACAGTTGCGGGTTCAAATTCTGGCTCGAGGTTAATCCGCAGAAATATTGATACCGGCATCATCATATAATCATTCTGGCTTAAAAAAAATCAACAAAGATTAAGGGAAGATTGGGAAGTTTAAGATCTTTTACTCTTTGGCTATAACGTTGGAGTGGAGTGCTTGTGACGTTGATCTTCTTCGTCTTCGTTATCAGTTTCCTGAAGCCAGTTAATTATTTGTTGTTCTTGTCTATTTCTGTTTACGCTATTTCTGTTATTATTGACACTTTTGCCACCGAAAAATGAAATTTTAAACCCATGTCTGGAGGTGGGGTTTTTGTGTCAATCTTTCAAACTGCCTATACATGCTCATTGTTTATGTTACAGTGTGTGTGTGTGTGTGTTTTTATCGTGTGTGTACGTCAACCGTTTGGTTTGCAACCAAAAATTTTGTTACTAACGTTTCAAAGCTATACGAACAATAGTTGTGGGCGGCAAAACTGGCGTTATCAAAAGTGTGAAAAATATCAATCGTAGAAACTCCTAATTCCGAAACGAACGCGCCCTTATGAAAAATTATTGTTGGGGCACGCTCGTGCCCCGCGAGTTCGACGGAGTGTTTACTCCTTAATTGTACTAATGAAGTTTGCTATAGTTTGTTTAAGCTCGGTTATTTTCATCAAAATTGGTACAGCCGTGTTTGAGCGTAAAGAAGTAACCAACATACAAACTCACAAACTTTTGCCTTTATAATATTAGTAATAGTGTGATGTGAGTGTGATATCTCTTTTAATGTATATTAAAAGAGGTATCATTCCATTACTGCAATACTTTGCTTGTCTTTAGCCATTCTATACAATACGGAAACCACTTTATAAAACTCATTAAAATTCATCTAAAAGTTACGGTAAAGTTTTACCTAATACCAGACAACAATCGAGGTAAACGTAATTAGAAGTGACATAAACACCCTGTTCAAATATTGAAATACTAATTAGCAAGTCAAGAATTGTAGGAAATGAAAGGTATTGGGGCAGAAAGCGACTTGTTAATGTCAAATTAATTATACGTCATGGTCTCACCTTGCGTTGGAAACGTTGTGTTTTACTTTCGATGCCTATCGTGCACCTCGTTGCGTCATCGTTATTGCCCCGAAATGCTATTTATGAAAGCTTCAACCCTAAGCTTTTCTTACAACATTAAACTAATGTTGATGATTTTGGATTGGGATCAATTTTCTTCTTATTTAAAATCTTTGTATATCTAGGCTATCGTATTTCTAGGCTCTTAAGTGATAGCTTAGTGTTCATAGTTATGTGCACCCCTTGCCATAAGTCAGACTGTAAAATTTTTTTTTTAGTTTTTTGCCGTGGAGTTAGTTAAAGCTAGACGTTTAGGCCAACTTTTCAAACTTAGCACAACCTTTTTGTTCAGTTTTCTAACTTGATAATGAGTAAAGCTTTCCTATTTAAATATCACGTTACGAACTAGAGTTACTTGGCAATAACCTTGAGAGAAATCAAGGATGACGCGATATTTAGGTAATACGCGTGCGTGAGTAAGGGCAGCCACATTTTAAACTCTCTTATGTTTTTAATGAAATACAAGAAATAATTATTTTATTTAAAAAAAGGGCTTTTTAATAGAAAATTTATCAAAACTTTAATTTTGTTAGTGTACACTTGTTTTATTGTTATTAACTATATTGTAAAGTAATTTAACGTAGAACTTTAAAGATTTTTTCTAAAACAGTTTAAGTAAAAGTGGAAAGGGATTTTTTTCCATAAAAAATAATATGAATAATGTGTATACGTCTGTAAGAGATTGAGATACATCCCGTAGAATACGATTTATTTATTTAAGTCTGATTTACGATGCATATCCAAAGAAATTCTTGCTGAAAAAACGTAATGTAGATACTTTGGTGGGGATTCGATTTTACCTCGTGCCCTTCCTGAATAGCGGGGGTTCGATTAGGTTGTACCAATGAGTCTTTTTCCTAATTTCTAAATTACATTGATTAATCACACTACTTGTTTTTTTTTTCTGAACTGTCAATGCAGTTGTCTGTTGCAGCCATTACTGCTTCATCGGGCTTTTTGTGCCGAGACTCTGAAGGAGCGTCAACCTCTATAACGCCCAACGCTCAAGGGCTCCCCGAAGGCCTCGGCTCGGGTTGTCACTCTCGGGGGCGTCCCTTCGACCGGCGTGATTTTGACCCGAAGGTGAGTTAGCGCCAGGAGGGGAGTTCCCTGTTACGCGGGTGTGGTTGCGCTTGGGCGATAAGCGCCCCGGCAATCTTCGATACCTCGTGTATCCTTGCAGTCGTCGACGAACTTGGGGACGTCGGCGTCGCTATTAGGGGAGGTCGTTATCCGGACAGCGAGATCGTCATCTGGGGCCGTTAGTACGTGCCGAGGCCGCTTTTTGGTGATGGAAAACATAGTGAGGAAACTTGTACAGGTTACACAAAAAAGTAAGACATATGTGAAGTCCACAACCGCACCAGCCCCGCGTGCCCCAAAAGTGGGGACGTATGAGGCTTATAATGTTTTATGTTACTGTTAAAGTCTTCCTTATCTTTATATTTTAGCCCTTTAACGTAAAAGCTCTATGTGCTTATCAGTCACGTTTAATGGCTGCAAGTAACACTTAATAGGATGATTGTCATTGCGTCGCGATGCGGTGGCTCATAAAAGTTAATCATTCTCTGATAGTTTACTGGTTTTATGTAATTTGAAGTGAAGTGATATACTTAATTATTTTATATTTTAATATTTGTTTTTTTTTTCGTTTGGCAAGGCAAGGCAAAGCAAGTATAAGCACTTATAAGCAAGCAAGCGAGCATCTAAATATTCTTTATAAAGTAAACAATAAGAAACCCTGCTTGAAATAATGCAAACTATATTACTTGAAGAGAAGATAATATATCTACTTACCTTATCATTGTCTAATTTTACAAAAGTCGCTATTTTCCTAATGTATTTTTCCTTTGTTTTTTGACCATTTCTAAACTGTGAGGTTCGGTTCTAAAGTGTGATAATGAATTCCCTGCCGGTGAAAAGACACCGTAGGCATCATTTTGAACAATTCCTCAGAACACATCCCATTGTACAAGCGGTAGAACATACACAGTGAGGCAAAGTCTCTCCTCAGACTTAAGAGCTTGATACGGCGTCAATTCTCACAGCTCGTCGTTGAACCGATTCAAAAGGGCCAAGCTGGTATCCAGGTGCAACCGCCCAGAAATATGGGCTCCATTTGGCGCTGGACTTGCGACTTGTAAGGCAGCAACCTTTGCCCCACCGTAAAGTATGCTTCGTTGTGTAGAGTACACATATGACATATACTTGAAAACGTCAACTGTTACTCGGTGTTTTTTTCTGAATTGAGGAGCTAAAATCCTACACCGATAACCGAATTGCGGGCGGGTGGAACTGAGGGAAAAGCTAGTTTTATTAGGGTTTCGTACCCAAAGGGTCATAAGCGGAACTCTATTACTAAGACTTTGCTGTCCGTCTGGCACCAGGTTGTATCTCATTAACCGTGATAGTTAGACTGTTGAAATGATCACAGATGTATTTCTATTGCCGCTATAACAACAAATACTAAAAAAACAGAATAAAGTTAATATTTAAGGGGGCTCCTTTTACTCGATTTTGATAATAGCATGCTGAAAAAATTCACAGATTTTTGGGCTCTTCAATTTCCCCAAAACGCTAAAGAGAGTCCCACCTGTACCGACGAATCCGTAGACGCCTGAGCCTGATCAGTCGAAAGAGCGACCAACCCACCTGGCTGGAGTAACATGGCCTTGTCCAATCCAAGCAACCCAAGGACATCAGCGCCAAGCAGAAGCTCCACAGGACCAGGTAGATGGAACCTTACGTCGGCCGACTGCAGACCGGACGAGAGATCTAGCACGTCAATCGGCAAGGGCACCTGAGGGTGATGACCCAAAATATTCCTCAGGACAACAGCTCCTAGATGATACCGCATACTAAGATGGAGTAAGGAGGAAAAGGAAAACGAGACCGTGCCCACGACATTATCCACCCGTAGACCCCCTACTCCAGAAATCCCATGATTCCATGAACTTACCTGTAACCGGAGTCACTTCACCAGCCACAGAGACATGAGACACCCCTGAGCGCCTGAGTCCAAAATAGCACGCATAGACTAGAACCTGCGCGGTGTGCAAAACAGTTGTGACAGGTGGTGGAGAGGCTGGTGAAACGGCTGCCACGAGTCAAAGGGCACCTCGGTGCAATGGTTCAAAACGAGCCCTGGCGTCATTAGACAATTTGTTCAGTACAACGTGCAGCAATAATAAAATCGGCCAAGTGCGAGTCGGACTCGCGCACGAAGGGTTCCGTACCATTATCTAAAAAAAAGGCAAAAAAACACGTTTGTTGTATGGGAGGTAAGGAGCCTCTTAAATATTTGTTTTATTTTAATTTAATTATTTCTTTTGAAAGTGGCTATATAACTAAATATTTTGTGAATATTTTAGGTAGTAGACGCTGTTGCCGTAATCAGTATCGAGCAAAATCGAGCAAAAAAATCACTGTTGCTGTATGGGAGCCCCCTTAAATATCTATATCCTGTATTTGGTATTTTTTGTTATAGCGGCGGTGTGAAAAGTTCAACTGTCTACCTATCACGGTTCATGAGATACAGCCTGGTGACAGACGGACAGACGGACAAACGGACAGACGGACAGCGGAGTCTTAGTAATAGTCTTAGTAGTAATAAGTATCTATCCATCAAATTCTATCAAATTCAGTAGAAAACTAAATTTAGCATTGTATATTTTCACTAAGAACAAGGAACCATTTTACTGTTTAATTTGTGATTTTAGAAAACCTGCACAAAAAATATAAGACCGAATTTCCTCAGAACCACACAATTAATTACAGATTTCAAAATTAATTTATTAATTTGTCCTCGAAATTTTCCTTATAAATCTGTTCCAGAAGCGATTTTAATGAGTCCTTTTTAATTAAAGTTCGTCTCGAATAGCTACAGAAGTCAATTGCAGTAGAAAATATGGTTACATTCCAATTATTTGCCTTTGCCCTTTTTGTTAGAACTTGGAAATCAGATATGAATACAAATTACCCTGCGTGCTTAATTTTAATCAAGTTATAACATTCCAAGTTATTATTATGTAAGTTTAAGTAGAGAATGCTAAATAGTTTACTTTAAAAGAAAAACTACAATTTTATTATAAGGAAATTTAACGAATTTAGGTTTAATTTATGTATAACTAGCGGCTCTACCCACCCTTAATTTGGTTATCGGCGTGGAACTCCTTAATTATACCAGGGCACTATCACTCCGCCCGAGCTATAGAATTTTTAGGGTTCCGTAGTCAACAAGGAACCCTTATAGTATCGCCATGTCCGTTCGTCCGTCCGTCCGTCTGTCTGTCCGCGGCTTAGTTCGAAAACTAGTAATACGAGAAAGCTGCAATTTGGCAATGATGTACATACACATCGATCAAGCCGACAAAGTGGTAGAATAAAATCTTTGAAAAAAAAAATTCTTTATGTTACCTCCCCTACATGTGAAGCGGGGATGTAATTTTTTTATACTACGTACCTAAACATTGTCCCCCCCCCTCCTCTCAGCGTTACCGTTATATTTGGCAATATTTAAACTACCTCTAAAATTTTGGTTTATGAGGATACTACGGAGGATTGGCCGGTTTTTTTTCCAATCATTCGGTCTTTCCTTAGTTAAAAACAAAATCACTAGGCTGACGCACAAGTCGGTGCAGGCGTACTTACACTGCAACAAACGTTATCAGTCGCTAGTGTTGCGTAAGTTCATAGCATTTTAAACAACCTCAACATAGGTTGCAGTTAATTTACCAAAATCGCAATAGATTTTTTTTGTGACGTAACACAAAATTTACGGGTTTCAGATTTTTTCCTTAATGTGTGCTACAAGGCATTGCTTCTAGCCAAATTTCATGATACTAGGTCAACGGGAAGTACCCTTTAGCTATTAATTTATTTATGTCACAATATACTACAAAAATAACCGTATTTCGGGCATATTTTTTTATTGCATTTACTTAGAAGCTTGATTTTTAGTGATTTATGAACCGTGATAGGTAGACAGTTGAACTTTTCACACCGCCGCTATAACAAAAAATACTAAAAACAGGATAAAGATATTTAAGGGGGCTCCCATACAACAAAAGTGATTTTTTTGCTCGATTTTGCTCGATACTGATTACGGCAACAGCGTCTACTGCTTAAAATATTCTCAGAATATTTAGTTATATAGCCACTTTAAAAAGAAATGGTTAAATTAAAATAAAACAAATATTTAAGGGGCCAATTACCTCCCTTACAACAAACGTGTTTTTTTGCCTTTTTTTATAGATAACGGTACGGAACCCTTCGTGCGCGACTCCGACTCGCAACTGGCCGATTTTTTAAATACTTAAGTGACCGTAGACTTCAGTATTTGATATTAATTTGAACTTGATACCTACACACGTTCTTGAGTAAAAAAGTCTTGACAGATAATTTTTTTTTTCGATGTGTTATGTCTACAAATTAACAAATTTTCATTTTTTCCTATATTTGTGATATAAGACTTTGATTCGTGTGAAATTTCATGATTTTAGTATAACGGGAAGTCCTCATAGGTTTTTATTTATTCGTAAATGTCAAAAAATACGACAAAAATAGCTGTATTTCGGCTGTGTTTATTAATTACGTGATTTAGAGGCTTGATTTTTTTACAGCTTCAAGGGAATGTAGACATTAATTAATATTAATTAATATCAACTTGATACCTTCACTTGTTCCTGAAAAAAAAAGGTCTTGACAGAAAGACAGACGGTCAACAAAGTGATCCTATATGGGTTGCTTTTTTCCTTTTGAGGCACGGAACCCTAAAAATATATTTTGCCCTACCTAAAGATTTTGAAGGTAAAACTTATATTTATTCTGTGTCAGTAAATAGGAATTTATAAATTTAAACATTTGATATAAGCATTGTAAAAGTTGTACTACCTATGTAGAATGGTTGTTTTTGTGAAGGATCATAATATCGTGTCGGATCGTGCGTGATTATTGAATAGGTATTAAACTGATATGTTAACCATTAGCTATTCATCGTAAGCAGAAGGAGCCAAGGGCAAAACTTAGTATTTAATAAAAATGGATACACTTCTGTTCTTGAATTATTCTTATCACAAACTATTTGTTTCCAGCCGGCTGCGAACACATGGCAGGCTCGTAATTACAAAAGCCAAATAACAAGCGCTCTCCGGCCGTATCGTTTTGTCAGCGACACGGGTCATGTTGGTTTATATAGGTGGTCACCCGCTCAAGTTCATATATAACCAACAAAATGTAGGTATGCACGTCGCGCTTTCCAATAAAAATGTAACTTATTGCGTTAACGATAGAGTTGTCAAGATTTAAAGATTGTTTTTTAGTGACGTTTTTGTAGGTACTACTAATTATTTTGTGATTATACTAACAAAGTTTGCTAGGTTTGCAAGCTATAGCTGTAGCTATAGTTCGTTTTCGCTCGGTTATAGTTCCGTTCCATGGGAACTTTTGAATTTTTCGGGATAAAAAGTTATTACATTAACCTAACCTATATGTGTGTCAAGTTTCATCCTGATCCGTCTTTTGGTTGAAGCGTGATTTAGTAACAAACATCAGTTTGGTTCTTTGATTGCAACTTAGCATTAACCTTGCCAGCCTACGTTCTCACTGGTGGGGTACGGCCTACCCTCATAAGCGAGGGTGATTTGGGCTATAGTCCACATAAGGCCTAGTGCCGATTGTGGACTTCACATACGTCTTTTTTTTTTCTTGACGTATGCAGGTTTCCTCTCGTGGGTATCTTTTCTTTTACCCTATGGGTGTTGAGGTGCGGTTGTCGGGGGAGGGGAATTTACCTCCCACCATGACCCGGGCAGAAGCTCAGGGGTGCTGAACACCCCCGGTGAAATTATAAGGGAGTCTTCTTTTCAGGCCCCCTTGTGGTCAGTGCGTGATAGCAGGTTTCCTCACGATGTTTTTTTTCCTTCACCGAAAAGCCAGTGGTGTGAATAAATAAATCAGTGTACTTGGGAAATTAAGAAAAGACTTATTGGTACACGCCGAACCCAGGGTTCGAACCTCTGCCACTTGGGATGTAAAGTTAAATTTCAACCCATCGGCTACCACCGACTATTTATTAACACGATTTCAGCCTTTTACGCAGTTATAAAAAAACAAACTTTTTTTTTCTATTAAAATAACATTAAAATGAAATATATAAGTGGACCATAAATTGTTTTCATGAATTTTTGTTGTATCTTATGAATACTGAGCCGTAGTCAAGTGACTAAAGTGTTTTCTTTTCCTAACAGTTGAATGGCTGCTAAGCAACGACGATTAAAATAATTGTGTTTTGGCATCTGATGGCAAGGCGACGACGTTTAGAATCTAAATATTTATTTATGTTTCTAGATCAATGTTTTTTCAGCTTTAGTTGGATTTAAGTATTGTGAAAATTAATTTATAGAATATAATTATCGGAATATAATAAATAATAGCGAAACTACCGAGAAAACCCGAGTCGGAGGTAAGGTTTTTAAAAGTAATACTAGTGTTTTCATACCTAGTTATATGCAGTTCTATACACTATTTTATCAACACTCATGATATTGGTAAAATAAAGAATTTTTTTCACATTTGGTTATAGGATGCGCTGTTCAGTTCCCCATGAATATGGTATGTACCTACTGAATGGTAAAAAGAGTTTATTTTAAAGCATCGCTGTCATAGAAAAAAACTATGCTTCATAGTAACCTTTTTTTGGAAATTAAAAAAACTACCTAATTATGTGTATGAAGTATGCAATAAAAAAGTTCATAATTTGGATTTTTAAAATATGAGCGTCGATAAAATATTAATTAGTAATAAGAAAAAATACAACATTCATTTACTTACATATTTATTTTTTCATATCCTGTACTTAAATACTAATAAAAAGGTTTTATAATTTACTCGAAAGCCTTTCCTTTGTTATTTCAAACAATACTTACCCTAATTTTTATACTTAAAATAAAAACCTTTTTTTATACAATATATAACTCTTAAATATTGAAATTCTGAAATAATTTACCGTTTGGCAAAAATCGATTCCGGAATCGAGATCGAATAATCCTTCGATTATAACTCGTAAATAAGTCTCGATTACCTAATACCAATAAATGTATAGATATCTCATATTATAGCTGTAGAAAAGCACTCGGCATGCAATCATAGGAATCATTAGAGTCAAGATATGAAGATGCGCTCTCAGCATCAAAATGGTGAATCCAATCTATTAAATTGCTTTCTATTTTACTTGATTTTCCTTAGTAAAATAGTAAAATATGTGATATGGCAGTTTGCGAAACAAAACCAAGAGTAATATCTGAATTGAAACAATAAAATAGATATTCTTTTCACTACGAGTATAGTATGTTCTGTACAACCGGATTCTTCTCGGTAGAAATCAATAACATTGTGAACCCGGGTTTTCAAAAAAATAGTATTTCAGAGCTTTGACGATTCAAAAGTGTTTGTAAAAACCTAATTTGAATAAAAAAAAAAATTTTGACTTTGAATTTGCAAATAAGTATATACTACTTCCCAATCGTAAAGATATACATGCATGCATTATTTGTGATGGGCTTACCACGATTCAAAATCAATGATCTACTAAGAATTATAATAATAAGTAATTTAGAAGGTAATATGGAACAGATGAATATACCCATTGCTTAATTATTATTATATTTTTTTTTTCCGTCCTTTGCAGAAGCGTTTGACAAAAGAGTTAAATCATAATTGCGGTCAAAAAAAATTAACTTCAACTGACAGACTTTACATCACCAACTCATTAATAATAAAAATAATAATATAATATACTATCACGTACGTCAAATATTGCGGTGAACAGTGCTCCAATGATATGTCATCGACGTTTATAGATGGTATTCCGTAACACAAAACCATTTTTAAATTTTAAAGCTCACAACTTAAAAATAACTTGCAATGTTTATTAATTAAAAACATTTTATATTTACTACAGAACCATTATAAAAGGTTGGTTTATAATCACTATTGATCGCGTTTTTGCGCGCGGCTTGGCCCTAGAAGCATGCACACTGCAGTTACATGTTGAAAATTAGGGCCAGGTCCAGTACACGTTGCATCATGCATCATGACGTAACGAGGAACTACACTCCTGGCGCTGACTCACCTTCGGGTTCGAGACTCACGCCGGTCGAAGGGACGTCCCCGAGAGCGACAACCCAAGCCGAGGCTCTCCCCGCTGGGAGCTCTTGAGCGTTGGGCGCTATATGGACTGAGGATCCTTTAGAGTCTCGCCCCAAAAAGCCCGGTGAAGCAGTAAAGGCTGCAACAGCCAACTGCTTTGACAGTTCAGAAATAAAAGCATCATGGATCATTTGGGCCATAGTCCACACGCGGGCTCAGTGCGGATTGTGGACTTCACATACGTTTTTTTTGGTATAATTAACGTATGCAGGTTTGCTAATTTCCTGAATATGTGAATCATCAATGTACTTGAGAAATTAAGAAAAAAACTCATTGGTACAGGCCGGGTCTTGACCCTCGGCCACCACCGACTTATTTACATAATGGCTTGTTATTCAGTCACTCTCGCACGTTGACTGTGAACACATGTCTGTATTAGAGATAAATATTTCTTTTACGTCATTGTGCAAAGATTTTTAAGTGTTAAAATTTATCATAAGTATATAAAAAAATATATATTTAAATTGAATATCAATAAATTGAAGCAGCTGCAATGGTACCAAGCATTAACGTCCATCGATGTGGCCATTGTTACGTTCAACGTATCGTGGTGCATTGTTGAGCGTGAGCATAAATGTGTACTGGAAGCTTTCAAACAGTGTAAATTCGAGACCTGGGTATACTTAAATCGCTGTACCGCAGTCTCGCATGGAATTCATAGATAGTTAAGCTATTTGTGTTGTTACGTATATTCATGTTAATAATAATAATAGAAAAATGTAATGATGATAATTATACTAACCATATTTATATGATAAGTTTCAACTAACACATTAGTCATTTTCACTCGATATTAACAATGATAAATAAATATCTTTTTTGTACAGACATAGCTATATTACAGTGTTATAATAATGTAGTATAGATACATTACAATAATAGTAACATGTTGGCAGTCCTCGCATCACATGAAATAGCTGTGACGTCCTTGCATCACACGTAATGCGATGTTGATCTAGCTGTGACGTCCGTGCATCACATGTAATGCATTTTTATCTAGCTTTGACGTCCGTGCATCACATGTAATGCATTTTCGATCTAGCTGTGATGTCCGTGCATCACATGTAATGTATTTTCGGTCCAGTTGTGACTTCCGTGCATCACATGTAATGCATTTTCAATCTAACTGTGACATCCGTGCATCACATGTAATGCATTTTCGATCTAACTGTGACGTCCGTGCATCATATGTAATGCATTTTCGACCTAACTATGATGTCCGTGCATCACATGTAATGTATTGTCGGTCCAGTTGTGACTTCCGTGCATCACATGTAATGCATTTTCGATCTAACTGTGACGTTCGTACATCATATGTAATGCATTTTCGACCTAACTGTGACATCCGGGCATCACAAGTAATGCATCTTCGATCTAGCTGTGACGGCCGTGCATCACAAGTAATGCATCTTTGATCTAGCTGTGAAGTCCGTGCATCACATGTAATGCATTCGCCAATATTAACATAAATAAGTTTTACCGACTTAAGTTATTATTGGACGTATAAGGAAAAAAAATTGTACGAAAAAGCGCTCGGACATTCAACGCGATATATTACAGCTTATGGCGTTCAAAACTAGGGTATAAAACACATTCTAATAATATAAATAAGAAAAAACTCAGTAAGAGAATCGGTTATTTTTATCGTTAGACCCATAAAAATAAATAATTAGGAAAGACTTGTTTCAGCGTAGTATTAAATAAACAAAATCATACAAATTCAAACTTATTTACAAATAAAATACATTTGACAACATAGCACATAGTATCTAAGAGACAAAAGAGACATTTGGCTGAATTGGCAATCAGACTGCTGACGACGCACATACATAAATACTACGTGCAATCAACCATCCCACACAATTCCGCTGATTGCCTCCCACAAGGCTTCGTAATAAACAAGGCCATTGAAGTTACGGTTCGATTCGTTAACTCGAACTGTAAAATCATGTATTACGTAAATATATATTAGCATGACTACTAGCGCCGTCGGCTACTTAACTAGATATCTAATACTAACAGTTTTAAATTTATGAATTTTATATTTGTTTCAAACTTTAATCAAAGCTAGAACAAAAAGCTGAAAATGTAATGTTCCGAAGCCAAGTGGCAAAAACGGACAGTTAAGTGTCGTTATGTCCATCTGTCTGTCTGTCTCTGTAGGCTTAAAAAAATTAAGTTTGCACAAACATGGGGGGGTCATGCTTTAGACAATATATTTTTGATTTTTTTATAATACACAATGTTAATTAACAGTAACCCAAAGCCTTAAATGTTTGCTAAAAAAATTCGATTTTTGACGAAACTAAAATTGTAGACATTGTAACTTTAATTTTTCCTTTAACAATCGAAAATAATGATTTGTTAAAAATAATATAAATATTATCAAGCAGATCAAAAACTAATGATATTTTCGTTATCTAAATATATTTGTCATTAAATTAGAATAAACATACTAAGCTCATATATTTTTTAACAATGTACATACAGTGATATAATAAATTAAAATAAATATTATAAAACTAATCTATATTAATCAAAGAATCTAAGCTTCGGTATCTAAGTTCACAAATCCAAAATCACTTAATTTTATTGAATATGTAATGTAATTTTACCAAATAATCATAAAACATATCCATGGGTCTCTGTAGAAAATAATAAAGGTGTTTGAATTCACGCACGTTTGGAACATGGCTCTAATAGATATTTTTGATCAACTGACAATATTTTTGCCTGTAATAATCAACCACATTCACAACCTTCAGATTGTAAACCAATAACGTAAAAGTAAGTTCAGGCTCAATTATTTCGAACCTCTCCTTGACCTCTTCTGACTTAGCAACATTTTCGATGCTTCAAGTTTCTAAGTAGGAACTCACAAGTACTTACTTATGTATTTACTTATTTTGTGAAATTAAAATAAAACTTAGGTTTTTTTAATTATTTTCTGTTTTAGTTTGTTTTTTATTTATTTTTATTAAAGTGCAATAACTTCGTTCATCTCTATACATATGAAGACTTGTATATAAATTGAACACAAATTAAGAAATTCTGCAAACTTAAAATTTTGACTATGGGTCCATTTTATGACGTAGCGCTTAACTATTTAAAACATATTGCGAAATTCATACATACCTACCTTATGGAGGTACATACATATATGGGTAATGACAACTTTTAGAAATTTTGGAATAGGTCTTAGTATAAGAGACACAGGATTCTCCTAGTTCAGGTACCAACCCGCCATAATTCTGATCGATCCTAGATTTAATTTTAGAATTACATTCTACTGTATTAAATTTGTGATTTGTAATGTAACACTTATGGTGAGAAATAAACGTTATTATATTATTATATTATATAATATTGTATAAAACTTTGTAATTCTTTAAAGTAAATCTATGATATAGTTTATCTACTGAAATTATAAAATACGCTTAAAAAAGCACTATTGGAACACATGAAAATATAAAATACCATTTATATTGTAAATCGAAATATAAAATCCAATTATGATGTTTAGAAATGATCCAACATATGATCCAATCATCAAGGTAGTGAGTCCTACGAGAATGAAATTGGCAATAGAATTCCGCTACCAGTTTCTTATTATTCGATGAGAAACATATCGAGTTTTAGTTAATTATTTGTGTTTAAAAAGAGGTCGCTTTCTCAAATTCATAATATAAATATCAATTTACAAAACAAATACAAATCATTTCCACAACATATTATAATCCTGATTCCTGACACACTACTAAAACATCGCTGTATGCATCAGCACCATCATCAGGGTCGTCCCCGGGAGCCTATTGAGAACAGTCTCGAATCCGCCAGTCTTGATAATTCACGAGTGCAAAAAAATGTATGCAAGTACTTTCACGGGTTGCGAGAGGTAAGACCTACTTGTATATATTTGTCTCTCAATTCCAGAGTCTGACGTATTCGAAACTGTTCCAGTAAACTCCCTGATTAGTCTTCACTCCGTTTTGTAGGGTCATGTTACCGAAATTTTTAAAACAATGTCTTCCTTCAAAAAGATTTTCTTCTTCAATGGTTATCAGTTTTGTTTTCTATTGTAACTATTTAAGTTAAGCTATTCTTTAGAAGTTCGTGTGGCTAAAAATAAAAAAAAAGAAGGTGGAAGATAAAGCGTGGTGCCGTAAATTGTGATAGGCTTTATATCTTTAGTCTGCGTATTATTTGAGATGAGAACAGAATAATTATAGTGTTATGACATTGGACCTTTTAAAATCTAATTATTCTCAAGATACACCATGAAATTGATAAAATCTATGAGATACTAAACAGAATGTCATCTCAGGCTATTAAAAATATTTGGTTTAGTTATTATTTATTAATGAATTTCTAATGAGGGTGATTTAAGCCAAAAACTTTATTTCTATAATACTGATGATGTGTGTAAATGTACTAAAAATCATTACATGATTTTAAATGCATTACTACTAGATTATATACTTTGTAAGTTATGTAGGTATAGCATAACGACGCCTTAAAACTTTTTTTTATCTAAGGTTTTACAGTCCCATTATTTTATCGTTTTGTAGTCTCATTTTTGTATGTAATTCAATAACTATAACCGTTTTGTAGTCACATTATTTTGACTTTTGCTACAATTTTAGTCAATACTATAGGTAACTTTCATAGCAAGTCAATTCAATGCACGTTATAAAAATTTACACAAGTGTTAAAAAAATTTTCTTTAGCATTAAATAGAATAAAAGAAAAGCACTCAGTAAGGTAATGCACTATAAAAAAGCAAGTTTTATAATATGTTTTTATTTTATTCTGGTTCCTAAGCAAATTCACATCTAGAAATAGTGTCTAACGACAGTTATATTGTTTTCATACGACCTCTTGCTTAGTTAACATTCTACAACTTTTACTTCAAGAATTCTTACCAGTTTGACAACAAAAAAAACAATAAAATAATAAAAATTCTGAGAGAATATCTGTTTGCCTTTTCTTTACCTTAAATTTTAGTGAATATGTTTTTATGCCTATCAATAATTCCAATTTTCTTTATTTCTACGGAAAAAGCTCGACACACATCGACAGCTGTTCCCAAGCTGAGCAAAGCTTGTGCTTTGGATACCAGACATCTGATACAAACCCATAAAAGTACATAATAACACTTATTAAAACTTTTTAAACCGACTTCGAAAAAAAGGAGGAGGTTTAAGATTCTTCTTTATTTTTTTTTGTAAATACATACTAGAGGAAATTACTAAAGAAAGATTCTTAACCTTAAACTATGGACGTGCGGTCTCACAGGCCGCTTGCAGTTTGTGATTCATGTGCAACTGCGTACCCCACGCGTCTGTCAGCCTCAGTAGCTTCGGTTTTAGTGGCAAAACGACTGTTGAGAGTGAATGTTACGTCGCCGGCTTTATGCAGGGTGAGTAATTTCGCTTTATATTTTGAGTGCGGTTTGTGAGACCGCGCGTCCACGTTTGTGTAATAAATTGAGCTGATGGTAATTTTATTTGTTTATGATTTTTTAATTAAACATATCAGATAATGATCGACCTAGTACATCTGCATGCAAACGAACATCAAATTCATCGATTCCAAACAGTGCTTGTAAAATAATGCGTTTTGATGATCATTCTTTTGAAGACGAGCTCAAGCAATTGCTTTTATAATCAGATTAGTGCGACAGGGATGGGGATATCGATATAAGAAATAGTGGTTATTATTTTTTCTTTTGCACATGTTACTGTTTGTAGTGATACTTTAAAGATGTTGGACAACGAGCACGTGTGTTGGAAATATTTCACAATTTAAAATTCTATTTACGTAGCACTGCTTTTATTAGTTGTTTTTTTTTCGTGGGTAATGTTTTATATAAAAAAGGGCTAAGAAGTGAAAAAAAAAAAACAGTTTTAGAAAAAAGAAGGATGACGGCTTCAAATTTTTATTTCTTTAACAATAACAATAACCAACGTTTTGGTACCTTTTCTGCAAATTGAAGAAAAGATGGAACTCGCCACGCACACCGAGGATTCCGTAGTAACAAAAGATAAGTCGGATCGTAGGAAAAACTTAACGTCACGGTCGATCTTTAACTGAAGATGTAAGTTTGCAATAATTTTTTTTTAAATCCTTTTTACTAGCTTCACTTCTAACCATGTAATGTAATCAAATCTTGGCAGTCGAACACAACGAACGTCTAATTGTCTTATCTATTAATTTTTTTTTTGTTTTAACGGGTCGAATACGTTACATTAAGTGAAAGTTAGATCCTAAGACTATCGAACTCATGTGACTAATTATAGTAATACAGATATTTGGTAAGCTAGTTTTTTGTTTTTTTTTTTGTAAACTATTTACTTATAATTATTTGTGACATAACTACAAATTAATGATTTGAAATATTATTCTAGGTAGGTACCTACGTTTTGATCAGATATTTGGAAATAAGTAATTATTTTTCCTTTTTTATTAGGGTTCCGTAGCCAAATGGCAAAAAACGGAACCCTTATGGATTCGTTAAATCTGTCTGTCTGTCCGTCCGTATGTCATAGCCTTACAGCCACTTTTTTCCGAAACTATAAGAGCTATACCGTTTAAACTTGGTAAGTAGATGTATTATGTGAACCGCATTAAGATTTTCTCACAAAAATGAAAAAAAATACAATAAATTTTGGGGAGATTTTTTTTATCAAACCCATACGTGTGGGGTATCTATGGATCATCATCATATCAGCCCATTGCCGTCCACTGCTGGACATGGGCCTTACCTAACTTTCTCCACAGCGTGCGACTCTGTGCCTCCTGAATCCAACGGCTCCCCGCTATCTTTACGAGGTCATCAGTCCATCTAGCGGGGGGCCGTCCCATGCTGCGCTTTCCGGTTCATGTTCGCCTCTCGAGAACCTTCTTCCCCCATCGGCCATCGGTTCTTCGAGCTATGTGCTCTGCCCATTGCCACTTCAGCTTTGCGATTCGGTGAGCTATGTCGGCGACTTTAGTTCTCCTACGGATTTTCTCATTTCTGATTCGATCACGTAGGGAAACTCCGAGCATAGCTCTTTCCATCGCCCGCTGAGCGATCTTGAGCTTTCGTATAAGGCCCATAGTTAGTGGCCACGTCTCAGTGCCGTAAGTCATCACTGGCATCACACACTGGTTGAAGACTTTTCTCTTCAAGCACTGGGGTATTAAAGACGAGAAAATAGTACGCAGTTTTCCGAACGCTGCCCAACCGAGTTGGATTCGGCGATTAACTCTTTCTCGAAATTGGACCTACCTAATCGAACAGTTTGTCCCAGGTATACGTATTTGTCAACAACTTCGAGTGTAGAGTTCCTAACAGTTATTGGAGTGGGTGCTACATGGCCATTCGACATGATTTTCGTCTTGTCCATATTCATCTTGAGGCCCACTCGTTGGGAACCTCTACTGAGGCTTTAAAGTATTGTGCTAAGGTGTTCCATCGATTCTGCCATGACCACAATATCGTCAGCAAACCGAAGGTGGGTAATGTACTCGCCATTAACATTGATGCCAAAACCGCCCAGTCCAGAAGCTTAAAGACATACTCCAACGCATTGGTGAACAGTTTCGGAAATATGACATCGTGAATAGAACTCACACCCTCTGCACAGCAGCTGGTCCTACTACCAACTACGCTGCGACGGATTAAAATAGTTTAGCTAAAAAAAATTCGCCGTGTTCAAATGTCGATTTATTTTTACTTTTATAAATTAATTTAATGGCGCATTCTTTTTGTTGTGTCAGACGGAAATTTAAATAAAACTTGATGTCCGGGTTTGAAAAAATTCGTTCCTTTTTCAAATTTCATATTTGACCGCTCGAGCGCTCAAGTGGATTGCTAACACATTGCGGGTCGCTCTCTGATACTGTTCTGCAATTACGATTTCTGCCTAAGAAGCTAAAAAGCTTGTGCAAGATATAGTCGAATATCGTAGCATGTTTGGGAAAATGTATTTTATATTTGTAGAAGCTCGTGGCCGACTGGGCTGGCCTGGGCATTCGTCTTTTTAAGCTAACGATAAGCGAAGTTAAGTAACGACGGGCGTCTTATGTACCTGGATGTGTGACCGCCTAGTCTCTAGACCGCCTCTAAACGAATGGAAAGTTTTGATGCAAAATAAAATATTAAAAATTGCGCGTATAACACCGTGGGAAAACAGCTGTTTAAAAATATCCTAATAAACTTGACCTTTTAAAATAACATTATATAAATTCGTCATTAGTTGCGTTGTAGAGATTGGAGATCAATATATATATACATAAAAAAGTTAAGTGCGTGTCCTATACGCATTAACTTAGGGTTCCGTAGAATGAGATTTATTGCGAATATTTAGAAAGTAATTTAGTATTTAGTACCGTCAAGCGCCTCCCGTATCAGTGCGTTATTCCAACCTAAAATTTTAGGAATAATTATTATTAAGGATGTTATGTTTTTATTTTATTTTTAATTTTTAATATGTCATAAACTTACATTTACTACCTATTTTACATATCTAAAAACTCGAATTTTTACTAACCACCAATTCAAAAACAATATTTATCCTCACTTTACGTGCAGTGCGCTAAAAATTATAGAGTTTGTATTGTCGGCATGATCATTATGGCATACCCATGCCAAATTACAGATTTCTAGAACTAAGAGTCTCTTTCTCTTAGCTACGCTACGGACAAACGCGAAGGATGGACATACCGAGACTATAACGGTTCCGTACTCAACAAAGAAACATAATAGTTTCCTAACTTCTTTAAAAACCTTTATTGATACATCTTGTTTTATTGAATTTTAAGTTTGCAAATCTAGTAAACGCCATTAGCATTTAAAATTAAGTTAAATGTCAGAACAATTCAAAGAAAAAAAGTGCAATATAAGGCAACCGGTTTTTTGTTTATATTCGTTAATCTTCGCCCGCGACTTTATTTGCAAAACAATAATAGATAAATAAATATAAAATACTTTTGGACATTACACTTAGTTCTGTCTGGTCGCAAAGTAGGCAAAGCTTGTGTTATGGATACCAGTCAACGGATGCAAATACATATATAATACTTTTCTTTTATACATAGAAAACACCCAATTTCAAGACTAAATCAAATAATAAATGTTATGCTAGTACGGGAATCGAACCCACAACTCTCGGTTCAGCAGTCTGGTTCACCCACAGAGCTACGGAGACGACAATGTGTTTTTATTTGTATAACACCTCATTGCACCAGTAATAGTTGCAAAATAAAATGTTTACTAGTTTTAAAGTCTAATTGTAAGGTTTAAAATACGAAGAAAATCATCGAATTCAGCACAGTAAATTTGCGTGATGTTCGAACAAATATATAAATTCAAAAGTCAATAAGACTGAACAAATATTGAAAAAAAAAATTGGAATCGAGGACCATATTCATAACCTTCTTTGTATATATATTAATGTACAGGAACGCTTTAATTAATTTTTTATAGTTAAGGAGTCGGTTTAGTAGTGGCTCAGTGGGTAATGACCCGACTACTGAATCGAGAGGCTTGGTTTCGATAACCGCACAATAGAAACTTTTATTATTTAGTGTTCATCTTGTACTGGGTGTTTTCTATGTATAATAGGTATGTATTTACAAAAAAAGGACATGTGTGTATTGTATCCGTTGACTGGTGTACATAGCACAAGCTTTGCTTAGGTTTGGACCAGGCGGCGTTGTGTGTAATGTCCAAAAATATTTATTATTACTATTATTATTTTTTATTTTAAGAATCATAACTACAGTTATAATAAACTAGATAAATTTTATTAATAAAATCACTAGAAAATTATCTTACTTCAATGGTGACCGTTTTAAAGAAAAAAACTGATGCCTCAATTTACCATGTGTCTGTCTGTAGGTTACGACCCATTATATCAGAAACTAATATCAAGTTGAAATCGATATCAAATACACTGCGGTTACTATTAAACTTGCAAAAAATCTAGCTTTTAAAAATCAGTGGCACATATTTCGACACTGGCAAGTAAATTTAATCAAAACGTAGGTACCTAGAATAATATTTCAAATCATTAATTTGTAGTTATGTCACAAATAATCATAAGTAAATAGTTTACAAAAAAAAAACAAAAAACTAGCTTACCAAATATCTGTATTACTATAATTAGTCACATGAGTTGGATAGCCTTATGATCTAACTTTCACTTAATGTAACGTATTCGACCTGATAAAACAAAAAAAAAATAATAGATAAGACAATTAGACGTTCGTTGTGTTCGACTGCCAAGATTTGATTACATTACATGGTTAGAAGTGAAGCTAGTAAAAAGGGTTTAAAAAAAATTATTGCAAACTTACATCTTCAGTTAAAGATCGACCGTGACGTTAAGTTTTTCCTACGATCCGACTTATCTTTTGTTACTACGGAATCCTCGGTGTGCGTGGCGAGTTCCATCTTTTCTTCAATTTGCAGAAAAGGTACCAAAACGTTGGTTATTGTTATTGTTAATGAAATAAAAATTTCAAGCCGTCGTCCTTCTTTTTTACTAAAACTGTTTTTTTTTCACTTCTTAGCTCTTTTTTATATAAAACATTACCCACGAAAAAAAAACAACTAATAAAATCAGTGCTACGTAAATAGAATTGTAAATTGTGAAATATTTCCAACACACGTGCTCGTTGTCCAACATCTTTAAAGTATCACTACAAACAGTAACATGTGCAAAAGAAAAATAATAACCACTATTTCTTACCCAACTCAGTGAATACAGACGACAAATTAATTTCACTCATTTCTTAGCTCACTCCTATCCCAAGAAAAAAACTAAATTTTAAACAATAAAAACACATCCCAACACCACTGTGTGCTATTATGAACTTTTGTTTCTTAATATGTGTTATATATAAATAGTTTCGATATATGCATCACTAGTGAGACGAGTCTATGATATGATGTTATTAAATTTCATTGGAGCTCGCTATTTTAAAGATTTCTGATACGCACGCAGTAGCTAGACGGTGCAAGGTGTGTTGGGTTATTATAAAGCGCAGCCTTATTTCAGTTCAGTGCGCCATCTTATGATGTAATTATAAACTATGAATGAAAATCCATGCTAATGTTATACTTACTAATATTATACCAAAATTCGTAGGTGAGTTTGTTTGATTGTTAGTTCTTTCTTTGCGTCCTTAAAACCGATATAGCAAATTTCCTTATCATAATTATTCTTTAACTATGGGCGTTACATGATTGTCACACTACTATGGACGTGCGGTCTCACAGACCGCTATCTTTAAAGGCCGGATTCTATCTAGTTAAGTTGGTATTGTAACAGTTTTTGTTTTTATTCTTTTCAGGAGATACTTAATGTAAATAAAATATGTAATTTTAATGAATATGTATTTATTTTAAACTTTAAATCTAACCATTTAATAATCAAAGGCACTTTTTAGACTTTTCTACTCGACATCACTTTATAGGAACATTATCTAAGGAAAAAAAGTTTTTCAGTCAGTTTCTTTAATTTGATAATAAAATATAAAGAATAAATTATATAAAAAACTTAACATTTACTTCTTAAAACAAAACATAAAAATTTTGACAAACGCCCAACTTGTGCATATTTATTGGCAGTCTTTGCATAGTGGTTTAGAACACTTTAGGCACCACTGCGGGTACTACCACTTTCTTCAGTAATATTTTGGTCACTCTAGTGGTTTTTTTCAATGTCAGCTTCATAAAACAAACAATTATCGATATCCCCATCCCTGTCGCACTAATCTGATTATAAAAGCAAGTGCTTGAGCTCGTCTTCAAAAGAATGATCATCAAATCGCATTATTTTACTAGCACTGTGTGGAATCGATGAATTTGATGTTCGTTTGCATGCAGATGTACTTGGCCAATCATTTTCTGATATGTTTGATAAAAAAATCATAAACAAATAAAATCACCATCAGCTCAATTTATTACACAAACGTGGACGCGCGGTCTCACAAACCGCACTCAAAATATAAAGCGAAATTACTCACCCAGCATAAAGCCGGCGACGTAACATTCACTCTCAACAGTCGTTTTGCCACTAAAACCGAAGCTACTGAGGCTGACAGACGCGTGGGGTACGCAGTTGCACATGAATC
Source organism: Apoda limacodes (assembly GCA_946406115.1). Classification (NCBI taxonomy): domain Eukaryota; kingdom Metazoa; phylum Arthropoda; class Insecta; order Lepidoptera; family Limacodidae; genus Apoda; species Apoda limacodes. Next base: position 5,710,899 of record OX291541.1, read on the forward strand.
ACAAACTGCAAGCGGCCTGTGAGACCGCACGTCCATAGTTTAAGGTTAAGAATCTTTATTTAGTACTTTACTCTAGTATGTATTTACAAAAAAAAATAAAGAACAATTTTAAACCTCCTCCTTTTTTTCGAAGTCGGTTTAAAAAGTTTTAATAAGTGTTATTATGTACTTTTATGGGTTTGTATCAGATGTCTGGTATCCAAAGCACAAGCTTTGCTCAGCTTGGGAACAGCTGTCGATGTGTGTCGAGCTTTTTCCGTAGAAATAAAGAAAATTGGAATTATTGATAGGCATAAAAACATATTCACTAAAATTTAAGTTGAAGAAAAGGCAAACAGATATTCTCTCAGAATTAATTTTATTGTTTATTTTTGTTGTCAAACTGGTTAGAATTCTTGAAGTAAAAGTTGTAGAATGTTAACTTAGCAAGAGGTCGTATGAAAACAATATAACTGTCGTTAGACACTATTTCCAGATGTGAATTTGCTTAGGAACCAGAATTAAATAAACACATATTATAAAACTTGCTTTTTTATAGTGCATTACCTTACTGAGTGCTTTTCTTTTATTCTATTTAATGCTAAAGAAAATCTGTAAGTTACCATTTTTTTAACACTTGTGTAAATTTTTATAACGTGCATTGAATTTACTTGCTATGAAAGTTACCTAGAGCATTGACTAAAATTGTAGCAAAAGTCAAAATAATGTGACTACAAAACGGTTATAGTTATTGAATTACATACAAAAATGAGACTACAAAACGATAAAATAATGGGACTGTAAAACCTTAGATAAAAAAAATTTAAGGCGTTGTTATGGTATACCTACATAACTTACAAAGCATATAACAAAAAATCTTGTAGTAATGCATATTAAATCATGTAATGATTTTTAGTACATTAACATACACATCATCAGTATTACAGAAAGAAAGTTTTTGGCTTAAATCACCCTCATAAGAAATTCATTAATAAATAATAACTAAACCAAATATTTGTAATAGCCTGAGATGACATTCTGTTTAGTATCTCATAGATTTTATCAATTCAAATCTTGAGAATAATTAGATTTTAAAAGGTCCAATGTCATAACACTATAATTATTCTGTTCTCATCTCAAATAATACGCAGACTAAAGATATAAAGCTTATCACAATTTACGGCACCACGCTTTATCTTCCACCTCCTTTTTTTTTTATTATTTCTCGGTATCGCTAGTTAGGTTATATCTGCGCCTTAAGACCTATTTATCATTCATGTTGAATAATTTTATACGTCAGATGGTGCAACGTTTTAGTACGCGTATCTGTACGATTCTTGTAACGTGTTATGTTATCTGTTTGAACAGGTGACGCTGTACGATAAATCGATCTCTCTAGGTTTCATTTTTAGAAAACGTCATTTTATCCGTGTTTTCAGGCAGTGATAAACTGAAAAATATGACTTTTCCTGACATCTATTGGCGAGTAGTAATGAGCAACACTAAAGCTATTTGACAATAGGTGGCGTTATTAAGCAACGCTTAAGCTTCTTGACAATAGATGTCCTCGAGGTATAGATGATTATTTGCCTTATTCAAATTCAAATTTTCTTCATCAATTTTCAATTTTTATTTTGATACAATTACTCTCAACGGCGTCAGTTTTTTGAACGTATTTTTTAAGCCATGGTATAAAGATTTAGTTTATTCACAAAAATAAGTAGCTTAGGCAATAATGTATTAGCTAAACTTATCAAAACTCTCATTGATTTAATGGCACTAGCGCTCAAACATCCCAGATCATCATTTCATAAACAAATAAATAAAAAAAACCATATAAAACGTAAAATTATCCAAAGACATTTGTTGAATTTGTAAGAATCCCTCGCCGATTAGCAAATTAAGGGCGGGCGGAGCCACTGACAAAGTCTAGTTTATAATATAAAAGTCACAATTACATTCGCTAACGAGTATCAATTGAGCAAACATGTCATTAGAGGGAATTTTACTAAATATCTCAGTTTAAGAGGCCCCCCCGGGTGCACGTATACATGTTCTTTAGGCGTCTTAAGCTGAATATCTACGATGTTTTTTTCAAATAGAGTTAATTTTTCTGTAAGAAAAATATATTACAAATTGGCGAAGAGCTAAGCGTGAAAAGTAGTAATTAATTAATTACAATTTATATCACATGAAACATAGATATTTTATATAGTTACTTAGCATTTTATGAAATAAACTATGTTCCCGATACTAGTTGATAAGTAGTTATAGCTTAAAAATATAAAAACAATATTAAAAATACATAACTATTATCTATTTTAATATCTCTGTCTTTCAATATCGATTTTTAAAATGTAACCAGTAACTTTTTCCACTTGAAATAATAGTCTCATTATATTTATAAGCTTTTCAAGCGAGAAATAGACAGAAACACGTAACGGAAAGAAAGCATCTTATCTGAAAACGATAAAATCGTCGTTAGAAACAACTTTCAGCAGCTTAGTAGCTTCAGCTGTAGGACAAGAGAAAGACGTCAGCATAAATCCAATCCCGCCTGTAGGGTTTTGTTTCTATAGATTAAAAGAAAGTCGGATAAGCCTAAATAAGACGCTTCGATGAAATTGTATAATAATAAAGTTGGTTAATGTAGGTCGTGTATTAAGACATGCACACGTATTTTTGTTAACTTATCCAAATGTTTCCATTAACAGTCAATTTAGTTTCGAAGGCGACAGGTTTTTAGGCTCACTTTTGCCATCGTATAAAGATTTAATTCATTTTCAAAAATAAATGATAATTTATGAGCTAAACTTGCAACCATTTACACTGAATTATTCTAATTCAATTGGTATAAGTCTTTCATTTTATTTCCCGTGTGTGCATAGATAATTTTTTATGACACTTTCATAATCTTTTTTGACATTCCTTGGCCGAAAACACTTTTCCATGGACATGTAAAACCTAAGATCCCTTTTTATTGATCTCTTTTGCGTTTTCACTCTCTTACTTCTACAGAGCCTGCTGTCTTTATAGACTATAAGAGTTAGGTTTTGGAGGTAATTTAGATATAATAGAATAGAGAGATATATAAATTTACTATCTATTTTGGTATCAATCATCTAAATTATAATGCAAGTGGTACTTTTAGCAACGTAGGTAGGTAATTAGTTTTATAGCTTATTATTCATTCTTTCTATCCCACTCCATCCTAACAGCTGACAGGTCTAAAAAATGGCGATGTAAAATCAACTAAATTGAAAAAAAAATACACCGAAATTGCTAATTAGTTGCTCGAAAATTAATTTTTTTGCTTCAACCGATCGCAAAAAATCGGCAATAATGCTAACTTTTCATTAAGATAGCGTGGGAATCACTAGATGTGGACTGATCGATCAAGCGAATAGGGATCAATTTGTTGCTAATTTGTTGCTGAAAGATGCTAAGGAGAAAAAAATTTAAAAAAAGTTAAAATTGATTTTCTTTAATTTTGCCAAAATAAATAAAGTCCACGCTAGCTTAACTCTTGACTTTTCCGTGGAAAACTATAGTGAAAATTTGTTGCTGCTCATACTTCAGCTTGCTTTAGCATAGAGAGTCAGCAACAAAATAAAAACCGGAAGTCAAGGGAAGTTGGAGATCGGTTTACAAAAAAACCGGCCAAGCTAGCTTAACTAACGACTTTCCTGTAGAAAAAGTATTGTAAAAATTTGTTGCTTCTCATACTGCAGCTAGTCTAAGTACAAAGGGTCAGCAATAAAACAAAAACCGGATGTCAAGAGAAGTTGGAGATAGGTTTATAAACAAACACACGCTAGCTGATGGTAAGCGGTCACCGAAGCTTATGTACGCTTGCAACACCTGGGGCATCACTCGCCTGTTGCCGACCCTACAAAAATCCAATGACAGAAATTCTTTTTTGAAGAACCCCATACTGTAGGCCTTAGAGAAAACCTTGGCAGGGAACTCATTCCACAACCTAAGCGTTGATATATTTTTGCATTCCGGTGAGATCGATTTTCACAAAGATATATCATTTTTGTAACATTTATACTTTTGGAGTATGAAGATTACAAAAGTACATGTCTTATGTCTTAATGTTTCTGGAATGGCCGCAGGTACGATGAGGAAGACGCTTATCAAATTCACGTCAAAAAAAAAATTAGTGTCGGACAACCGTCCGGAATCTTGACAACTTGTGCCTTTCACTTTTTATGTCTGTCTCTCTCGCTCTTAGGCGGGCTAACCATGCCGCGTGCCTCTCACTCGCTCTCATTGTGAGCGCATAACGTGAGCGGAGCGTAACGCAGTTTCTTGAAGTGTCACCCGGCAAACCAATTTATAAGACGTTGTCACGTCAAAAATACTGTCCGTTTTATTCAAAACTTCTGCACAGAAGGGGCAGAATAATGGGGCTATGACATACGGGCGAACGGATAAACGAAAACTGTAAGGGTTTCGTGATATACGAGTATGTGAAATACGGTTACACTTGCGTTTTTATGTCAGAATTTTCTGATTAATTTTAAACCCAATTAGTGTCCTTTTTTGAGAGTGTGTACACGCAGCGATATCACAGGGCACAATGTGGATCTGGCGTCGACACACGGTGCTCGGAAGCTGCGGTGAGTTGAAGCTAATAGCGGCCGTAATCGGCACTGATCTCGTGGCGCCTATTGTAGGCGCGCGCCGCTGTATGTGTGTTCTTTAGTTTCTAATATGATCCTGTATCAGCTGATCCCAATCAAGGTATATTAAGGGCTATTCTGACACTAGTGGGATGGCAGTGGAACGTGTCACCAATTTTGTTGCTAATTAGTTGCTACAAAATTAATTTTTTTGCTTCAACCGATCGCAAAAAAGCGGCCAGTTTCCATGCAGATGGCAATAATGATTGATTGATTTATGATGTTTTATAATACGGACGGATATAGTGCAACTATAAGGGTTCCTAGTTGTCTACGGAACCTTAAAATAATAATAATAGTTTTTTGTTGGTCAAAAGAATTTTTACAATGCTTTTAGTTTCAATATGTTAAATGAATTAGGTATATAAAGCAAAATTTGTTACATAAGCACCTAAACTGGGTCTAGCCTGTTCTTATAGGAACTTATGCTCTTCCAGATGGGTAAACATTATTGTTACAATGCGGTGTTAAATACTATGACTATATTATAATATAAGTAATATATTTAAGTCCTAGTGTACGTATATTTATGCGTGTGTGTGTGCGGGTGTATGCGTGTGTGTGTGAGGGTGTATGTGTTTGTGTGTGAGGGTGTATGTGTTTGTGTGTGAGGTTGTATGAATATATGTGTGTGTGTGTGTGTGAGAAATATTACTTCTCCTGGTTGCAAACAAATCAATAAACACATATTTACATTCCTAATAGGTACAAGTATGGATAATACAAATTTATCGCCTTCTTTATAATAAACAAGGTTTTATTTTATGTTCATTTTCGTTCTTGCACCTAAAATGTGCAAAAAATTGGTCAAAAATGAATGTGAATAATGAATTAAAACCATTTATTTTTAAATTATATAAAAAGATATTTGAGTGAGCCCCTCGAAACAAGCCCTTTTATATGATTGATATGGCTTACGGTGAAGATTGCACACTTTTGATTTTGTAAGTTTGTGCCTACGTCCAATATTGAGAGATTTACCATTTTATTTTAAAACTATTTTCTGTATTTTCTTCTAGTTTTAGAGATCCCTCATCGCCAAACGGTTTGAAATTGTCAATTTAACCTAAACAAGTCTCTTTGTTTAATATGTCAAACGCTAAAGTTGCAAAACTTTTTGTGACCCTCATTATTGAATAATTACATATTTATATATTTGAATAATTCATTTATTTATGTTACACGTTCGTGTTTGAGTCACAAAGATTCATATATGTACCAAATTTCAACTTAATCGTTCCAGTAAATTCAAAGAAAATTGGCTGTGACAGAATAATAGACAGACACACAAGTGGTCCTATAAGGGTTCCGACGATTTTTTATGTATGTAAGGAACCCCAAAAAGTAGGTAAAATCCTGTTTACGTCTTGCGTTTTCTTCTTAAAATATGCTGATTAAAAGACAGAGGAAAGGATAACAAACTTTTCTACATTCGAAGCCAATTGAGTCAATTGACTCTCATATATACATATCAGGAAAAAAGCTTTTTAGAAAACTTAATTGCATTTAAGCCTATTGCCTATTCAACTACAATACAGAGCCAAAAAAAACTATACCTCAGTTCCATGTATGGAACCCTTACATTATTTTCTTAATTTAATTACTTTTTCTATTTTGTTGCTGACCCTTTGTACTCAGACTAGCTGCAGTATGAGCAGTAATAAATTTTTACAATAGTTTTTCTACGGGAAAGTCGTTAGTAAAGCTAGCATGGCCGGTTTTTTTGTAAACCAATCTCCAACTTCCCCTTAACGGTTTTGAGTTTGTTACTGACTCTCTATGCTAAAACAAGCTGCAATATGAGCAGCAACAAATTTTAACTATAGTTTTCCCACGGGAAAAGTCAAGAGTTAAGCTAGCATGGCCGGTTTGTTCATAAACCGATCTCCAACTTCTCTTGACTTCCGGTTTTCTATTTTGTTGCCGACTCTGTCTACTCAAACTAGCTGCAGTATGAGCAGCAACAAATTTTTACATTAGTTTTTCTACGGGAAAGTCGTTAGTTAAGGTAGCGTGGCCGGTTTTTTTTGTAAACCGCTCTCCAACTTCCCTTGACTTCCGGTTTTTATTTTGTTACTAACTCTCTATGCTAAAACAAGTTGCAGTATGAACAGCAACAGATTTTCACTATAGTTTTCCTACGGAAAAGTCAAGAGTAAAGCAAGCGTGGCCGGTTTGTTCATAAACCGATCTCCAACTTCTCTTGACTTCCGGTTTTCTATTTTGTTGCTGACCCTGTGTATTCAAACTAGCTGCAGTATGAGCAGCATCAAATTTTTCCCCTATGCCTATCCCTATGCTTGATCGATCAGTCCACATCCAGTGATTTCCACGCTATCTTAATGAAAAGTTAGCGTTATTGCCGATATTTTGCGATCGGTTGGAGCAAAGAAATTTTTTCTAGCAACTATTTAGCACAAAAAAGCAACAAATTTCGGTTTTTTTTTTTTCAATTTCGCTGATTTTACATCGCCATTTTTTTAGAACTACAACTGACATTATTGGTTCAATGCTCATCCGTCTCGCATCACTTTTGGTGAACTAAACGTGAAAGGTACTTAGATTCGCGCGCCCAGTAAATCAGCCACCCAACATCTCGACAAGGGAAATAAGGGAGCAAGGAGACAACCTGGCCAAGCTCTACCTTTTTAATCAACGAGCCTTATTTCGAACCAGCGACGTGGCGACGAAAATTCGAGGCACATAACCAATGTCAGTCTTTCATATCCTTTTCTTTCATATGGTCCTTCGTCTCGAATCCCGATTATTCCTTTAGTATTTTGCAACTATTTTTTTCCTATTGTTAGTAATCGGTAACACTGCACTTTGTTATTTTCATGAAAATGACAAACAAATAATTGAGGTTAAATCCGAGAGATTATTTTTCCAATCCAAGTATCCAAGGAATCCAAGTACTAGGTACTTATACCGTAATTATTGTATTGTTTCAAAATGTCAGAGTCAAAAGAAGCCCATGTGAATTTTACCACTGCCATGAAATCAATGAAAAAACTTAATGACTGTCGTCTAGTTTTAGTGTCGCGAAAAGTTCTGATTGTGATAAAGTGTTTGAATTTGAAGTAAGTTATCGTGACATCGATCGTTTCAGGAAACTATTAGAAGGTGCTTACAGTATTTTGGCTATAAACTTAGATGAAAAGTCTACTGAAAAATCAAATGACAAATTTTTCTCTATGTATTACTCAATACAAGTTATATATATTAAGGAAAATAAAAAAAACACTCTTCAGGAAAAACAATCAAGCGCAGACTGTATTTCCTTACCAAAAGTTATGTTACAAAGGTTTATAGGTAAGCATACTGACTGGCCAAATTTTATATCCCTTTTTAATAGCTTGACCCACAGCAATATAATCAGTTTAATCTTGCACAAAAGATGCATTATTTACTAAGTGTTCTTGACAAAGATCCTTTAGCTTTACTGCGTTATCTGACAATTTGCCCCGAAAATTATACGGTTGCTTACAAATAACTTGAATCTAGATATGAAAATAAGCGGCTTATTGCTGACAAGTATTTGGAAGGAATATTGTCATTACAAAATATTACTCAGTGCAATTCAAAAGCATTAAAATAATTTGTTGCTGTTTTGAATGAAAATACTCAGACATTAAAGGCTTTAAATTATGACTTTGAAAAGTTTTGTTTTGCTACATTTAGTTTTACGTAAATTAAACCTAAACCTCAGAAACCAATTTGAGGCAACCTTAATAACAAATAAAATACCTAAATTCAATCAATTAATGGAGTTCTTGGAAAAACAATTACGAATATTAGAAAATGTTTTATTAAGTAGCAGCGTAGGCAAGTGTTCTCATGCCACTGATATCTTGGTAACCACAAATAGAAGCAAGCCTTTTTCAAATGCTAGCGACACACATATATATCCGACTTGCGATAAACATCATCTAATTTATCATTGCAAAAGGTTTGAAACAATGACACCAGTTAAACGTGTAGTCCATTGAAATGTTACATGAGCTTTGCAGTTGCAGAGGATGCAATTTTATTTTTGACACATGTGTGGGGGTCAATAGAAGCTTAACCTCAAGTTTGAGGGGCCGCCACCCTTGTCATCCGGCCGCCATCTTGGAAAAAGGGGTGACAACACTTTTTTCGCGATATCTCGGAAACTATGCATCTTACAAAAAATTCGTAAAGACATAATCTGTAGAAAATTGTGTTGCCTACAATTATGATCATATAATTTTTTGCCCTAAATAAAAAATTAAAGAAGTTATAAGCAAAAAAGTTAGATTTTTTTTTTTAATTTTTTTTTTTTGCTCTAAACCTATTTTTTTATACATTTTACAAAAAAATTACCTCAGACCAATCTTGTAGATGATCTTGTGAGGAAAATTTTTACTTTATAAGGTTAAGCTTCTAATGACCCCCCAGAAATGTCCGAAAAATAAAATTGCGTCCTCTAACAAATGCAATATTCGGTCCTTAAATTGTAACATTTCAATGGACTAGTAAGGAACTTGTAATTAAGCGCAAACTCTGCTTTCAATTGCTTAAGACCACATAATGTATCCAAATGCATTTCAAAAAGTGTTTGTCTATTTTGCCACAATCGACAACATAGTAAACTGCATGTTCCTTTGTCTACAATCAATATAGCTAGTAAACCAAATTATATTATCGAATCAACTAACTCTTCAACTGAATCTTTAACCCTACAAGCCTTAAATGGCATCAATGCTAATTCTACAATGCTACTAGGGACAGCTTGGGTAGAGATTCAAAATGTCAGTGGTACTTATCATTCTGCACGAGCTCTCATAGATTGTGGTTCTCAAGTTAGCATAATAACTGAACATTTAGCTCAAACATTAAAACTAAAACGGTCCAAATCATCTGTAATCCATGGTATTGGCAACTCTGCTGCTCAAGAAACTTGTGGTTTACTTCAGGGAAAAATAAACATACCTGTAAACATATATACATACCTCATATCCTATACTAAGCAGTAATTTTATTATAATGCCTCAAATAACGCGCAAAATACCAACTGCAGAGGTTGATGAAAAGGTATTGCATATGTGCCACAATATGCTATTGGCTGATGCTAATCTTACAATTCCTAGTTGTGTTGATTTATTAATAGGTGTTGATTTGTCTAATGAGGCATTAGAGGGAAGGAAGCTCAGTTTAGGTATTGGTATGCCTACAGCCTACTCATCTATATTTGGTTGGATTCAGTCATGTTACAGAATTATCATTTACTGTTGACCTGGAAAACACCGTGCGTAGATTCTGAAGAACCTCCAAAGAAAAACATGTCTGATCATGAGATATCCTATCTGAAAGGCATTTTGTTGAAAATTATACACGGGATATATCTGATCGCTTCACTGTACGATTGCCCTCAAAGTAACTCACAAACCTTTATAAGGAACATACAGTAACGCCTTGAAACGATTTTACAATTTCGAACGCAGACTCATAAAGGAACCGAAACTCAAGGAGTTGTATACGCTATTTATGCAAGATTATTTGGACTCTGGTCACATGAGATTAATCAATACCCATAGCGACAACAAGCGATATTACATAACTCATCATGGTGTACTCAAAGTAAGCAGTAGCACCACTAAGCTTAGAGCTGTCTTTGATGCATCTACTCCAAGTTCGACTGGCGTATCATTAAACCATGGCTGGGACTCATGGCTGGTCCCAAATTACAGCAGAATATTGAAGACATACTGAGGTTCAGAACTCATCTTATTGTATTCACCTGTGACATTAAACAGATATACAGGTAGATTCAGATGCATGAAGACTGTGAATATCAAAGCATATTATGGCGAGAAAGCCCAGATCATCAACTCCAAAGCTATGAATTGGCTACTGTAACATATGGGTTGTCAAGTTCGGCTTTTCAAGCAATAAGAGTAATTCATGAACTCGCTCATCACAATTCTTTTCAATACCCAAAGGCTTCTAAAACTCTTTTGGAAGACAAAATTGCTGATGATGTAGTGATCGGATCAGACAATTTAGAAACTGCGAGGTGCTTAAAAGATGAAATCACTAGCATTTTATCACAAGGTGGTTTTCATCTTAGTAAGTGTACTAGCAATATACGCTGCCGGAAGCTACTTGCGAACTTCCCTATCGTTTCGTTGAACAAGGAGACGGCATTTTTAAGGTTTTGGGAATTGAATGAAATGCCAAGTTAGATACTTTCATATACCATGTTTTGCAAATGAACAAAAATGCAATAAAACTATTTTATCAAACATTGCACGTTTATATGATCCTTGTGGATTTCTGGCTACAGTTACGTTTTTTGCCAAGTTTTTTATGCAGAAACTATGGTCACACAATATTGAGTGGGATCAACCTATTCCACAAGAATTGCAAAAGACATGGTTTGATTTCTTTACCGATTTTGAATCACTTCATCAAGTTCACATTGATAGATTTGTGTTGACAAGCCAACCTATTGCATTTCAATTCCACTGTTTCACAGACGCCTCTGAACGTGGGTATACTGCTTGTGTTTATTTACGTGTCGAGGACGCAAAAGACAATACAAGCTATAGCTAAGCTGGAATTGTGTGGAGCCTTGTTAGGCGGTCAGCTTCTCCTACATGTTGGACAAGTCTTGCAGCAGAAATTCGAGATTGACAATCTCAACATTTGGTGCGATTTACAAACAGTCTTATCGTGGTTAAAATTGTCACCAGATAAACTTCATACCTTTGTAGGAAAGAGTACCACAAATACAATCATTATTATACCCCATGCCATTTGGCGGCATGTGCCCTCAGCTAGTAGAAGTTTTTTATCTGAGTTGATCAATCAACACATGTGGTGGTCTCCTACTTGGCTTCAGTCTGAGCCACATTCTTGGCCGTGATTGTCAGCCGTCATTAAGTGAACATGCACTCATGCCACAAGCGAATCTAAGGGAACCTGGTTGTTTTCAAATTAAAGCTCTCTCACTAAGATTCAAGCAATTCTAGGCTGGTGCAAGCATCTCATCCATAATGCACGCAATCCCACAAAAAGATTAGTTGGTAATTTGTCACTCTCTTTGAGTGCTTGAAGATAGTCTACTTACTGCTGCTAGAATGGTCCAAGCATCAACTTTAGGCGACATTGTTGCACTAAATAAATCACAGCGGTCGGGTCGGTTGAGAAATGCAGAAATATCCTATGCTTTAAAACACCCTCTCTTGCTACTGAAGAATCTCCATTTTACTGATCTCATCATAGACCATTATCATCATACGTTTAATCACCCTGGTTTTTAAATACACTGCTTAGTCTCATTCAAAGAAAATTTTGGATTTTATCTGCCAGAAGCTCAGTCAAAAGACAGCAGTTTAGGTACAACAAATGTTATCGTTTAAGACTTAAAACTATAGAACCTTTCATGGGAGACTTACTATCTAGTCGTGTTGATGCTTCTGCACCATTTTCTAAAGTTGGCACTGACTTTGCTGGTCCCTTTTTATTGAAATCTTCAAGATTTTACAACGCCAAGGTTTTTAAGGCACATTTATGCATTTTTATGTGCTTCACTGCAAAGGCAGCTCATTTAGAGATTGTTTCGGATCTGTCTACTGATGCATTCATAGCCTGTCTTGATAGGTTTATAGCTAGAAGGGGAGTACACTGTATATTTACAGTGACTGTGGTACAAATTTTCAAGGTACTCGTAACCATTTTATTGATCTTCTACAGTTCTTAATGAATGCCAATTCAACTGTTGAAAAGTCATTAAATAAAGTTAATATAAATTGGCACTTTAACCCCCCTGCAAGCCCTGACATGGACGGTTTGTGGAAAAGTGCAATCAAATCAGCAAAAACTATTTTGAAACGCATTATAGGTGATCGCAGGCTTATATTTGAGGAGCTTGCTACTGTTTTCGCTAAAGTAGAAGCTGTGTTAAATTCAAGACCTGATTGTGTCCTTTAAGTGGTGATCCCAATGATTTAGAGGTCCTAACAACTGGAAATTTCCTCATTGGACGGCCTTTTCTATCTTTACCTGAACATGATGTAATTGAAATGAAATTATCTCTGTTACAACGCTGGAAACTTTTACAGCAAATCACTCAAAGCTTTTGGAAACGGTGGAATGTCGAGTATTTAAATGTGCTTCAACAGCGTTCCAAATGGCTCAAAAAGCTAATACTTTCTCCAACGAGATTACCAGATACAAAAGACCATACAAAAGGCCTTACTGGACCTTCTGCCGACTACACGTCCGGACAGATATTCCGTCTCAGTGGATGCGCCTCTTGGCTCGTCGGACCACGGTCTCGTTCGTACTCATGTGTCATGCACACAACCCGATCCACCTGGGCCCAAAAAAAAGAGTTGCATTCCGGGAGTGCCGGCAGAAGTAAAAACCTTTACGCACGATTCGCGCTTAACATTCAAATATGTTACAAGACAACTCATACGTCATATTTAATTGTACACAATTCGCGCTTAACAATTGAATAAGTCACAAGACATGTCTCTGACATTGTCAAGAAATAATAATGTTTGTTTATTTACTCTCTCAATATCTTTGAGAGTAGCTGTAACATGACAAGCCTCCAGGCTAAGAGCAGTTGGAGGAATACAGTTCATATTCATACTATGTTCATGCCCATTAAAGTGATTTCGAGATAAGTTAGCTATTTTCTTCTTATTCGTCTCTCCTTCTATATTAACAGGTAGAAAACTTTTACTGTCTAACTTTTTAGTTTCTTCCCAAAAAGCAACAAAGTTTCAGGCTGATCGCTGTCGGGCCACCACTGCCAGTTTTTTTTTTTTTGGTTATTTTGTACGTACTTCAACGCAGCCTTAAACCCAAACACGGCCTACCGTAATAAACCCACTGCAAGAACATTCCTCTAGACTTGTAAACTCCTAGTAAACGTGAAAATTACAGCTTACTTCTAATTTGAAAGCTTAGCTCTGCAGCGGACTGTAGCGAAATAGCAATGTTTGTTTCTGATGTTTTTGAAACGTAGATTTCAATCCATAGGTTAAGTATTTTCAGGATGAAGCCAAATTAAAGCGTTGTTCCAATTTAAAGTTTAATTTTTCGTTTTTCGAAGACCGTTAAGCAATACCAAATATGGTTGTAAGAAAAGAATGTCAAACTGAAGAGTAGTTATATAACCAGTGACATCTTCACTTTACTTCATGAATTAATAACACAGACGGCATACTGTGCTAGTGTACTGTGGTATATGGATCTTGATCTTCCGTGTACATGGTACTTCCTCAAAACTGCAGATGGCGTTAACAAACAATATCACTATATAAATATAAATATCACTGTATAAATCGTCAATATATTTACATTGGCATTTATTTTCACATATAAATTCAGTGTGTAAACATTTTTAAATCGAGAAATTAGTATTAAACTTATTAGATATGTCATATAGTGTACTATCACAAAAATTAGAACACGATACTCTTTGCTCCGACTCCCTGTTACCCCATAAAAAATGTTACATTACTTTTTAAATTAATATTTTTATTAAACTGTAGTTTTCATCTTATATAACTAAAATTACAACTAATGACTGAGGAAAGTGGTCAGACCAGAATGAGTCATACGACACATGTACATCGATCACCAGGCTGGCCGCGGCCGCAGACACTAGACAATGGTTGAGCCAAAGACAGGTACTGTGCGCCTCCCTGAGTGTATGACCTCGAATCCAGCCGCTCTAAGTCCAAACAGCATAATAATTGCTCACTACAATAATCTGCCAGCTCTTTTTTCTTCATGACACACTACTAAAACATCACTGAATGCATCAGCGATATTGTATGAACCTGGAAGCTTATTGTGAACAGTTTTGAATCCGCCAGACTTGATAATTCACGAGTAAAAAGTACTTTCACGGGTTCCGAGAGGTAAGACCTACTTGCATATATTTGTCTCTCAATTCCTGAGTCTGGCGTTCTCGAAACTGTTCTTAATTTGTCATCACTCCGTTTTTTATAATAAGCTCCCTAATTTGTCTTCACTCCGTTTTTTAAGGTCCTGTATCTATCGAAATTTTCAAAACGATGTCGCTATTTAAACAATTTCTTCCTCGATGGTTATCAGTTTTGTTTTCTTGTTTAACTATTTAAGATTAGCTATTAAATATTAAGACTATACTGTATTGTTTTTAATATGAAGTTAAAAAAAGGATAAAAGATTAACTACCAAATTTCTTGCCGGATCTTCTCGGTAGTAAAATAATTCCGAATCGGTGGTTAAGTCGATACAATTAATAATTAAATTGACGATTCAATACTTCTGTTTAAAATTTCTCTTGAATAAAAAAAACTTTAAGTTTGAGTTTGTAAGTTATATTTAATGCTCTATCTCTTAATTCAATCTTCTTAATTTGTTCAATCCAATCTCAAAAATGACTAAAGCTGTTAAAAGCAAACACTGACAAACTAATTTTGGGTGGAATACCTGTTGAAATAAAAACTAGAATCAAATTTGTTGTGTTTAAGCAACTTCTTGCATAAAGTAAACTTTACAATACTTGAGTTAAATGTTTATAGATTAAATCTTATATCTAATCAGTTCTTCTTATTTGGCAAGAAAGCAGAAAATATTGTCACACCTGAAAAAAAAAGATAAATTGTTACTTTGACAAATACCGAGATAAAAATTACTTACGTTTACTATAAGACGCAATTAACACATATGTGCTCGCTACTCGTTCGATACATTGATGGATATTTCGTTTTGGCGTATGCCAACAGAAGCGACTATTTACACATTTGCATCATATAGATCTATTTCAAATGGCAGTATGCAGAAAGTTCGTCAAGACACTCTTACCCTTTGACTCGTGCCTGAAATACCGACGACGAATAGCGAGGTAAGTGTCGAGGCAAATAGCAAGTGTGAGTTATCTCAATCGCGTTCGTTCCTCGTCTTTAATAAACTACTCACTTACAAACTTAATTAGTCCATGACTAAGTGGATTAAAATTAGCATTCAACAAAGTCTGGGCCTAAAAAGATTTTATCTACTACATATTTAACCGCTCTCTATAACCGACTTTTTCAGTAAAATCATTTCTATGATATCAGCCTGCAGTCGACCACTGCTGGACAAAGGTCTGACGTAACTTTCTTTACAGCACGTGCAGCAACCAAAGGCTTTCCGCCCGCAATCTTCACAAGGCTATATTTGGCGAACTTCCCTCACGCTGCGTTTTACAGTAGGTCGCCACCACTGTAGTACTTATTAAAATAAATTAGAGTACAAAATTTTACTAGTAAAATAAATAAGTATACAAAATTTTATTAGTCATCAGAATTATGTATGACGTTTGCTAAATCTTCTATCAACAAAACAAGTAATGTTTTGCAATAATAGTCAACTATTGCATAATAACATTACATACAGTATAAAATAAATAAATAATTACGTAAATTATTTACGTACCATCTGTTGAGGTATTATGTAGCTCAATGGTAATAACACATGTAACCTTATTACATATAAACTGTAACTACGTGTAAGAGTAAGTGTGTGTACGTAGCGCTTGAATCTTAGGCCTATGTCAACACTGTTAATAACTTTTTATTACTATTATCGTTCTATGGTTAAATAAAATAAAAAAATAATCTCAATTATACAAAACATATTTCAATAAATTGAGCAATGTCATTCATGTTTAGTATACAAATACTTACATATCATTATTCCACCAAATATAAAGAAAGGTACTGCACATCCCATGCTGAGAAGTATTGGAAAGGCTATATTACTGCCAATTGTTCCTATCCGGCCAGCCATCATAATTAGAGATATGGTTAACGATCTGAAATGAACACATAAGTATGGAATAAAGACATTAAACACAGCTATGATCTATATTACTTTAAATCACTGCCATTTTTTCTGATAGTGCATAGTTAGTCATCACAATATTTGTTTTATGGTTTTATAAGTAGCTTTATATAACAATGGGTCACTGAAGGTTTTGGCATTATGATCGACAGGCTAAGTAGTGCTTCTTGAGGGAGCATAAATCTTAACAAATTTTGCATAAAACGCGGAATATGAACGTATTATGTGTGAAAAGCATTCAATATTAATAACTCGATTATTATTACTTGCATTTTTAAATAATTAATAACAGCCCTAGGTATTGTATTGAGGTATATTATAATGAAGTTTTTTTCTATTGAGAAATCTTTTTGAATTATGTTTTTGCTTATGATCTTACAATGTAGCATCAGAAGTTCAATATACATTTTTTATTTGGACTTGATTTACTCACTGAAAAATTGATTATGCTATGGGCAATTTACCTTCAATTTTTTTTAAACGAGTTTTTCAATTGCCTGAACATGGGACGGCAAACAATACGTCGAATGGTCTTAAAGCAAATAATAAATATCTGACGAAAAGAAGCGACACTAACACACGTGTGCTCGTCAAAATCGCTCCTTGCAATGTGTGCGTGTTGGAGAGCGGGCAGGGGTTGGTTGGATAAAGGTCGCGCCGCACGACGCACGTTATGACCTTGGTTACAGGCGGCACAGAGCTAGTGGTGGTGAAAGTTAGCTGAGGCTGCTGTCTAGCGTTGCTAGCTGATATGTGCAATAAAGTGCCGAATGTTAATGAGATTCAAATAAAAAATAAAAATTCAAACAAGTTGTTGAGACACTTTTAAGTTACTTGATTAGTAGTGTTTTTGAGTTGATAAAAACACAACAAACAGTTTGCTGTAAAAAATCTCTATTAAATCTCCATTTGTAAATCACTTTTTTTTCTCTTTTATTGTTTTAATAACCCTGTGTTTAATAAATAATTAAATAAATAAAATAAAAATGAATAGTAATTAACCACATGTTTTTTACATATATGTATGACTGAATACTAATACATATATTAGTATATTGCATACTGACTTCAAACTGCTAAAGTAAGGAAGGATTTACGCAGTTCATACCGACTTATCAAATTTAACATTATTTTAACATAGATCAGAGAATTGACAGACTGTCAATAGGCCTGAAAGCCACGATATCTGCCTACTGGATCGCAACAACTATCAAGCTTGTCTTGACAAAAGAGGACCGCTCCACAACTCTTGTCCATATTACTGAGAATTTACAATAGACGAGTAACTGACAAAGGGTCTATAAATACGCCCGTTAAGGCCTCAAACCGTTCCTAACAACTCACTAAAGTTTAAAAGATTATAATGAATTTTCTGTCTTTTTTTGAAAGGCTTTTATCTTTCTTTGTATATTTTTTTTTGGGATAGTTAAACACCCAAAGTGGTTAATATTTATGACAATTTGAAAACTTACTAAAATATTTGAAAAATGAAAATTATATTGCTTATTAAATTATTGGAGATCACATTTGCTGTTTGTATTTCCCTACATAATAGCATTCATACGCAAGAGGGGAGTAGTTACTATTACTATTAAAATTATAGTAGTCCCCGACTTCTTATAGTAGTCTATTAACTTTGATGTCCATCCGTCTGAATCTTTGTATGTCTGTCAGTTAAGATCCTTTTTCTTTGACAAGTACCTATAGAGTTTTTAAGCTTTAATAAATATGAAGTGTCAGTAATAATTACGAATATAAATTACATGAAAAATATGGATTTTTAAAATGTATCGCCTTATTAACTGATAATTACCAATAGGCTTTTTCTAGTTGTTTCTGAATAAAATATTGTTAAATGTTTAATAGCACAATCAAAAGGAAAAACTTAGATTGGCAATGTTAAATTAAAAGAAGATTTCTCTACTATTTTAACGACTTTACTAGCTTTTTACAATTAATTTTATTTAAGATTTGTTAGTTCCGGGTAAGAAAAAAGAACAATTTTTGTACCCAGTAAAAACTTCCTGTGAGAAATGGGGGCCATGTTGGTCTCAGCATATAAAGTTGCCTATGCAGGAGGCTGCGCTTCTTGCCCAGAAACATAGGTATGCATACTTAGCCAGTATACGATTGTTTAGTTATAGGCCAGGGACTGCTTTCTTGTGGCAACTTACTTATCTAGGACGAAGCACGCAGGACTTCAGAAAAAGTAACACTGACTGACCACGGCCGATGTTGGTTATCTTTGCATATCGTTTCCGATACATAAATATTACAGAGCCTATGAGCTCGTTATGTTTCGCCGAGAAACAAATGGCTATAAAAAATAATAGTACATTGTTCACCGAGAGGAGAAAGTGAGCGATTACCGATGAGGGTGTAGTTTAGTTAGCCTTAATACACACGAAGCGGGAATTGTATTTTCACTCGAGTGATAACATAGTTCTTTACACTACAAATGCGAAGAAAATAAAATACAATTAATTAAAGTTTTAATTTACTTAACAAACAATAATTCACTTTTACAAACGTAGATGGCGCTGTACCGAATAATTACAAGATTATGTTTTCTGTTGTTTGTAAATAGTGAATTATTTTTTTCCTATTGCGACTGGTTCGCTTTTTTCGTCAGCTTACAAATAGAAAGTTTATTCTTACTTTCTTGCTTCTAAACGGGCAAGAAAGTAATATTAGAAGCAAGAAAGTAATAATCTCTGCAAACACGTACCTTAAACCCTATTTTTGACTATGCATGAAGGTTCTATCAGAGCATGTGTAGTGTAAATATACATATACCTGGTTGAAGTAGGGAAAAGCTCTACCACGAACGCCTGGTATAAACCCATTGATGTCTGAGAAACTGCCGCATCCAGTGAAAATAAAGTAACTATTCCTGCGTTAGTTTTCACCCAAGGTAATGCTACGGTGCAACCAACGTTTATAGCTCCAGAAAATAGTATCAAATACTTCTTGCCAACTTTATTTACTAGTAGGCCGTTAACAAAATAAGACAAAAGGCAAAATGAACCAAATATAACACTATTTATGTACGTTTTTGTCCCACTTTTAGCCTGAAAACAAATTAAAATAGGTAATGTCAGAGTAGTTTTTTTTATAACCAAGGTGGTTAAGATTTAGTTAGATTGTAGTCTACAAAAAAAGGCGAATTAAAATATCCTTAAATTTACAACTTTTA
Source organism: Apoda limacodes (assembly GCA_946406115.1). Lineage (NCBI taxonomy): Eukaryota > Metazoa > Arthropoda > Insecta > Lepidoptera > Limacodidae > Apoda > Apoda limacodes. The sequence continues at coordinate 5,730,618 of OX291541.1, forward strand.
TTTACAAAGTTTCTGAAAAAACCGGGCAAGTGCGAGTAAGACTAGTGCAACGAGGGTTCCGTACCACTATTTACGTAGTTTACAAAACAAACAAAAATTCTGCCACTAAGCGGTCAACCATCCAAGTACTGACCAAGACCGACGTTGCGTTGCTTTGAATATCGTTTCCATTAAAAAAATTACCTTAATAATATAGCGTCAATCTTGCAGCGATTAAAGTGTGTGTGTGTTTGTGTGAGCTCTAAATACCGACTCGCGCTTGATTGATTTTTTTTAACACGCATGTAATCTACATTAATATTACAAAGAGGAAAGATTTTTATTTTTGTATGTTTGTAACGAATAAAACCAAAAACTACTTTACTGATTTCAAAAGTTCTTTCACCATTTGAATGCTACATTATACCTGAGTAACATAGGCTATATTTTTAACTCGGAAAAGTTAGGGCATTCTACTAAATTCAATAATGTAACCCAAGTATAAAAAAATTGCCAAAATGCCTTTCATCGCATGCGTTGCGGAAACTATTGAAGTCAGAACAAAAAAAGGTTTTACAATATTAAAAAGCATATCAATATCTATAAAAAACTTCAGAATACCATATGTCCAACTATTGTAGTTATGGCACTATTACTACTTATTTCCATTTAAAAAGTTGAACAAAATGCCGACCAAAATCGGACCATCTAACCATACTTTTGTATTAATCCTTATCTAAATAAATAATATCGTATTAAAGACTATTTCAAAACCTGTAGATTACTCATTGAATTATTCAAATCGGACATTCAATTTAAAAGATATTACGAGTTTAAAAATGTCAATCTGAACAAAATACTAATAGAAAAATAAACGCCGCCGCGCCGTGATTGGCTTATACGCGCGGTCGGCTCCTTCCCTCCCTACGCAGCGGACGCAGCCGTCATTGAATATTTTGATTTTTTTTGGAAAAAAATGTTTATGGATAAAAATTTAATTATTTTAAAATAATTCTATGTTTATCTCAAAATTTTTAAAAAAAAAATAGTTCATAATAGTGTGCTCATCCAAACTGACCAAGACTAGTGTCAAATGTGTTACTGTTTCTCTTATAAATTGCTTAATGCCGTTGTACCGGTAATTTTAAATGGTAATGGTTCGGGCCCGTCTCACGCTTGGCTGGTTTTCATTACTTCGTGTAATACTTTAGAGTTCACACTATTTTTCACTGCAAGTTTGAAGTTTGTATGTATTGGAACCCTAAAGACAATAATTATTTTTTTGGAATTTTTATTAGATGGCGCTATATTATTTTAAAACAGCCTAGGGTTTTTAAGTCATACAATGTCTTTTAAATCAATAATCATTAAAATGAAAAGAAAACAGTTAAATTTATGAGATTGATCTGAATTCTGATTCTAAGAGGGTTGATTTTAGAAACATATATTTTTGATATTTATTATTGAAAGTAATTACGCTGTTCATAAGCTTGCATTATTACTTACCTATCCAGCAGCTGTTCGTAGAACTAGTACCTACCTAATTAAAACGTTAACATGGATAAATGGGTCGTGTCAGATTTACCTAACGAGCAAGAGACAATACCAGAAAAGACTCATGAGACTCGAATGACTCAAAGACACTGCATGACACGCCTCACGTCGCAATTACTACACCGTAAAAAGTTTTGAGATCCTATGTCGTATCCCAAGTCCATAATTATTGTATCATTCAATCGTCACATCAACAGTTCCAATCCCTCGCAGCGTAGTTGGTAGTGTGGCCAGCTGCTGTGCAGAGGGTGTGGGTTCGATCCCCGCACTGAACAAACATTTATGTCATATTATAAACATTTGTGTTTGTCTTGAGTTTGGGGACTTTATGTATGATATGTATGTATTTACAAAAAAGAAGTAATATTTATGTATTTGTATCCGTTGTCTGGTATCCATAACACAAGCTTTGCTAACTTTGGGGCCAGACGGCGCTGTGTAATGTCCAAAATTATTTATATATAATATCTTATTTATATTTTTTAAATAATAAACAATATTTTGTTAATTTATTTTTACAATACAGTTTTATTTACCTATATAAAAAATATCGTGATTTGACAATCACAAAGCAATGATATAATTAATATAAATAATTAAATAGAAACGTATTTACCTACCAGATCTAATAATAGGCGTGATGTTATGTACGTATGTATGTATGTATCTAATAATAATCTATTATTTGTGAAATGAAAAGAATTATCTATTTGTGCTATAAGATTGCCCAGTAACCAGTTTTTAAGAACTCATCTCATGCATCTGTCTAAATGTATCATTGCTAACGAATACTCAATCAATCTAGATAGCAAATTTAACTTACCGGCGTACACACTTCTATTTTTGTCCTATTTGTTTTAATAAATGACTGATTATAAGTGTATTTGTCTAACATGTCACATAAAGACCTAGAGCTACCGTCTTCACTGACGCTATAGTATTCGACAATTGTAGAAATTTGAGGAAACCACAGCCTTATTATATTGTATCTGTAGGAATAAAAAAAAATAGGTAGGTACTTACTAAAGATAATAGAACATATATTCAAATTTTTTGTTTTTTTTTTTATTTGAACACTTCCACGTGTAACACATTATCCGCCTATTGGTAAGCGGTTTGTATAATTAATAATTGTAGAAAGCCCGTAAAGTTCTTGAAGATGAGACCTTATAAGCATTAGGCAAGCTTTAAACTAAATGTGATAAATTAATTTATTTGTTACCACAAACTTGCTGTCGCCCTAAAACGAGCCTGGCCATCAAAGGGTAGAAGGGATATAATCCATACAACTTAAGGCAAAGGTACCTCGTTAATTTATTTTGAATGCACTCTCATATGATGCTGTACTATATCTGATGACGTTATTTTTAGACCGGTAGTACCATTCTTTTTAGATACTTGGTCTCAGAACCTAAGGTGTTGAACTATTGATTCTGATCGTTACTTTATGACTGTCACTGTAATGTCACAGCTTGAAAGTCTGACAATCTGGTAAACTATTAATCTTATATAGCTTAACCTGCACGGAGGAAAAAAATATTGTTTGAATTAAAAAACTGTTATTAAAATGCGTTAATACTAAATGTTATTAATTTCAAAAAAAAAAAATCTGGCAATTACAAAACAAAATATTTTTAAGTACATTTTATAAATTTCGTAAACTAATAACAACAACATAGTTTTGTTACTTTTCGAAAATAATAATTTGTACTTCGGATTACGGAATTTTACAAATCCTATAAAACTTTTCTCGAATTCATGAGTGAGGTAATTAATATCAACATATAAAGCTTACTAAAGATTACAAAAATTTTATTGAAGTGGGAAGATAAAACACTACTTGTTATACAATGAAGGCTAATTAACGTTTACAAACATCTTTCTAAAAATTAGTGAAGTTTACTAATAACAAACATCATATCGTACTGCTACGAATTAAGGTTGACGTCACGCTACTTACATCGCGCTATCGAAGTTTTTTCGACACTTTGCATATATACCGACATACCGAAATGCAAGTCAAGGCGTTCTCCAGGTATAACTTCTCAACTGACTGAGGATTACCCCAGTATATTAAGCCTGAGGTGAACAGATTCGACGCACTATTCGCGGAACCCTACCTTCATCTACCAGGTACCAGGTAACCAGATACCACGTGACCTGTTATTATCAACTGTACGCTTCGCATCACAGAGCTTCATCAGGATTCCAACTCGTATCGGTGTAATTAAACGCTGATTGTAAGCGTGTTTTTTACACTTTATTTGCATTCCATTCAATTTTACTTGTTTTTAGTAAACAACACTGTTATTCCAATAAGACTAGTTTTATTCCTATAAGTAAATACATTAAGTAAAACTCATTGGTAACCGTCAGTGTAATTTACTTGTCCTCGGAATTACTAATATTTTAGTGGATATTAGTATTATTTACTTGTAGCTACTAAAGTTTTTTCTCCGTGTGAAATATGCTTGCCAAAACCATTATTGTAAAAATAACTACATCAATTTACTTGGAAGTTACTTTATCAATTGCTGTAGTAAGGTCCTTCAACCTTGCTTGAAATTTTAAATGTATAAATCATCATATTAGCTCGTAATGGTCCACTGCTGGACATTAGCCTCCTCTTTGGCGCGCCACTCCTTCGGGTCCTTTGCCTTTCGCATTCAGCCACCACCAGCTACCCTTTTAAGGTCGTTGGTCTACCGGGCTAGAGGGCGTACCACGCTTCGCCTTCCCATACGCGTTCTCTACCCTAGGACACGTCTGCTCCAGCGGCCATCGGTCTTCCAACAGACGTGGCCAGCCCACTGCCACTTTAGCTTGCTAATTCTGCGAGCTATGTATAATTTCTCTTTCAGATGTCCTCATTTTGATCCCTCAGAGACACTCTGGGCATAGCTCGATCCATTGCGTGCTGTGCGACTTTGAACTTGTGGACCAGCCCTGCTGTAAGTGTCCCAAGTTTCGGTGGCGTAAATCATGACAGGTTGGACGCACTGGTCAAAGACTGTCGTTTTCGGACTTTGCGGTATAATCAACGTGAATACTTGACGAAGCTTACCAAGTGCTGCCCAGCCTAGCTGGATCCACTTATCGGCTTCCTTTTCAAAATTGTTACAGCCCAGTTGGATTTCTGTCCAAGGTACACATAGTCCTGGATTACTTCGAGTAACGTACCCGCAACGTATATTGGCATTGGCACGACTTGTAGGTTGAACATGACTTTTCACTTATCCAAATACGTGCTAAGGCACACTCGTCAAGAGGATTCTTCTAACGAGTGCAACATATCGCTCAGTTATTTTCCAATGTCTCTGCTATAATAACAATGTCGTCGGCAAACCTTAGGTGTGCGGTGTATTCGCCGTTTATGTTTATGTCCCGCCTAGCCTAGTTCAAGGATTTGAAGACATCTTCTAGCGCGTTGGAAAACAGTTTCTGGGATATGATGATCCTCTGTCTTACACCTACTCGGGATGGATTGTCTTATGGTCCTGGAACTGGACAGTATTCATAGCAGCGTTGTAAAGACATTACAGTACCTCAATATATCACCAGCCTATACGACATCGCTGCAGTAAATCTAGCACGACCCAGGTTTTAATGGAGTCAAAGTCTTCCTCTTAGTCCAAAAACGCCATACGTAGCGGCTGATTGTACTCTAAAGTTTTTATATAATTCATGCCTTAAAGTATAAATGTGATACACGGTACTGCAGTCTTTCCGAAACCCAGCCTGTTCTGGTGGCTAAAACTCGTAAATTTTTACAGCAAGACAATTCGTGACGACTCTTAAGAACAGCTTATGCACGTGGCTTAGACACGATATCGGCCAGTAGTTCTTAAGAACAGTTTTATTTTTCTTTTCGAAAAATAATACCACCACGCTTCCGCGCCATGCCTCACAGTATAATGTTCTTTATCAATTCCAATAGTTAAGTTCTAGAAAAGAGAAAAGTTTGAATTATACTTACAGCATCATACTGCAAAACATTAAGAAGCAAAGCAATGCCATGTTTAAAACCAAAGGTCTTCTGAATAATGGTTTGGCGTTACGTAGTCCTAAAACCAGTCGGTGAGCTAAGTTTTTATCAGTTTTCGTTTCAAAAGTTTCATGAGCTGCAGAAATTTTGTCTTTCCATAGATTCTTATACTGTTGAGAAAAAAGGGTTAATAAGTAATTACACAGTTTAGAAATAAAACATCAACACTCAAATTATTAAAAAAAAAATTAAAAAAACTTATTTTTGGAAATACGAGTATATCAGAAGGGGCAAAAGTTAAATTTCTGAATAACTTGAAAACAAAGCATATTGTTATAAAACAAATTGTATCTGAATGTGCTGATAAATTTGTGCTGGGTATAATGATAGTAATGAATGTAATGTAATGTAGATAAATTTTACATCAAAGAATTGAATTTTCAGTAAGTAAATTAAGTTTTAATAAATTGTAAACTCTGTAGTAGGTTTACTAGCAATAACAAAAATTTTCTATGGAAAAAAAAAATAGTGATTAATTGTTGAAATCGTACATAAAATTTAGCTTTTATTTCATAACAATATTCATTATACTAATTGCTAGGACTGTTATTAACAAATTTTCAATAAATGTATAATATTTGTGTTATTAATATTGTTCGGGAAAGGGTCAACGCCCGTTGACTCGTGGCACCCACTCACCACGCCTCTTTTTTCATACAAAGTGAATGAAAAACATATAACGCCAAAACCGGTAAGTCCTTGTAATTTACTGTACGACGTAATTTTCCTTAGGGCCAACGTAAGCCACGTTGGCCCAGTTTTTACGATCCAAATATGTAATGGTTTTCGCTAATACAACGTTCATTTTTCGCGTTGAATGCAAAATTGTTCGGGCAGTAAGGTTTTTTGTATTTACAAACTAAAAGTAAATATTGAAGCTCCGTTTATGAAGTTGCTGTCAAGTATTAAATTGTACTAATGAAATGACAATTCGTGTTTGTATAAATAAATTCAGGTAAATGTATTTCGTTACATCATTAGGTTATGATTATTTTTACAAATACTCTTATTTAATTGGAATATACTGTGTAGGTCATGTACCTAACACTATTTTTGACAATTAAAATTATGTTAATTTTAAGCACATTTCTTCATTACATGAGGTTAGTTTCTTTGATAATTACCGGATAAGTTTCTTCTGGAAGTCCAGTGTTTTCTTTATAAACACCTATTAAAATTGCCCTTGCTTCTTCGTATTTCTTCTGAGTTATTAAATATTTTGGACTTTCTGGTATAAATATGTACATCACAAAAGCTCCTAAGGGCCATAGCGATCCCAAGTATAGAAAGAAATTCCATGTGTTAAGATCTGAAAATATGGAAATTTGGGATATTAAAATTTATGCAATCAATGATTTACCAAAATTTTTATGTTCTTTTATTAAGGTAATCTTTAAGTGTTCTAAAAGATTTAAGATTCATTTCAATGTATTGCACTAGATAACAAAATAGTATAGATTTGAGTGACTTTTCTAACAACCTAATGCTATAAATAATTGCAGTATTTGATGTTCAGTCACTTCCCGATTGATTTTTTCACTATTTACTTAACACACTTAATAAAAATCCGTTTTTTACACAGTTCATATCTAAAGCAAAGCTTGAGTGGTAAAAAGACAAATTTCGTGCAATTACATACAATGCCTTTTATACGACTAGAAATAATATATAATAATAAAATAGTATTATATATTAATATTTCTAACTAAGCGCCACCTAGCGAAAACACACTTTATTCAGTAATGTTTACTCGTTGCTCGTGCTTTAAAGTTGCAAGTACGTGTTATGCAACGAATTGCTAAGAAGACTACCGATATGATACTAGTTTTGCTATATTAATTACAAAATTTAATTGGATTCTTACGGGTGTATAAAAATTACTTTAGAGAAAGAATTATGCGGATAAAGAATGCAATGAATATACATATTTTAAGTTAGTAATTTGGATTTTAAAGCATTAGAGTAGATAAAACATCTGAAGCTGTACTTACAATATTTCGTACAGCTGCATTTTTTTGTTCGCCATATAAAATAAAGACTATGCATACTCGCCTTTGTATACTAATTCCATTTTTTAAACTATTAAAAATGTTTGTATAGATAAGCACGTATAAAACATTCATTTATTACCCTAACCTATGAAACCATTAAACATTGTTGTTCTGAATTCCTGAGTCAATACACCCCAAGCACATAAGGCTAACAGTACTTGAGCAACAGAAGAGTAGGACGACTGAAACAGCATTACACGATCTCTGATATCATTTGACAGATATTCCGAAGTCAGTGTAATTGTTGGGTTCAACGTTGCTCCAAATCTGTTTAAAAATATAATATTTTAAAACATGAATTACTAAATGAAAATTTTTCACTTATAACTAAAAGACACAGCGCGGGAATAATTTACGCGATTAAAGTTATTAAGCTATGCTTTCTTTAAGTTTGTTTTTGTTTCTCTACGGGATCTAATTCAAATTGAGGACTTCCGGAAGAGATCTAAAATAAGCAAACTGAAGTGGCATTGGGCTTGCTGCGGATGTGGAAGAAGCGACAGCTGATGGAGCAGACATCTCGTAGAATGGAGACCACATATCGGCAAGCAAAGCGAAAGACGTTTTCCTGATCAATGAACCGATGACCCTAAGAAGGTGGCCGGCAGTAAATGGATGCGAAAATCAGACGATGGAAGAGGCTTATGCCTAGCAGTGGATCAAAATAAGCTGATTTGATGAGGATGATGAAACTATTTCTATCACCGAATGTTGAATGGATGAAAAACTAAGGTTAATTATAATAATAATACGGCATTGCCATTTAAGTCTGAACTCTTAGTACTCTTAGTAGACCGCGAAACAAACACAGGGTAGGAATTTTATACTATTCAAAATATCATCTCTGGTAAAAAAATATTTACATATATGTTTGACAGACACAAAACTGAATTGTGTTTAAAAAATATAGGTCGTGGTTCCGCATTAAAAGCATTTAGACATTTTCTTAAGAGGAGGTATAAGATAATAGGAAATGATAAGCATTTCATTTTAGTTATTCGAGTCCAAATAAATTATAGAAAAACTTATAGATGCAACATTATAATGCCAAGGTGCTAATGCGTAGTAAAAAAATTCTCGGTAGCAAAAAATAACAAAGCTACCTCTACTTCTGACTGATTTTCGATTTAATTTATAACGTTTAATTAATTAAGTTCAACTAAAATAAAATATAGACGGACTATTAAAAATAATTCAGACTTAAATGACCATGTCGTATAATTAATTTTTAAGATAAGACTACAGTAAAGCAAATATTATCTATTCAACATACGGCATTAAATATAGTTAAAGAGCCTTTTTTATTATCATATATATATATCATCTTATTTTGTCCACTGCCTGAAATAAGCTTCCTCCTTCGTCTGCATTTTGCATCCATCTACACCACCCTCTTAGTCTTAGGGTCATGGGTTAATAGAGCTAGACAGCTTTCCATGCTTTGCTTCCTGATACTCGGTCTCCACTTTACGACACGTTTGCCCTATTGGCTGTCGGCAATTCGACATACTCGGCTCGCCCACTGCCACTTTATCTTATTGATTTCACGCTTTTAATATCCCTTATTTTATCAACTTAATTTAATTTATTTTATTTCATAAAATCTTAAAATTATAGCTAGGCTAACTCCTACTTTAATAAATTAAAACAATGCTATTTTAAACTAATACTTTTATACTGCAATAACTACGATAACAGTTACAGCATTAAATATATTTAGTTGAAAATCTGCAGATACATGCACAGATAACTAAAGATAATCAAAGGGAGGACAAAGGTATTTAAATTGTTTGCCTTAATCAATAGAGCTTGGTGAACTTAACTGACACAGCAACTACTGTGTAGAGCTTTGTGTTAATCACTAGACTACACACCGGAATATAGTTCGGAATATAGTAGTGAGACTAAATTAGTAGTTAAATAAATATATTCAATAATTCTATTGTTTACTTGATAACTAAGCTTGCTCACTTGAATGGTATATAGCTAATAGTGGTTTGAGAACTCAATTTGGCTATTAATATTAATTTGTTTTCGGTACTCTTTTATCATATTTCCATAGCCGGTGGCTATATTGGTTTGAGTCTCTGACTCACGTTCTGAGTGGAAGGAATTTGAACTCAACGTACAATAATAAGTCATTACCTGAATTCCCAAGTACATTCACATCACATCACAATATTCACAAACATCGCGAGGAAACCTGCATTTTGGGATGAGAAGTTACTTTAATGTTCCCCAAACCGGAATCTCTGAATTATTTGAGATTTAGGGAATCATTTGTGACTATTTTCAGGTCATGTTTCTGTATGAGTGTATGTATTTCAGCATTATCTGCGATCGCATAAATTGGAAACTAATAGACAATTAATTAAAATGCTATTTTAAAAAAATAATTCTCCAGCAAATTTTAAGTCGGTATTTCACGTTAAAATTACTAACATAATTTACCATATTTAGTATGAGAAGTATATAACTTTCATATTTACACTAGTCTGCATCAAGTGTTGTATACCACCAGGGTGGCTAACAAGATTACTGCCCACCTGATCTTTAGTGGTCATCGTAGCCTATGAACTCTTGCAACACCAGAGGCTGCGGTTCTATCTTACTCTTCACTCCTATTTTGAAGAACTCCATACCTTCTGTGTTCCTAAGTAACCTAAACGTAACGTATACTTGCAATAATGTTGTTCAATCGCTACGACTTTGGGTCCCACAGGATATAGTGATTTACTTTACTGAGTGTATAGGAAGGTACGAAATACTGTACGTATCGATTCTTAGGCGATTACTAGGAAGTATTGCCGTTGAATCCATGTGTTCTGTTCTCAGATATGTTTGTTCAAACAAGGAAGTTATAATCAACCTATACATACAAGCAAGTTCTAGAATTTATATAAATACAATAACATGCATGTAATCTAAAACCTTTAACATGACAACGACAAACATGAAATGGATATAAAATGTGCCTTCCAAATAGAAATGTTATTAATACTGTTACTATTCGTGACGTAATTATATTATTTTATATTTAAAGTAGTGGATTTATTTTACTACCTATTTGTGTGTGTAATTTTTTCATTTGGTTATTTATTACAATTGAAATAGTGGTGTTGAGAAATTTGCTGGTATCTACAAGTCTTAATAGTAGATTCCACAGCATTAAGTTGCATTCTGTGAGTAGGAAAGAATTCTCTTGTTAAATCACGAGTAAATGACGTATGGAGTGATTCAAGAGTAGAATCCTGAGCGAAGCGAGTGATTCAAATGTGCAAGATGATTTATTACGAGCTGTGAACTCTACTTTTTACCATTAACTAGGAGAAAATAATAGTTATAGACAACACACAACACTGGCAACTAAACAAGTTACGTGGCCTCCTGTATTTTATATAAATATATATATATTCTCTTTCGATGAAAAAATCCATGAACATCCACAAAAACTTATATTTTATACGTTTATATCACAAATTATTATTTTGGAAATAATTTGTTTTGAAATTCATTAACTCAATTAAGTGAAATAGACTAAAAAACAACAGCAATTTAAATTCCATAAGTTTTTTTTAAATTTGAACATAACGCATTTTTGTAGTTTGCATAAAATCAGCCAGTGATCCTAATCACTTCTGTCAAGTAATAACTCGGTACAGTTGACTTTCCGGTTAACGTCCTTGTGCGTTCTGGAACGGCCTATATAGGTGATCTTCTTTTCTCCTTAATGGATTTTGGAATGCAACCTAATTATTGGTTTCTGCTGATTCAAATTTTAAATTTTATTTTAACTCTTGTTGGAATAGAGGTGTGTTTTACACAAAATACAATTCACTTATAAATGGAGAAATAAAATTAAGTTGAAATATTAGGTCGAAATCAGCTTCGTTTTCTATTAAAAACAAGATTAATACACACAAAAACTATACACCATACACACATACATAAAAGATGGAAAGATAGTAAATATAAAACTAAATAATACTTACAATAGACCTTGAAAAAATTTGACTGTTACTAATACTTCATAAGATTGACTAGAACCTTCAAATATTGTTAATATAAACATAAGTCCATAACCTGCGACTAGAAAAGGTTTGCGTCCAAATGCATCGGTTAAGAACCCAGCAATCACGGCAGATAGCAGCATTCCTTAAAAATAGATAGAGAAGAAGATATTAAATAAAAAACAATGGAATTTAAGAAATAAAACAGTTGTAGAAGGATAACATTAGTTAAGGTGTGTCCGAACATATTTTTTTCAAATAAACTATATTATACTTAATATCCTTAACTATAGACATTTCTCTAACTCAAAACGTATCAGTATTTTTTAATATTCGGTATTGTTAAGCCAAGGTTTTTTTGGAGGAAAAAAAGGGTCAAGTGCGAGTCATACTCGCGCACTAGGGTAAACCGATTGTAATGAAATTGTGGTATGGTCAAGTGCGAGTTGGACCTGCGTACTATGCATACACGGATTGTAATTAAATTTTGGTAAATTTGTGTCCACACGCCAGGGAATATGTCTTTCACAATAGGCGCCATTTGTTTTAAAAAAGAAAAACAACATTTGCGAGTTCAGCTAATTATTAATTAAAAAAAAAAAACTGGTTGCCTGTAAAGTCGGTATACGGGCGAAAGTTTTACGTGACAATGATTTTATGTCTGTCTCTCTCGCTCTTAGGCGGGCGCGTGCCTCTCACTCGCTCTCATTGTGAGCGCATAACGTGAGCGGAGCGTAACGCAGTTTCTTGAAGTGTCACCCGGCAAACCAATTTATAAGACGTTGTCACGTCAAAAGCTTTAAATAAATTAATAAAATCAACATAAACTTAAGTTGTTCCAGAATTCACTGGCATTTTATATTTGAATATGTAATTTTCGACAATAATAAATAGCAATAAATGGTAATTATATGTTTCGAGCAACAAAATTATAGTTATGAGTATTATTTGCACCGAAGATTGTATGATAAAAATCTGATTCGGATTCACCTTAATGAAAAAAAAAATGTTATTCTATGAGGATAGCAGTAGTCTAACAAATTGTTGTAAATAAATGCCACTTTTCTTTTGAAATGCCATCATTAAATTGATGGACAAGTCTACTATAACAGCAATACCAGATTGATTAATTGATAGACTTACCTGAAAATGGAATTGCAGAGACTAGTCCTTTTTGTACTAAGTCCATTTGAAGATCACATTCTGCATGTGGCAATATATATGCTGTAGAATTAGTAACTAGAATACTCGCTATCATACCAAATAATGATGAAAACAAAAGTCTAATGTGAAATCTGCCAAACGTGCAAGCTCTTAAAGCTTCATTCACTTCTTGCATTGGTGCAGTAGCTTTAGCCTCCATTTCAAGTTTAACTGTAACGTAAATTATAAATGTAAACTGCTATGATACTAAAAAAGACTTTGGGCAAAAGTCTATTGACCTTGGTCCAATAAATTTAAAATCTGCTCTAAAGCTTGACATATTGATGTTGATAATCAAAACATACGATTATACACAATATTAGACCATAAACAGCTATCTGGATATAAATTGTAAATAGTTTTATTGAATATTAAAAGCATTATATCTCATTTTCTGCTGGATACATTTTTAAAGCTTACAAAAAAAAAATATGTAATTAAATAAAGACCAGACAGAAGGATCAGCCGCTACAAATTTGTTGCGATGCAATGTCAAATTTATTGACATCCTACATCGTCATCCCGTTTGCCACTGAAACAGCCGGTCCTTGGTGTTCTGAGGCTAATGCCTTTATAAGTGATCTTTCATTCAGCGCATTTCACTAGCCATACAGAGAGGTAATGCAGCTAGTGGATGGGCACTTTTAGACCTTGTGTACCAAATTATTAAAATATAAATTTAGATTCAGGTTTGTAAATTTTTCTTACTTAAATATGTATTTGTTTTTATTTAGCTTCCGTTTAAGATATAATTTAATTGTAATAATAATATTATGTTAATGTTATTATATAATAAATTCTTAAAATTAATTTATTAAAATTTAGTACTTAAACTGTTGTTTTAAAATGCACTATTCCTTAATTCTAGGGCAGACCTTAATTTTATTGGACCAATTTGCCCACTCCCTTTGGTCTTAATTGTCTAGTGATTTGTTTATACCACCAAGGTGGTAAACAATCTTACGGCTTTACTGATGTTTAACATTGCTTTTTATCGGTCACATTAGCCTAGAGATGCTTGCAACACCAAAAATATCACTGTTACTTTGCGGGTCTGCAAATTTGGAATCTTATTATTGCCTTATTAAAGAACCCTATACTGTAGTCCCTAGATAAAACTTTGGTATTCAGGCATAATCAAAATATCAAACCTTGATGCTTTTATTATGTGTTCAGACAAAATGCTTCCTTAATTCTTAAATTCACCAGGAAACTTTCCAGTAAACATAAGGCATTTCGCAGAGAATTTTATTTCCTTTAAGCTGGTGAGATTTTGGGTTAAACTTAAAGTATAACGGTGAAAATTACATCCATTTTTGTGCAGTTGTTTTTGTTTTTAGTGCGTAAAATCAGTCAGACAGAGAGGCGAACAGTTATTCGCAAGATAATTGTTTTTATTTCCATTACGCTTATAATGACTTAATATCTCTTATGTATACAGACGTCATCCAGACAGGAGCCTATAATTTTATGAAGGAACAGATTATCTACTAGCGACGACTATACACACGCCTTTATATTTTGACGCTGAAAGTGACGTTATGAGCCATGATAAATCCCTTGGGACCAATTATAACTCTGATCCGACTAATGATATATAGTTATAACACAAACTTGTAAGGAGTTGTAATAATTGATAGAAACATAAACATTGTTAAGCTTATAATTTGTTCGCAAATGAGCAAAAAATTTAAACATCTTATCGGTATAATTTATGAAGTTCGTTATCTACACTAGTATTATAAAGAGAAATGGTGTGTATGTAAGTATGTTTGTATTGAATAGGCTCCGAAACTACTGGACTGATTTGAAAAATTCTTTTGCCATTAGAAGCCGACATTATCCCTGATAAACAAAATTATTTACTGGAAGACCGTGGCCGACTCTACTGGGGTACGGACGTGTCCTGGGTCCACAACTGAGACGGGCAATTGTTCCACGAGTTCTTTTGTTAATCGTTACTTTTTACGGCGCTAGCAACGGCGCACGCGGTGGACCTTACCAATATCCCGATTCAATATTTAATGCGTGATATTTTGAATTTTTTAGCTTAAAGAGTTATAGGGTAAAAGTGTTATAGTGAACCACTTTTTGTGTGTGCGCGTGCGGGGGTGTAGATGTAGGGCGCGATCGCGATTGTGTGTTATAAAAGCAAGAAATAGCAGCGGTGACCAGAACCCGTCGAGAGTGTTCCATTACTTTGTAGATAGGTTTTTACTTGCGTGCTAGCGACCACAGTATAGATAATAGCACTGCATGGTGCGACCTCTGCGTCACGGAGTTTTTACTCGAATTGGTTTAACTGCTCTTATGTGATGCGTGACAAGCATTCCAAAATTCATTGCAATAGATAGTGTTCCTTCTGATTCCGCCAAACTACCTATTTGTTTCTCGCAAATGTTGTCAAAGCGCGGAAATTTCGCTAATGCAGTTGTATTATATACCTATATTATCATAAATGCTGCTGACGAGTAAAGAAACAGATGGTTACTGACGTCTTACGTTATTTTGAAAATATCATTTAACTTCTTAATGTTGCCAAGCGTAAGGGTGTCATTTGGCTCGCGATGCGTACAACAACAGCAAAATCACAAAACTTAGGTACCCATAAGAATGTTAACGTTCCGCGTTTATTTGTTCATGCTCAACAGATGTGTTAACCCTTTGCTGAATCCTAATCACTAGGCTAGAGCAGGGAAGCTTGCTGCACAGGTACCTATTTTAAGGATGATGTAAGAAAGACAATGCAAGTATCTTTATGTTTCACTAGAAATGAGTTTCGATTCTGTTGCAATCTGCAATGCAGCAAGAAATATTCATAAAAATAATAGCCACCAATTGTCGAATTATTATTATAAAATTGAATTATAGATAGTTTTGTATTAAGAAATTAATGTATGATGATAATAAGTCTATTAAAAATCAGCATATGAAAATTTTGTGGGAGGCGCGGAAAATGCAAATACGAGAATTTTTAGATTACCTATTTGTAACTACAAGATAAAAATGTATAAATTGAATCATCTTAACGTTAAGTTTAATTCACATTGCATAAAAAAATATGGCAATTGCCTAGCATATTATTAAATGGAACTATGTTGCTTAAGCTGGTAACTATATGACTTACACATTAAAATCGATAAAACATGTAATCGGCATGTATTTACTTTCTTTTTGGGATATTTAAAAACCAACAAATACGATCAATAGGTACAGAAAAAACCTATAAATACCTAAATGCATTTGTGCAAATGTATTTAAAAGGTGATGTATAAGTGTTTAAGGCTTTAAAGAAAATCAGACTTTAGGTACAGGTTCAATTCACGAAGCCCTAACCTAGGGAAGGGTAACTTATAGATTTCCATAATGTTAGAAACTAACAACACTTATTTGCTAACAAATAGGTACCGAGTTTAAAATTCATTACAAATAAATCGCCGCAGTAAAATAATACATTTTATGATTTATGAGCAAGAATAACAAAAAAATAAACTATATATACTTCAGTTTCCGTAAGAGTGTGTGTATGTATGTGTATAACACATTTTTCAGAGAATAGTTTATGTTTGTTTATTGTCATACGGTTATGGAAGTATAGTAAGTGAAACGTTATAGCGAAATCGAAATCTAATGCAATAATGAAAAAGTATATACTTACCTAATGAATATTTAATTTTTGAGTAAAATAAAATTAAAAATAATAGTTTAAGCTTTCATACAAGTATGTATACCATCAACATGATGTGGATTTGTTCCCAACGCCTGGTATTAAAGCCCTTGGCATTACATATACCATTAACATACTGGTATGATGGAAAGATACTTTGAAATAAGTACCTACTAATAAATATGAATCTTTGTTTTAAAGAATTTAAATAATAAGCAAACAAAGATGTGGCATTTTACAAATTTTGTAAGTATTGTTGGTTGAGAGGAAATAAAAGCATTTTACTGTCGGCGGCAAAAGGTATTGTAAAAATATATATACGTCAAAACGTTAACAACAAAGGGACCCAATAACATAAAATATCTGACCGTTACGCTTATTGTTTGACGTTTGCTTGCAAGCTGTCGACAGTAACCATCTTACTTATTCTTAACATTTCTGAAAAACTTTCTAAGATAAAGATAAAGCAAAGCTTGTTTTCATGACAAATAGGTTTTGTTATCGTATTTCGAAGTATTCAGCCGCTGATTTAGAATAATAGAGTGTAGAATGAATACAATAGGGTTAAATATCCATACCTTACTATAGATACGATTATATAATAGGTATATAAATCGAGGTACGCTCTTAGACTCTCCTAGCAAGTACGCATACGAATACCTACCGTTGTGTGAGGAATATATCTCACAGATCGACTATAGGTACGATTATATAATAGGTATATAAAGTGAGGTACACTTTTAGACTCTCCTAGCAAGAACGCATACGAATACCTACCTTTGTATGAGAAATATAACTCAAATCGACTATAGGTACGATTATATAATAGGTATATACGCTTTTAGACTCTTCTAGCAAGTACGCATACGAATACCTACCGTTGTGTGAGGAATATATCTCACAGATCGACTATAGGTACGATTATATAATAGGTATATAAAGTGATGTACACTTTTAGACTCTCCTAGCAAGTACGCATACGAATACCTACCTTTGTATGAGAAATATATCTCAGATCAACTATAGGTACGATTATATAATAGGTATATAAAGTGAGGTACACTCAGACGTACGCATACGAATACCTACCTTTGCATGAGAAATATATCTCACAGATCGACTATAGGTACGATTATATAATAGGTATATAAAGTGAGGTACGCTTTTAGACTCTCCTAGCAAGTACGCATACGAATACCTACCGTTGTGTTAGGAATATATCTCACAGATTGACTACAGGTACGATTATATAATAGGTATATGACGTGAGGTACACTTTTAAACTCTCCTAGCAAGCACGCATACGAATACCTACCTCTGTATGAGGAATATATCTCACAGATCCACTATAGGTACGATTATATAATAGGTATATAAAGTGAGGTACAATTTTAGATTCTCCTAGCAAGTACGCATACGAATACCTACCTTTGTATGAGGAATATATCTCACAGATCGCCTATTGGTACGATTACATAATTGGCGGGCGATAATCTGAGAAACTAATGCAATCCACATGACAAGAGTACAATTTTATGAAATATTTTCTACATACATTTAAGTAGTAGGTGTCTTAGTTTTCCGTATATATTGAACATTTAAACGACTGAGCATAAAGTTTTAATTTGATATTTATGAAAGCTTTAAACATGGTATTTCGCTAGAGACGCTTACAACCCAGGTAAAAAAATTTTGGTGGTGTGGCCAACAGATGCGGACAGTTAACAGCGACCCTTGGCGCCCTAAGGGCCGGCGCTAACGCGGACGGGTGATGAATTCGGTTTGCACACGTAATGAATACGGTTAATATTGTAGGTATACGTCAGGAATTGGTGTAGATAGTAGACAGCGATACACCGATTTCATTTTATTATTGTGGGGTTATTCCTCGTTAGCATCAGTTTTTGGTGTACATAACGTTACAAAACGCCTGATTTAATTCATATATCATACAAGAAAATATAATGCAAACCACGATCTATTGCAATTGAATATTAAAAGAATCCTTATGTCCTTATGTAGATTGAAATATCTCTTATGTTTGAAAAATATAGAATATAGGTAAGTACTTTGTGCTATTGATTTGACTAAACGTATCTAACTGCGTAGATAATATTTTTAACTAGGTATAGGTATAAATCTTTCTTTTAAATAATTATATGGAAATAATTATCGTTTCTAAGTATAAAATGTGACCGCACGTTATTCTAGGTTGGATCATACAGCTGTAATTTACTGAACCCTTACACAGCATACGTACATACGTATAGTCACTCATTCATTCCAAAATATAGTATTTCATAACTTTGACGATTTAGGGGTGTTTGTGGAAGCCTAATTTGTGTAAAAAAAAAATTGACATTGACTTTGTACCTATATCGTCACAGATTAGTACCTAGTAATAATACATTTTCTTTGTCTAAGTCGTACTTGCGAAAATCAAAACCAGATATTATAAGTACGAGTATCGGAAAATACCTGGGCTAAAAACCACTCTTTGAAGGAGTAAAAAGTACTTTTCCTCACTCAGTTTTTCTTACTCAAATCTACTACTACTTCCAGTTAAAGTCCTTATAGCCCATTTCGAGTGTGTGATCCCGCGCTTAACGTAACAAGGTATCTTCTTAATTTACCAGGCTTTGATAGACAAGCTAATAATCATAGATTACAACTGTCAGCTGCTGAGAATGCATTGGGTACTCACTCTATTAATAGAGGTATAGGCAGGTATTTGAAGGTATAAATATTTTGAGTATCTATATTATTACATATTGTAGGGCCTAACGTGTGTCTGTTAGTCTGTTTGTGTTTTTTTAAGGAGGGAACACTTGCCCGATTCAACATGGGGTTTATTAAATCCATATTTGTACTACTAGCCACGTTGTAGGATGTAATCTGCGTAATGACGAAAGAAAGAAAATGCTTAAAGGGCGATACAGCGACTGCCGGGCTAGATAGTTATGTATAATATGATTCTAAATATGCCAGCATAGTTGAAATAATTCAATTTATTTTATATGGGTGATTATTAGGTACAATGTTTTTATTTATCGGACCATTTACATTTTCACCTTCTTTTGTGCTTAAGGGCCCTCCTACAGCCCGCCATTGGATTTTCTTGATTTTCTCTTCGTGGAGGGCGAGTTTCTGAAGTCCAGATGTCGCAAATGTGGAACTGGTCATAGGCAATTTTTGGAAGGTTTTATATACTTTCTACGTAATGTCTGTGGCTAAAAGTGGCCGTTTTTGGCAGAATTGCTAGCTGTATCTCACGGATGTTGCTTGGAAGCTGTATCGAACCTTCTAGAAGCGGCTTGTGACTAGTTTTGTATTTGCGACATTTGGATTTTAGGAGTTCGTTTTCTGCGAAGGGAAGGTTAGGGACGTCTAATGGCGGCGCTAGTTAGCTGCTATATGCGCCTTAATGATTAAATTTATTAACATTAAATTTATAGGTACCTATTACATATACACGATATGCAATAAAATAATACCGAGGTGGCTTGCGGTGTCTGTGTGATGTGATATAATATAACTTATTTAATTACACGTAAATCGTAGTTAGCAGACGGCAAACAAATAGTACCTATAGTGAATGACCCATATATCAGCCCCCTAACTTTTTTTTTTCAACTTTAAATGGTTACTACGTTCTCATATTAAACAATAACCTAAGACTCTTACTCGTTACTTGTAGCTTGCAATGTTGAGTGTGCATAATTATGCATAAAAATGACAAAATACTAGTAAAACTATTAAAAAACAAGTTTTTATGATTTTTGTGGGATTTGTACGTGAATCTCCGATTTAACAGAGTTATAAGTATTCCATGTTAGTCTTTTTGCCTTCTACCCTTTACCGAAAATCAAGTTGATCCCTGTATCGTCGACATATAGAAAGCCTCCTAAGTCCAGTTATATTGCATTACAAAGAATGTTGCGGTGATAGGCTCACCCCCTGTCATGTAGGACTAAAAGAGTTGGTGAAAATAAACAATCTCCTAAATAATGAGTGGGTGCGTTCCACTGTTCCACCCTCCTTGGGATAAATGCCGTAAAGGTTTAAAGATAAAAAAAAACTTTTAACAAAATAATAAAAATGACTCATGGTTGTGATTGTACTCCACAATTAATTTGTTATTATTTTAGTTAATGAATGACGATATAATCATATGAAAGCTAAAGAAGCTAGTAAGTAAAACTATAGCAGAAAGACATATTTTACCATGTAATACATAATGTTAGGTACGAAAAAGTACAATCGCAAACAAAAATGGATATTTTAGTAAAAAAATATAAGTGGTGGCTGATATTTGGAACAATTCCGATACCAAAGTTCAGCCACCCCGGCTGATATATGGCACTCCATACAAACAAATGGACCAAACGTCAGCCCTCTATTAAATTCTAAATCCAGGGGAAAATTGACTTAATTTTTCTTATTAATGTGTGAAATATTTAAACTTGTTCCCTTAAATTATAAAAACATATCTTTGCATCAAAGTTAGTGAAATATTGCTTACTAAGTGTCTAGCAAAATCACGCGTTTTTGTTGAATTTTGTATGTATTGGCACAACAATCAGTGAAATGGAGATTGAAAGAACCCTAACGAAGGGATAGGCATGATAATTGGCAGTTTTCGTCGTAAATATATATTCTTTTAAAAATAGACCATAGTTGAAGATAGGGCATGTTACTTCTTATTTATCACAGAAAAAAGCACACCCGGCTGATATTTAGGGGGAGGCTGGTAATAGGAGCATTCACCTATGAACAATAGACAAATATTTGTTTTCCGAGTTTCTTTGATAGGTAGTCAGATCTTGTTTCCAGCAGCAATTATAGGTATATACGAAGTCTATAACTAAATATCTAAAAATGAGTACGTGTAAATCAAACGCCTCAAAAATCGATAACTTATTTCATTGAGGTGTTTCACAATGTTAATGTAATGTAAAGGAAACCTATAAATAAGCTGTACGACTACTACCTTAATTACGAAACTAATCACCACCAATGATAAAGCAAATAAAAATTGTGAGAACTAAATGACTATTATTTTTATTTATTATCTACTTAGGTACACCTAAAAAAAAGATGCATATGTACCGTACCTCATGACGGCTACGTTCTCATAGGCAAAAGCCCAATTACCCAACAAGCGCCGAAATAACCCCACAAAAGGATGACATCAATTCACGGTTGTTTTTCATTTATGATCCGCTTAAGTACACCTGAAAAAGGTTACTGAAGCTATGATAACAGGAGAAGAAATTAGTTAATAAAGAATAAAAAGAAATGTAAGTAAGTCTACTATAAGATAAATAAATTACATCAACCTACCTTTTGACACCTACTTAAATACGCCTAAAAAAGTAACTCAATGTCAACACTCCCTTAAAACAACGAAATTATTTTGTTGGTTACATACATTTATGATTTAAAAAAAAACCTGATTATTGGGATTCACCTACAGAAAAATGAAACTACTGCATTAATATCTCCATTCATCATTAAACTGAAGTATATTAACTAACTAAATAATAACTAAAGCTCTAAGGAATAGGGAGCTAAAACAGAATACTGCCAACAAAGAAACAAAAAACGCAAGAGTTTGACGTTCTCTTCACAAGTATTAAGTTACAGTTATTTTCATTTAAAATCTACTTACCTTAAAACAGTAACTGAAGACATGCAAAAAGAACACTGAAATTTAAAGCTTTCAAATAGAAGCAAAAACTTAAATGTATTAAATACTCGTACTCCCTGAAGACATCGAAATTATGTTATTGGTTAAATTTATCTATGACTTCCTTAAAAAATGCAATTGTTGGGAATCTGTCTACTACAGTTAGCTACAATGGAATGTCACTACTTTATGACAGCTTCAATTTATCATTTTATTCGATATGCCTGAAAATGGTTACTGAGCTATGGGAATAGGAAGCTGAAACTGAACACAAAGAAACGAAAAACTCAACGGTTGGAATACTTCCTTAAAAACAAAAAAATCTTGGTTATATTAATATAATCATATTAATTTATATTTTTTACTAGGTATGCCTAAAAAAGTAACTTAAGCTACGGGAAATAAGATAACGAAACTAAAAATTACAGATTAACAAACAAAAACGCATGTGTTGGATACCTCCTTAAAATATTGACGTTACACTTCTCTAACTCACTCCATTTATGATACACTTAGATAGGTACACCTAAAAAAGGAACTGAAGCTACGATAAAAGGACAAAGGAACTGAAAAAATGTCAATAAATAATAATAAAAAATACAGCAATTAAAATTGTGCTACAATGTAATTCAGCTACGCCATTAAATATTTTTATTTTTTAATCTTATCAAGTACGAACAATAATAAATGAAGCTTTGTCAAAAGGATACCAAAACTGAAAACTGCTATAATAAACTGAAACGTAAGTGTTGAAAGGCCGGCGCAAGACCGAATAAACAATGATAACATCCATTTATAATTTACTTAAAAATAAGGTACGCCTAAAAAGGTAACTGCAATTATGGGAACAGGATGAGAAAAACGAAAAACTGTCAATTAAGAAATAAAAAACCCAAACGATGGAATCCAGCTACAAAAGATAAAACTACTTTCCCATTTTAGGTACTGCTTAGGCACACCAGTAAAGCTATGGAAACAGAACACTGAAACTAAACAGTGCTAATAGTATAAAAAAAACTGGATGCTAAATCAAGCCATCCGAGCAGCGACGTGTCACCGCCGACGAGCCCTTCATCCCGAGGACAGAAAAGCTAACCCGCCCATCTACCGCTACTGCAACCACCTACAATCTCCTACGAGCTTCCGACACTTTTGTGGAGTCAATTTAATATTTTCGGCTATAGACACTTTTCGGAGACAACCCAACTAACAATGGAATCTGCAAACTGCAAATAAATAATTAAAAAAAAACCCAACTGTCAGATCTCTGCTGAACTAAAGAAAACAAAAGAAGGAAATCTTTTTTTGCGCATTGGCTATGTCCATTCACGAACTAGGAGTACTATGGTAGGTATATCTAAGAATAGTAACTGAAGCTCAGGGAACCAGACACTGAATATAAAAGCTGCCACTAAGGGAAAATAAAACACAAGTGTTGGAACAGAACACTGCTACAGAAAAAACATTCATTCATTGAATACCTACATCTATGCTTAACCTACCGATAACAGAAACTAATTGAAAATGCCTTATTAACGACGTAAACTGAATACCATCACAAGACAAAAAAATGCATAAGTTGGAACGCCAGTCAAGCAACAAAAAAACCCGGAGGTGTAATGCTAATTGGAAACTACTAAAAGCTACACGGATATAAACTGAAGAAGCTGGTGCAAATGAATACCATCAAAGAAGAATTAGAACACAGAAGAGTCTAGAAGCCAGCACGCAGACCACAAACGTCAAAGCAGTCATTTTTCCCTTCTTGTATATATTAACACTTGTATATATTTATCTTCGCGCTTTCCTACCACACTAGGCAATTTCCGTCTTCATGGAAGACTGCGAATGTGCACCCGGTGCCCAAAAAGGGCGATAGATCAGATCCATCGAATTACAGGCCTATCGCTATTACCTCTCTCCTCTCTAAGGTGATGGAGCGTGTGATCAACACACAGCTTCTAAGATACCTAGAAGTACACGATCTGGTCAGTGACCGTCAATATGGCTTTCGCCACGGTCGCTCGACTGGTGACCTTCTAGTGTATCTCACACACCGATGGGCACTAGCCATTGAGAGTCAGGGGGAGGCATTGGCATGTAGCCTGGACATAGCGAAGGCGTTCGATCGGGTCTGGCACCGCGGTCTTCTAACGAAATTGCTATCTTATGGAGTGCCCGAGGGTTTGTGCAAATGGGTGGATAGCTTTTTGTCCGGCAGACGCATACGAACCGTAGTTGACGGTAGTTGCTCTGATAGCATGGACATTAATGCTGGTGTCCCGCAAGGCTCTGTGCTGTCTCCTACGCTGTTTCTACTGCATATCAATGACATGTTGGACATCAACAACATACATTGCTATGCAGATGACAGTACTGGAGACGCTTTTTACACGGGTCATGCAAACATCCCTCGTTCCGATGTGGAGGGAAACCGCGGAGAACTTGTGTCTCAAATCGAGACCACACTGTCCCAGGTCTCTGAGTGGGGACGGGTAAACTTGGTCCGATTCAACCCTACAAAGACACAAGTGTGCGCGTTCACCGCTAAGAAAACTCCATTTACTGTGGTCCCACAATTCCAGAACACTCCCCTCTCCATCTCCAAGAGCATTGGGATCCTTGGTGTCGACATCTCCAGCGATGTTCAGTTCCGAGATCATTTACAAGATAAGGTGAAGCTGGCGTCCAAAAAACTTGGTGTACTCAACAGAGCGAAGCAGTGCTTCACGTCGGGGCAAAGGTTGTTACTTTACAAGTCGCAAGTTCGGCCCCATATGGAGTACTGCTGCCATCTCTGGGCAGGTGCACCCGGATACCAGCTTGGCCCTTTTGACTCGGTTCAACGACGGGCTGTGAGAATTGTCGACGATTCCAAACTCACTTGCGGTATCGAGCCCTTAAGTCTGAGGAGAGACTTTGCCTCACTGTGTGTGTTCTACCGCTTGTACAATGGGTTGTGTTCTGAGGAATTGTTCGAAATGATGCCCACGGCTACTTTCTACCATCGCACCGCTCGCCATCGGCAGGGAATTCATTCTCACACTTTAGAACCTAAATGGTCGCGTACAGTGCGGTTTCAGAGAAACTTCCTCCCGCGAACGCTTAAGTTGTGGAATGAGCTCCCTGCCAAGGTTTTCTGCAAGGACTACAGTATGGAGTTCTTCAAGAAAGAAGTTATTAGATTTCTGAAGGGTCGGCAACGCGCAAGTGATACCCCTGGTGTTGCAAGCGTCCATAGGCTACGGTGACCGCTTACCATCAGGCGGGCCGTAAGCTTGTTTGCCACCTTAGTGGTATAAAAAAAAAAAAAAAAATCATCCTGCTGGCTAAAGGGTACCGGTCGGCTCTATCCCTCCCACTCCACATCCTAGACTGCGAAGTCCTACACTACCTGCCCTATCTACTCCGTCTTACTGGTATCTTGAGCAGAGGTAATAGGCACACATAGGAATTCCATGAGATGGACGGGACACTTCTAGAATCACTCACAAATGCGGACTGGAAGCGCCGCATACCTTCCAGTGGTTGAGAACCCTCCGTTTATTCAATTACCACCTTTTTGAAAGTTTGCGCTGTTCCAGCCTGCAGTTTTGAGCACTCTACAGAACCCTCTCATCGACAGTTCTTTTCCTATGTGACCCGTTCCTTAAGTCCTTGCAGTGGAACGCTGGCTGGTAAGACACTGGAACGGAACGGAACGGAACGGATAAACATAGGCTACTTTTTACTGCGGTAAAATGCTTAATTCCTACGGGAAAACAGGTAATAGGACAACGGGTAGTACGAATTGTCCTCCCGTACATATCTTTTTCACATAACTTCTAAACGGCTTGACAGATTGGGTTGGGTATTTCGATAGTTTCACAGACACTAATGTATTATGCCATTAAGGAGGAAATATTTGAGAGTTTGTTTTTTTTCTATAATTAAGGAGCTGCCGTAAGAACCTACGCCGGTAACGAAATTTAGCGCAGGCGAAGCCGCTGGCAGAAGCTAGTTCTCTTTAAACTTAACTATTTCAAGATTCAGTTAAATCATTTAGGTATTTCATACAAGACAAACCCTGCAGTTTCAGCCGCAGAAAATCCTATATTTATAGGAACTGTGGAGTAGGATTAAGGATATTTTAAAGCATTTGAAGTCCCTGCAGATGATTTCTTTGCAACATACGAGTAAAAGAAAAAGTTGTGTATTTTAGCAAACGGTTAACTAATTAAAAAGGTTTGTTCAGCTCAAAAATGTATTTTGCTAGCAAACAATTTGATTTGAGCTACTACTTAGTCAGAAAAAATAATAAAATATATATCAGCTAGTAATTATTATTATTATTATTATTATTATTATACTTTATTGCATCAACATAAAAAATTTACACACAAAACATATTTACAAATAGAGAAAAACAAAAGGCGGTCTTATCGCTTTAAAGCGATCTCTTCCAGACAACCTTTGGGTAGAGGAAATAATAAAGTTAAACAAAGTATAGTAGGTGTGTTTCGATACAGTTATTAAGAAGTATATACATATATATATATATCATACAATGATGCATATAAAATAAATAAATACACATATATAAATATACATAAATAGATGTACATATAAAAATACATATATAAATACATATGTATAATAAATATAATTAAAATATATATTACGTATAAGTAAATATATATTAACAAATATAGGTAGTGATGTTATTTTAGTTCTTCAAGTAATGAGCAATAATAAGATTTTTAAATATTGCCTTCGATTTTGCTCTTTTTATTTCTAAAGGTAAAGCGTTCCATAATCTAACAGCCTTCACAGTGAAAGAATCATTATACAATTGTGAGGAATGCAAAGGAATTTTAAGCATCCAGCGTGTAGTCTCTCGAAGAGAAGTATTTCCGATAAAATTAAAACGTTTCTTTAAATATACTGGTGTGTTTGGATTGAACAGGACGTTATACAGAAGAAAGAGAACATGAGCATCCCGGCGAAGTCAAATTGGGAGCCACTTGAGCTTTGATCTGATTTCGGAAATATGGTCGTACTTACGTAGACCAAATATGAGTCTAATGCAGAAGTTTTGAAGTCGCTCAAGTTTATTAAGCTGCTCCTCGGTAAGGTCAATATAACTAGCATCAGCATAATCGAGAATAGGCAGAAGAAGAGATTTCGCAAGAGCAATTTTAGTGGGAATTGGTAAAAAATTGCGCAATCTGCCTAAAGATTTAGCTGAAGCAAATATTTTCTTGCTTACTTCTTTTATTTGCGAACCCCAAGATAGTGTTCGATCGATAAATATACCCAAGTTTTTAACTGTACCTTTGTAAGGGATAGAAACTCCGTTCACAGTTACTAATGGGAGTTCGTTCCAGTCAATCTTGGATATAAGTCTAGAACTGCCTACGATGATTGCTTGTGTTTTCGTAGGATTAACAATAAGGCCATAGGATTCACTCCATTTAACAATTTGATCAAGGTCTCGATTGATTATTGAGATAGCGTTTGTCAGTTTACTAATAGGAGTTTGTGTGTAAATCTGAAGATCGTCTGCATAGAGATGGTAGAGAGAAGATAATTGAGATGTTATAGAGTTAATGAAAATAGCAAACAGGAGAGGAGACAAAACGCCACCTTGCGGAACACCAGCGGCTGTGTTGCACCAGTCAGAAAGAGTATCATCGACTTTTATGCGCTGCCGGCGTCCACGCAAGTAACTATGAAACCAATCGATAACGATTGGAGAAATGTTAAGAGAACTAAGAATGAGTAGCAGAATGTCCAGATCCACGGTGTTAAAAGCGTTGCTAAAATCTAAGAGTGTCAGAACCGTGACCTCTTTATTTTCCATGCCAAAACGTATATCGTCAGTTATTTTGACAAGTGCAGTAGTCGTACTATGACCGGGACGGAAACCAGATTGTAAGGGATTTAAAAGGTTGTTTCTTGTAAGAAAATGGGACAACTGTTGATATACAAGCCGTTCCAAAACTTTTGACAAGAAAGGAAGAATGGATATAGGACGAAAATCAGAAAAGGAGGATGGATTATATTTCTTTGGTAAGGGAATTACATTAGCATCCTTCCAGGATTCAGGAAAAACACCTGTGGAAATGGAATGATTCAGGATATTGGTAATGACAGGAGTTATAATATCAAGGATGGGAACGATCATATTACGACTAATGCAATCTTCACCGACAGCATTGGATGAAATGGCGAGTATGTTCTTCTTAACATCGCAATCAGAAAATCGATTAAGAAAAAAAGGAGGAAAGTCAGGAGTTGGCAATGAAGAAAGTGAGTTTAATGTTTTATTTTTTTTGTTGCTGTCAAAGTCAACGTTAGAAATAAAGTGTTGATTAAGGAGATTGATATCAGTATTATTTGAAATAGAAGGAAGTTTCGTTTTCCCAACTCCTAACGACTTAAGAAATTTCCAGACTTTTGCTGGATCACCGTTTTCTACGGATTTGTGAATATGGCGTCTTTGTGCATCTCTACACATCCTATTGCAGCGATTCCTCAAGAGTGTGTATTTTGTACGATTACTGTCGCTAGGATTAACCTTGTATTTGGCCTTGGCACGATTTCGTTTCGTCATCAAAGATTTTATTTCGTCCGTAAGCCAGGGTGCCGGAACATGTTTGATTTTAACGGTATGTATAGGAGCATGAATGTTATACAAATCGATAATAAATGAGTTAAATAATCTTATTTTTTCATTAACAGTAGGCGCATTAATGACCATAGACCAATCGATGTTGCAAGCATCATCAGACAGGAGTTTAATATCCATCCCACTAAAATTGCGTTGCTGAAGCATTCTCGATTTGGATTTGGGAGGACGAATCTTGTATGATAAGAAAACCAAGTCATGGTATGAAAAAGCGTCAGCAGCGCACTGACCATGCTTAAAAACGTGTGTGGGAGAAGAAACTATCATTAAGTCTAGTAAAGAAGGAGTGCTATTAGGAAAAAAGTGTGTAGCAGTGAGAGGTAATATGTGCAAGTTGCATCCATCCACAACTGTCCTTAGTTGATGAGCACGGCTGTTATTTTTTAACAGACAAGTGTTGAAGTCACCCATAATAATAGTGTGGTTGTATTGAGGTGTTAGGGTTTCTAGGATATTTTCAAAATTAGAGAAGTAGTTACTATGAAGATTAGGACTATAGTGTACGCCGAGTAGAATTTTTGTATTAGAAATAACTATTTCGATAAAAAGGTACTCGGCAGTATTCAAAGAGGAAACTTGAGGAGACGTCGCAATAATAGAATATGGAATATGGGAACGGAGATAAATAGCTACCCCACCACCACCTCTGTCTTTTCTATCGTTACGTATTAACTGAAAACCAGGTAAGGAATAAGAAGTAGAAGGTAGACAGGGTTTCAGCCACGATTCTGACACAAGGATGGCATGAATATCTTTGTTATCAAAGGATGCTAGCATATCAGAGTAATGAGCTGGGATACTCTGGGCGTTGAAGTGAACGACATTAAAATTTTTCAGTGAATCTGAGAAGGTTGAAGTCAAGGTTGCGCTGAGAGAAGCAGTAAAACTTTGGAAACTAATGTCACTGTTCAATCCGTCTGAAGAACAGGACAAAAAATCATCACTATTATAATCATCATCTACACCTATGTTATACATATATTTAAATATAAATAATATTATATAAATACTAAATACACAATATATTTAACCAACAATAAAATATATAAGCAAGGCGTATAACTAAATACTCTACCTGCCAGCTGTCTAAAGAAAGAAAATTATTAGAAGTACCTACACTCATTCTTACAAAAAATAAAGCAACAAACAAAGTACTTACACTCATTCTTACAAAAAAAAAATAAAGTAACAAAATCATACGGCTGAATAGTGTGTATCCAGACCGCAAAAAAAAAAAAAAAAAAGAAATGTCAATTAAAAAGATAACAAAACAGAAAATAACCTGACTAATACAAAACATTTTTAAAAACGAAGGTAATTTTACATTAAAAGTGATATGTTCGTTTAGTGAAAAATTGAGTGGCGTGCGACCAGTTATTTGCCAACGTCATTGCAATGAGTTTCGTGACTTGCACTAGAGATAGC
The DNA here is from genome assembly GCA_946406115.1 of Apoda limacodes. Classification (NCBI taxonomy): domain Eukaryota; kingdom Metazoa; phylum Arthropoda; class Insecta; order Lepidoptera; family Limacodidae; genus Apoda; species Apoda limacodes. The sequence goes on from OX291541.1 coordinate 5,760,911, forward strand.
GACACCGGCTATTTTTTAGTTGTCCTCCTCGACTTGTTAGCTTTCGTCTCCATGGAAGCTGCAGCAACAGAGGTCACGGATGTCACTGTAGTGGATGTGGTCTCAGTGGAGATCAGGTCGACTTCATCACAACTGATAACACTGTGCCGCTTACCGTCAGGCGTTAGGATAACAATAGAACCTCCTCGAGTCCAACATTTGGTTACACCGAAGCGTTCTCGGGCAGACATAAACGCCTCATGCCGACACTTTGTGAGGAATTCGGATAAAGTTATGCCGGTACTCCGTAAACCAGTTTTGGCAAACCACAACCTATCACGAACTGATATTTCATGAAATTTTACCAAAATAGGCCTTGGCTTTTCCTTTGAAGCCTTTCCCATGCGATAACAGTGGCTTATCGAATCTTTGTTAAAAGAAGATATTTTCAAGTGTTCCGCTGCAATTTTTGTAACAGACACAACAGTGTCTTCAGACTTATTTTCGGGAACACCATGCACTAGAAGAATTTTGCGGCGACTCCTCATTTCAATCCTGTCAACTTCCTTGGCCAAGTGTTGTGCTTGTGTATGCAGATTATTTAGAGAAAACAAAACAAAGGTTTTAAAGCTAGCAAAGTTAGCGGCCAGATCTGAAGATGGAGCTGGGTTTTCTCTGAGCTCAGCTTGGAATTGTGCCATTTGTGTAGTAAACATTTTTGCCATGTCAGATATAGATTGCTTGATGGATTCCATAGTACAAACAATATTTAGTTGATACCTTCAAACAACTTGTAGTGCAGCGAAGAGTGCTTGGTAACTGGAGATAATAACAGCTGGTGGGTACAGTATCTCAATCTTGCATATTATGTAGAAAAAAATGTGAATAAATGTGTAAATAAATTAATATTAAATAATTTGTAAAAACAGTTGTTTTTTTTTTTTTTTTTTTTTTTAAGTAATGTGATTTTGGGCAACATTAAAATTGATGTTACACGAAATTAAATATGTCTGCATCCTGATTCGGATTTTAGTGGCACTGCTTAGTGAAGGAGCCAACCAGCAAACTATATTACGCTAAGAAATTTAAAAATGTAACATTACGCATTAGTGAGATTATGTAAGGTAAAAGTACGCGTGCTATTTAAAAGAGTCTGCGGTCCGTTGAAGCTTTAAGAAGTTCAAATGTCCTTTGTCCTAACATAGTTATCGTAATATCAGTATCAGAACATATATTTTCTTCATCGAAGGCCAAACAACGGGTCTTTAAGCTCCAACAAGAAAAGGAAGACGTCTTATGATTTGCCACATTGGAAGCGGGAGAAGGCTCTTTACATGGGCTTTTTTTTTAGAATCTCTCGGCTGAATAGTTTCTGTGTTTAGGAGTTTATATATAACATATATAAAAATCAGCTGTATAAATTTAAGGTAAGTAACTCTTATTTTAAATTACCTTGCTTACCTGATACCTGCCCAGGTGTCACAAGGCGAGCTCCACCAGCACGCAGATATTTAAAGTACTTGAGACGCAACTGAGAACCTAAGGTTTGATATATGTAAAAATACGTTATGTCTGATCGCTCTGGGATCTTACTCTATAAGTGTTTAGATGATAATGTATGTAGTTTGCGCTGTCATGACAGCTAACGGCACAACGCGAACCTAGCAAACAACCAATTTAAAACATCATAGTATTTATATATACTTTAATCTATATTAAAGTAGATATAAACAACCAAGATAGATTAAAGTATATATAAATACTATGATGTTTTAACTTGATTGTTTGCTAGGTTCGCGTTGTGCCGTTAGCTGTCATAAATATAATATACTTTATTGCACACGAAAGAATTTAAGAATTCGAAAAAAAACAACCGCCTTCAAAAAAATGCACTAAAAAAGGAAAAATAATTACTTGTTTCCAAAAATATGATCTAAATTACAGTTTAAAGTTGGTTTCTATATACCTGACAGTTTAAAACACACACTACACTGGCATAAAACCAACTTTTCCAACCAACAGATTTCTGGAAATAAGTAATTATTTAAAAAAAATTTAAAAGTAAGATTATTACCAACATAATAAAAAAAAAATCTTATTTGGTTGTCTCCCGTGAAATATAAATGGTTCATAACTATTGAAAACTATATACATATATAGAAAATTCAATTATTTATCAATGCAAATGCAAATAAATATAAATAAATATATTTCAATTATAGAACTTTCTAAGTTTATCTATCCGCTCAACATCCGCTGACACTTTTAAAAAACAGGTTAAAATCCATTGACTAAAGTCATATTCATAATTACTTGCCGTGCTATTAATACTTTGGTTTATTAATAGTACATTGTTAACCAAGGGGTGAAAGTGACTGATTACCGACGACGGTGTAGTTTGACCTTAAAACACACGAGGTGGGAATCGCCTTTCATCCCGAGTGATACATAGTGCTTTACACTAAAAATGCAAGGATAATAAAATATAATTAATTAAAGTTTTAATTTATTCAACAAATATTTATTCACTTTTATAAACATAGATGGCGCTGTACCGAATAATTACAAGCTATGGATATGTTTTCTGTTGTTTATAAATAGTGAGTTATTTTTTTCAAATTTGTCTTTACGACCTCCCCGAATAGGGCCTCCCTCCAAACACGACGCCGACGTCCCCGGGTTCGTCGGCGCCCACAAGGATACACTAGGTATCAAAGAGTGCCGGGGCGCTTCTCGCCCCCACTCACTCGCAACCGTACCCGCGTAACGGGGAACTCCCCTCATGGCGGTGACTAACCTTCGGGTTCGAGACTCACGCCAGTCGAAGGGACGCCCCTGAGAGCGACAACCCAAGCCGAGGCTTCCCCCGCGGGGAGCCCTTGAGCGTTGGGCGCTGTATGGGCTGAGGCTCCTTCAGAGTCTCGCCCCAAAAGTCCGGTGAAGCAGTAATGGCTGCAACAGCCAACTGCATAGTCAGCTCAGAAAAAAAAAATCAAATTTAAACTGAAAATGAAATTAAAAGAAACTATTTAATTGTTTCGTCAGCTTTTAAATAAACGGACAAGAAAGTATTAATCTCTGCAAACACGTACTTTCAACTCCATTTTTGACTATGCATGAAGGTTCTTTCAGAGCATGTGTAGTGTAAAATATCTTTACAATGATATAGTATATGTACGTAAGTATGTCTATATTGTGTGTCTGCATGTTTGTTAATGTATTTTTATATTAAATTATATACTTTGCATGTTTTTATCTTTTTAACATCACTCTTTCTGATGCAACACGTAGGTGTGTTAATTGCTTCTATCTCAATTATTTGTACCCCAAGGTTGCCTGCAAGATATATTTTTATAGCGTTGAGACCGCCTAGATATACCCTAAATATTTAAGATTGTATTATTGTTTTCTATTAAATTCTTTCGTGTGCAATACAGTATATTATATTTATGACAGCTAACGGCACAACGCGAACCTAGCAAACAAAAAACAATCGAATTAAGAACCTCCTTTTTTAAAATCAGTTTAAAATATTTACTTGACTGGTAGACTGTGTCATAAAACAGATTTTGCTGTGATATAAAAACATTTATTTATGTAACTGAAAAAACATTTTCAAACAATTTAGTCCTTAGGTATTTATTTTGAATCTTTTATAAATTTTACTTACACTCACAGATTTTAATTTTATGTCGCTACTGCTTTTAGGTATTACGCGTTGTTTAATTTGAAATCGGTACAAAACTTTATTTCAATAAAATATTTAATCATTGAGTTAACTGCTGCTACCCGCAAACGAAGCATAACTCGTCTTGCATAAATCGTGATTATGAGGGCCGAGGAATACCCGAGGCATACATAACAGACTCCGGTTATGCTCAGTTGTGGCCAAGACTTGTATAGTTCTTTTCTCAAACATGCGTGGAAAAAAAACTAATTATATTGACAACTTTATTTATGAATAATTTATTTAATAAATATTTTTGGGCATTACACACAGCGGTGTCTGGCCCCAAAGTTAGCAAAGCTTGTGTTATGGATACCAGACAACGGATACCAATAAATAATTATTACTTTTTTTTGTAAATACATACATTTCATACATAAATACACCCAGACTCAAGACAAACACAAATGTTAATATTATGACATAAATATTTGTCCAGTTCGGGAATCGAACCTACACCCTCTGAACAGCAGCTGGTTCTTCTACCAACTACGCTGCGACGGATGAAAATAGTTTAGGTAAAAAAAAAATTGCCGCGTTCAAATGTCGATATATTTATTACTTTTTTAAATCAATTTAATGGCGCATTATTTTTGTTGTGCCAGACCAAAATTAAAATAAAACTAAATGTGTTTAGTTATCAATGTCCGGGTTTGAAAAAGATCGTTCCATTTTCAAATTTCATATTTGTCCGCCCGAGCGCTCAAGCGGATGGCTAAAACATTACGGGTCGCTCTCTGATACTGTACTGCGAGTACGATTTATCCCTAAGAAGCTTGTACAAGATATAATCGCATATCCTAGCATGTTTGAGAAAATATTACATTTATAATTTGTCGAAGCTCGTAGACGTCTGGGCTGGCCTGGGCATTCATGTCTTTTGCAAACGATAAGCGAAGTTACGGGCGTCGTATGTACCAGGATGTGTTACGACCTAGTGGCTTATTTTTTTGGGGCACTTTAAATCGTCAGTCATTTTACTATTCTAAAGCAGTCTTTAAGCCAAATCGGTTATGAGACTATGACCTAAGCTTCCCTCCGCAAAGGAGTAAGGAGTAAGGCCCCTGCAGTAAGGCTTATAACGTACGAGGTAAGACATTTATTAAAATTATGTATATGTAGTATTAACAATTAAATAAGATTCATTTCTAGCATTTTTGGAAATAATCCTCTATTCACTAAACGAATGGAAAGTTTTTATGCAAATAAAATATTAAAAATTGCGCGTTTAACAACGTCGGAACACGTATACTTATTAGGATATTTTTAAACAGCTGCTTAATCTTACAACAACCCGATACATCTATTTTATTGAATTTTAAGTTTGCAAACCTAGTAAAAGATATTAGCATTTAAAATTAAGTTAAATGTCAGAACAATTCAAAGAAAATAGGTACAATATAAGGCAACCGGTTTTGTGTTTATTTTTCGTTAATCTTCGACCGCGACTTTATCTGCAAAACAATAATAGATAAATAAATATAAAATACTTTTGGACATTACACTTAGTTCTGTCTGGTCGCAAAGTAGGCAAAGCTTGTGTTATGGATACCAGTCAACGGATACAAATACATATATAGTACTTTTTTTTGTACATAGAAAACAGCCAGTTTCAAGACTAATACAAATAATAAATGTTAGTCTTGTGCGGGAATTGAACCCAAACCCCTCGATGCAGCAGTCATTACTCACTGAGCCACGGAGACGACATGTGTTTTTGTTTGTTATAACACCTCATTGCACCAGTAATAGTTGCAAAATAAAATATGACCTAGTTTTTATGTCTAATTGTACGCCTAAAAATACAAATATATAAATAGTCAATGCGACGGAACAAATATTGAACAAAAAAAAAGAATTTGGAATCGAGGACCTTATTCGTAACCTTTTTCATAAATATATTTATATTGTCATTATTTTTTATTTTTCATTTTATCGTTTAATTTTGACTGCAACAAAATTTTGTATCTTAATCATTCAAAATTTTGTATTTGCTATGGAAGAGCGGAGTCTCCTAATACAGGTATTTTTTATGCTTAAAAGGAGACCCCAACCACATGTAAAAATTGTATGATTAAGCTAAATAAACCATTTTTTTTATTACTCTACAGGAACGGTTCATTTAAATTTTTATAATAAAAGAGTCGGTTCAGTAGTTGCTCAGTGAGAATGACCCGACTACTGAATCGAGAGGCGTGGTTTCGATAACCGCACAAGAGAAACTTTTATTATTTGGTGTTTAACTCGTACTGGGTGTTTTCTATGTATAATAGGTATGTATTTACAAAAAAAAAGAATATGTGTGTATTTTATTCGTTGACTGGTGTACATAGCACAAGCTTTGCTTAGTTTTGGACCAGGCGGCGTTGTGTGTAATGTCCAAAAATATTTATTATTACTATTATTATTTTTTATTTTAAGAATCATAACTACAGTTCTAATAAAAGAGACAAATTTTATCAAAAAATCAACCTAGGATAACCTAGGAAATTATCTTACTCCAATAGGATCAATTCGTTTACCATGTGTCTGTCTGTAGGTTACAACCCATTATCTTAACTAATATCAAGTTGTAATCAAAATCAAATACACTGCGGTGCAATAAAAAAATCTAGCTTCTAAAAATCAATGGCACATATTTTGACACTCGCAAATAAATTTAATCAAAACGTATGTACCTAGAATAATGTTTCAAATAATTAATTTGTAGTTATGTCAGTAATAATCATAACTATGTAGATTTAAAAAAGAAAAACTAGCTTACAAAATATATGTATTATTATAATTACTCACATGAGTTGGATATTCTTATTTATTTCATTTAGTGTAACGTATTCGACCCGTTAAAACAAAAAATAGAAGCATAACTTGAGGGGTTTACCATTAACCATTGGGAAGTTCCACTATCCACCTACAAGGTACATCATCAGACCCACATCACTGAGTGCAAAGTTTTGTAAGTGTTAAAACAAACCAATTAAGCTCAAACGCGAACTAGAAGCCATTAAAGACTTTCACTATCTACCTTCTAGTTCAATCATCGGACCAGCTCGACACGGAACCAAATCATTCTCTTGCCATCGGTACAAAATAATTAATCGATACGACAATTAGACGTAAGTTATGTTCGACTTCTAAGATTTTTTTACATTACATGGTTAGAAGTGAAGCTAATTAAAAATCGGCCAAGTGCGAGTCGGACTCGCGCACGAGGGGTTCCGTACCATTATCTATATAAATTACATGTTTTTTATTTTTATATTTGAGTTGATTGAATGAAAGGTAAATGGCGGTTAACGATTTATGACGTATTAAAAATAACTACTTTCCAGATCTCGTTCAAACCAATTTTCGGTGGAAGTTTGCATGGCAATGTACATCATTAGTTTTTTTTAGTTTTATCATTCTTTTATTTTAGAAGTTACAGGGGAGGGGACACATTTTACCATTTTGGAATTGTCACTCGCGCAAACTATTCAGTTTAGAAAAAAATGATATTAGAAACCACAATATTTATTGTGGTTTGATGAAAAAAAAATTTTTGAGTTTCAGTTCTAAGTATGGGGAACCCCCAAAATTTATTGTTTTTTTTTTTTCTATTTTTGTGTGAAAATCTTAATACGGCTTACAGAATACAGATCTACTTACCAAGTTTCAACAATATGTTCTTATAGTTTCGGAAAAAAGTGGCTGTGACATACGTACAGAGAGACAGACATGACGAATCCATTAGGGTTCCGTTTTTTACCATTTGGCTACGGAACCCTAAAAAGGGTTTAAAAAAAATTAATTACAAACTTACATCTGCAGTAAGAGATTAAACGTGACGGTAAGTTTGTCCTACGATCCGACTTATCTTTTGTTACTTACAACTTACTTTGTACGGAATCCTCGGTGTGCGTGGTGAGTTTCATCTTTCCTCGAAGTCGAAAATCAATAATTTGCAGAAAAGGTACAATAACTTTAGTTATTGTTAATGGAATAAAGATTAGAATCCGGCCTTTTTTTTTCTAAAACTGATTTTTGTTCCACATCCTAACTATTTTTTACATAACGCACGACCCACGAAAAGAAACAATTTTTCGAATAATTCAATTCAAAAGCTAGAAAAATCGGTATGTATGTAGCTACCTAAATACAATTTTAAAATGTGAAATATTTCCAACACACGTGCTCGTTGTCCAACATCTTTAAAGTATCACTACAAACAGTATAACTTGTGCAAAAGAAAAAATAATAACCACTATTTCTTACCCGACTCAGTCAATACAGACGACAAATTAATTTCACTCATTTCTCAGCTCACTCCTATCCCAAGAAAAAAAAACAAAATTTTAAACAAAAAAAACACATCCGAACTCCACTGTGTGCTATTAAGAACTATTGTTTCTTTCATAATATATGTTATATAAAGTTTCGATATATGTATCACTAGTGAGATGTGACTTTGTTATGAAGTTATTCAATTTAATTGGAGCTCGCTATTTTTAAGTTTTCTGTTACGCACGCAGTCGCTGAAGGTTTAACGTGTGTTGGTTGTTATAATACTTTATCATCATAGAATAAACACGTGCTGCCTAAAGACTTATTTCAGTTCAGTGCGCCATCTTATGATGTAATGTTAAATGATGAATGAACATCCATACTAATATTATACTTTTTAATATCATTGTTTGTCCTTTGTAAAAGTTATTTTTATATAAAAAAATGTTTCGATGCTTACGTGCTTTAAGGTTATGCACCAGTTCCCCGTCAAAAAAAAAATTTGCTAGAAAATATTAGAGAAAAAAAAGAAACATAAATACGAAATAAAAAAAAAATAAAAAACATAAAAATTATTCTTGCATGACTAAGTAGTATCCACTTACTGAGACTCGATGTGGTTGTTATCTCCCTCTAAAGAACTGCAGTCCTCCTTCAGCAGGAACCTCGGATACTGTCAGGAATAGACAAATCTCGAGATCCTCGGCCGTCATCAGGAAGTGATGAACAACAGAGTTCCCGCGTGAATGACACTGTAGCTCTCACACTATTTTATGTCTATTGTCACTGTCACTTTCAAAGTCCATAAAAGCGAATTACAACACTCGCGACGCGTTAAAAAAAATTAAAAGGTACTTGTATAGTTTAGGGAAACAATTGTTATATTTGCCATTTATGATTATTTTTAAATTAAAGATATTTAACATAATACGAAGTCAACACGTCGAAACAGGAACCGGCGAACGCCATAACCATCTTGTGTTTCTCCTATTGTAGACATGAAATAAGATCTAAGCGATTTATATATTAAAATATATCTAGTTATAACTTGATATAGAAGTTTTTACCCTAACCGAAACTTGTTTGGTCACACCAGCACTCCATATTACCAAACCCTTTCGGAAGTCAGAAGACAAGACTTCCCCATCAGAACCAGCTAGCAGCACTAAAAAATTCTAGATATTCAAACCATCCCTCCATACTGGAAATAAGTCTAAGCATCCAAATCTCTCATTTAGTTTTCCTTAAGCACATACTAGTCTCAAATCAACTTTCTTACAACCAATCAATCCTGCAGGAATCTTAGTTTTAAGTTTGATTTTAGGTAGTCTATATTTTTTTGGCTGCAGATTAAGTGTGTTCTAAAAAATAGGTTGTCTCGATATAATTAGACCTCTTCGTCTAAGTAGTCGATGCTAAATATACTACAGGTCCAAAAATACCGAAAACTATTTCTAGAATGTATCCTCAATGTTTGATATGTGTTTATCTAGACTCAGTCGAGATATAGTATGCCGTGAATCTGTAGCGAAGGACCGTTAGCGAAAATCTGTTTTAGATTTTCCTTCCGACTCAAACTCCATTGAACACACAGATTTTGGCGTGTGAAACTGATGTTGTGAGGTGTAGTTTTAATTGAGTGATTTAGCAATTTTCTAGGACAAATAAAAATCTATCCGGATCGGACAAAATGTCATTATCGCAGAGCTCATAAATGGCTTTATAATACCTTTGTCTTTGATTTAGATTCTTTCGTTTATTTGAAACTGAAAATAAATTGTCACTCCTCCGTAGCATAAAATTGAGTAGTAATTTAGATTTGTCGTAGTTTAGATATGTAGTTGTAGAACTCATAGATTTTCAGTGACAATTATAAATTTCAACTCTCATATAGATAGTTGATGAAGACTAGGTAAAATCTTAAAAGAAAAAAATAAGACTGAGCTGTAGATCAAATTGTTTGTGTGTTCTAGAAATTAGGTTGCCTCGATATAATTAGACCCCCTCGTTTAAGTAGTCGATGCTAAATAAACTACAGGTCCAAAATTACCAAGAAACATTTCCAGAATGTATCCTCAATGTTTGATATGTGTTTATCTAGACTCAGTCTAGATATAGTATGCCGTGAATCTGTAGCAAAGGACCGTTAGCGAAAATCTTTCTAGATTTTCCTTCCGACTCAAACTCCATTGAAAACACAGATTTTGGCGTGTAAATTGGTGTTGTGAAGTGTAGTTTTAAGAAATTTTATGTAATAAAATTAAAAAAGTAAAAATAAGTTTAATGTAATTTTCAGTGACTATTATAAATTTAACTCAGATCAAAATTCAACTCTCATAGGGATAGTTGATGAAGATAAGATATAATTAAAAAAAAATAGGCTGAGCTGTAAATTTAATTGTTTGTGTAACAACTCAGTCAAAATTGCTTCTAAGTATTATTTAGCTTATTGAAATCTTGTTTATTTTTGTAGGCTTTCAGTTACGTTAATTATAAAAGTAAAGTTTAACAGTAAATAGGTACACACATAACACTCAAACATTTCACAAAATTCAAAATCTCTCCTTAACATAAAAAAAAATTGAGAAATATAACCCATGTGCTACAAAATTTTCCCATAAAAATAAACCCAGCTGAAAAAAAAATAATAGCCAGACTTAGAAAGTCTAGGTTACCTAGTTCTCCTAACAATCTATTAGACAACAAAAGTAAAGAAAAACAGCTAAATTCTTTCTTGTCCGAGAAATTAGACAAAGAATGAAATCCTTGTGTTTCAGAAAATCACCCGGGAAAATGGGGATTTTGGAGCTCTTATAAATCTAAATCTAAATTAAAAAAAAATATTTCCTACCTCTGGAAAATAAATAAATTATTTAAAAATAAAATTAAATAATAGGATCTGTGTAACTTACACAATTGTTTTTCTCTGTTTTAAAATAAAAAAAAATTAAGACACTTTTCAAGCCTTGACGGACAGGCTGATTTCTCGAATCGCTCAACGTGCAAGCTCTACGACTGCTCGACAATTTCCCGTATTATACTAGACGTCTAAACTCAACGATAGTCTGACAATCTTTGTCCCGGAGTTCTCTTCTCGATCTTCCACAAAGCCCTTGGAGTCAATCCCCACTGTAATATCATGGAAAAATACTGAACATCATACAAGTAAATTCTTTGTTTCTGAGTTCAATATTAAATGCTGGCTGCAATCTTTGTTTATATAAAAGCCCGCAAGAAAATCATCTCACCATGTAACCATAAGCAAATGTAGACCTTACAATCACAACAATATAATCCCACACATTTGAAACAGAAGACATATACGTGTGGTAATTCTTAATGTTCCCATTTATACAACCAGTATAAATTGGTCTATACGCTGTTATACGCCTCACCCCCTTCTCTCCCCTAACTCGTCTACAAACAAAGGAAATATTTTGAGAACAGTAAGGCCTTGTTTTAAGCTGCCGCCTAGCTGACCTGACATAGCTATAACATGGCAAATTCATCACTATGTATGCTAGCATAGCGTATGGTTCACACCATTTTGTCAAATAGCGTTATGCAAGTGTGTAATAGAACAGGAACGAATCCCACACGAGGGCACCAATCTTAATATAAACATAAGTTCTTGTACACTTCGTACCTCTGGGAACAATGAGAAATAAACACTCCCGAATTAATTTTTTAAAACAAAGGGTACAATAAGAGTACTGTCTGTTCAAATACTGAGAAGTATTTATTTTAATAAGTACAAAGTTTTGTTCTTTGGTTAAATTTGAAGTAAATATTTTAAATATATAGTACAAGAAATAAACTCTGTAGAAGAAAAAAATCTCTTACACCTTCCCTCACGTCCTCAAACCTGATATAAGAAAATTTCCTTATAATAATTAAGAATCTTTCTTAAGTATTTTACTCTAGTATGAATTTACAAGAAAAAACCGACGAATTGAAAACCTCCTCCTTTTTTTCGAAGTCGGTTTAAAAAGGTTTATTAAGTGTTATTATGTACTTTTATAGGTTTGTATCAGATGTCTGGTATCCAAATCACAAGCTTTGCTCATACAGCTTGGGAGCAGCTGTCGATGTGTGTAATTATTTAATTCATTGACTCGACGTGCCCCACAGCTTTGCCCCTATAAATAAAGAAAATTGGAATAATTGATAGGCATAAAAACATGTTTTCTAATATTGAAGTTGAAAAAAAGGCACAACTGATATTCTCTCGGAATTAATTTTATTGATTTTTTTTTTGATGTCAAACTGGTTAAAGTTGTTGAAATAAAAGTTGTAGAATGTTAACTTAGCAAGAAGTCGTTTGAAATCGATATAACTGTCGTGAGACACTATTTCCAGATGTGAATTTGCTTAGGAACCAGAATAAAATAAACACATATTATAAAACTTGCTTTTTTATAGTGCATTACCTTACTGAGTGCTTTTCTTTTATTGTATTTACAATTTGTAAGTAACCATTTTCTTAACACTTGTGTAAATTTTTATAGTGTGTATTGAATTTACTTGCTATGAAAGTTACCTAGAGCATTAACTATAAGTTTTAGCAAAAATCAAAATAATGTGACTACAAAACGGTTATAGTTATTGAATTACATACAAAAATGTGATTATAAAACCTCACATAAAAAAAAGTTTTAAGGTGTCGTTATGATATACATTACTTACAAAGCTTATAACAAAAAATCTAGTAGTAATGTATATTAAATCATGTAATGATTTTAAGTACATTTAGGAACATACACATCGTCAGTATTACAGAAATAAAGTTTTTGGCTAAAATCGCCATCTTAAGAAATTCATTTGTAAATATTTACTAAAACAAAATATTTTTAAATAGCCTGAGATGACATTTTGTTTAGTATCTCATAGATTTTATCAATTTCATGGTGTATCTTGAGAATAATTGGATTTTAAAAATATTTCTGTTCCCTTCAACGTATCTGTGCCTACTGCTGGTTGGGTAATTCAAGTAATATTACGCAGATTAAAGATATAAGCCTATCCCAACTCATGTCACCACGCTTTATCTTCCACCTTCTTTATTTAGTTATTTTAATGTACTGTACCAAATAAAAAGAAAGCTATTTAATTGTTTCGTCAGCTTTGAAACAGAAAGTGCTTTTTATTTTTACTTTCTTCCCTCGCAACGGGCAAGAAAGTAAAAATCTCTGCAAATAAGTACTTTCAACCCTATTTTTGACTATGCATGATGGTTTTTTTAGAGCATGAGTCGTGTAGAACGTAACTTTTACGTTAAATGCGTATATAAACCTTAATTATTATCTCTCGGCGTCGCTAATTAGGTTATATCTGCGCCTTAAGACCTATTTATCATTTATGTTGAATAATTTTATACGTCAGATGGTGTATCTGTACGATCCTCGTAACGTGTTATGTTATCTGTTTGAACAGGTGACGCTGTATAGATGACTATTTGACTTATTCAAATTAAAAATTTTATTTTAATAAAATTAATCTCAACGGCGTCAGTTTTTTGAACATACTTTTTAAGCCGTGGTATAAAGATTTAGTTTATTTACAAAAATAAGTAGGTTTATGTATTAGCTAAAATTATCAAAAACTCACATTATTTTTGAAGTGAAAACTTCTTTAGCGGCGTTGTGCACTTTTTTTGGTATGGGTAAAAATGATAAACTCGCGTCAGGTCACGTGTCCTGATCGTGAAAATTCGTAAGACGGATGGAGAGTAGACAGCTGGCGCGGCGTAGGAGAGGGAGTATCCCCCTCTCTTTCTACGGCCGTGTGTGTTTGAATGAAATGGTCGTGTGTGTTTATGTTACAGCGTGCTACGCGCATCCATGGATGGTGACAGCTGATGGCTCGACCGTCTGTGTAGTGGCCATACTGCTGTGTATTCGTAAAATTCGTGTATATAAAGTGTTTAAAATATGGAAATTGAACAAAGTGCATCTGTCTTTGTAAAATACGGAAACTGTAATGCCACGCCTATTATAATTTTTATTTTTAGTATTCGCGATTATGAGTAGTACAGGGAGGTTGGATATGGAATTTTAATTCTATGACAGATTGCGATGTCAAATATACTACGTCAAAAAAGTAAATAAATAAACATTATTATTTCTTGACAATGTCAAAGACATGTCTTGTGACATATTTGAGTGTTAAGCGCGAATCGTGTGTAAAGGTTTTCACTTCTGCCGGCACTCACGTAGTGCAACTTTTTTTTTAATGGCACTAGCGATCAAACACCCAAGGTCAGAAAAATTAAAGACCATATAAAAACTAAATCTATCCATAGAGATTTGTTGTGCTTAATCTATATAATCCGCCTAAAATTCGGTAATAGGCGTAGGGTTCTTTCGAAAGCTCCTTGATTATATTAAACAAGTTTGCTTTAGCAAGCTGTAGCTGTAGCTATAGTTCGTTTAAGCTCAGTTATAGTTATTCCCTTGGGAACTTTTGAATTTTTTGGGATAAAAATCATATGTCCTATTCTAGGTCGTAATCTATATGTGTGCCAAATTTGATCTTGATCCGTCCAGTGTTTGAAGCGTGATTGAGTAACCAACATCCTGCTTGAATAACTATAACAGAGTTAAACGAACTATTGCTGCATCTAAAGCATGCTATTGCAAATAATTTGTATAACTAATTACTTAATTAATTGGAGTTAACTAAGGAGTTCCACGCCGATAACCGAATTTAGGGCGGGCGGAGCCGCTGACAAAATCTAGTTTACAATATAAAAGTAGCGAGTATAAATTAAGCGAACATGTCATTAGAGGGCATTTTACTAAATATCTCAGTTTAAGAGGCCCCCCCGGATGCACGTATACATGTTCTTTAGGCGTCTTAAGCTGAATATCTACGATGTTTTTTTCAAATAGAGTTCGTTTATCTGTAAGAAAAATATTTTTTCAAATTGGCGAATAGCTAAGCGTGAAAAGTAGTAATTAATTAATTACAATTTATATCACATGAAAAATAGATATTCTATATAGTTACTTAGCATTTTATGAAATAAACTATGTTCCCGATACTAGTTGATAAGGAGTTATGGCTCAAAAATATAAAAACAATATTAAAAATACATAACTATTATCTATTTTTAATATCTCTATTTTTCAATATCTATTTTTAAAATGTAACCAGTAACTATTTCTACTTGAAAAAATAGTCTCATTATATTTATAAGCTTTTCAAGCGATAAATAGACAGAAACACGTACCGGAAAGTAAACATCTTATCTGAAAACGATAAAATCGTCATTAGAAACAACTTTCAGCAGCTTAGTAGCTTAAGAAGTAGGACAAGAGAAAGACGACAGCACAAATCCAATCCCGCCTGTGGGGCTTTGTTTCTATAGATTAAAAGAAAGTCGGATAAGCCCAAATAAGACGCTTCGATGGAATTTTATAATAATAAAATTCGTTAATGTAGGTCATGTATTAACAGTAAAAAAAAAGATTAGCTAACAATTGCACAAATTTTATTTACTTGTAACATAACTGGGGGACTGCTTAACTAAATTGCTAATAGTAGATAAAGTGTTGAGTTATGTGCATTGGTTATTACTAAGTAAATTTCGAATAGCTAAACCAGTTTTGTTATCCTTTTTTTTCAGTGAAGATATGCAGACGTATTTTTGTAAACGTATTCAAATATGTAGTTTATTTATTTTACCACCTTCGACGGTCCTTCTGTTTCCATGTCGAGTCAATGAAGCCCTCAGAAACAGCTCCGATTTGGATAAAAAAAAAAAAAATTGTTTTTTATATTATTTAAAATCAGAAGTATTTCAGAGGGGAGAAATAATTATTTGTATTGTTTAAACAATATGTAAATTATTTATATAAGGAAATAAGTTTTTACCTTTCTAATGTTTTGTTAACTCGAAAAAATAACACTAAACAAGTAATTTTGTGATTTTTTATTATTTTCAAAAAGACCATTTAATTTTGATCAATCATTAAAATTAAAATTAAAATTATCATCTTCTTCAGGTGCTGGGTGATTATCGCAGTCACTTCCACTGCATACAATGCAGGCGGGTGAGCAATGCAAACCACTTTTTTTGCAGAACCGCATCCTGTTTTGCAATGCCAAAATATAATTTTCAAAACGTTCATTAGTGCTGCGGGTTGTGGCATTGTGATTGGTTTCAAATGATTATCCATTTGCCAACCCCAAGCTCCGGGAGGTATATTGAAGCATTATCTTTTCATTGTTGAACTTGCAAATAAACTCTTTTAATGTGTGGTTTTGCTGCATCCACTGTTGGAGGTAGCGAGCTTAGGTGTACGCTCTTGTTTTTTAAAGCTAATGCTATAAAACGCTTGCATCGCATCATTCAAGCTTTGATTCATACATGGTGAGAATACAATAAATATCTCCATTAAAAAGTATTTGTTTAGCTTGCTCTTCGACCATGAAAGTTTCAGCTACTGCACGTAATTTCTAATCACTATTTAAAATTCAATGATTTTTTTTTCTTTAGTATAAAAAGCAGATGTACTGTCACATCCAGTGAATGTATCAATGAACTAGAGATGATCTTTGGTAATATTTGGATAATCTATTAATATGGTTTTTGTCGAATATATTCATTGTAAGGCATTATTTTTGACTGGTTTCAAGAAAAATATTGTTTTGTGATCAGGCGCTAAAGCCATCAATATCACTAACACATCAATGTCCTCTGCTACAACAACTACATCATCGAAGGAAATTCTATTGTGCGTATACTAGCATAACTGTAAAATTCAATGTTAGATACACATCCATACATATATCGGTGTATGTATAGCAAAAACTAATATATGTAAAGTATACACGTAACGCATATATATTTTTTGACCCACACAGCAAAATTTTAGGTTGTAAATATTCAATTATTACTAACAAATGTACTTTTAACAACTATTCTTAACACCAAAGTTAATACACGAAAAATTTTTTTAACGAAAATCATGCAAAAACTTGTTTCCTTATATAAATAATTTACATATTGTTTAAATAATTATTTACCCTCTCTGAAATATTTCTGATTTTAAAAAATCGGCCAAGTGCGAGTTGGACTCGCGCACGAAGGGTCCCGTTCCATTATCAACAAAAACGAGCATAAAAATCACGTATGTTGTATGGGACCCCCCTTAAATTTTTTTTTTTCTGTTTTTTAGTATTTTTCGTTATAGCGGCAACAGAAATACATCTTCTGTGTAATCAATTTCAACTGTCTAACTATAACGGTTCATGAGATAAAGCCTGGTGACAGACGGACGGACGGACGGACGGACGGACGGACAGCGAAGCCTTAGTAATAGGGTTCCTAATTACCTTTCAAGTACGGAACCCTAATTATATAAAAAAACAAAAATTAAAAAAAAAATGATCCAAATCGGAGCCGTGTTTCTGAAGACTTTCGACCAAAAAGCTTTATTGAAGCGACTCAATTTAGTTTCTAAAGCGAATGATTTTGCCATCGTATAATGATTCAATTTATTTGCAAAAATAAATCATAATTTATTAGCTAAACTTGCAAAAATTTACACTGAATTATTCTAATTAAATGCTTATAAGTCTTTCATTTTATTTCCCGATTGGGCATAGGTAATTTTTTTATGAAAGTGCATTGGCCGTTAATATATACATTCCTGTTCTTACTGTCACGTAGTACTGAGTTTGTTTTATTTTAGAGTCACAAAACTGTACATCACTATTCCTTTATAGGTAACAGTGACGCAATTGAAGTCATAAGGCATTGTGTTTCTCTATGATATCAAAGTATAGATCCTAAATTATAATTTGTGACAGCGACAATTTAGGAAAAGGAGAAGGCATACTTTCCATTGAGCTTATGATGCTTCAACGTATTCTAAATAAATAAAACCAAAGGGATAATCCACGTCACGGGCGCCATACTAAATGGCTGTGGCAGTGGATGGGAGAGTGGTTCAAAAAATAGTAGTTAATAACATTGACGTTTTAAAGTGTTTGTAAAAACCTAATTTAAGAAAAAAAAATACTTTGCCTTTGAAATACCAAGTGTATGTGTACCAAAGGTTAAGTTTTGTTTTATGGATTCCCCCAATCAAAGTAAGGAAGGAAATATTCAAAGATAACCTTTCTAAACAGCTTCTAACAAAACAGCATCAGCAATTCTCACTTATTGAAGCCTTACTTAGCGTAGTGCACTTAACATAGGTGACCGCTTACCATCAGGCGGGAGTAAGATTGTTTGCCACATTAGTGGTGTAAAAAAAATAAAAACTCGATAATTTAAGGCATATAGCAAGCATCTAAATAGCTAAATGGCGCCGTCATAAGATATTATTTAGTACGTAAATAAGTACGTTAATATAGCACGGACGCAAAGCAGAAAGAATTTCGTTCAATGACCGGTCATTATTTGTCTCTGTTGCACGCGCAAAATTATTTGCCTTCGCGCCCGCAAAGATGCGATAACCAAACGCTGTCATCAGAAATTACTACTATTTGACCACTGAACACAGGCTAAAAAGTAAAAGGTCATTATTCAAAATTCTTTCTGCTTCGCGTCCGTGCTATAATAGTAAGCATATTTCAAAAATGTACCTACTACATACAAGTCATAAGCTATATTTAGGATATAATAAGCCATTTAAAAACTTTTTAAAAAATAGCTATTGACTAGTGTTACCTTTTTCAAATAAGCTTTGTACAAAGACGAAAAAATTAATATCTAAGGGCGGTGCTCGATAACTGCTATATACGCCTTAAGTAAGAATTCACAAAAGCATGTAAAAACATAGATCTTAAAAAGTTGTCTGAGAATCGTGTAAAAGAGGTGAAGTTCAATAGAGATCTCACATTTTGTCGACACTATTAACATAAAATATGTTCATAAGCTTTGCCATTAACGAGAAACATGACTTTTATGTTTAATACATTACCACTCTTTTTAGAAGGAGAGTGTAATCAATCATTTATTCAGTCGCCGAGGCAGCCTTTTCATGTAATAGATTCGCTCTCTAACGTTTTAATAGCTAAAAACAAGCTGTATGGTAATATTTGAAGGCTTTCGTAAAAGAGGCAAAAAAATGTTATTCTATTTATGATAACATTATTTAAATACTCAATCGATTGTTAAATGTTTGTTACTCTTTTATCGTTTTTTATTACTTGATTGAATTTATTTCAATTATATTTCAGTTACTAATCAACAATTATTGAAATGCATTTTTGATAGGTATTTGTACATCTTATAAATTTTAGAGTTCTGTAGTAAAATGAAGAACCTGTATAAACCGTTGTTTGTGAATCCCCCAGTCTATCACAGAATCGTAATGTTCATAGGTAATCAAATATTAAAAAAAAATTGCCATTAGTGATTTAAATTTTATTATAACATACTACCATTTAACTCTAGTTTTTTGTTCTTGTCTTATTTTGTGAACTCAAAATCATGAAAACTAAGATTTAAGCTCAAATCAGAAAGACCACTAGGCAACATCTTTGTAGTTCAATCTATATAATTCTGTTTTTATCTTATTTTCCATTTTACCTAAATCATAGTTTCAAAACAAAAAGAAAGGTTAACAAGATATAAAGCTTCAAAAATTGGTCAATTGCGAGGCCAACTCGTGCACCAAGCTTTTCGTATCACCATATAATATACAAATACAAACAACAAAAGAAAAGTACCACTAGGCGGCCACCCAACCAATGACTGACTACGTACGTCGTTGTTTAACTTCGTTTATTGTTTCCAATAATCAAATGTTGCTGGGCCATATTATTTTTCTTAATATTCTGGTGTATTGTCGCTAGATGGCGCTAATATGGTAATTAATAATTTTAATGACGCCAGTCGGTCTCACACTTGGCCGGTTTTTGCACTTACACTATAATAACTACAAGTTTAATGCTTGTACTCTTTTATGATATCCGACAACAACAAAAACGTGTTTTTTTTTATGGGACCTCCTTAAATTTTACTTTTAATTTCTTTTTTCCTGTGTGTTACGATTGTAAAGGTAGGAGAGATACACAGACAACATAGGATTGGTTACAGGGTCCCATTGGCAACTTTTAGGACCACAGAAAATTATAATGAACACCATGACAAATGAACTTTCAAAACTTTATTCTAAATTTAAATTCTTTGTTGAAAGTGGTCTTGTAGTAATGTGTTTTTTTTTTATGATACGTTAAATAGCTTTTAAACGTAAATTCTAACAGGAACTCTCAGCTCATCGATCCTCCTACAAAAGTTACGCTTGCCGAAATTCTGCTGCCGAAAGCGGCCGCTTCAGTTTATTGAGTTGCTTTGACACACCATGCTGAAAATTACGCATCGTAATTTATGCGACCAAATGTGCATGGTGGCACAAATGAACTCAGTTTATAAGCAAAACGTGTGAAAATAATGAATATTAATACAGCTATGATACTGATTGAGCAAAACAAGCACACCGTTGCCGCACGTAGTTCAGTTTTGTTCAGCTTCGTGCTCCGTGCTCAACTTTTGGTCGCATATTAGTCTGTCACTTCTTTTTGAAGGCGTTGCTGCAAAACTTACGCCAAACCGATCCTTTCGCGAACGCCAAAACGTGACTTAATTTTGGTCTGCCATGTCGCTGGTAATTTAAAAAGCATCTCCGTCGTAATCACGCTGAATTTCCGTCATGTATTTTTCAGAAGGCCTGTTGTGACGCTTATAGTTCCATCTTGTCTGTCACTTTGCCTGTCAGAGTTTATATCATGCTTACTTGGATAATACTTATCTCCTAAGATCTCTTATGTGACTTTAATTGATCATATTGAATTGTAATTTATGAGGACATAATGAGAAATGAAGAAACCTTAACCTGGTTTTAAAGGGGTGATCAGGGATAATATGGACGTCATATATTGCTAAGTACAATGCTCGTATCGTCAACGATTCACCGATGATACTCAGTCCCGCAAAAGTGATACGTAAATGGTAAGCTTATTGTCGTACCGGAGGCCAACTCCCTACCAGGAATCGAACCCGAAATCTTTGACTCGTAAGTCCAACATACCTACTTGTGGCTACTCTACTCAATCGCTTTGCACCATTTTGTAAGAAAAAACAAAAAAAAGACATTTACTGTCTCTGAAGTCAGTTTGAATGAATCATTTACATTTTGTATATCTGAAATATTAAATATGCGTCTCTTTGATTTCCAATTCTACACTTACCTTCATACTAATCAAATATCATCGTAACCAAACGTGTCAATTAATATTTAGATATCTATATATTTCACCTCCCTCTAAAACAAAAATAAATAAATAAAAAAGCAGACACATATCGTGTTGAAAAGGCTAGACTAGATATGTGTAAGGCCTGCCAACGGGAGATGAGTGGAAAATCAGGACGTCGGATGGTAAATAGTGTGTCCTACTTTCTTAGATAAGGTTCGGTTTACATTACAAGAAAAACTGCGGAAAGTGAAAATTACGAAATCGTATTAATATTTCAATGATCATCATCATATTATTAACTTTCTTTTGGAGATTGTTGGACATAAGTATCCTCCATGGGAGCTCCTTCTCACTGTTCTAGGCTTTCTGCACGTAGCTTCTACAGTCCATCCTCTTAGGTCATCGGTGTCCTAACTAAAAGCGTAGCTTGTTAACCGCGCACTAATGGAGTTTATTGAGCTGAACTAGTTGTAAGTATTTACATTTCCGTAGCGTATAACATGACATGTGACAATTCCAATAGTAGAAAACTGCAGTGTAGGTTCCCAGCTAGTAGAGGGTATTTAGAGTAAGGCTATATATTTTAAGGAAAAAATATCATATACTGATATTATAAGGACCAATTAATACATAATTGTGATTCTTATGTATAAATAGTTTAATTTTAATTTGTATTTTAAGTATGATGTACCTACTACTGAATTAGTTTATTAAGTGTTAAAACAATTTAATCACTTGCCGGATATTTTTGTATACCTCTGAGCTATAATTGCACAATTTTGCTAAGCGATTAAACCTTGTTCAGAGTCAGATGAAATGAAGTAAGTTACGATACGAAGAAGTTGATAACATATAAAACTCATAAAATCGCTAGCTTACCATTAAAAAAGTCGCACCCAAAAAAGCACTTGGAGTTAAAACAAAGAAAATAGGCATTTAGGCCAAATGAAAAAATATAGGTATGTACAGTAGGTAACTTCAGTAGCTGACTTCCGAGTGTACATGATATTACTATAATTTTTTTTATACTTGCTGTCTACATGACACAATAAGATACAAAAAAACATGGCGGACACAGCTCATGTAATTACATCACGGTTGCACATTATATGTTCTCAAATTGTAGACACTAAACATTTTTTAATAGGAAATGGCTTTGTTAGACGTAATTAAATAAAACTGTCGAAACTATTTTAAAAAAATTACAGAAAAGTGATTTTTTTTTCCAGATAGGTAGGTATAAGTTATGTGTTCGCGGCAGTAACAGACCATGTTAAATTCGGCTATTTGTATCGATAGGAAGAACAAAAACTTCGGTAACACAAAAAATAATTGCAAAAGTATTAGTTACTACAGCATCTAACTATTACCTAGTAACTACTAAGTAGTAGTTAAATACTTCATTTTTCATTACCTGCTTGCCAGATATATCATTGTTGCTACATCTGTTGCATTTTAAAGAGTATACAAGTTTAAAATTGAGACTGAACAATTGTAGTGTATCAACACATTTATGTTAATAGGCCACGGTGACCGCTTACCATCAGGCGGACCGTGTGCTAGTTTGCCACCTTAGTGGTATAAAAGTATTCACCATATATTTTTTTTATTTACTCGTAACTGTGATGAAAAACACACGAGCGACACAGAAATTACAAACTAAAGTCATTAACGCATTCAGCCTTCGGTCTTATAGCCTCTCGTTGGTAATTTTCTCCTTACCACCCTTAATACATAATGGTACTATAATAAAAGTTTTTAACAACTTACTAGTTTGAAAATACGTTATTATGTTACTTGCTTAACAAATAAAGCATTGTTACCTGTGTCGCATTCTAAGAACTAGGTCAAATACTTCACGCCTGCGAGTCGCTCGATAGACTGAGGAAAGCTTTGTCATTCTTCTTTGAGTAAGTACTCAAAGTTTAAAAGGTTTTAACTTCCGCAGTGCTTTAAGCATAAAAAATTAAAGTATTATTACTTTTATATGGTGACATTTTTTTTAGTTAGTCTTGCACATTAAAGAGTAACCGGTTGTGAAACGATTTTGTGCTACACAATTTGTGTTGATTTTATCCAGACTCTTAGGATTTTCGGTTTACAAGGGAAATGTTAAAATATAAGTAGCAATGTAATGAAAATATAAATAGTATGTACGTGTGTATGTCACCTAATTTTTCCATAACGACTGCACTGATTTTGATTATTTGTGTGTGTATGGGTTTAAGTGGAACCCAAGATGGCTTAGATTTACAATTGGACCCAGTAGATGACGTTGTTATCGAATAATTAATAAAATTGTATTTATGGAGCAAAATAACATATATTAACAATTTATTTTGAGTTAGTGCCGAAAAAGTAAATTGCATAAATTAGTGGCGCTGTGGTCGAGTTATATAAAAAGTTCGTTTGTGTTCGTCGTACCACGGTCTTTAATGCGTTAACCCGATTGCTGTGCACCCGCGTAACGGGGAACTCCCCTCCTGGCGGTGATTCCGATTCGGGTTCGAGGCTCACGGCGGTCGAAGGGACGCCCCCGAGAGCGACAACCCAAATCGAGGCATTGAGCGTTGGGCGCTATATGGGCTGAGGCTCCTTCAGAGTCTCGCCCCAAAAAGCCCGGTGAAGCAGTCATGGCTGCAACAGTCAACTGCATAGTCAGTCAGAAAAAAAAAAACCCGATTGCGGAAAAAAATGACCAGGCTAAGAAGGTTTCTTAATTATTTCAGTTTAGTTTATAAACTAAAGTATAAATGGGTAGCCTGAGTCGTTGAAGCAAATTAGAAATTTTGTGTTTTCGGTGTAAATTGAACGCGAAGAGTCGGGATAGTGAGGGGTGGCAATGGTGGTAAAGGCAAGAAGCGAAATAGGTGGTACAAGTTGTATAAAGCAATTTTTCAAGGGTAAGCTAGCGCTGGACAGCGTTTGCTTTGATAGCCAGTTAAAATATTAAAACTTATCTCTAAATACTTATCGGTTACACTTTCTTTAGAACTTCCAGTTATTAAAACTACGATGTAGGGAAAAAAGGCGTAAATAATTAATTTTTGTGCAAATTTTGTGGCCAAACTACGAAATCTGAAGGTTTGAAAACAATATCTGTAATAAAACTTGCTTTTATCTAGTGCATTACCTTTCTGGGTAATTTTTATTTATTGTATTTAATGCCTAAAAAAATCTGGATGTGGTCATTGTTTTACACTTGTGCAAATTTTTAAAGAGTGTTTTGCATTTGGTGGTTATGAAAGTCGATTCAATCGTCGTACCACGGTCTTTAATGCGTTAACCCGATTGCTGTGCACCCGCGTAACGGGGAACTCCCCTCCTGGGGGTGATTCCGATTCGGGTTCGAGGCTCACGGCGGTCGAAGGGACGCCCCCGAGAGCGACAACCCAAATCGAGGCATTGAGCGTTGGGCGCTATATGGGCTGAGGCTCCTTCAGAGTCTCGCCCCAAAAAGCCCGGTGAAGCAGTCATGGCTGCAACAGTCAACTGCATAGTCAGTCAGAAAAAAAAAAACCCGATTGCGGAAAAAAATGACCAGGCTAAGAAGGTTTCTTAATTATTTCAGTTTAGTTTATAAACTAAAGTATAAATGGGTAGCCTGAGTCGTTGAAGCAAATTAGAAATTTTGTGTTTTCGGTGTAAATTGAACGCGAAGAGTCGGGATAGTGAGGGGTGGCAATGGTGGTAAAGGCAAGAAGCGAAATAGGTGGTACAAGTTGTATAAAGCAATTTTTCAAGGGTAAGCTAGCGCTGGACAGCGTTTGCTTTGATAGCCAGTTAAAATATTAAAACTTATCTCTAAATACTTATCGGTTACACTTTCTTTAGAACTTCCAGTTATTAAAACTACGATGTAGGGAAAAAAGGCGTAAATAATTAATTTTTGTGCAAATTTTGTGGCCAAACTACGAAATCTGAAGGTTTGAAAACAATATCTGTAATAAAACTTGCTTTTATCTAGTGCATTACCTTTCTGGGTAATTTTTATTTATTGTATTTAATGCCTAAAAAAATCTGGATGTGGTCATTGTTTTACACTTGTGCAAATTTTTAAAGAGTGTTTTGCATTTGGTGGTTATGAAAGTCGATTCAACAATTAGAATAGGTTGTTACCTAGTGCATTGGCTATAAGTTGTAGCAAAAAGTCAAAATATGTAACCAAAAGACGGTAAATACGTTAAATTCAATAAAAAATTAGTGTCGGACAACCGTCCGGAATCGTGACAACTTGTGCCTTTCACTTTTTATGTCTGTCTCTCTCGCTCTTAGGCGGGCTAACCATGCCGCGTGCCTCTCACTCGCTCTCATTGTGAGCGCATAACGTGAGCGGAGCGTAACGCAGTTTCTTGAAGTGTCACCCGGCAAACCAATTTATAAGACGTTGTCACGTCAAAAAAATTAAAGGTTAAGTCGTCTTAATGGCATAAATTAATTAAGAAGTATATAACGAATATATCTCATAGTAATGTATAAGACATTGTGTAATGATTTTAAGTACATTTAAATGCACACCGTTGAAACAGAACTTAGCTTTCTGGCCTACATCTTAAGTAAATCAGTAAATTAGTTCTTAAGATATGAAGGAGACACATCACTTTAAAAATCGGCCAAGTACGAGTCGGACTCGCGCACGAAGGGTTTCGTACTATTATCTATGAAAACGGCAAAAAAATCATGTTTCTTTTATGAGAGCCCGTCTTAAATATTTGTTTAATTTTAATTTCATTTCATTATTTATTTAAAATTAAATATATAAATTAATATTCTGTGAATATTTCAAGCGTTTACCTGTTGCCGTTATCAATATCGAGCAAAAACGATCAAAAAATCACGTATGTTGTATGAGAGCCCCCTCAAATATTTATTTTATTCTTTTTTTTAGTGTTTGTTGTTGTATCGACAACAAAAACACGTCATCTTTGAAAATTTCAACTTTCTGACTATCACAGTTCCTTAAAAAAATAGTCGCAAATGATACCTTGGGTCTAAAAACTTAAAAAAAACACAAATTCAGCAATTCGTTCAGCAAAAAGTTTTCAGACACATTATCTACCTACTTCCTCGGAAGTTCGAGTTATTAATAATGGTTTTAACAATTATAATAACTTATCCATGGACACAAAACACAGTGGGATGCGCGAAAAAAAAATCAATATTATGAATTAAAAATATTAAAAGATCCTTAAATATTTTTATCCTCATTTCATTACAATACTGTATTGTGGAATGGCGGTTTACTTTTCTGTATGTCTGATTCTTATTAAAATCGACGCTAAGAGGGCAAAATTAATAGTAAATAAATAAATAATAATTATTTTTGGACATTACTTACTCACGTCGCTATCTGATCCCAAACTAAGCAAAGCTTTTTGCTATGGATAGCAGGCAACGAATAAAAATACATATATATACTTTTTAATTACAAGGCAGTGACATACAATAAAGACTGACGGGCAGCAACTATAGGAGTTCCGTTTTTTGCCATTTCATTAGAATATTTTTTTGCAATTTTTGTGCGTTAGTACTTCAGAAATACAAGACAACGTTGAGAGAATATTTTTAAAAGTATTAGGTACTTTTGAGTTTGTAACGTCTCTAACCACCCCTTCGGGGATAAGTGTCGTGATGGATATTATTTTTATAAGGTACTGTCACAGACTATATTTTACTAGGTACTAAATTAGTATTTTAAATATAATTATACCTCACAACAAATATCTGTAATATTACACATATGTAAATTTAAATTAAGCTTAATTGCTAATTTATCATTAAAAGCTATCAATCCAAATAGGGTGAGGTATTCGTTCTGGGAACAAACTTTACCGCTCTCCTGATAACACACTAGTTAAAAGTTTAATCACACCCTAACGATGTGGCTAGGAAAGTTTGTAACCACTTGATACGAACTTTAATATAGTCATTATAATAAGTAAGTTATAATCGGTCTTCGTTCATCTATATCATAGACATATAGAAATGGACAGCGCATTTTCTAGCCAAATATAAAAAAAGTGACAAAGACGAAACTATACTGAGGTCTCTTATCTCTTTCTAACTTGTTTTAATAAATATAAACTAAAAAGGCGGATGTTGATAGAAAGAGGACAGAGGTCACATGTTTGTTTTGTCTATTTTTAAGGGATGGTCGATTTAGTGAGGCTATTGCTCAGTCCATGGGACAGATAACAATATGCTGTTACTAGCTAGTGAAATCGTTTTTCCTTTTGGGATCCTTTCAAGTACCCCGACAGCATCGCTCGTTGAGGTATTACTAGGAGAAGGTGATAAGTTAAACTTCAATACTTGGAAGAACAAGTAAAATATATTGAAAAATAATGTGTTAGTAACTTTATAACGCTATTCTTCAGGGAAAGACTTCTCTCCAGAACGAGGAGGGTTGACAGAATGCCTAACTGGAGAGGCAACTCCAGTTTGAATACTCAGTTTGCCAATGTTTTCGATATTATTTATAAAATTTCACTTTAAATTCACGTAGCCCTTTTTACCTTGCCTTTAAAAATGTCGTAAAATTACTAATACGTGCCAAATACAATGCATTTGTAATGGAATATGAAAAAGTATGCCCGAACCTTCACTTACAATGGCACATTAACTAGATTATCACAATGTTGCAAGTTGCGTAAAAAAATATCTAAGTATAAGTGTTCTTTTTTTGTCTTAGTGATAGGGTAAAGCGCAACCCAGTTATAGTTAAAAACTCCTAGACGATTACTAACCTCAAATTGGTACTGTTGTTACCTACATGGACCACGTCCGTAAACGCATTTAACACCAATAAGCTTATTATTTTATTTTTTTGTAAAGGTAAAATATCCTAACATTTTCAATAAGTTAATTCTTTGAATCATCATAGATATGACGACCACAGAGTATTGTCACAAAACCGTTACGTACGTGAGGTGCGTTCCACATAACAAACAGCCGGTACAAGACAATAAGGTATAATTTTTATACATTTTCCTTATTATTTTGATTAGTGTTAACGCTAATCTTGTTATTAAAGACATGTTGTCCTTAAATGTCTTTCATTATTTCTTTTTCCTAACACACTTAACTTATCACTGGTTTTATTTCTGCACATCTCACTTATATCACGTATTTGTTCCTTTAATTTTTGTGTAGTCACGTTCACATTGCTGCAAGCAGGATAATGGTAGAAGGTCAGCAAAAAGTCACAAAACATCTACTTCAAAGGCACGAAAAGTTTTTGTGCATTGTTACTGAGAGTCACACATCCTCTTTTTCTTCAGTGCGTTTTCCAGTATCTATTTTGGATGGATATATATAGGATAGGAAAAAATACAATAAAAATTTCGAAAAATAAAATTGACGTACACGTTAATAATTAAACAAAGGCGACTTAAGTTACTGACGGAAACCAAATAATATACCTATAAGAACAAGAAGAGTATCATGCCATCCTATGTTTATGATCTCTCTTTCTTAAACGAGATTAGTGCACCATACCATGTGTTTGTAAACTACGTTTATGTGCACTAAGTCAAAGACAATTTTTTAAGTATTCCTTTAAAATAATAGGGGTAAATTACATTTTAATTAGAGGTTATAAATTAAGGTGCCTTTATGAGTTTATATGGTCTTTATATATTCCTAACTGCTACAGTGGTTTCGCGTTTTTTTTATATTAATAGGTGCTACGTTTATTTTTGGCATATCAGTTACATTTTGCCTTTCGTTAACTGTTTACTACTATTGTATAAATTTCGTCATTTAGAAAACTATGGCTTGATGAAGCAGTTGACTCTAAGCTTTGCTTCTTAGTTTCTTTAAATTAAAGCATCGAATTCGAATAGCTTAAAAGCACTGACTGAGGATTGTTTGGAGTTCCTAATTGTAAATCTATCTTATAAAGACAAATTAATCGAGACGTTATCAAATTCTGATAATGGATCAATACTTATTTTTAGTGGTAATGCGTTAAGTGAAAAAAAATTTATTAATGCTTTTACTACCTCATTGGTTAGTCGGTTTTGATTAGGGTTACTATTTCCTTGCATTCTATCACTGTTGCCCTGACAATTATTCAATCAGTATTTTTAGGCATAAATGGTTGGGTATTACGTGGTTAGTAGTAATATTTTATGGTTGAACTCGAATTCTAAAGCTATCAGCTTGATTTGATACTTTTTTGAATATTGAAGTATAGGTTTGTCTTGGTGTTTAGTTTTGCCGCGGAAAAACATAATGACTACTTTGGTAAAAAATGGGCTTTTAACTGATCTCATTCGCTTACAAAATTCGAAAAATGATTCATCGCGTCGAATGTTCATGGATTCAAGTTCTGATTTTAGATATTCTTCTGATTTTAGACCTTGAAATGTTGTTTTAATAAGTTTTTTAAAAAGTTCCCAATCGTGTAAAACGTAGTTGTTTTTGCTTACTAAGTCGGCAGCCTTTCCCGCTAATCGCGAAGTTATAACTTGTAGTATATGATCATAACGATCTGGTGACGAAACAGAATGGTTACGAATAAAGAATTCACACTTCTTTAATATTAAATTTAGGTGTTTACTATCTACATCGTATGTTGGAATTGAGTCTGCAATTTCTCTTAGGCTACTACTACGGTTTTGATTTACGGGTGCCGGCATTTGTGGAAATGCTACATATTTTAACACGGTAATAGGGCCAAGTTGGATACTATGAATATTTGAATAAGCCGATTTTCTTCGTCAAGTTGAGAATCAGTGGGAGAGAACTTCGAAGGTACAACTCCGTTCTCATCTTCACCATAACCGTGATGTTCTAAAAAAAAAGAATGTACAATAACATTAATAGAAAAAAATTATAAACGCGGCGTTTAATAGCCTTAAGCGTTATTAATCATAATCCCACATTGCGTGAAATTAATTTGAATATTTAAATTCAACACTTTATAAATTTAAGAGTTAATCAATCTTTATAAAAAAAATTAAATCTTTAAATTCAATTCTATAAAAGTAACACACAAAAATATTATATAATTCTTATGCTAAGGTTAGTTTGTCTAATAGGATAGCGTTTGTTAAAAAAATCCTTTTTTATGGGTGATTTTATTCGCACACTATTAAACCCCCGATTTCGTCTGATCTACTTTATGTAGATTTTTTATTGCAAAAATAATTAATTTTGTGTTGTCTGAGATATGCCTTTCCGGATAGTAAACTTTTTCTGCATCGTTTTTAGGGTTCCGTACCTAAAGGGTGCAAACGGGACCCTATTACCAAGACTTAGCTGTCCGTCCGTCCGTCTGTCACCAGGCTATATCTCATGAACAGTGATAGTTAGACAGTTGAAATTTTCACAGATGTTGTATTTCTGTTCCCACTATAACAAGAAGTTCTAAAAAGCAGAATAAAACAAATATTTAAGGGGGCTCCCATACAACAAACCAGATATTTTGTTTGTGCTAGATATCAATAGCGGCAACAGGTATACGCTATATATTATATATTCGCTTTAAAAATAAAGAATTAAATTAAAATAAAACAAATATTTGAGGGGGGCTCCCATACAACGAACGTGATTTTTTTGGCGTTTTTTATAGAATGGTACGAAACCCTGCGTGCGCGAGTCAGACTCGTATTTGACCGGTTTTATTTTTTGACAAATCGTGCAAAAAGAGGAATCACAAGGCCAATAGTACAATAGTAGAAAAAATCACTATATTTTATTCTACCTATATAGTCACCTAAAATGATTTAATTCAGAAGATCAAATTCAAAAGTCAGTAAAAGTGTAGTTACCTACGGGATCCTTTCACGTATCGAGACATTGTCTCTCGTTGAGGTAATACTTGGGAGTACTAGTAAAATATATTTTAAAATGAAGTTTAAGTAACTTTAAAATTCCGTGCTCAGGGAGACACTACTCTTCAGAGAGAGGAGGTTTGACAGAATGCCTAGCTGGAGTCGCAGCTCCAGATTAAATACTGACTGCCAAGGTTTCCCATATCATTCATATTCCTCGATTAATATCTAATTTTTCCGTTCAAAGTCACGTAGCCCTTAGACCAATCGATAAAAATGTCGTAAAATTTGAATACGTATAATAATTTGTACTTGAGCCGGGATTAGCTTAAATGGAATATAAATGAGTACCTGTGCGTGAACCTTCGCTTACAATTGTATATTAACTAGCTTATTACAATGTTGCAAAGTTGCGTTATATAACTACCAACATAAACACAAACATATTTTACCTCTTCATAAAAATTGTATAGATTAATAAAATTCCATGATAAGTTTGACACCAAAAAGATTTCTATGAACTTATTTTTAATAAAAGCTATATGTAAACGAAACTACTCCTATATATCGGTACAATTAAAAATCTGTACATCCTACAAATATTATAAATGTGAAAGTTTGTATGTCTGGATGGGTGCTTGTTACT
This sequence comes from Apoda limacodes, assembly GCA_946406115.1. Classification (NCBI taxonomy): domain Eukaryota; kingdom Metazoa; phylum Arthropoda; class Insecta; order Lepidoptera; family Limacodidae; genus Apoda; species Apoda limacodes. The sequence goes on from OX291541.1 coordinate 5,792,517, forward strand.
CAATAACGCTTTAGCCACTGGGCGGAGCGGGATGAATTTTGGCAGACCTATAGATTAGGTTCTGGAATAGCACATTGGCTACTTTTATCGCGAAAAATTCGAATTTCCCGCGAGAATAACTATAACCGAGCTTAAACGAACTATAGCTATAGCTACAGCTTGATATAGCAAACTTTTTATAGTGAAATTAAGGAGTAAATCACAGTATTAATACTGTGATCAAATAAAGGAGTCCCACGCCGATAACCGAATTTAGGGCGGGCGGAGCCGCTGGCAAGTCTAGTTTAAAATAAATGTATACAAGTTTAGTATATGACGTACAGACATGTCGAAACTATGGGTTCCATATGTACCTAATAAAATGTGGGTAAGTATATTTTTGTGAATTTGATTTATTAGTATTTTAAATAATATTATTAAAGTTTAAATGTCTTCTCCTGTAAGAGGATATTATTACAGAATAATTTTATGCCGCGTCGTAATGATTTAAAAATTCTATGAAACGACTTCTCGCTGTTTCAGCAAATAAATACTGGCAAGTTTTCGAAACACTTTCATCTGCCCCAGTTTATACAGCAAACTTCATAAGATTTAGGCAAAGTTAAATATAAAGCGATAATTTAAAAGAACTTTTTGCGTACTTTACTCGGATACCAAAAACTAAATTGGGATGTTTAGACTGTGCGTATTACTCCACTGACTTCCTAGGCTCTAAGAAAACCCTCTTTCGACCTAGATTAACAATGAACACAGGCAGCGGAAAACTGGTCTTTCCGTTATGATAAAGTTTTTTAAATCGACGAGGGTGTGAATATGTCTGCAACAAGGTTTTATTTATTTTTTATCTATAACTGAACTAATAATTTTACAACTATTATTTACTTCTTGAAAAATATTAATAATATACTTACTAGATAAGTAATATATCTACGTAACGTTCTGAATAATCTTTAATAATAATATTATTATAATAATTCGTATTTAAAGAAATACTGAGAATAGTTAATTGTTCAACAAGTGGGCAAAGTTGTTTTTTGTGAAGAGAGCCAACTTTAAATCCCGAGCTAATATAGACTACTGAGCACAGAACGAGGGATTTAAAGGCTCAAGACCTAAAATAATTTGCTAAAAAAATAGTTCTGAGGCAAGGAACACACTGAAGGCCCTATTAAGCAATAAGTTTATTCTAATTTACAAATACTACCTATTATACTCTGCTTCTATCAAAAAATAAACAATAGGTACTAACTATTCTTTTTAACATTAGCACCTTTTGAAAGACGCCAATTTTTGAACAATTCGTATGCTTTAAGATATTTTTCACGTGACTTCTCTGGTAATAAGCTTAGATCAGCATTATATAATTGTTGTCCTAGCTTTGCTGGTTTTAAAGCAATATCTTTGTAACTCGAGTCAATCATTTTGTTAATGATGATAAATGTAAGGTTAAAATAACTGATTAGTTTCGCGCCTTTTCGTTTTTTTTAGACGTACGTTCAGAGATTTACTCTATGACACTTTTATCGAAAACAAAGCATATGTTTTTTATGAAATAAACGCTATTAATTATTAGTAGGTATTTAAATCATAAATATCAAGTACGTCAACAATGAGAAAATCCAATGTAGTTATGCTTTTCATTAAAATAAATTTGTCACTAAACCAATCATCACGTTTTTTTTTTTTTTTCAGTATCGCAAAATTCTAAAAGGTAGTATTCGAAAGTTGCATAACTTTGCCTGACGCTCCCAGCACAAATCGATTTTGCCAACTGTTTTTGAACCGCAAAGCCACTCTTTTAGTGCTGGAGAGGTGAAAAAAAAATTAATAATTAATCATATTAATGAGTTTTATATCGTGTCAAATACATCAATTTATTATTACTTTAGATTAGAAAGTCAAATAGAGTTTTCTTTGATACAAACAGTTTTATGTTTTAAATCAATTTTAACTTATTATTCAAATTCACTAAACTCATATTGATTTACAATAGAATTCTCTCCTGCTATGTTATCTTTAATTATATTAAGGTTATGTAATGGTATTTTTATACTTCTCAGAAAATATCAATTTAAGTAACAGGATGTAAGGGTGTAACCTGTGTAGCATCACACAAAGTAGGTCAACTTGTCTCTACTGCATGTGCTCGCTGAGTTGAGAAAAGCATTTTCATGCCTCTCTGACTACTGAGATTTTTGAAATGAAAATTTAAACAACTTCAAAATTTAATTAATTTTGGATTAACAATATCTAAGACTACAAAGAATCTTTACAGAATTTGAAAACTGCGAAACTCTCCTCGTATCTTTAATTAATAAATTACAATAAATTTTGCTTATAGGCCAACAGATATGTGTATGTATAGATTTACAATTTTTATCTTCAGAAGGGGGTAACCAGTGGCTGTGATACTCACTCACATCACAATGTAGAGACAAGCCTCTCTTCACTAACTACTTTAGGCCTACATGACAGGGGGTGGGCCTATCGCAACACTGCCTTCGAAACAGTCTGTCGGCCCTAAGGTGGCTTTATATATGCCACATTAGTCATAAGAACCACCAATATAAAACACCTGAGACCGTATAATATACCCCCACTAAGCCAACACATAATCTTACATTAAAAGGTTATGGCCTATTTAAACCATACTAGAAACAAACTTTGCCCGTACTCATGGTACTCTAATTAAACCTTTAATCACATCCCTGTAGGGATACCTCCAATAAATAGGAAACTTTGTAACCACATGATGTGATCATCCCTCGTAAGTGTTATGATTAAAAGTTTGCATCTGTGAGATTCGGGAAATGACTTTTTATTATTACTTGAGACTAATGATACGTCAGCAAACACAATCTGTTTTTCGTATCTGCTTTCACACTTGTTTATTTATTCAGTGAAACTGAAAATATTCAATCTGCTTAACTAAAAAACTAACTCGTCCTCAAGTTATTTGAAAGAGAAGGACTAACAGAATTTTACGTAGGCTAACTTTTATTATACAAGACGTTCCTGCGGTTTCACCCGCTAAAAACCTATTTCTGCTAGAACTCTAGAGCGGGATGTAGTAAATCATTTTTACTACATTGGATAAAGACCCGTATTTCATAATTTATGCAATCAGTATTAAACAAATGTATGTAGCCTAAATATTATAAAAAAGCATAAAAGTTAACTTGGCTTAAAATTGTAAGTTTCACACAGTCATTGAACTCTGGGAATACATATAAAAAGTCCAGACCTCAAGTTATACTGGTGGTGTTCCTCATATTAAATTTATATTTGTAAAAAAACATAATATTCTTACCTTGTTTATCTTAAAATAACGTATTAAAAGAAAAGAGAAAGGAATATAAACTATTTCCCACGTTTAGTTGAAGGCGGCGAACAAAATAACTATAAACATTAGAAAAGAGTAACATAACACATATTCTTATCAGCTACCTACCCTACCTGCTTTGTCGATGTTCATGTGTAAAAAACTCCAAGACTTTGTAAAATAAATAGCACAAAGCTGAGTTTAATTTTTTTTTGGATTTGAAGTGATTGGAGCTTTTGGAGTAAAAAACGTAGAGAATACTTGAAACTATAAATATTGGGTTTCCCAAGCAAGATTGGTGTGAACTATAAGAGGTGAAGAAAGTACGAGAGGAGAGTGAAATTTGAAATTTTGGTAGAAACAAAATTTAAAATGAGGAGTGAGTCTGGGTCCGCGCGCGCAAGAATACAGTTAATAAGTTTGAATGTGAAATTTTTATGATCAGATCCAAAATCTGATCTCGCGTTTAGAGCATTTTTATTTAAAGTAGGTTCATAATTAATGTTAAAAAAAAAAATTATATCTTCAACACATATTAAATCAATTATATATATTCTTTAGGAAAGGCAACACTTTTCAGGACATGGTGTTTCGCGAGTTTATTTTTCAGTCGTCATTGTGTTCTATTTATAATATGTGAATTAGGAGATCTAGGCATAAATCTTCAAGATTTATGATATTCTATTGTACAGTGTTCTTTTTTTTATTTATGTTGAATTCCACAAAGAAGATTTGATGACCTACGGAGCAGTTAAATGTTGTGCGAGAGGAAGTTTTCCAGGAGTCCAGACGAGCTTCTTCTACGTTGTTTGTAAAGAAATGGAAATAGGTTCCAAAGCTTTTTAAAATCTACATATAATTGTAGCTCATGATATTCATAGATACCTGACAGTCTTTATATTTAAATTCTAGTGAGATGTACATAAAATGCTTTTTCACCGTAAGTGATACATGTATGTATCTACATAAGAGACAATGGTTTCTTTAATCTACTTCAAGTGTTTTAAAATTTCACTTTTCTACGTATTTAAAAAGGTATCTAATGACGTAAATTTTCTTATAAATTTCATGATATTAATTAAATGACTATTACTTTTAATGAAATACGGTAGGAGACAATGTTTCCTTATATATTTAAAACTGAACTAAAATCTCACTTCTTGTATATATGTTAATGAGACAATATAAAGTTCTCATTTTTCTACATCTTGTAACTAATATCTATAACTAATATCTATAAACATATCTATCAACATTTTGTTGATGATATAATTGAACAATTATCATTAATTGTTATTATTGCAAGTGCATCATATCTGATAAATAGTGTTGGTCTGAATGTATCAAAGATATTATGTGTTATTTATATTATTATATAATTTTATATATTTTATCTTGGTGAAAATTATAAATTTGAGTTAATATTATTATTATCAGTTGATTCAAGGCACTAAAAATACAAATTTTACTAAGTGACCTAGAATCTAGATTGTTTTAGGAATTAAACATACTAGTAACTCAAATTTCCAGTAAAGTACCGTATATCTGAGGAGTCCGGGACTGACCTGAAAACAGAATTCGACTGGGTATAGACTGAGAGTTGGTACCAGAAGTTGAATAACACTGTACAACATAGAAATTTTCACCTGGGATTCCTCCATGATATTGTTGATTACTTTAGGGTCTGGAAAGATATATTAGATACTTACTAAGTTCAGAGGATGCATTAACATAAAATACTGTTTTTGCATGAAGCTAACCCAACGGGTCAAATATAGATTTTCATAAAATTATTGAAATTAAATAATATCAACACGAGACAAGAATGTCAGACTAGGAAATAATTTGAAGAAATTCTCTGTAATATTAACTCCTTTTAAGGTACTAACATTTCAATCTTGTTAAGTAAATTTTTTTTTTTTGAGATGTACTAGGTATTTAACAAACACTAGGTACTCAAACTTCCAAGGAGACGCCGTAAGACCCTGCACGGGTACGGTTTCGAGTTGGATTTCATTATTCACGCATGTAGGCTACAGACAGTTGGCATAGTGAATAACACTTGTACAAAACAGAGATATTCACCTGAGTTTCCTCAATAATATTGTTGGATATCATGGGGTTTGAAGAGAGGCATTTGATACTTACTAAGTCTAGTGGATGTCCCTACATGAAAGACTGTTTGTGTACGAAGCTAACCCAACCGGTCAGGAGTTAATCTTCATAGAACCATGAATATTTGATAATATTATCTCGAGACAAGAATGTCAGACTAGGAAATATAATTTTCAAATAATAAATATCATATAACAAATCTAAAAATTAACAGAGAGAAATATTAACAACAAATAATTATTAAATTACAGAAATTTATAGCGGTAACTTAATTTATAATTTAGAACCTTTTACCTACGTTATTATTACTAGAATGAATTGAGAAAGAGTAATACAGGAAAAGGTTATAGGAGGTGAGGTGTGAAATGAATAAGTGAATTTGTGTCATTCGGTGAAAGAGATTGTTTTCAGAATGATAGATTTTTGAAGGTTTGAAATTTAAATACTAACTTAGTGGACTTAGGTAACTTTTTTGTAATTTTTTATTGTTTTTTTTTTCTCTTTCCTTTTCTAGGTACTTCAAAATTTTGACTTATGTACTTCTATTACTTTAATTTGTTTAAGTTCATTAAATCACATAAAGGAATTGACTTCGAAATTTGACATTATATTTTGATTCATAAACTATTTAAAATTAACCGAATAACCTATATCTCTTCATTTTATTAACGGACAAGAAGTTTGCTACAGGGATAAAAGTATTATTGGTCCTTCTCAATCCATACACCTATCTTTTTGACATTTGAAATATCAGGCTAATTTAAATAATGCTCGCTGACAAAATTATTTTCGTGGGAACTCTTAACCGGGATATACAGTATTCGATATCCTTTTCAGTCCACCCAGCTAAAATGCACTTAAAATCATATTACCTGTTGTTTAGTTTCAAAATACAAGAATTGTGATTTTTTTCTCCTGACTTATTTTATAGCTATTGATATTTTTATTTGAAAATGTATTTTAATCAAAAACATCAAAGACTATGTTAGTAAGGGATAGTTCAGTTTACTTTAAACGAAAAAAAAATTAAAATCGGTTCAATAGTTGTAGAGATTACTCTTTACGAACAAACAGATAAATTTTACCTATAATTATATATAATATTAACAGAAAAAAACCTGCCAAGTATGAGTCTGGCTCTAGGTTTCAGTACAAACTTGTTATATGTAGATAGTTCTTCCATCATGAGATCAAGTTTTATAGGTTTATGCCTTAATGACAAGTTTTTTTCATATATTTGTGATGTGATTTTTTTCTCCTGACTTATTTTATAGCTATTGATATTTTTATTTGAAAATGTATTTTAATCAATAACATCAAAGACTATGTTAGTAAGGGATAGTTCAGTTTACTTTAAACGAAAAAAAAATTAAAATCGGTTCAATAGTTGTAGAGATTACTCTTTACGAACAAACAGATAAATTTTACCTATAATTATATATAATATTAACAGAAAAAAACCTGCCAAGTATGAGTCTGGCTCTAGGTTTCAGTACACCTTGCTTCTTGCCAAATTTCATGAGTCCAGGACAACGGAAAGTACCCCATAAGTTTTGATTTATTTGTGTCATAATATTATGTGACACAATAAATGACAGTATAATTTTTTGTTGCGTTGATTTAGAAGCGTGATTTTTTAAAGCTTCAAGGAACCGTAGACCTTGGTACACAGACAGACAGACGGACAATGAAGTGATCCTATGACGTTTCCTTTTTCCTTTTGAGGTACGGAATCCTATAAACATGGAGTCTAGGAATCAAGAGTAATTAGTTTTTTATTTAATTTAGTTAACTCATATTATTAACGACAAGGATTCTGTGTAGTTACTACGATTTCAAAGTTCACAAATTTTAATATTGAAAATGAAAAAAGATTTGTTCTGTGTTAATTTATAACTGTCGGCCTACAAAAAACTAATTTTGTCAGATATCTTAAGTTGTTATTAGAAAAGTAGTTGTTCCGAACTAAAATGGCGCTGTGTGTAATCAATCTTTGTTTACATGGCTTGTCACGGCACAAAAATAGCGTGATACGCCATAATTTGTGATGGTGAATAAGTTGAATCTTTTGTTTTACTGAATTGGAAAGCTAAAAGCTATTTTGTCAAACTTTTATTTAAGTCGTTTTTAAAACAAATGGTTATCAAACTTGCTAATCTTAATATACATTAAATATATATGAGCATAAATATTTTCATAGCAAAGATACAATTAAAATATTAACCTCAAGCCAGGATTTAAACCTGCATCGATCCTTACAGTCCATGTTAGTGCTCTGCTAATTGAATTATCAAGGCACAATTCTGCCCAATGGTATCAAAAAAAGAAAGTTTTTTTTTATGTTTATATATTTATTATGTATTTCTTAATTCTATGAAGATTTGTGTATTTGTAAGATTGATACTAGGACTTTATAAGTCGCTAAAAGTTGTAAATATAATATAAAATACTAGCTGACCCGCGAACGTTGTTTTTTTTATTAAAACAACTGCCGCCACCTATTCTGAAAGGGTTGTACTGATTCAGGAACCCGCCGTGTCCACAGCAATTTGCCAATATTCCATTACAATCGGTTTACCCTTACTACGCAAGTCCAAATCGCACTTGACCAGATTTTTCTTTCTCAGAAACCTTCCCGGCGTGTGCACAACAATTAGTTTACCTTTAGTAAGTCAGTCCGACTCACAATCGACCCTTTTTTCTTTCATAAAAACCTTGCTCTATTTTTTTTATATACCACTAAGGTGGCAAACAATCCTACGGTTCGCCTGATAGTTAGCGGTCACCGTAGCCTATGGACGCTTGTAACACCAGGAGTCTCACTCGCGCGTTGCCGACCCTTCAAAAATTTAATAACTTCTTTCTTGAAGGACTCCATACTGTAGTCCCTAAAGAAAACCTTTGAAGAGAGCACATTCCACAACCCAAGCATTCGCGGGAGGAAGTTTTTCTGAAACTGCACTGTACGCGACCATTTCGGTTCTAAGGTGTCAGAATGAATTCCCTGCCGATGGCGAACGGTGCGATGGTAGAAAGTAGCCGTGGGCATTATTACGAACAATTCCACAGAACACATCCCATTGTACAAGCAGTAGAACACACACAGGGAGGCAAAGACACTCCTCAGACTTAAGGGCTCGATATGGCAAGTGAGTTTGGAATCTCACAGCCCGTCATTGAACCGATTCAAACGGGCCAAGTTGGTATCTAGGCAGCAGTCTCCATATGGGGCCGAACTTGCGACTTGTAAAGCACCAACCCATTAAAGACCTTATAATAACAAACACAACAAAAAAAGAAAATTATTCAATTTGGTGCAATCTTTCGGAAGTTCAGGCGTGACCAAGGGAAACAAGTATTCATTTTTAGATATATAGATTCTAACATGTAATATAAAAATATATCGTGAACGCTCTACGAGCGGGATTGCCTGCCGTTTGACACTCCGGCTTAATACTAATTCCATAACCATTTCGTTTACTTTATTTTCCCTCCGAATTTCGTAATTTGCTGACAAGTTTGCCTGGTAGAAAAACTTACGAGCAGGCACAGCACTTACCATAGCTCACTGCGAACCTGTCCATACTAATATCATAGATGCGTAATGAGTTTGTTTGTAGTTATTTCTTCATGTCGCAATTAGGCAAAGAGATAGTCGAAAAGGAGGAGAAGGATACAAATATTTTTTTACCCTACGAAAAATCAAAAATTCCCACAGGAATAACTTTAACGGAACATATATAGCAAACTTTCTTTCTATAATAAATAAGCCGCTATTACTATTCTCTAGTTTGTGACCAGGTCTACAGTTCTGGACCATTATAATAATTATTCGTCGGTGACGTAAACTATTGCCAAAACTTTGAAAAATAAAATGTGAAAAGGGGTCACATAAGGTTTTTTTTTTCTATCGAACAAGACTTCATTAATCGTGTTTTCACGTTTTTCAAGGTCTGAACCATATCCCAAAGAACACAAAAATTAAATTTTAGTCGGATCTGCTCAGTGGATCCGGAGAAACATCTGCCAATAAAAATGAAATTGAGGTAGTACTGATTCTTAAAAGTCAGCAAATATAATGGCAATGCGAATTGTAATACATTGTTTTCTTTTATTTCCAGGCATGTTGCTGAAGCGTAAGCAGTATTGAAGGTGCACAGTATAACGGTATGTATACATTTTTTATAAAATATTTTACTCAGTTGTCAGTCGACCAACTTTTAATCACCGTTTAGCGCTAAAATCACTTATTATAAGGGGTCCGTAGCTAAATGGAAAAAAAACGTCGGTATGTCACAATCTTACAATTTTATCGTTTATTGGTAGATTTTAATGAAATTTTACGGAGATGTGTCTTTTGTAAACGGCCATAGATATATCTTATGGAAATAGATAAAAAATATTTTTTTGGGATAAGTCTCTAAAAAATGTTTTTTATCTATTTTGTCTATATATCGAAAGATATTTTTTTTTTTCGTGCACCTAAAAAAAACATCGTGCAAAAGTTAAAAACATTGTGCCCCCTCTAACTTTTAAATCGAGTAATATAAAAATCTGAATAAAATCACGATTATAGGCTTTTTAAATATTACCATAAAAAATAGTTTCGGACATTCGTTTATTAATTTTTTTCTTTATCAGCAATAATTCTACTGAACCCTAATTAAATGCGTGTACGACACGCACTTGGCCGGTTTTTTTGTAAGTTGAACTTATACAGAGTTGAACTTGATTGATAGAATTCTTTATATTTTTATGAACCGCTAGACCGATTTGGTCAAACTTTTTACAAATTCAAATCATGAGGTGTATTATCGATTGATATGGTCACGAGACAAATTGGTCTATTGGTTGTTGAAATATCGTGGACCTCCAGGTCTCAAAACGTTAAGAAAACGCAAATTTAGCGATTTCGATTTTCGGACCTATGATAATAACTTCCCTCAAAGTAAAAAAATATTTTATTTTTTTGGATTTCAACTTTAGAATACATCAGAGTTGTAATAATATTATATTATATTATAAATTAAAGTGTCATGGTTGTTCCCTATATATTTTAGTATGAATTAAGCGCAGAATGATAATAAGTAAATTATTCGTAAAAAAGAAAGGAGTTATCTATAGAAATCTTCACTTTCTGCTTCTACTTAGTAAAGTAATGTTATATTGCTGTTAATTTGCCAAGATAACGGGAAGTTTTGTTCGAGAATAATATTAATGAATTTCGTGTCACAGCATGGCGAATGCAAACAGTAGATATAATATCAACCGAAATTACACAATTACTTCCGTTCTGAAATTCGAAGTTAATATTGTTTGAAACAAAATTCTAATCATCACTTTGCTTAAAGTTCACTTAAGTTCACAAAAGTGTTTTAACCAGTGGCGGCTTAAGTCCAGTGAAGGCTTGAAGCATTAATGATTTTTTGTAATGTTAAAAATCAGAAAAAAAATCTATTTAATACTTTTGTATATTAAACATTTTTAGATTAATTTGCGTCTCATATTATTTAAGTAGACGCAGATAAAATTGTGAATAACTTTTCCACGAAAAAATAAAATAATAAATAGAATCCGTCTCTGGTTGTAATTTGGTGTTTAGTTAAATAATTTTAGAGAGTGTGTGTTAGAAGAGTGTTTTCGTAACCATATCAGCTGACATCATCCCTTCTGTAAGTGTCCACGTTTGGGCGGCGTAAATCTTGACAGGTAGGACGCACTGGTCTAACGTCTTCAGACTCTGCGGTCCGTGAAGACTTGACGAAGCTGCCCACCCTAGCTAGGTCCTCCTATTAGCTTCCTTCTCAAAATTGTTCCGACCCAGTCGGATATTCTGTCCAAGTTACACATAATCCTGGACTACTTCGACTAAGATACTGACGGCGTATACTGGCATTGGCAAATAACCCACATGTTAGGGTATGAAATTATATTTTAGGATCTTTTTTTTTGTGTTCCTATACCCCTGAAATAGTACATTACTGCCGCGGCCTACAAACGCAGTATAACTGGGCGATCGTGAGTAGGCGTGCCGAGGCATAGACGAGGCATGCATCACAGAGTCCGGTTATGCTCAGGTGTGGCCAAGGCTTGTTATAGTGCTTTTTTCAAACATGAGTGTAAAAAAATTAATATATTGACAACTGTATTGACAGCTTAGGTAATTTTGCCACCAATGCGCCGCGTTCATATGTCGATTTCTTTTTTTACTTTTTTAAATTAATTTAATCACGCATTCTTTTTGTTGTGCCAGTACAAAATTTAAATAGAACTTGATGAGTCATCTCTTTAGTTATTAATGTTCGGGTTTAAAAAAGTTTGAAACATTTTCAAATTTCACATTTGACCGCTCGACCGCTCGAGCGGACGTATAAAACATTGCGGGTCGCTCTTTGATACCGTACTGGAAGTACGATTTATCCCAAAGAAGCTTGTGCAAGATATGGTCGCATATCGTAGCTTGTTTGATAAAAAGGATTTATTTGAATTTTTCATCCAATATTAGGTTTTGGGCCAACATTCTATACAAAATATCCAAATTTCAGATCTATGGCTCATTTCACTAACGACCTTGAGACTCACTTTTGTGCTTCGTGTTGCCTCTTTGATACGAAATTAAAAAAATATACAATAAAGCAAGAATTTCTACGCCGATACGGGCCGTGGCTACATTTCTCAAAATGGAGGCATAGGTATGTATAAATTGTCGCAGCAAAGCAGCATCACGGTATCACAAAAAGCAAGGTGGGGAACATTGTTCTGCTTTCCGTCTGGCTAATCTGTTATTTTTCAATTTTGATCTGTGCTTGAGACAATTGTGACAAATTGTATCTATTTTTTACTTAATTGCAGTACTTACTTTTAATTATTTTTAATTTACTTTCACTAATTAAGAATTCACACTAACTTATATTGGTATTTACCGAATCGCTTAAATTCAATTGTTATCATAAAAAAAAAAGTTAATATATGCACTACTAATCGCTTGCCAAACTAAAACCAGAAATATGGGCAACAAAATAATAATAATACAATGTATAGTTATTAATAAACTAAAATGACTCGGAATTTTGCTAATCAATCATTGTTTACGTTCCCTGTGACGGCTCAAGGCTTTATAATTAATGTGGGTGATGGAGCCAAGTGTTTGTTTCACTGAATTGGTTAATATTGTTTGTCATACTTCCTTTAAATAATTACTTAAAAATTATTAAACTATTCTATTTACAAATAAAACTATATTTATGTGTACCTAATACCTAAGCAAATATACATTGGAATGATGGCAAATTTCCAACTTAGGCACAAAATAAGTAATAGTCTTAGTCCTCGCGTGTATTTCGCCTGTTTTTCCCTTACTGTGCACTCTTTTTTTAAAAAATGCTTTTTTATTCAAAAATAGGACATCATGTCACTTTTTTAAGGTTTATGTAGGCCAGATTGCGAAAATACTTTATTTTTCTTAAGAATATTTATTACTGTTTGAGTTTCTGCATTTCTAAAGCTTTTCTTTAGATAAAGTGTCTTAGCAATTGAGACGACTATGAAAGCTCGTTTATTAGTTTTTATAACTTTGTAAGAAATTTTGCACGTGTTATTTCGAAAAGTGTTATTGGTATTTTTTTTAATTAAGTAGACGCAAATTTCAAGCATCACTAAGCGGCTATTACAATACCGAGACATTAAATATTTAATTTCCTAAAATCAAACTCTTATTTACTATAAAAAAAAAAACTTTTAACAATAGTTATATGTAAAACATCGTAACCACTCATTAATAACAATAATTGTTTATAGTACCTATAAGTACGCAGTCAAAAACAATACATATACCAAACATAACACAAACCATTTTTACAACGTAAGATACTTCTTTTGGTTTATGTAGAGTTGTAGGCTTTCTGTTTCTGATTTTGGGTTCGTGGCTTAGTGGGTGATGGCCTGCTTGCTGAATTATGGGACGTGGGTTCAAATCCCGTGCAGAACAAACATACATGTAATTGAACATTTGCGTTTGTCTTGAGTCTGGGAGTTTTATATGTATAATATGTAAGTATTTTCAAAAAGAGTGTATGTATTTATATTCGTTGTCTGGTATCCATAGTACCAGCTTTACTTAGTTCGGTATAAACTGCGCTATGTGTAATGTCCAAAAAACATGCATTTTTTATTTACTTATTTTTTTGTATAGTTTTTATCATACCAGCCAGTCGTCATTTTGTTTCAAATCACTTAATCTCTATGTATATATGTAAAAAAGTCAACTGCTTGACTAATGTATCATCAAGCTACAGCCCCAACTAGTGGGTCTAGAGACTTAAAATTTTGCATAAAGGTTTCTGTTATAACGTAGGCGAGTACTTAGAAAGGATTTTGTAGATTTTTTTTAAGCTGAATGCATAAAATTTGGCCTTTGGGTTAAAAATTGGGATTGATGTGTTGCACCGTTTTTTTAAAATTATCTCCGAGACGGCAAATCGGGGATAATATTTTTTATGTAAATTTTGATATTATGGCAGGTGAAATCGTTAACAGTCAAAAGCTGAGTTTTTTTCAAAAATCCACGCAGACGAAGTCGCAGGCACAAGCTTGTTGAGTAATAATCACTTAGAACCTACAGACTCTTCAGTTATCCTCCTCGTTACATTTTGCAACGACCTAGGGTGACTTGCATTGTTTACCAAATAGGCTAAGGATCGTCAGCCTTAACATTAATTTTATTACAAGGAATAAATATGAAGGCCGGTTCCAAATTTAAATTATTTTTCAACTCTCGTCAAGTGTTTTGTTCCACGCTAATCGGTTAAGGAAATGTACTTTTTTCGATGAAGGGGGAAAAAGTCACCTACCTTTAAAAGTCACATTTTTACTACAAAAATATTATCAATTGAGTTTTGTGTGTAAAAATATTTTCTTCTGTTATTACTCTGCCAGATTTATGTCTGTTTTTGTGACAAGTTTTTTAAGCTCGAGGACAATATGACTTGAAATGATTGATAACGGTGCTGTCGTATGAAATTGTGTGTCACTGTAACCGTACTCCGGTTCAAGAGACAGTCAGATTTTTCATGTTTCAGTCAAGGATAATATTATTTTAGATTTGATATTTTTGACTTGAAAATTTAGGACAGGTAGTCCTTAATTACAACAGTTAATGGGGATTTTTCATAGGAGTGGTGTGTTTTTTTCTCTACACATTTGTGATGTTGCCTCAGTGTTTGTACGTGCCTAATGTAGGTTCTTTGAATAAAGGAGGCATAGGCCATAATCTACCACAAATTTACTTATTCGCGCTGGCCAAGCGCAGATAGGTAAACGAATAGAGCGAGTGGCCACTCGAATGTGAGAGTTCATAAACCGCCATCAAGGCTTTTGACGTGTCTGGCTACTGCTGTCATAAAACAAACAGATGGGTAAATAAACAGACAGACGTATAGATAGACCAACCACGGAACAGATAGGCAATACATTATTTTCCAAACAAACAGGCTAACAAATGAACAAATCGGTACCTACTCCGGAGGCCTGTTATGTACCGAGTATACGAGACATCTTGCTGACGTCAGTTTTGATACAGACCGGCAGAAAACGTCCAGTCAAATACTCAGCGGTCCGTCATTCGGTACGTGTATCTACAACCTAACCTACAAAACACTGCGCGCGATTTGTTCATTCAGGTGTCCAGTGTCCGATAAAAAAACGGACGTCTACAAGGGCTCTAGATTCTTTTTTACATTCTTCTAAGGATAAGAATTTAACTACAATGATTCCTTGTCGCGTGTATTTCAGCATTAAGTCAGATTTATTCGAGTCACCCTTATGCTCCCTACTTACGTAATCGACAGTTAAATCCGAAGTCACGCACGAAAATACTTTTCTTGGTGCGCTAAATTGATTCTACCCGTGACAGGTGTTGTTACACTATCGTATTTTAAGTGAATTTATACCCTTTTAGAGCAAAATGAAATTCCTTTACATTTTTTCTGTACATGTGTATTCTACGTGAAACTGATACGATTTATATGTATCAGATTTCACATTTTATACAGAATCAAGGTTTTATTTATTTTTTTGATATATATACCATATATTTATTGTATATATTGTTCTCTCTTGTATGTAGGTTAAGTTTGTATTAAAGAAAAAACTATTTTATGACTGTGTGGTGTAAAATTTTAAGGTTAACATTTTGTTTTATTGTTACTGATTTGACATAAATATATACAGGTTGGAAAAGTTAAGTGATCATACTCGATTATTTCTAAACCGTACGCGATATCGAAATTTTGGGTATTGATCCTGAAAGTGCTCAATGGTTTTAATGATGGTTTATACACTTCCAGATACATTTATCGGCCCTCTTTGTGTTAAAGTTTTAATCGCCCATAGCTAAAAAATATTGTTAGGATGAGCAAAAACATTTTTGCAGTTATGAAGCTGGTACATTTTGTCATCTTTTTCGTATGCTATTGTTTAAAAATCAAATTCAGAATACTGTACCAAAAAGAGTTGCAGCAATTAAGTCGAGTATCCACCTTGATGAAGGATAAGACTAGTGCTCGACTGTTGAAGAACAAATGTTTATTCAGTAACTTGTGTTGCCTCTAAAGACACCTACGACAGCTTTCATGCGATCAGGCTTAGATTTAATCAGTTTCACTATGAAATTCTGAGGAAGTATCTTTTTCCTCTTCTATGGCTGTTTTCAGTTGCTGCTTTGTATGTGGGGCTAGCTGGCGACCCATAAGACACCTCTTTAACTCGTCCCATAGGTGGTCAAAGGGTTTTATATCCGGGCTTCTTGCTGGCCAGCCCATTTATGTTTAGCTATAAGCGATCAAAACTTAAAACACAAGGTGTGCCGATAGATGTGTCCGGAAGTGTAAAATGAACTGGATCAATCCGAAAATTTTAGGTTTCCAGCTTTCATACATTTCGAAGGGCGACATGGCATTCATCGCATGAAAACTACATAATTGTCCCTTTTTTAACATAAGAATACGCCATCAATACTAAATTAAAAATGCAAAACTTTTTTAAACAAAGTAGTAGGTATTTTTTTTTCAATAAATCGAGGCAAAATAATTAAGTTCATGCAGTCAGTTCGGTTTATTTAGATAGTCTTTTATAATAGCAAAGAAGAGTTTATTATTTTTAAGTTTGCTATTATTAAGTGCATAATATGTTTTTAAGAAAATAATTAAATATCTCACTTCCTGTCGCCATACTAAATGTATGGAAACTGAAAACATCAAATTTTCTGATAAATCCAGTTTACTTTATAAACCATTTTTGATACCATGGGATAGAGCTTGTGAAGTGAATATATCGATATTTTGTATAGTTTGAAATAATCAAGTGAAATTTAGTCTTTAACTTAGTCTTCCATCCTGTATATTAAAAACTAAATTATATTGCATATAGCGCACAGTGTACATAAGGACTAGTTGTCATAAAACCGACCGCGCTTATACTGTGTTATATTTACATAAACTATTTCTAAGTTTTATTTTTTTAAATTTAACTTATTAATTTTAAGAAGTTCAAAATTACAAATGACGCTGTATTCCGAATGAAACGCCTATGTGTAACAATTTCTGAGATAAGAGTTTCTAAAAATTACAATCCCTGACTGACACACAAAATTAATATCAGGCATTACCGATCTAGCTAGTAATTTAAAATTTGTATTGCCTGACGTTTTTTTGTTTGTTGTTACTTTCTGTCAGTCGGTCCTGTTGACCATTATATCCCTCCCTATACGTTTTAGCCTTGTGTCTCTTCTTGAATGGATTTCTACATATATTCGATGTTTCATTCTCAAGCTTTTTTGTTCTAAAAGTGTCCCTTCTCTATTATTAAAAAATAGCTTTAAATATTTCCGAATTTATTTAGCCAGATAATTTGGGCGTAAAATTATAAATAAAAAAAGAAATAACATAATTTTAATTTATTTACTTATGTAATAAAGAACTATGGTATGTGCGTTTGTATATTTTCGTTTTGACCATGAGTTGATACTTATTATCTAAATTTATTCGCAAGCGAACCCAAGGCCATAAGCTAGTTCTTTATGACGTTTACTTTCCTGAATCCATTTTGAATTTTCTTTCTACTGACTATCTCCCCTTTCAGATAACATTAAAATTAGGCACCGGTACTCAAAGATGAAAAATAAGTTTTCTTGAACCTTTTACAAAATAATTAGGAATTTAACAGAAATTCATTAGTTTTCTTGTTTTATGACAAGTTGAATGATTTAGAAATCTGAAACAAAGCATTTCCTTATCGAAACCAATTTTGAACAAATTAATTCAATTTAAGCCTTTACTTTCAATCTCAAATTGCTTTTTTTGTCATTCCATTTCTAGGAAACATAATTGAAATTTTGCGGAGCATTGCTACCATTGTTATTGCGTAATAAGTAGATACTTTGGTAATACTAATATTTAAACAGAGATTCATGTGAATTTGAGAGTTTGCCGTTATAAATTTTTAATTATGAAATTAATTAGGTTTCCGTAGTCAATAAGGAACCCTTATAGCTTCGCCATCCTGTCAGTCTGTCAGTGGCTTAGTTTAGAGACTATTAGTACTAGAAAGCTGTAATTTCTTATGAATCTACATATTAATTAGGCTGATAAAGTGGCAAAAAATAAAAAAAACTTTTTTTACTTTTTACGAACTCCTCTACACGTAAAGTGGAAATGATGTTTTTTCTCGTCTTTTTCATGGTGTGTGCTGTCGTTGAATAGGACGTTCAAAAATATAGTGGGTGTAAGTAAACTATTTTTTGATTAAGGAATCTGATAACGAAATATTGAGATTTAAATTGTTAAAAGTCTACGTCGTGTATTTTGACTGTAAAATGTGTAACATTTTTTTTAATTTTAAACTGGCAACTGAAAATTATAAAACAAACCTTATTTTATCGTATGTGTTACTTAAATTATCTCGTATAAGCCAATATAGTCTTACAAACTTACATTGTAATATAATTTAGAATCAACGTGTGATATCTCATTATAATTTATTCGAGTGGCTTGACCGAAGATGATTACGTTTTACCCCTTCCTTGAAGTTCTCGAGATCTGTTGAAAAAATTGGCTCTTAATAATGACAGTCAAAAGCGGGCAATAGGAGAGGTGCATATCTGTAGGTAGTGGAAAATACCTGCTTTGTAAATTTTTATTCAAAAGGGCATTATTATAGCTTTAAATTGAGTCATTAGGACACCATAAACTCGCGTACAAAGAGAATATAATGACTACGTTTCTCGCGTACTGCTGCATGTAAACTCTAATCATCTTCAAGTCAAAGTCAAAAAATTAGGATTTTACAATCACTTATGAATCGTCAAAGTTATGAAATACTATTATTTGAACCCATCCTCCGGTTCACAATGTTGTTGATTTCTACCGGGAAGAATCCGGCAAGTAACTCGATAGTTAAAAAACAATCATAAAAACTACAAATACAATCAATGTTTTAAATAAAAATTTTAAGCCGTACAATTTTATATTATTGCCATTTTAATTTGGTTTACCTAGGCATCCTGTAATTGAACGTCTTCCATCTCATGGATTTTTATCATTAACATAGTCTGAAATATTATACTATGCTTTTTTACAAAGTAATTGTTTGATAAAAGATTTAAATTTACTTATTGATAGCTTTTGAATATTATTTGGAATTTTGTTGTAAAAGTATATACATTGCACCATAAAAGAGTTACTTTTTTTGTGTAGACGTGTATCATGCACCAACAGCTCATTTTATTTTACTTCTAGTATTTACTTGGTGAACGACACTTTTCTTGCTAAAACTATTGATATTTTTATGTACATATAAAAGATTCTCATATATGTATTGCGAAGCTAAAGTTAAAATATTCATCTCCCTAAACCTATATATAAGTGTAACTTCCATGGAGCGTATCTAAATTTGAACAATTGCAAATAAATCAATGTGTTTGGTAGTAAACGACTATTACTGTTATCTGGTAAAAAACTTGATTTGAAAGTTTCCATTTGAGTCTATATTACATGCGTGACTTGATTCCAAGTAAGCGTGGATGTTACGATTTTTGCACCATATTTGCTGTATGTTTTTAATGTATTAATTGTATGCCGCTCATTTGATTGATATAGGTAATTTCTGTTGTTTTGTATTTAATTATGTTGTCTATTCTATGTAAAAAATATATGGAATATGTGATCTTGAGGTCAAAAATGCCGCTGACAAATTCCACAGTACCTACCTACTGTGGAAACAAAACTTGTAACTTGTCCTTATCATTTCTTCGATTTTTTTTTTTAGCTTATCTCTTTAAGGCTCGTTAGGGTCTCGTTAATTGTTTTAAATATAAAATGTCTGATAAACATATTATATTGCGTTAGGTCGAAACCTCAATATCTATACCCCAAAACAGACAGACAGACATACGTCGGGACATTAATGTTGGCCTGGCGCAGTTGAATCATCATAACCATCAACACGCGATAATCGTCGGGATATTTCAATAATGGTATTTATTTATTGTGGAAGGCTGATGACCGGGAGAAATGGTGCGCCATAGAGGAGGCTTATGTCCAGCAGTGGACCAATATAAGCTGATATAATGATTTATTTTATGACAAACTGTAGGTATCTAAAACAATACAAGTCTAGATACTAAAGTGATGGTATCTATTTTATGACAAAATGTAGGTATCCACACACGACATGCGTCGGGATATTGCAATGATTATCGACACACTATATATGTCGGAATATTGCAAAGATTATATTTATTTTATGAAAAAATTTAGGTATACACATGATTTAGGTAGTACGTCGAGATATTACAAAGCTTTTGTTCATTTTATGATAAAATTAAAGTAAGTATCCTCACGCGATAATTAAATTCAGATGTGCACATGTCACACATTAATCAAAAAATCATCCTTCGTATTCTTGCTACATTGCAATAATGGCTTAGTTACATTTGCGAAAATAATGTTCAATATCCAATAAAAAAGTTACTAAAATCATTTGATTGAGTTATTTGGATTCCTCCTTTACTATTTGTTTCTAAAAAATCGCTTTGAAATACGTACCTTAAAGTTCTAGACAACTGGATAAATTTTTATGCAAATCTGTTGTAGAACAATATGAATTGTGTATAGATGACAAAATTCTTCTTCGGTTTGTCGCGAGTTTTTAAACTTTCACAGGTTAACATGTGTTATCCATAACGCGTTTCCTTTTATGAATATTTTAATCTGATTTTGAAATTATGTTTGAAGACGATCAAATTGACGGGTGCGTTGGACAGCAAAACATGTTATGGTAGTCAGAAGCGGGCAATATAGAGAGGTGCATATCTGTAGGTAGTGGAAACTACCTACTATGTAGTTTTTTATTTTAATAAGCATTTTATACCTTTAATGGTGTGATTAGGACAGCATTATCTCGCGTACTACTGCATGTAAACTGTATCTTCGGGAGAGAACCGAAGTATAATTGTATACTGTATAATTCATATTTGGTAATGTTTTCATTTTGTGGATTAAAATATGTTATTAGATTTATGTCAAATTTGAGAGAAAATAGTCCAACGTAATGAAAAGTATGAATCTACCATTGATTTTGCTCTCAATTGTAGGCATAACGTCTCAATGGAAAGAAGTCCATTTTAATAAACTAACTGTGTTTGAAATGGTAAAAACTTTTCTATTGGTATATTTACGTAAGTTTTTATTTTCAGTTGCGCTACCTCAGAAGAAAATTAATGGAAACTGTCACGTAACATACAGGTCCAACTAAGTGCAGGTCACTTCACTGACTTTCAAACTTTTTCCCTTTTTTTATTTGCAGCGTAATATGAAATAAATATAAGATTTTTAACTTGACTTTTTAAGCTCAAGGACGATTTGACGTGAAATGATTGATGACGGTGCTGCCGTACCAAATTGCTCTCTTGAAGCTTTCTTTGATATGTAAGGTTATTTTTGTTATTTTCTCAATTATTTATGGTGAGGACATACCCATACCTAAACTAGTTATGTTTGCAAGGATTTGAATAATTTTGTTTCAGTCCTGAGTACACTAGCGTAAAAAAAAATATATGTTGTAGATCAAACCTTAATTAAGTAATTTGGCTTTTTAAACATTTAGAAAAAAAAATCTGACACTCTATTTTTGGGCTTTAATTCAAATTGTTTGGAAAACTAAGAGTGATATCTTTATTTCATAAAATATGTATTAATATGACCTTTAACGTGCGGTCACGTGCTTATGCCTGTCTTACATGAAGCTGTGTCTAATTGTATGCTACAATAGTGTAATATGTCTTTGTACACTGGTTGAAACGGCACGCTTTTTCCAGGTTATGTCATCAGTAACATTATACAGATGTACAGACATTTGTCTACAGTGCAGGTCCGAAAAAGTATAAATTTTGTTGGATGTTGTTGCGATTTATTTTGTTACTGGGCGAACACACAACAAAGTGATGCGACATGATTCGTAAGCCGTGACGTGTTATTTTACGCGATGCAATAAATACGAAGTTACTAGTTCTGAATAAAAGACACCAATAGTCTTTTCAAATATTTTTTGAACATAATCTATCATAAAATAGCAGTTTATAATTTTAACGATTCAAAAGTATTAGTAAAAAAATAATTTGAATAAAAAAAATGTTGACTATGATTATTAGGAATGACGATTGATATTTAACACAAAAATTAGCTTCAATGTAAATTAGGTCCCGAAAAGTACCATAACACTTTAATCCTGACACGTCATAGCTTCCCGATAAAATACATAAATAAAGCTTGCTTACATTCAATTATGTTTTTTTAGCAATCATCTCAAAAACCTTCTATATATAATAGTAGTATTTGGGAATAAAATACAACATATTGATAGCTTAGATTTCCAATAGTAAATGAGATTTTTTTTATTTTCATATCAAGGAAACTGTTAATAATGAGAATTGAGAGTTACCTCGATCCAAATTTCTTACCACACCATTATATTATTAATCTTTGTTCTGGAATATCTAGGTTATATTTCATCCAAAATCTTTATCTACCTATGTGTTTAGTTGTTTGATGAAAGGAAAAATATAATGCTTTTTATACAACATTTTCTCGTACGTCATGTTGTTGAACTATAACATCGATAATATATTTACACTGACTATCGACATGATTGATAAAGGTGCTGTCTTACAAATTGACGTGTATCTCAAACTTTAGTTTCGTACTATATCAAAGTCAAAGTCAGACAGATATTTATGCAAAAGTGAGTATGTTTGTCATATCCAATTCAGCTAAAGTTTGGTACCGGGATAGATAAAGAGAAGAAGAAGGACATAGGCTAAATTTTGTTTTGGTAATTGGAACTATTGCGGGAAACTTAGAATTAACGGAAATTGCGTTGGAATCCCATGCCGATAATCGAATTTGGCGCGGGCAAAGCTGCAGGAAAAAGCTAGTAAATTTATAAAATGGAACATAGTTTCTTCTTTTTAGGGTTCCAAAACCAAATGGTGAAGTCAAGACCCAATTACTAAGCTACGTTGTCTGTCTCTCTGTTTGACATTAAAATATTTCTATCTTTCTATCGTAAGGTAGATGGCTAAAATTTGCCTATATCCTTCTCAATCTCTTCTTAGCTCATTTAGATGCTTTTTTGTGACGTAAAGAAAGGACAAACAAACAGAAACAGTAACATTTATAATATAAGTATGGAACCATTCATGACTCAAACCAATAATGTTGTCTTTGTTCCAGATGAGATGGCGAGTGGTTGGCGGAATGGGCACTCCGCTTGCCGCAGCCGTCTTCTGCATGCTACCTCTCTTTACTTCATCGACTGGAGATATCCGTAACTATTTAACTTATAAAACACATCACTTAAATATTTGCGTTACAAATAACTTGATCAGCCGTCAAAATGAGAGATTGTATAAAAATGTGCATATTTAGCTACTTTTAAACTTAATTGACCCGTCAAAGTTCTACCATTAAGGTCGCAAAGAAGCTTACGGTCCGCCTGATGCTAAGCGATCACCGTAGCCTATGGACGCTTGCAACACCAGGGGCATCACTCGCGCGTTGCCGACCCTTCAGAAATCTAATAACTTCTTTCTCGAAGAACCCAATACTGTAGCCCTTGGAGAAAACCGTGTCAGGGAGCAACCACAACCCAACTATTTCGGTTCTTAAGTGTGAGAATGAATTCCCTGCCGATGGCGAGCGGTGCGATGGTAGAAAGTAGCCGTGAGCAACATTTCTAACAATTCCTCAGAACTCAACCCATTTTACGAGCGGTAGAACACACACAGGGAGGCAAAGTCTCTCCTCAGACTTAAGGGCTCGATACCGCAAGTAATATTGAAATCGTCGACAATTCTTACAGCCCGCCGCTGAACCGAGTCAAAAATATACAATATTTATTATTTATTTATATTATAAGAATAACATTTGCCCCGACGATTTGTACTGCTTTGCTCTGTTGAGTACACCAGGTTTTTTGCCAATGCTCTAGGAGATGGAGAGGGAAGTGTTCTGGATTTGTAGGACTACAGTGAATCGGTAAAAGCGCATACTTGTGTCTTTGTAAGGTTTAATCGGACCAAGTTTTCCCGTCCCTTGAAACCTTGGACATTATGATCTCGATTTAAGACACAAGAGTTTTTCTCCACAACTGAATGAGGGATGCATGCACCACCAGTGTAATAAGAGTCTCCAGTACTGTCAGCTGCACAGCAATGTATGTTGTTGATGTCCTACATATCATTGATATGCAGTAGAAACAGCGTAGGAGACAACATCGAGCTTTCCGGGACACTTTCATTAATGTCCATGCTATCAGAGCAGCTACCGTCAACTACGGCTCGTATGCGTCTGCCGGACAAAAAGCTAGCCACCCATTTGCACAAACCCTCGGGCACTCCGTACGATGGCAACTTCGATGTAAGTCCCCGGTGCCAGACCCGATCGAATGCCTTCGCTAAATCCAGGCTACATGCCAATGCCTCCCCCTAACTTTCAATGGCTAGTGCCCATCGGTGTGTGAGATACAGATGAAAGTCACCAGTCAAGCGACCGTGGCGAAAGCCATTTTGACGGTCGCTGATCAGGTCGTGTTTTGGTAGGTATCTTAGAAGTTGTGTGTTGATCACACGCTCCATCACCTTGGAGAGGAGAGAGGTAATAGCGATAGACCTGTTATTCGATAGATCTGATCTATCGCCATTCGTAGTCTTCCATGAAGATAGAAATTAACTAGTCTTGTAGGAAATAGCGAAGAGGCGCGTGAGTGCAGGACATAACTCAGGAGCACACTGTTTAAGCACCTGTGCTGATATTTAATTAATATTTTCTGTATTTAAATTGATATCCCACACCGATAACCGAATTTAGGGCGATTTCGCGGGCAACAACTTGTATATAATATTTGACGTATTCTATTATTATATTATAAATGCGAAAGTAACTCGTCTGTCTGCTTTCACCCTGAAACCACTTAACCGATTAAGATGAAATTTTATATCGAGATAGTTTGAGTCCCGGGGAAGGACATAGGGTAGTTTTTGTCCCATGGGAACAATTATAAACAAGCTTAAACAAACTATAGCTACAACCATAGCTTGCTATAGCAAACTTTATTAGTATAATTAGGGATTGACGTCAGAATCCCACACCATTAACCTAATTAAAGGGGGGTGGAGCCGCTGGCAATAGTTACTTAGTATTTTTGACAGCTATTCGAAAACAATCTAAATATTCTACGTGAAATTGATACTAAAGCATCAAAGGGCTGAAACAGAAATTCTTAAAGAGAATTTTAAATTATGCGTAATAAATTCCATCAAACGCAGCTTTTCATGAATTTCTAATGAACATTGGAATACATGTTAAATATAAATGAGATTGAAAATAATTTAATTAGTTTATGCGTCAGTGATATCAAGCTTTTTAAATGTAGGTAAACAAGACAAATTAAATTTATCAATTTGTTTTATTTGTTTGAAACAAAACGATTTTATAATATTATTCGAATTACGCTATTATATATTAAAATTCAATTTCAATTTATTACGAAACTTGTTTTACAAATCAGTTTTGTAGTACAAGCTGTACTTTATTTAATTACTCACTTAATCTTTTTCCATGGAACGTTAATTTTATTCCAAGTTTAAATTTTGGGAGTGATAAAGTTTTATTTGACCTACTATCGTGTTAAACGCATGATTTTATATTATAACTGTTACAATACTATTCATTCCTATTATTACTTTTAATCACTTACCAATATAATGATGTTGGTTATGCGATCAGTACAAATGCAGTACAACAAACTTTTATGACTCGGTGTATGGTCGTTAGTGTCGTTTAAGTTCACACCATTTTCATATTGCAACTGTAGTTTTAATTTTTGAGCACCAGGTTAGAAATGTTTGTTGCACTGTAACTACCTCACATTACTTGTATTTAAGAATAAGATCAAATGTCGAAATCACAGATTATATTATTCTAAACTAAATAAACTATTTGCTAACAGAAATAAAACAAAAACAATTGTCCATCAAATAAAACAAAACAATTTGCTACCAATTGGTTTTCTGTAAATATTATTAAAAAAATAAGATTTTAACATTTAACTCATAAATGGCTGTAGTTAAGAGGAGGTATAAAGATAAATTGCCCTTAGTAGAATGGAATTCTATGTAAGTAAAGCAAGTCCAAATTAAATATCACATAGACACTACATTATGGTTCCATTATTTATATTAGTAAAACAAAACTGCACTAATGATCTTGATACAAAAAAATCACTAAGCTATCTCTAGCTTTTGCCAATTTTTGATTTATTTTTATTACAATACAAATAATTGAACAGAAATTTCATTATAATATTGCTTAATACAAAACCTAGGGCTGCTATTATCAAATTTTCAGTATAATTAATAATATTTTATATTAGAGTTATTAATATTTATTGCTTTTCGCTAATACTTAGTTTATTTTCCGAGCTGTATGCAGAATTAGTTTGGTTAAACCCCTCCTTGTACTTTAATTAATTCACGTTTAAAGTGTCAAAAATATGAATAATATTTTGTTCAAATAAACCTTACCGAAAAAGAAAAATTTCATATCAACACTTTATATTGAAATATATCTCTAAAAAGTTAATTATTTGTTCAAAGGTCACCATGGAACATCTAGAACAAGAAACTGGCGTGGTGTGGTCCAACCGTCTATAGAAGTAGCTGCTAATAACTCTGTCAGCAACATCACGGCCCAGCTCGGTGGTACAGCTTTTCTCCATTGTCTGGTTGGACACCTAAGTGAAAGAGGAGTACGTTTTATACTAAAACTGTAGTATTAATAAGAAAATAAACTTCGACCGGCGCTTTATTTAATTTTTATATAATTATGACTTTATTTAACTATGACACTCTCACAACCTAGTTGGTAGTATGGCCAGGGTGTGGGTTCGATTCTCGCACTGGACAAACATTTATGTCATCATATAAACATTTGTGGTTGTCTTGAGTCTGGGTGTATTTATGTATGATTTGTATGTATTTACAAAAAAAAAGTAATATTTATGTATTTGTCTCCATTGTCTTGGTACCCATAACACAAGCTTTGCTTACTCGTACTTTGGAGCCAGACGGCGCTGTGTGTAATGTCCAAAAATATTTATTTATTATTCAACCGTCTGAAATATTGATGTTTTACTGTTTTAAGGTAAAAGACGTGCTGCGGTATTTTCTAAAGATCAAATATAAAAGTCACATAGTGCAAAATAGTAATTAGTATTTTCGTAGTAGTACCTTCTTACCGTTAAAAAGCTGTCAACGGAGAGAATCATCTTTAGAGCTGTGCCATACCCTAATATGCAGTGTTTTTCTCGCTTTTAAAATCGATTCCAAGTTCCAAATTTAAAACTAGTAATAAATAACATACCTTTACTCATTAATTTCAAAGAAAACTACTGAACTGTTGTTTTCAGTTAAGTTTCATTTTTTACTACTGTATTTATAACCTTATATTAAAAACTAGCAAACATAAAGCTAGCAAATTACTGATATTAATTTTAAGTTACTTATGTCATATAATTTTAATAAATTATTTTCCAATTTTACCCCAAAGCTCTCCTTCAATTTGAAATATATTTTTGTCGTAGAAAAATGTACTCTATTTAAGATGAATATTGCCCATTTCATCTTAATACCCATAAAACAACTGTGTTTGTGTACAAATAATGTCGGTCGGTTCATAGGCGATGCCACACGTTCCGAACGCCTCGCTACATTTTTCTTTTTTATTGCCCTGATAAATATTTTGATAAAGAAAAAGAATTTTCCAAACAAGACACGTCATTCTAATAAATAAGAGTGTTCGTTACAAATTACCCTGTAATATGTCAATATCGGTTGTAAGTCCACCTGCCATCGCTCACACATGTGCAACGTTTGAGCGCAACTGACTTTTATAAATGAATTTTCCTTTGCAGCAAGTTTCTTGGATAAGGAAGCGTGACTGGCACATTTTGAGCTCTGGGAAATTCACATACACAAACGACGAGAGGTTTCAGGTAACTTGAGTTTTCTTTATTCATATTTATTTTGCTCCTCTGAATTTGTTTGAGGAAGAAATAGTTACATTATTCACCAAGTGTTGCTCTTTTTTGTGTAGGTATGAATATAAATTTGAATATCAAAATGTATGGATATATTTTGACATACATAAATGCATCTAATCAACTTTGTGTACAACATATTATATCAAATTAATGTACATCACATTATATCAACATCTTTTCGATGGTAGAATATATCATTGTTTCTTTTATTTTTCCAGTCATCGATTCGTTTGTTGTGATTAATTGCACAGGAAAAATCGTGTTATTTACTTAATAGGGTATTTTTAGGTTTCCGTGTTTACCTCAAAAGGAAAAAAAGAACCCTACTCTTTGTTGTCCGTCTATCTGTCTGTCTGTTTGTCTTTCTATCAAGACCCTTTTGCTCAGGAACGCGTGAAGGTTGTTGAAATTAATATCAAATACTTAGATTTACAGTCACTTTAAGCTGGAAAAAAAATAAGATTCTAAGTCAACGAAATAAAAATTACGGCTGAAAAACGGCTATTTTGTCACATATTTTGGCATTTACTAATAAATCAAAACAAATAGGGTACTTCCCGGTGTCCTAGAATCATGAAATTTGACACGAAGCAAGGTACCACAAATATGAGAAAAAACCTGAAATTTGTAATTTTTTTACAACTACAATAAAGAAAATAAAATGTTTGTCTGTCTGTCAAGACCCTTTTATTCGAGAACGCGTAAAGGTATCAAGTTGAAATTAATATCAAATACTAAAATCCACGGTCACTCTACACGGAGTCGGAGGGATGTTAAAAATTGTCATCAGAAACAAAAATGCAGTAAAAAAATATGCCTAGAATACGGTCATTTTTGTGGTATTTTGTGACACAAATAAATCAATGGGGTGCCGTTGACTCAGAATCATAAAATTTGGCAAGACGCAATATTTTACATTACAAATATAGGAAAAAATCTAAAAACTGATTATAAACCTGTGACACTTGATCTACATATAAGTCTTAACGGAACCCTCGGTGCGCGAGCCAGGCCAGTCTCGCGCTTGGCCAGTTTTTTTTCTTATGCTTTGTAAAACCTAAAATGCGTATTTTGTTATTAAAACTTATCTGCTTCTGCATAAATTTCGACATATTTTTCATATCTGATCATGGTAATTATGTTAAAATAAAATATAAATAAACATTTTCTGCCTGTCTTAAATTTTTCCAACCAACCAACTTCTCGTTATCGGGCATGTGTGGCGCAGTAGTAGAGCGTGCGGCTGCCGTGCCAAATGGATTCGATTCCCGGTATTGTAACCAATGTTGTTACAAATTGTTAATTATAAAGTTGCCTCGACTCTGGTTTGTGCCCAGTTCACCCCCTTAAAAGTAGATATGACATGCAACACGTTCGTAACATCTTTGACCACCCCTTTAAGGATAAGTGTCGTGCTGATGGCAGGTTTTTTTATTCAGAAATTGTCTCAGTAATAACATGCATAGATAT
The DNA here is from genome assembly GCA_946406115.1 of Apoda limacodes. Lineage (NCBI taxonomy): Eukaryota > Metazoa > Arthropoda > Insecta > Lepidoptera > Limacodidae > Apoda > Apoda limacodes. The sequence goes on from OX291541.1 coordinate 5,822,074, forward strand.
TTTAATTGCAATTATTAAAATAAAAGTAATACTAAAAGAGTATTTTAATTCACAGGTTTTACACGGTGAGGGATCAGAAGACTGGACTTTACAAATAAAATTCGTTCAAAAAAGGGACAATGGTACCTACGAATGCCAGGTACTCTCTCATTTACATTTCAAACAATGTCTATGTTAATTTTTTCGTTCAAAAAATAAATATTCTGTCAGAGACACGCATGGCAACAATACAAAGTTGCATATCAGATATTTTTCTGTTAGCAAGAATAAATTTATACAGTTTTTCTTTTGTTAGCAACAGCTACCATAAGCATTAACATTTACACATATATTATTAAAAAACTTTTGATCACACCTTTTTTATACCACTTAGGTAGCAAACAAGCTAACGGTCTGCCTGAATGTAAGCGGTCACCGCAGCCTTTTTTAATTGTGTTTTTACAAAAAATACAAAAAGCAAAACCCTATCTAAAAACAAAATTTTATCCGAATCGCGTTTCCGAGATACGCAAATATATTGCTCGTTGATATATATACGATTGCAACTTAGTTTTTACCTGTTCTGTTCGTCTATATATATAACATTGATGCCATCCGTTTATTCCTACTAGATTGAAAATAAAATATATACATTGGCAACTACATCACACCTAAATATTATATAACACATTTTTTTCATTAATGTCCTTTAGGGGGGGGGTATGCTTAAATATTAGATGTCTTCCTACTTTCTGCAACCATAACTATTAATATAGTTTATGCCTAAAAATAATGTCTAATCATGTGTTCAGTTAGGCATTTTGTATGACATAAGTTACTTAATGAGCATAGAAACCGTTTAAAAAGAAATTTAACAAAGTAGTATGCAGATTGAATAATAAAGTTTTGTATTCATATGTACCCCTTGTCGTATTCATATCGTTAAGATGTTAAAGCTTATTTGTATTTCCAGGTATCTACTCGGACGGGTATCGTGTCCCACTATGTGAAGTTACAAATTGTGGTCCCAGAAGCCTTCATCCTGGGCTCAGGAGAACATCACGTTGACTTAGGAAGCGTCATACATCTGATTTGTATTGTGGAAAAAGTAAGTACATATTGGCTATTATAGATTTATACTTTAAGGGCATAGTGTTGAAAATATAATGAAGTTCCGAAAAGAGAGTGGCCAGTGGCTTGATACACGCCCACATTATAATGTGGGCGGCAGCCACTTTTAATTGACAATTTTATTTCTGCGTAACAAATGGTAGTAGCCCATTGCTGCAAATATTGCTTCTGATACAGTTAACATACATTAAAGTGGTTATATATATATATATATATATATATATATGGAATGCCTCAGAGTGATAAGTGGTAAAACAAAAGACTAGAAAAAGAGGAATATACTTCCTTTGCTAGTTCTTCACAAGCTGTAAGAAGTAAATCAAGATTGAAGAGTGACTAAATTTTAAATGGCCATGTGATTTAGAAAGGTTTATGACATTTTATTTTTTAGATATTTTTTCTTGTGTTCCTAGATAATTGTACACTTTTAAATTACAGGTTTTCTGTATTTGTTATTTTAATAAATAATATGAATATAATATTCATTTTAATCCAAGTGCCTTATCTAGTACAAAAAATTAAAAGAGCCAAAATTAATTAAATTATGTTTGCTGAACATTACGGTGAAAGCATTACTGATTTTACAAATTAATTAAGTGATTTGAAGCCATAGGTTTGCGTTATTTGTATTAATATTTCCTATTAATATGAAATGCTGGTATGTATCAAATTGTACGATTTTCTTATTGGTAACTTTTTTGGAATAGACTTGGCCTATGTGCATAGTTTATAGTGCTGTTTGTACGTCACAAACAGAAGAATTTCGCTAAAAAAAAACAAAGGTTTTATACTTCTGTTTGGTAATATTATTTGTAATCTAATTTTTGCTTTTCTTAGAGTCCCACCCCACCACAATACGTTTTCTGGTATCACAATGACCGAATGATCAACTACGACGCAACTCGTGGTGGGATCACCGTGGAGACAGAACCGGGAGCTCGGACACAGTCCCGGCTGACGGTACGTGGGGCAACCCTCAAAGACTCTGGCAACTACACCTGCAGCGCCAGCAACACTGAACCCGCATCCATCCACGTCTTCGTCTCAGAGGGTAGTGAGTATAATATTTTATTTATTCCCGTGTTGATAGCAAAACACGAAATTGTTATTAAAAAATTATGAAATGATAAAAATGATTGTGGTAAATGCTAGAAGCTAGTACAGAAAAAATGAAGAACTAGTAGAGTTCTACATACAATATACTTCGTTCGATTGTATATGTATGTACCTAGTAGACAACAAATCTTTACATATAATAAAGTTGTCTTTATAAGTCTATAAGAAAACAAAATCAAATATATTTATCTATTCGTATGCGCCACGCGTCACACAAAAAGTACTACACCAAATTGGTTGTGCTTTTAACAGTTGCATTGTGGTCTACCTTAAAATATGGTAAATGCATTTTTTGATACGCCACTTGAAAATCGAGCTATCCTTACAAAGGCTTGTCGTGGGAATCCCACTTGGATAACCAAAAATAAAATCCCTAAAACTGTCATAATTGTTTGAAAAATAATTATACCCTGCAAAAAAATAATAATTAATAAGTGGAGCTAAGATATGTTAGTTATTTATATACCAATATTGTGCAGAAAATAAATAAAATAATGTAATATTTTTTATCAGGCAATAAAATGGCTGCAATTCTGCGTCGAAACACAAGCACCATCCACGGCATCACGTCGAGTACCACCTGTCTGCTACTCTTCATCTCAGTGGTGATCAATTTTGGTCTGCGATGACGTTGGAACTGAGCTGTGTCATTTGTAGATTAGTTAAATGAATCCTTGATATAGTAGGAAACTTAATGAAAATCTAAATTAAATTCTTGTATTATAACTAAATTAAGAAACCATAGGTAAGCTAAGAGCTAAGCTAGCTTTGTACAAATATGATGTCTCCGTCTAATACTTTTTGAAGGTAATGTTTATTAATAGCTGTTTGTTTTAAGCCAGGTCTCCTGCGCGCCATTGCTACCCATTTTTGTGGTTTTTGTTGATGGAATCAATGTTTTTGCTTTTCACGCTCTACGAAAACATGTAAACACTTACTCCCGCGAGGGTAGGGGGGTGGGGCACAATCATTAATTTCGTTCGTATATATGACCTGCGGTAATCAAATGTCTTTTCTTTAATTATACTTTATCTACTACAATCATTACACCTGGCCGCGTGAAGTCCATTCTATGTAGAGTGTGCAAAAAAATTGTATAATTAACTAAAAGCACTTTTTCTCCCTTGCACCCCGCAAGGGAAAAAAACAGGACTTAGAATATTTTCACGTTTTCTTCTGTGTTATGTTGGTAACGGTTAGGGTGTACAAATGGGTGTGCTAAAAATATATTTTTTTTTCGAAATTTTGTATGAAAATTTGTGGTGTACCCATAAACGATGGGAATCAATGGAGTACATCGCTAGCAGCAACGTCGGTATAGAGTACTTTTTTCCCCTCTCCGAACCCCAAAGGGGGTTCAAAATTTTTATCAACCACCCCGTGTTCCAAAAACCTACCATTTTGATGATGCAAATCGGTAGAGTGCATTATCACCAGCAACGTTCGTATAAAGCACTTTTCTCTGTGACCCTTCCCCGGACCGCTAGGGGAGTTCAAATTTTTCTCAAAAGGGGGAAGAAAAAAGACGGAGCACTTTAAGGTATTATAGAATGCCTTAACTAATATGAGAAAGATGTGGAACACATGTTTACCCACTTATTTCTGTCTAGACCAGTAAATTAAAAGCATGTAGCTGAAAAATCTAATAAGGTATTTTCCAAGTCCGTGTTTGTTTGATATTCGATACGCTTAAATTACAGTGAAAATATAATTAAGCAAATCCATTCTAATTAAAAATCTTAAAACTACATCAACGAGTTATGCTTTTTCTTTACGTTTTTATCAGTAAATGCCCTATATGAAATTCTGAAGGAACGTGTGCTAAAAATATATCTTCTCACGTTTTCTATTACTTCGTGACCTTTTATACACTGTCGTGGAATAATGATAAAGGAGCAATAGAATCCGTAAAGGTTGTGGACGAATAGATTTTTTTTTTCTTATTGAAATCTATTTCTGTATCGATTTCCTACAAAAAGAATACTGTACTCATTGATGTGAAGGATATCAATGGCTGTACTATATAGAAAATATATATATAACAAATAGTGGATAGCAATGGCAAAGGAAAACACTATTTAAAAACATTATTATTTGATACGATTCTAGAAAACGATTTCATGAGATTTTATTATAACCTCTGAACGATGACAAACAAAACTCAATATAATAATAACAACAGTGTTGCCTTCTATCAGAAGATAAATTCTCCAAAATAATCTTGTTTCAGTTTAGTTTCATGCTATAGCTTATACTGGGTAAGAGACTTTTTTAGCACTTCCAAAAATATGTTCAGGATTATTGTTTTCTCAATATTATGACATTCTTTAGTTTTTGTTCTAAGTACCGTTGGTAACTAAGTAAGTATTGTTTTTTTGGGTGCCAAATAAATATTTTTCTTTCTTTCTTTTATAATTACAATTATAAATAACCCTTAAATACCTAATAATAAAAACGGCAAATCATATAGGTGTACTATAGTAGTACTTGTGCTATTAGTAGTTACCTACTTATATTTTATTTGTTAAGGCTCCCAGTGTTTTTTCATACACATTTTTTCTTAATTTCCTAAACTCAATGGATGGATAAATACGAGTAACCAATAGTCTTCTTATCTCAAGGTACATTCCATTACAATACTAATAAAAGAACAAAATTAATCTATTAATTATCTAGATGAGAATGCTTAGACTGTAATGTAAATAGATAATACAAATATGTACACTTATGTCGTAAAAAATAAGTACAGGTGTAACATTGTTATTCTTTATACCAACTTACTAATACATTTGTGTTTTAACAAAAAGCAGCGCTAATTGCAACGTTTTTTTGGTTCATAATGCAGCCTAGAAATTTTAGTTCATATTATAACACTAGTGCGTAAAGTTACATTTTTCTTTACCCTTAGTAAAATATAGGCTTTGGAGCCTTTGCTGAACAGAAAAAAACCACGCCCTATTTAACACAAATATCTTAGTAAACAAATTGTGTTTTATGTCTGTTGTATTACTTATTTTCGTGGAAGTGTGTTGAAAAATTTTGTATGATACTCGTGAGCTATGATCATTACACACTTGGCTCCGCTAGGCGTAACTCGCCTCGTCTACTGGTTAAGGCTGAAATCCTGCCTCGTATGTAATCTGACTTAGCTCACTTTTATCATTATATTCTATTGTAATATCTTTGTTACACTTGATCTAATATCGATTGTAATTTCTGTAGACAGATATTGAATTTAAATACAGTCAATTAATACATGATACATTCTATAGACGTACAATTAATAATAAATAATTTGAAAGTCATCTGTAAAATACATCTTGTCTATAAAGTTCACTTTAACTTTACGTTCCAACTGTCTTCCCAGCTATATTAATTATTCTATAAATATTTCAAGACAATATTAAACAGGTTAATCAAAAACGTGATAGTTAACGATACTTAATTAATGATACAGAATTACACTAACTTGTGCATTACAATGACAACTGTGTACCTAAATGAAACCAGTATTTTGCCAAATAAAGTAATACCACAATAATCATCACCCCGTATTATTTTTGATAAGTTTGTGTTTATTTTATAACTGTTGCATAATTTAATAATATTTGAATTATAAACAATCTCCTCACTTCCAAAATATGAAAAAGCCTGTTAAGATACACACTATGGTGTGTATCATGTTGTGTGGGACAGCCATTTTTAACAATCCACTATATTTCTGTATGGCAGATCTGATGATATACGTAACATTAGTACAAATATATTTTATAAGTAATTTGGCAAACCAACATTGCTTAATATAAATTTATATATACATGATACGACATAATTAAAGTAGATCCAATGTTATTTCTCCTTGACAAACGGTTGTAATGGCACAGCAGTACCTACATTTGCATGCTATATTCAATATTCTCGCATTAAAAGATTCAATAAAATACTACAATTTTTCTAGAAATTGTATTCAAAACTGGTTTGTGCCTGAAGTACAAAAGGTAGGGTTGATGAGGATTCCTCTTCCTCTTTGCCATAATGTGGAAATTCCTCGTTTTTTTTGAGTTCTTCATCCTCATTCACATACAAAAATTCGAGTTTAGAAACTCCTTGACCTCTTCCCTTATATTTATTAAGAGGAATATATGAGGATTGGCATTGTTTTCGTGCATAAATTAGTTTTTATTATTATTGCGTTGTTAGTTCTCTCATCTTTATCATTTAATCCTCATCCTCAAATACATTTCTAATTATTCCTCATACCCATCATCTTCCTTATGAAACACTTCCTTATCAACCTCAGTATTACGTATGGAAAAGTGGATGTCACCATGTTTAATTTTTCTCCATGACAGTTGATAACAGTCACAATATCTCTGACGTGTTGTCGCACAAACAGTTATTGTAATATAAATTGTCCAAAGAATGCATTGTACATAATTTAATTATCTTGTACATTTGGAGTCTGAAAGAGATAATGTTTATTAATACATATATATTACTTAGTTAAAATTAAATTTATTATACAGGTATTATAAATAAATAGTAAAAAATATGTTAATTTAACACTGTAAATATTTGTCAATGTTACAATATTATTGAGAAAAAAAAAACAATTTTGGTGATCCCTTATGCAATAAATATTTCTTCGGATTAAAATTTTGTTTTTATTGTCAAAGAAAACCTAAATGTCACTCGTAATCCCAGCCTTTTTTTTCTGAGTAACTATGCAGTTGGCTGATGCAGTCATTGCTGCTCCACCGGGCTTTCGGGGCGAGACTCTGAAGGAGTCTCGGCTCATATTGCGCCCAACGCTCAAGGGCTCCCCGCGGGTGGAACCTTGGCTTGGGTTGTCGCTCTTGGGGTCGTCCCTTCGACCAGCGTGAGCCTCGAACCCGAAGGTGAGTTAGGGCCAGGAGGGGAGTTCCCCGGTAGGGGAGTTTCCCGATCCCAGCCGAAGAATGTCTAGTGATAGGAGAATCCGATCTGCGGCGCCTTGCACCGTGCTTAAACAAACGAATTATTAACTTATTTTTGACACTTACTACTCAAATATTATGAAATTTTGAGGACATATTCTAGGAGTAAATATCGCGATCTGTAGTATGCCAGTATTTTATTTAATTATGAAGGTTAAAAGTTGAGCAGGATTCCAGTTTTTCGTAGAAATAGTCTCAAATACGATATCAGGTAAATAAAAAATATTTTAAGGGATTTTGGAAAACCACAGACATGAGATCCTAATAATAATAATCATAATGTTCTTTATTGCACAGTAAGTAAGACATACTTTTAAATCTTAAAAAAAAGAACAATTAGGCGGTCTTATCGCTAACTAAGCGATTTCTTCCAGACAACCGCTGGGTAGGGAAATTACGAAAACAAGAAAATTGAGAAAGGTGTGCATATCTCTAGAACAAGACTTAAAAAAATATCAGTAGATACATATTATAAATAAATATATAATACCTAATATATAATTTTAATAAAATATATACAAAATTACAGTGTTTGATTAGAAGAAGTAAAACACAAGTCAGGAATTCGTTTTTATGAAGCACGCTGCGAGGCGTATACCTATTTGTAAGAACTAAGTGGTAAATAGGGCGTGAGATAAGGGATGTAGGTATCATAGAAACATAATTAAGTGGTTAAGTGATCAACATTAACAACATAAAATTTTAATTAATACAGCTTTAAATTAATATAGTACATTATTCCAGGTACTGACCTAAATACCAATACAAAATTTTTGTAATTACAATATCACTAAGTATATTTTTCAAAATATAAGTAATCTATCATCTGTCAAACTCAATTAAAAGTTAAAAAATATTTATAAAAGTTTCTAATTAAATAACACTTTAAAACATTTTTAAATAACAATAGAAATTATAAAGTTAAACATAAGACATAACGAACTAAAGAAAGTATTTTTATTCCAAACGAAGATACCTAGTTAAATATGAAATATTATATACCATCGAAAAGCAGACATGAATTAGTTATCATAATAACATTTCAATATCCTCATAAATGTGATGTATGCAGTAATATGAACATTACATGAAGAAGAAGCTAAATATAGATAGGTACTCAAGAACGAAAACTTTGTAAAAATTTAGATAAAGTTGAACCACACGCGAACAGGGCACTTTGCACAAAAAGTACAAGTGTTTACTCTTACTTGTCAAATATCATTCCTTCCACATGTTTGCCAGAGACGTACAATTCACCTCATTAGTAGGCACCGTCTGCTCTTCTGAAAATAACTCTAATAGGGTTCAAACGAGCTCTAGAAACGAATTTCGCCCAAACATATAGATAACTGACTTAGGCTGTTTGCTCGAGTTTCCTTTGACAGAAGTTCACACAAGTTTCAAGGGTGTTTTCTTTTCCATCCTTACGAGGGTGGATCTTCGTCTCTTGTAACTCTTCGTACAAGTAAAGAGTTTTTGGATAAGATAAATAATTTACAGCAAATAGTTATCTAGATATTTATTTTACCAGTTTATAAAGTTGGTAGGTAATTTTAAATTTTTTCCTATTAGTAATCTATATATTTATAATCTTGAAAGGCTTTTCATTTACAACTAGGTACAAGTTTTCAGCCATCATAACAATATAATAAGAAATTTCATTGAAACTAAAACGTGGAACGATTTTCTAGTTAGCTCCTTTATAACAAATAAAATTAAAAATAATTACTAAAAATTTTTTTAATATGAAAATCATTTGTCGTTGTACTCCCCCACCACCCTGCTTTGTCATATCTTTGTTGAAAAATTGACTTAAGGAATTAAACCATTATTCAAATAATCATCTAATTCAAAATTAGAAAATATTATTCAAATTATCAGCATTAACACACAAATATTAGGCAACTAATGTAATCCTAGTACATAGTTATTGTTTCGACCCACTTTCTGTTACCTGGAACACTCCTTACGAATGGCGCGTGTTTCTGACAATACTCTGTGGTTGTCATAAGTCTATATTGATTCAAAATAATCAAAAGAAGTCATCCCCCTGGCCGACCTCGGCACGGTCGAAAAATTATCGCTAGGCGGCCTCGGTACGTACTAACGACCCCAGGCCTCGGTACGTACAACTACATCCGCTATCCGGATAGCGAGATTAGTATCAATAACCTCCCATAATAGGGCCTCTCCCCTCATGCGACGCCGACGTCCCCGGATTCGTTGGCGAACGCACGGACCTACCTCATATACGAGGTATCAAAGAGTGCCGGCAACCGCAACCGCGTAACGGGGAACTCCCCTCCTGGCGCTAACTCACCTTCGGGTTTGAGGTTCCCGCTGGTAGAAGGGACGTACCCAAGAGCGACAACCCCAAGAGCGACAACCCAAGCCCAGGCTTCCCCCGCGGGGAGCCCTTGAGCATTGAGCACTATATAGGCTATGACTCCTTCAGAGTCTCGCCCCAAAAGTGCGGTGAAGCTAACTGCATAGCAAAAAAACCAAAAGATGAAAATTATATAAGACCTACACTTATACAAATACTATGTTATAGTGAAATGCATTAATAGAAATGAGGTAAGTCAGCGTCTTGCAGTTTTCAACTATAGTTGGGTTGCGCTTTACCCTATCACTAAGACAAAAAAGAACAGGTATTGTACCTCGTTAACTCAACTAGCAGAGCACTCAGACGAAATCTGAAGGTTGCAGGTTTAAATCCTATGTTGAGGTCAAATCTTTCAAACATGTGTTTACTATGAAAAAAAACTTATTTGTTTATTACTTTTAAAACAATTAAATACTTTTAACTAGAGCCTAATCTAAAGAGAGAGAGAGCTCTCTACTCTTGGCAGGTAAATGAATTGTTTGATACCGGAAAAACTATCTTATAAAACATGAAGGTATTTGACTTGCACAGTTTTTCATCATGGTTGTCAAAGCAGACTATGATTGATAAGTGTGCTTTTTTTGTCATAATAATTCGAGAAAACTAGAAAATTGTATGTATTTTATTGTTGATTTTCGCTTATTTGCATAATGAAGCTTAACAGTATGCTTGTTTTTTTTTGTTTGAACGCACTTATCGCAGGAACTATTTAAAAAAAATATTTGAAATATTATTTTTGCATTGATAGACAATTTGTCATCAGGCTTTTACCCTTAGGAGCAGAGCAAAAGGAAAAACTAGTCAGAAAGAAAACTTAGAGAAAACCAAGTAAGGGAGCGGTCGAGCGATGCGATAAGGGATGTCAGCAACGGAAAGAGTAGAGCAACATCTGCCAGGTCAGCTATTGCTATTATGATAAAACCAATGAGTTTGAATATATGCATAAAAAATAATTGCCTCATTTATGAAAAATTATCAATTAAAAAACGGCTTGACGGATTTGGCTGATTTTTTTTTGTCGTTTTCGACGTAATTATACAAAATCACAAAAACCTACTGTAACATCATATGGTAAAAACAATTTGTAAACGGTACTACAGAAAACAATCTTACAATTTTTATCTATTGTTTCAATGTAGGTAATGGTTACTTATCATGATTATTTTTAAACGAGAAGAAAAACGAGCGATACTTCTACTACTCAAATTTCAAATCAAGCCACGCAGTCGTAGATCCTTATTTAAAATCGCTAAGGTGACTTCACTGTATCATTGCAGCTGCAGCCTTCAACACCGTAATAGTTACCACAGCCTGTAACCATTAATTTCATTCATACAGCTATCGTGAAGAACGGTGCGCGGCAAGACGAGGGTAGAGCGCTCCCTACTAACCTATGTCTTAACAAACTGCAATTCGGGAGCTGTCCAGCCAATCATATATTCGGTCATGACGCCATGACTGTTTAGACGTTGTCGATAAATGAACTTAAGGACACTATGCCCTTAAACTGTACCTAGAGATGAGCCAACATTTGTTTTCTTGTCTCATATGGATTTATGTCATTTTTATTTAACTGCAATATGAAATTAAATGCATTGGAGATGCATGATGATATTATTGGATTATTTGATTCTATGGAACACAATCTATTTACTTGTAGGAATATATCGTTTCCTGATGAATCAACTGATAGACAGACCAACGCAGAGCTGACAGAGCCCAAACACTGATAACATGGAAATACTGCAAATACTGGTAACTCGCAGTTTTTTTAATACGTCATCATACTCGTACGTAGTAGGTTTTTACTAAGAAAGAATTAGAGCAAAAGCTTTTAAAATTATTCAAAAATCGTGGGTAAAACGATATTTTCTTAAAATAAATTTCTTATTTCCCAATATGTCGGGACAAATATAATTTTTTCCAAAAAGAATATAATCACTATTTGTTCTTTTGTTATTTTAATAAAACAGCTGTGAAAAGGCTTTTATATTTTTTAAGTATATAAAGATTTACACATATTAAATCACCGAATTATTTATAACATATTTGGTCATTTAAATCAAGGAAAAGGTGAAGTTATTACTAATTTTTTAAATATATCGCACATGTTGGCATTGTGCCATTTTGACATATTTACGAAGTAACAAATTAGAAATTAAAATCTAGAATTCCAAGAAGACAAGGATTGCAGGAGTTATCATGCCAAGCCAGGTGGACTACTGAACGCACAACTATTATTGATTCGCAAGAATTGGTAACAACGAGGTCTTTGGACCAGAGGGCGGTACTAATCTGCCTATCTTAATGAAATACCTACTAGTCGTTTATTGTTATTATACTTAATTGAGTACTTAATATTCCAGGGGAATTCTTTCCTTGAGAGAATAGGTATTTTTAAATCAATGTATGTAGTGCAAAGTATGGCAACACCTATCGGCGCGGCGCTACAGATCTCTTTGTAAATGCCGATAATCGAATAAAATAAGGTCAGTAGTTTTTTCTCTATCTTGTGCGTACAAGTTAAGTGTTCAGTGATATGTTTTTTATTACATTCCTACTATAACAAACTACAGTGATTTAGGCTCGATTGCACCAAAACGTCTGTTAAAGTAATTTACAAAAATACCTTTAACAATTATTATTGCTATAACAATTACAATTCAAGAATTTGAGTTGCACAGTCTTACAAGTTGACAATGCTATTTTTACGTGTTTTGCTAGGATAAAGGACTTGAATCCATGCCTTTCACAATTAATTAAAAAAATATTGTGCGAAGCTGCTAAAGCATAGCCAGAACAAAACAGTCCTTAATGTTTATTGTTTATGAGTCAATGTAGATTGGCAGTAACCGTGAGAAAAGACAAGGATGGCGCGATATGTAACTAAGCGTGCATGAGTAGTGCAGCTATATTGTAAATACTAGTGCTAGGTTCGGTTCGGTTATGTCTTTTTTTCCCCGAGCGGAGTGAGGGCAGCCCACAGAGGGGTGTTTTTAATACATACCAAGCAAACATTTTTAAAAAACCCACATAATTTTTTTTTATTTTTTCAAAAAAGTCATACAAAAAATATATTTTAAAAAAAAAAATCCATACCATAAAAACTTTGGCTGCCAAATTATGCATTCCATTTGTGTATAAGGGGATGCATCTTCATCCATTAAAATCATTTATACGCAAAAATGACGTGTGGCAGAGAAGTAAAAAATTACCGCAATGCTACCTAGATAATATCCAAAATACCAGGTAATTCAAATTTGTTGTTATTCACATAAATTACCTAATTTTATGATCATTTAGCGGTTTGTCAATTGTAACTTTAACTATAACCACTCATTGTCAGATGGTGCACTCCATTTTTTGCTTAACCGAGGATTTGAAAAGCCGTCGGCCTTTTGTTATCGTTATAGTTAGTTGGTGCAACCCAACCTTAGTGTTTTACAACATACATGTGTATAACGTAGAGCGGTACGTGACCAGCAGACCAGCATATCCCAAGATTACGTTGTTTTCTCACAGGCTTCACGAAACTGGGAGCTTTCTCAAACATGATAGCGAAGGAACAATTTGATGTATGTTCGACTTGTGAAGAAATCGGAGCAAAAATAAAGTCTTTCGCTTAATGGAAATGCAAAGAGAGTGGCAGTTGCGGGAAAAGTTATTCGTATTAAAGGTGCTCAAAAGTTTTATAATAAACAATAAGAAATGTAGACCCTGTGTCAGGAAAGAGAAGATGTAAGAGCTATCGTATTAGATTATATGCTGAATCTGCCGCTTCCTAAGATCCCTGTAAAAGAGATGTTTTATTTAAGAAAACTATGGCTTTATGCGTTTTGTGTACATGACTTGAAAACGAATTTAGCGGATTTCTATACTTATCATGAGGGTGGAGCTTAACGGGGCCCGGATGAAGTGTGTAGTTTACTGTGAAAAACGATCCATAATTTGGATCTCTACGTGAAAGAACTAGGTACACGTTTTTAGCGCCGATGCTTGCGTTGGACAAAATAGGAATAACACTTTTATAAGATTTTTGCTTTTGTTGCTATGCACCGATTTGAAAAGATATATTAATACTTTCCTGTTCGTGGATATTCCTTTTAACAGTGCGAAAGCAATTTTGGGGCAGCTATAAGGCTTAGGTATTAGGAGAAAGGAAAGCATTTATGTTCCCAATAAGTATAATAGTCTTATTTCGAAAGCTAAAAGGTTTATACCCTACAGTGATACCCATAACTTCAGAAGAGATTTTATAGCATAAACCGGCAAGTCATTAGATAAAATAACAACAAATAAGATCTTGCGAGATACAGAAATTTTAAATACAGTTCAAGTCAAAAAGAGTACTTAGTATGTTCAGAATTCATCGACGGTTTGGTTAAAGCTACATTTGTGCTTTAGAAACCTTCTGCAAATCCAGAAATACCAAAATCAAAGGCATATTCAACTAAAATATCCATTAATGTGAAAAAAAATTATGACTTACGAAAAAAACTTAATATTTTCCTGATTAATTTAAAGATATTAACGATGTTACTGTTCTCCAAAACTGCTGAAGTCGACGAATCATAGACAGTTTCAACTGATTTTTTCAACATTTCTAAAAAATAAATATAATTTTCTCATTCTGTTGTCTATTATTTAAATTATTACATAATAATTTGGAAGAAGGTTTTAAATCCAAGAAGTTTACATATGTATATATATAATATTACTACCGTATTATCAGTCAGTCCTATCAGTAAATAATCAGAATTAATATTCTCTTCATAACATTCATATATCACATGAGCCTAATTGAAAACAAAATTTTAAAAGGTTTTTTTTGATTATCTCCATTTCAAATTTTTGGGATTTATTTCCTTCTTCCAATTGGTGGTTCAATTATAGTTTAAAGAATAAAAACCTTCTTCAGAAATATTAAGTAACTTAAAAACTTTTTCTCGAGGGGCAAGAATTCATGTGACACAAAAATTATCACAAGCAATTTCTAAAGTAGTTTTAGATAATTTCAAGCAGGCTTGGGAACATTTATTTACTTTCCTTTCCCTAGTATTCTGCAAATTAGAAAAAATGTTGACGATAAATCATCTTTAACCAGCAAAATAAAGCAAAATTGCACTAGTTTCTCATCCATTGAATTCTGCAACATTTACAAAAAAAAACGATATTATAAAAACTGTAGAATCTAAACTAGGAGATGGTAATATAAAAGCAGCTGCACATATATTGTTCTCTAGCGACACCATCGCCTCTATGTACTAATGAGCCCTTCTTTCAAGTTTCTACCGATGATGTACTTAAAGGTGTTTTGTCCTTTTGCAGTGGTTCTGCTGGCGGAATAGATGCCTTCTCGCCACAACACTTAAAAGATCTGCTTTGTGGAGGTTGCGGTGAAGCTGGTGACAGTTTAGTGTCAAACCTCACAGCTTTAGTTAATTTGATTTTGAAAGGTGGGGTTAATCAGGACATTACAGACATTTTATACGATGCAAATTTGTTTGCACAAATGAAAAAAAGATGGCGGAATTAGGCCAATTACTGTAGCTATTACCTAGCAGCTTCTTACTGCCAAAATTTGTTCCTGGGAATTTTCAGAGAATTTAGGTAAGTATTTCTAACCTACGCAGTCAGGTTTTGGATCTAGAGGTGGGTGTGAAGCTGCAATCCATTCTTTAAGAACTTTTTAAAGAATAATTTAGCTGAGGGTAGATGTTCAAAATGCGCCTAATTCTGCTGACTGAAATAAAAAATAAAACATCCAATATTAATCATTTTATGTTATGGCACAGCATCAAAATTATTCTATAAACACAACTTCATCACCTGAAGTAGGTTGTCAACAGGGTGACCCACTGGGGCCTGCTAGTCTGCCTATTTAGTCTGATTATTCAATCTATTATTAACCAGTTGAATTCTTAATTTAATGTATGGTATTTAGACGACGAAATCTTAGGTGGCGATGCAATTACGCTTTTCAATGATTTTGTGTTGCTATCTCAAGAATTAAAAAAAGTTGGCTTACAACTAAATTATCCGAAATGAAAACTTTTTGTAACAGAAACTGTGTCTGTTAGAAAACAAGATATCATAGATAAATTTAGGTCAGTAGCGAGTAATATAAAAGTCATAAGTGAAAGCGACCTTCGCCTCCTAGGGTCTCCGATATTGCAAGAATCTTTTCCAAGTTTTATAGAAGAGAAAATGCAAATTTTTAGTTTAACTGCTGACCCTCTTTATAAATTAAATGTATATGTCGCATATTTCATTATTCGATAGTATCGTTTTGTTCCAAATTTTACATACTACCAGTTTACATAGTTCCAGTTACTTTTGGCAATTTCCAGACCTTTTAAAAATAATAGATGATACCATACAAACTATTTTGGCAAACATCTTTAATATAAATTTTGACGAAAGAACATGGTCTCAAGCCTCATCACCAATTAGATTAGGTGGTTTGGGTATCCGAAAAATTTCTATCCCGGCATTTCCTCGTTAATGGCATCTTATCTCGTTTTGAGGATAATTTCGAGTTTTTTTACATGTCTGAAGCTTGGTTAGCCAAATACAGAACTACCAACTAAATTGATTTCACAGAAGCAGTGGGATTGGCCGCTCTGTCAGCTGGTATAGATAACCTTCTTCAAACTTCGTCCAGTCTGTCAAAGCGGGCTCGTCTTCTTGCTGTTTTTCAGTTGGAATCAGGCCAATGAAGGTTACAAGCGTTACTCTCTAAAAATGTCCTATAAATGTTTCTTTTTTCCTTTTGAGGTACGGAACCTTAAAAGTAGGGAAACCCCCGAAAAATTGTGATTTTTCTTTGGTCATACACTTATTTGCCACGAAAATATATTTAAAAAAATAAAATTTCATATCAAATAAACGAGTGACAGTGTGAGTAGCTTAGAAACTCTCACTAAGTTTATCTTTTTTCTTTTTCCTGTTTCATCATCAGACCCTGACCATCAGAACGATTTGTAACCTATTCATTGACACCTTCCCAATAAGCGCAAACATAAAACTTCTGCTTTAAGTTGGTAAGGAGTTGAGCATCCTGCAGATTCTAGGTGATGTGCAGCAGGTCAGTAACCGGTATCATTAAAGTAATAGTATACCAAATTTCAAATCTATCAGACCTGTAGAAGTTGCTCAGATCCCTTTATCAAGTAGAAAAAAGCTTTAGTTTTGGGAGTTGGTTCATCTGTTTAGGAGCTGTGATGCCGCAGACTGGTACATCACACTCCAATCAGGAGTGTCACCAGTAATCTCCACACATTTTGTTACCGAAAACGCGAGACCCAAGTACTCCAGACTTTTTCGCAATAAGCTCCCGAATCAGATACACAGATTCACACGTTAAACATATAACACTATGTTTGCGTCGGGGATTAAAATGTTTTTTGGTCTTTAAATCCAGTTTTGTATAAATAAATAAATATGCGATTCAAATTTGGATTTTTATATAAAGTTTTTAAATTAATAATACAAATACTCGTACGGTAAAATACTCCTAAAGGATTTAATCTCCTACAAGTTTTGTCGTGGTAAACCAACATGTTTTATTATCTACACAAAATCCCGGTTTCCCATAAATTATTCTCTGTGATTGAAAGGGACGTGTAATGAAAAATGTGGCACGAGGTGAAGAAATATTGCTCTCACGTCCTTTTAATGTCACGCCTTATAGGATTTATTGTCAAGCTCAGCTCATTACAGCTGAAAATTAAGCCTATTAACAAAATGAACAACCATGTAGTGATTTTGTGTGTACAAAGTTTTCCGGGAATATTCCTAGTTCTTTTTTCCTTGTTTTTTTATTTTTATTTTTGAGGTTAGTGGATATAGTTATAGTTTATATAGTTTAATATATATTTTATATAATGCCTAAGAACCAGTTTTGGAACTAAAATAGACTTATTACGTACCTGACATGTGCCAAAAATACTAAAAAAAGGTCAAGTTTGTGCCAAACACATGTCAGCTTTGAGTTCCATAGCTTGTAGGTATTTAATTAGTAAGGAAAGGAATGTTTTTTTTTTGAGAATCGTTTAAATATAGAAAAATTAAATCACCTATAATCGCTCGCGCGAAAATCGATGGGTTTTCTACAACAACGACTATAGAGATAAAGAAAATGTTTGCAATAGCAAGGTATAGTTTATTCCCGTGAAATGCAGTAAAAGTTATTGCTGCGGTAATTATTCGGGATAAAAAGTAGTTTATGTTGTTTTCCGTAACTTCAACTTTGAACTTGGTTCTGAATTGTATGGACTGTAGCGCCGTAAACCTAGATTATTAAACTATCCTATTACTATCGTGTGTGTATACGACTTGTTTGGCTCACCAATTATAATTAGTATATTAATAAGTCAATATAAAATGGTAAAAGACACATACAGTGTTATTGCCCATCAGACTGTAAAACGAAAAGGAAAAAAAAGAAAATTTCCTTTCACTAAAAAACACCCTCCTTGCAAAGCTAAATCTTTCGTATTACAGGTTGTGATCTTGCGTATATTTTTTGCCAACTCAGACTTTCACACGACGTACCCCTTTAAACAGCCAGTGATTAATGATGTCTAAGTCAGATTACATCTTCGTCACGGTACTTTCATTTGACAGCATCTTTTTATATGGATCCCTTGCTTTAAATATTTTAAATAAGAAAGAAGTCGAACGCGTCGGAAAAAGAAGAACCTGGTTTTTAATTTTGATTACTGTGCTGTTATACGTATTCGCAACAGTGAGTGGTTTTAATTTTTATAACTCTACTATTTTGGTTTTTACCCGTTCGTCTAACTATTATGTCCAATTGGTTGTACCTTCGTACAACTGCATGGCCAGTTGGACCGCTGTCCCGAAATGATGATATTAAAGCTTTTAACCGACTTTAAAAAAGAAGGTTTGCAGATGAGGTGTTGATGAAAGTTTTATAATGAACTAATCATTATTCCTTTTTAACCGACTTTTTAAAGGATGGAAGTTGTTGTAGTTTAAAAAACGTCACGTGTAAGTCGGATTAGCGTACTGAGAGTTTAATACGGAATATAAATACCAAAGCTTTTTAACCAAGTTCAATTGTTTTTTTTCAATTCAACAGGGTTTTGCACTCAAGAGGAAGTTTTAAAAATTAAAAAAAAAAACAAATGATATCTTTTTGCCTTTTTTAAGAACATTTATTTTCATTAAAAAAAAACGATGGCAAATCTTAATCTCAAGACGGGAAATGTTTTATTAGGTCTCTAGCTACGGAAGATTATGCGAGAACATAATATTACGAACTTTTATTTATTTATTCATATATTTACAACGTGGGAACAATTTGTTGAACACTTGATTACGTCAATAAAACTAATATTTCACCTAAAAAAAAAAAAAAAATTTTTAGATTACTAAATATAAGTCATTTACATACAAAAATTAGTGAGATGTAAAAATAATTGATAAAAATAAAAACATACTCAAGTAAGAATTATTTTGAATTTTCATGTCGAAAATAAACAAATGAAACTGCTGTACAAAGGCATTGTCCTATAAATATATAAGCTTTTGTGTATATTTTAAAAATCGATGTGTCAATTTTCAGTTTGGTTAAAATCGCTTAAAAAACAAAAAAGTTAGTGCTTGGATTACCCTGGCCATCCTGGGTTTTGGGAAATGTCAGATTTTTCACCAGATCTTTCATCTCCACGGGATCATTCTGAGAGAACAACAATGTTAATGATTCAGTCACCGGTATTGAGCTTTATATATGTATAATAGATAGAATAGAATAGAAATTGAAATATAATTTTGATTACTGTACTATTTTATCTATTAAATGACCAAAATTTATTGACATATAAATAAAAAAGTGAGTTTGTTTGTTTGTCTATCGTTCAAGTCGCGAAGGAGGATCCAATGATGTTTAAATTTGGCACATGGATAGTTGAAACGATGGAGAAGGAGAGATAGGATTTATCCGGAAAAATTTAAAAGTTCCCCCAAGGAATAACTGTAACCCAATTCGTGTGTTCAATTTTCCTACTATAATGAAGGGTTTGCAGTAGGAATTCCACGCCGATAACCAATTTCAGGTCTTTATTTTTATATTGTATTTGTAATTTTATTTGTTTGTACTATTTATATCAATGATAAATTGAATTTTCACCTCTCCAGCACCAAAAGGGTGGTTTTGCTGATCAAAAACTAACTGAAAAACAACTCGATGGTGATGATTTAGAAACAAATTTATTTTAATGAAAAGCATAACTTCATTGCATTTTTTCATTGTTGACGTACATAATAATTTTGTTTCACAATACCTACTAATATAATTAATACCGTTAATTTTTTAAAAAATATGCTTTGTTTTCGATAAAACTGTCATAGAGTATATTTCTGAACGAACGTCTAATAAAAAAGAACGTGAATTGGCGCTAAATTAATCATTTATTTTAACCTTCGATTGTTTATTTTTGTATATATTAGATTTTTTTGAGAATGAGTGACACGAGTTACGAAGAATTAGAATAAGCCCACGGCTACTTTCTACCATCGCACCGCTCGCCATTGGCAGGGAATTCATTCTCACACTCTAGAACCGACATCGTCGCGTACAGTGCTGTTTCAGAGAAACTTCCTCCCGCGAACGCTTGGGTTGTGGAATGAGCTACCTTCTAAGGTTTTCTCTTTAAGGACTACACTACAGAATGGGGTTCTTTAAGAAAGAAGTTATTGGATTATTGAAGGGTCGGCAACGCCCGAGTGATGCCCCCGGTGTAACAAGCGTCCATAGGCCACGGTGGCCGCTTACCATTAGGCGGACCGTGTGCTGGTTTAGTATAAAAAAAAAACGATATTTCTTTAACACCGGAGAGCTTAGGCAACAAGTGCCTAATGCTGAGCCAAGGTTTTTCATCATAGAAGTCACGTGAAAAATATTTTAAAGCATACGAATTGTTCGACAATTGGCGACTCTCAAAAGGTGCTAATATCAAAAAGAATAGTTCGTACCTACCTATTGTTTATTTTTTGATAGGTACAAAGTATAGTAGGGAGTATTTGTAATTTTAAGTCTCATGCCTTTAAATCCTTCTCTGTGCTCAGATGTCTATATTAGAATTAGAATTCTAGACTACTTCGCTGGCTCGGGATTTAAAGTTGACACTCTTCACAAAAAACAACTTTGCCCACTTGTTAATAACTATTCAAATTCAAATTCAATATAATTTATTCAGTTTAGGCTACAATAATTGAGCACTTATGAATGTCACTACGCCATCGGTTCGTAAGTCTACAGGGCGGGAGAACTTGTACTGAGAAGAACCGGCAAGAAACTCAGCAAGGGCATTTCTTTTCTCTCTTTCCGTTACAGCGTCCAATTAAAATATTGGAAAATGCCCTCCCTATCATAAAAGGACACTTTCCATTACAAACATAAAAAAACATGAAATATAAAGCACAAGCACAACATAAAAAAGTATCTAATATAAACAAAAGACAGTTTATGTATTCATCACTAAGAAATAATCAATGTCTTACAGTATTAATAAGCAAAACAAAAAATAAAAGACTAAATACTAAGAATACAAAGAAGTTTGCAAGAGCAGACCAGCCTCCACAGGCGGCACTCGTTCACGAATATGACACATGAATCAGCCATCGCTTCGCTCAACCATGTTTTTATTGCCTGTCCTTGTATCTCCTGTGTATCTCTTTCTATTTCATTACTTTCCGTATGTGCTGAGGTGAAATTTGGTACAAAAACTACTTACGTCCTTCAGAGTAAATTATGAAAGTTTCTGTTTATTTGGTTCTAACATGATTTCCCGAAGGATAGGGCTTTTTTCCAAGCTTCAATTCTGTGTTTATTATTATCTTTCCTGGTGAGCGACAGCTTAGGTCCTCGGAAAGGAAAGTTCATCCCAGCTTCTAGGCACGGAATCTATCTCAGGAAAAATCAGATATATAACACAAAAGGGATTTTGTGAGAGACAAATACCGAAACTCAGTGTATTCTAAATTCTACGCGAGTCCTCATATTATTTTGCCTAACTTTTTCCCGCAAGAAATAGGTATAATATTTTTTAATAAACTAGCTCTTACTGCACTGCTTTTGGGTTCATAATGCAGCTAATAAAACACGTATGTTTCTACTTTACCATTACTGTACTAGTTCGTGCTGGCACATTTTTAGGGTTCCGTATCCGTGCCAATGGAACTCTGTAATAGCCTACGCTGTTTGTCCGTCTGTATTCCGTCCGTCAGACCATTGAGTCAATCTATATTTAAAACCGTTAAAAGATAAAAGCCTAAAATTTTCACATTATATGTGTTCATATGGTTCATTTTCCAAAACATACTACAAATAAGGAAAATAAAAATTTAAGAGGGGTCCGCATTTAAGAAACGTGTTTTTGTTGTGTTTCCATTATGGTAAAAACAGTAATACATAAGAGCTTCAAACTTAAAATTATTATAGTGTAACAATGACCTTCTAAGTGTTAGGTGTATACTACAACAAAAAATCGGACACGTGCTTTCGTGCAAGGGGTATGCACGGAACCCTCGGTGCGCGTGTCCGACACCCACTTAGCCGGTTTTCTTATCTCATCGAAATATAAAAAATGCTTGCGTTCGCTAGTAAGTGCGTTAACTTAAATGAATGACAGGTGTGTACTCGCGTAAAAAAAGATGCACTCGTCATTTTTCTAAAATAATTATGCAAGCAAAATGTTTTATTGTTTTGTTTATTTTTACGCACAATAGCTGAAAAATGTCTTATGAAACGCGTGATCTATATGGTCATTACACACTCGGCTTAGTTAGGAATTTACGAGTAGCTCACTTGTATCATAATATACCTACTATTGTACAAAAACATTTCAATTATAATAAAATTACACAAAGAGCTTGTCAGCGATAACAGCATTTATTGCGCTTTTATATGTATCTACTTGCATTATGTCTTATCTGCTGTTACTATTTATGTAATAACTCTTAGTTTTAGTCTAAGATAAAGTTCATTTGTTTGTTTTTGTGTATTGTCCAAATAAAACATTTTAGGTAACTTTTACAGCAACGATTTTGAATGCAAATAAAACATAAGAGCAAAGGCATCCAAACAGTCACAAAATTGAAAGGATTACTCTAGATACGGGGATGAAAAATCGATCATACGACTTTAAAAACTGCCGAAAAAAATGCAAAGTTAAGAAGTTAAAATGTAAAACACAGGATATGTAAGAATGTTTCACTCATTTTATAAGCTAATGATAGAGCTCGTGAACGAATTAAATTCGTGTATCAGAAATGGTTTGCGAAGTGAAGCAACATCGGGCAAGGTCAGCCACTGGATTTAGACTGGCCATTTTTCTAAGCTCCTTCTTCATTTGGAGGGCAAATAAGAAGGAGGATCTAAGAAGAGGTATGTGCACCTTCAGTAAAGATAAACAACGACTAATGTAAGTTGGGTAATATATCTGCGTAAAGGACTCATACTTCTTTGGGTAAGCGTACGGAATTAAAGGTAATTGATAGCATGTTTTGACAGCTAAAAGCTCTTGGCATCTTGTGTCGCTCACAAAATTTAATTAATTTATATGAACTATGACTTGCGACGTTACTTTTGAAAAACGTAATATTAAAGATGAGGATTTTGATAAAAAAAAATTAAAACTGCCATTAAATGACTCTCCGTCAGGGACCCATAACTACCTACTTACTATAACTAGGCACTGCAACTGCTTGTCACAACTCGCTAGCGGTTTGTTGGCTAAGGAGGCACTACGGGCCTACCGCTACTCTTACCGCAGTAAGATTTGAGGATCTTGTCAGGATGTGGGAATCTAACAAAATTAGAACTTTTATGTGTTTCACTCCTGGACTTCAGACATCATTGATTTATCGCTCGTTCATCATATTTTCCCTCCCCATAAGGATAAAGGAGTCATCATCATTGAATATTTAATTATTGATATAAAATCATAAAAAATATCTATTTTTCTATATTTTTCACTCGACGTGTCTTCGTTTTTTTTCCAATAGTTTTGATATGAAAAACACTCCTTTTTCCTTATAAAAGTGACCTAACCATAGATACGTGGAAGTTTAATAATATTAAGATTGTATCTCTTCCACATCCCCTAAATACCTATCAGGTATCCCCGACATGTTACAGTACCTACTGCCATAAAATAGCAAATGTTATTATAAAGATTTTTAATTTATGACAAACTTATAATAATATAAAACAATCACGCAGTGGCAAGTACGAGAAAACTGGCTAGAAACATCCATTATAAAAGAATAGAGCCATAATATGTACTTAAATCCCTCACAACTACGTGACTACATGCTTGGGTGAAATATAATATTAAAACTAAGCTCTGCAAGGCTCAACAAAATCGTTCACAAAGTATACATCTGACCGTGACAGCTTAGCCGAAAAATAATGAATGTTTTTAAAAATAGTTGATTGCACAACAAGTGAAAAAAGGTCTATAGTGAAATATTGTTTTTCTATTACCGTCAGTAAATTAATAAAAATTTACATATCATACTCGAAATTAGTTTTCAAAATTGTACTTTTTAAACTCCGGTGCGAAATGACTTATACATATAATATATATATGATAAGTTGGAAGGTAGGTAGATCGGTCATTTATTTCTCATTGAAAATAACATTACGCTATTAACATATTACATAATCAATTCACAAAAAGATCATCAAGTATAAAAATTATAATAACAAAAGAAAAATAAAAAGGCTTAGAAATATTCTAAGATAAAATGTCAAAGATTAAAAATTAACATATAAATAGATCAATATTTAGTTAAAGATTGAAAAATGTCAAAATTATAAACAAACATAAATAAAAGTTAATAGTCAATAAAAATATCAAAACAAAAACAAACGAATACAATAAAATGTCAAACAAATATCAAAAATGTAAAACGTGTTCACGTCAGTACAGTACCATTGAGCCAGTAAAGCTCTTTTAGAGTTCTTTATTTAGGTCGACGGGCAGGTGCTCATAGTAAACTGGGCCTATGACTTTTATCCAGCAGCGCCAGCCGTCGTATGTGTATATGTGTGTATGTATGTATTTATGCATGTCTGAATATATGTATGAATGTTAGGCACCGTTCAACTTAAGGCACAGTACCAGTTTCTTCAAAATCGGTTCAGTCGTTTTCAGGATTGTTAAGTGTGTACCGATCACCAGAAAATCATTGGTTTAACAACGCAATTCTTAGCAGAAGTTATTGTGTGTTTGTTACCCGATAGCTTCGCAGTTTTATATTACTACTACAGTGGTAAGCAGGGGCATTACTTTACTAGTACTTACAATAGTTTTTTTGTAGTAGTTTTACTAGTAAATAATGCATTGGCGAACCTTAAAAATTCAAACCACTTACATTGTAAAGAACCCCATACTTTTTAATTAATAAGGGTGATACCCTGATTATGCCTCTAAATATCCAAATACCAACAAAACATTTAAAAAATTACACCGCCTCCAAAAAATACAATATGGTAATACTGATTCGATGATTGACAGATGTAAGATGTGAACTAACTTTAAATATATATGACTAATCTAAAAAATATGTGACTTTAAATTTCTAATTATGGTTTATGACACAAGAAGAACATTATTATATATTTGAGAAGCACTTAATAGAATGTAATTCGTGTGTTTCAAGTTCTACATTCACCGCTGTCAGAGTACGTTGTGATTAATGACTGTATGTTATTGTTTGTTAAAGACAGGATTTTCATTAATTGAGTTGTTTTTTTTACTGTTGGTGTACTGGCCTACACTCAAAAACCTTTAGCGAGAGAGATTTGAAGATTTGAGAAAATTAATAGACTTCAAATACGTCGTTTACAGATAGACTCTTGGGACACTTCCTCTTCAGACTTTTGGGAAACAAAATTTACTAATATTGTTTAAATTATTTGTTACGAATTTTTTCAAATAATAACAACAACCGATCAAGTAATTAGGACGGTTGGAGGGAGTAGTAGGGGTTGTTCATATAACGGCAGCAGCAGCTGTTTAACGTCATTTGGAGAAGGTATAGCGCACGACCAGCTTGCGTCTCCTGAAGATGCCTCGTGTTGAGGCGAAACACGTGTCGAGTTTTGTTATCAATTTAGTAGTGTAGTGCTACTGAAGTAATAATATTTTATCATAATAATATTGTTTATTTATTTAAAAAAAACTCTCAAGTGCGAGTCAGACTCGTGCACCGTGAGTTCCGTACCACCTTTTACGATATTTACAAACACAATCAACAACAAAGAACCAGCTACGTGTGAGTCTGGCTCGCCCACCGAGGGTTCCGTACAAACTTATTATATGTAGATAGTTCTTCCACCACGAGATCAAGTCTCACAGGTTTAAGCCATAATTATCAGGTTTGGGGATTTTTTCTATATTTTTGAAGTGAAAACGTTGTGCACTTTTTTTGGTATGGGTAAAAATTTATAAACTCGCGTCAGGTCACGTGTCCTGATCGTGAAAATTCGTAAGACGGATGGAGAGTAGACAGCTGGCGCGGCGTAGGAGAGGGAGTATCCCCCTCTCTTTCTACGGCGCGGCGAAAATGTATGCCTGCGCCTGCTGTTTCGTTTAGGCGGCGCAGGGCGCTTGCGCGAATGGTCGTGTGTGTTTATGTTACAGCGTGCTACGCGCATCCATGGATGGTGACAGCTGATGGCTCGACCGTCTTTGTAGTGGCCATACTGCTGTGTATTCGTAAAATTCGTGTACATAAAGTGTTTAAAATATGGAAATTGAACAAAGTGCATCTTTGTCTTTGTAAAATACGGAAACCGTAATGCCACGCCTATTATAATTTTTATTTTTAGTATTCGCGATTATGAGTAGTACAGGGAGGTTGGATATGGAATTTTAATTCTATGACAGATTGCGAAAAATCTACTACGTCAAAAAAGTAAAAAAACAAACATTATTATTTCTTGACAATGTCAAAGACATGTCTTGTGAGTGTTAAGCGCGAATCGTGTGTAAAGGTTTTCACTTCTGCCGGCACTCCCGGTGTGCAACTTTTTTATATCACATCTTGCTTCTTGCCAAATTTAATAATTCTAGGTCAGCGGGAAGTACCCCATAGACTTATTTATATGTGTTACAATATGCGACAAAAATGATCGTATTTTGGGCACATTTTTTATTGCATTGATTTTTTACAATTTAAAGTGACTATATAGTATTTGATACTTATTTAAACTTGATTCCTTTACGCGTTCCTGAGAACAAGGATCTTGACAGACAGACAGACAATGTTGCTTAACCTCGGCTATCGTTTCCAATAATTTCATTTAATTTAAACAAATGTGTAACTATTTATTTTAATTATCAAGACTATGTGCCCAATGTGGCGCTTATATTGTTATATAAAATGGTAATGCTCAAGCCCGTCCCACAGTTATTTTTTCTTCTCTTGACTGGTTAGTCGCTATGGAGCGTTTCTCAGGAGCGGATCGCGCGTTGTGCGTACGCGAATTTTATAAATATGGTAATTCTGCGACTAAAGCGTTAAAAGATTTCTCCAATATTCAAGGTTTTCGTCACCTAAATAATGCCAATGCCAAGCATTCCTATTATTTGGAAATGGATGGGTTTGAGGAGACCGGTTCAACACTAGATAAATCAAAACCCGGTCTGTCTGTCTGTCTGACATGGGCTACTTGGAAACGTCAAGCGTGAGTCGGTTATTTTTCTGGCAAGACAACGTCTGCCGGGTCCGCTATATTATAAAAGGACGTATGCTATTTTCATCCCGGAAAGTTACAAAAGTTCCCGCGGCAGTAACTATAATCGAAATCCACGAACGAACCATAGCTGCAGCCATAGCTTGCTATAACAAACTTTAGTATAATCAAAGAGTTGCCGTAAGAATCCCACGCCGATAACCAAATTTAGGGCGGGCGGAGCCGCTTGCAAAAGCTAGTAATTAATAAACATTTTTTCGACAAACGGTTTATTGTTTTCAACCGCTTTTTTACATATAAACTTTCTTTTGAGACACTTTGTACTTGTTTCAGCATTTATAAAAGCTAAGTCATGTTAAAGTTTGAAGAAAGCTTAAATATAAAATTGAAAACCTTTTATTTTATCTCGTTAATCTCCTCAATTGAACTTCTCAAAAAACTCTTTTATCTGATATTATGTATGTAATTTTCTTTGTTAAAGTTGTCAGCGTACTGTTTTGTTAAGCCTTGAGCTCTTTTGTTAAAAGCTTCCATTAACTTTAGAGTTTTTCTCAAGTCAATAAGAGAATATCAAAAGTTAAGGCGCTTAAAGCACACATATTACAATACAATCAGCTTCATAATGGTTATTTTTTATTGTTATTTCACATTTTTGAATTGGTTTTCTCGATAGTATAAATGCCTTAAGGCACTTCGGAGGTGAAAAGGTAAAAAAATCTTTATTACGCTTTTTCGGTAAAGTAATTTCAACTTCCAAAGTTCAACCAGAACTAAATTACAGTCATTGTCTGCAAGTTGCTCGTTGTTGGAAAATTAATGTTTTGTTTTGAAGTTAGAGCATTGTTATTGCACTTTTAAAATTTAATTCTAAAAAGAACTAAAACTGTTTTACTCAAATGTTTTTTTTTTAATCTACAGTTTATTTTTGGTTTAATGTATTTATTTTGTTAAAATATACATGTTTTAAAAGTATAAATCAGCTAAACTACACAGTATAACTTTGTGAAATTGTCCACTATAATTTAAATATTTCAGAATTTCGTAATCAAACAAATACCCAGGTATGTTACAAATATTATTGTTAAATACTGTTACAAACAAAGTCATTTATTTATATTAAGTATATTTGTTTTTAATCCGTAACTAATAAAAAATATATAAATCAACATTAATAACTAAATAATATGTAAAAATTACGTCACTTCGTTAGTGTCCCCAAGATGCTGGCGGAATTTCTTATTTGAATGCCGACTCTCTTATATTTTTTGATTTTTAGAACTTCGGCAACTGCATCGGCTTTTGTGGTTGTTCACTGTACATGGAACTATGTCAAAGTATCCCAAACTAAAGCAAGTGTCTTCCGCCAAGGCACAACTGTCATCCCGTCCGGTCTCCCCCATAGGTCTAAACTAAAAAAAATACGTTCTTTAAAATCAATCTACCTAAGACTATAAATATTTCACACATTTTGTATTATTTTTATTCACTTCTCGGTGTTTGTAGTTTTGCAAAGACCGATTTTTGGAATTCCTTTGTCATATTCATCATCTCCTACACGGAAACTTATTATTAAGCGGATCGTGTTCGTCAGCACAGTACTAGTATTGTTATTAGGGATGGGCTGACAGTCAATGGCCTGCCTCCACGTCACCAGCCTGGCACGCTGCACCCCGGTAGACTCATTTATTATTTTTTATGTAATAAGTCACAGTTTATTGACTTAGTTCCTTTGAATATGAAGTTTACTGGGATTTTTTATGCGGGCAACATTTCTCATGCAGTTGCTGACACTGCTATTCCGAGTAGTGGGCCAAATTGAAATCGGTCAAAATAGGTGTAAGTACATTTATTGACGAAACTAAAGTAATAGTGCTACAGTTTTATTTCAAGAAATTTTCACTTTTATATTTTACTTTTAGTATTTAGAAAACTTTAAATGGCAATGATAGAATTAATTAAATGCCCGAAAATTTGAAACAAAGGACCAGAAGTAGCAAAAATAGATCTAGATATTAAGGATAAATACTACAACTTATGAGCCTATTGCCATTCATATTGTGATATACCCTAGACGTACCTAGAAGGTATTAATTCGACATTGCGAGTATTAGGGTAATTTGAATAGATGAAATGAATGAAATTATTTATTTAAATAGACGCGAAGTCCAAGCATCATTAAGGACCATTACAAAATATGTAACTTCCACTGAAAAGCCTACAGAAGAAACGAATATATCTTTAACCAAAATAATTGTTTATTGATCTAACTTTACTATCCAGTAGGTAACTAAATCTAACTAAAAGTCCACTACAGTGGAGCCGCGCAAAGCGTTGAATCGACCTGCATTTATTCCGTGTGCGTCCATTAGAGCTGTACTTTCGACTCATTCGGCGGCAGGTGCCTCGGCTCGGGCTTGGCACGACTGTAATGGACGCAATTTCATAGTTTTTTTTTAGGGTATTCATAGGATATTGCGATTCAGCACGACTCGACTCGGAAAGCTTAGTGGACGTTTGCTTAAACTGTATTTAATTACCAGGTTTTATGAAGTCTTTTTTGTTTATTTTAAGTCCGTTATAAATTATGCAAACGATTTATAACCAACTTTCCGATGAGCTGAATAGTTGAAACTTTAAACATAGCTTGGAATCCGATGAAAATGTAATATTATTAAATAGTTTGCTTGCTAAGGTTTCATTGAATTTTAAAAGAAATTTCAATAAAGAATCTCAAAAAAATAGTTACATTCTTTCAAGTCTATTATATGCATGATTCTTTCTTTGCATTAACAAATAAATATAACAATATTAAATAACAAAATCATTATAATATACAATTTTTTTTAAAAAATGGTCCATTTATGTGTTAACGTTGTGCGCATCTAATTATAAAAAATATTTTCTGCTTGTTTGTCCATTCAATGTAGTATATTAAAAAAAAATCTTTTTTATATATTTTTTATTACCTTCTTTAAACTGTAAAAGTTTATTATGAGACGTATTGTTAATAGACACATAGAAATCACCAGTAATAAGCTTTCTACATAGCTTATGTATATAATTATATGTAATCTACTTGTAGATACAGTTTTTCATTTATGGTTGTCAAAGTACATTATGATTGATAACTCTGCGTTATTCTTGTGACAGTAATAAAAGTAAACAACGAAATGGTATTTCCATTATCCTCGACGTATTTGTTTTTATTTTGTTTCATCTTATATGAATTAACGCTATTTAGTCAAGGCTGGTGTATTGTTATTAGTTTGTTGACTTTCATTAGTAAAAAATATTTTCTTAAAGCTATTTATGTCTATTTTTACAAAGGATAATTCATATTTTATTACCATAAATTACAAAATTAACAAGGATAACCGATAAACAATACTTTCGCTGATGAATTTTTTTATAAATAAATAATGATATACTAAAATATTTTTTAAAAACTAAAAACTAAAATATTTGTAACAGAATTATTGATAAGCATATAGGTAGGTATGTTACATATATCCTTGAGGATATTCTAGCGACAAAAATGGTATTAAGTCATGCAAGACAAATTAGTCTTAAATCTTTAGTGTATGTGTGTGTAGCTATTAGATCTTATAATGTTATATAAAGACCTACTGATGATAATATATTTCTTTTTCCCGTGTAAACAAGACATTTTGTCAATAAAGTTATTAAACATAACAATTACAGTTTGTGAATGTTAACAAAGTTAATAATTTTGCCACCACAAATGTATTGATTTTTCATTATAACTTGCGTTATTAAATTTTCAGTGAGGTCGTTGTAACTGAAAGTTCACCCTCTGACACTGGGGCGTGATTTTGTGATATCTAGTAATTAGTAACAAGGGGCATGAGAGGTGTCTTTTAGTTTCGCCATGTACTCTGCCTGTCCGTGGGTTAGTCTAAAAACTTTTATGACTAGAAATATGCGATTTAAAATCAAATCAAATCAAACAATATTTATTTAAGTAGGTTTCTGAGAACACTTTAAAATCGTCAATAAAATCTAAAGAATGATAATTTATACCAATAATAGCCGGCAAGAAGTTTTTAGCTAACAAGCATAAATACATTCAGTATTGAATTACTTATTCAATTAGTTAGTAAGCTAATAAAAACCAAAGTTATTGATACAAATGATTTTTTTTTATTGTTTTTATGTAGCATACGGGGCGCACTATGTGAAGCGACAAATATCGTCATTGGTGTAAAGGAATTCCGATATTTAAGAGAGCTAATTTTTAGTGTATTCTATTATGTTAAACCCTGCATAAAAATACGATAAAACATTTATTTCGATACACTTGAATATTTTCATTGCAGGTAACAACTGAAAACCAAAATAACATTTTAACTTAAACGTCGACGAATAATAAATAGCTCGTACGAAGTTGAGCTACGACATTGTTTTGGACACAATAATTTTCATTTGCCTACTCTGAATTCAGAATATACTACCACATAAACATTTGAATTGCAAATTATATTGTATACTATTCTCAAACAGAGTCCTCGGTAATTACCTTTAGATTGTTTGCCTTATAACTAGCTCAGTTATCAATTGCTAGTGTGTGTTTAGTAGTGTATATTCCGGTTGGTTTCGATAAATTAAACAATCGACTTTTGATTGAGTGTAGTGGTCCCTTGTGATTCCCAAACTTGTAGCACCAAAGATTGCTTCTTGCTATAAACGGATCGATCATCCTCCTTATTTATTGGTCACGTACAGTGCGGTTTCAGAGAAACTTCCTCCCGCGAACGCTTAAGTTATGGAATGAGCTCCCTGCCAAGGTTTTCTGTAAGGACTACAGTATGGAGTTCTTCAAGAAAGAAGTTATTAGATTTCTGAAGGGTCGGTAACGCGCAAGTGATACCCAAGCAAGCGTCTATAGGCTACGGTGACTGCTTACCATCAGGCGGACCGTAAGCTTGTTTGCCACCTTAGTGGTATAAAAAAAAAAAAAAAAAATTAACTCTGGATTTAAATACGAGTACGAAGTGAATGGGAATGAGCAATGGGATGGAGTAATTTTTACTGTCTCAGGTCTCTTAATCTACCACTAATTACTTTAAAGCTGGTAATTAATGACTTATGGGAAATATATGAATCACCTTTGTCCTGACAGACTGCGTTGCGGCGATAGGCTTACCACCAGTCACGCAGGGCTAAATTAGTTGGTGTCACGAAGCTGTTCCCTACATTAGAGTGTAGGTGTGTGTCCAGTCACTAGTTACCTCTTCTGAGGATAAAAACGTTCACCTGAGGAAAAATAAAGTACGTATAGTGGATACGTAAATATGTTTGAACCTAAGCAGTTTGCGAAATTCTAATTAGCCTGAGCCTATGGCTTATGAGATATGGCCTGCCTTGTGCCACTTCAGCTTGCAAATTTTTTCGCCATGTATTTATAATCTTTTGATTTTAGGATTCTATAGATATGTATGTAGTAAAAACCGTACCCTTGTAGTTTCCTATCCTTCCTTTCTTATCATTTGTCTGCTGAATGAATATATGGTATGCTCATGGGGCTGCCTCGTAATTGTAGTGCCTCAAGTATATTCGCGGAGGCACGCACCAACTATTTTTATGCAACACCCAAAAATGCAAAACCCAAAAAGACCCCAGATGCCAATGGGATCTCGAATAGGATCTTAAAACTTGTCACCACTCAGCTCCTCCTTCTATTGGTCAGTATCTTCATTCAATGCGGCCATGGCAAATTGCGTCTTTCCCGATGTTTTGAAAGCTGTTCAATCTCGATGTACTGGACAATCTTGTACTCAACCTACGCGATTTCCTTAGGGATCATAGATTTCGCTACCTCGTAGAAGGAAGTCATTTTTCTCCTCACCCTACTAGCGCAGGTGTCCCCCAGAGCTCCGTGCTTTTCCCACTGCTCTACTCATTGTTTACCAATGACGTACCTCGTACCTCCAGTCCACAGTCAACGCCTTAGGGGATTGGTTCCGGAAGTGGAGAATCGAATCGAGGAAATCCCTAAGAAAAGTGTAGCAATATACTTTGCCCGCGGTTAAGAATTGCAAAAGCCCACGAGGCAACTCACCCCAGTCCACCTTTACGGCCAACTCAGCCCTGGGTAAATAAAGATCAAACATCTAGGAGTCTCTTTAGAATCCCGTCTTAACTTTAGAGCTCACAATAAAAGACTAAAAGATCAAGCGACCTTCGTACTAGGTCGTCCTTAGCCGATGTTATACAAGAAAAGCAAACTGTATCTTAGAAATATATATTTATAGGCTTATACTCACTCACGGCGTAGTGTTGGTCAAACAAAAACTATTTCCTTGCAAGTCTTGCAAAATCGCTTTATGACACGTGCAGTAGGCGCCCCATACTACATGTGAAAATTCTATCTCCTTATCGATTTCGAGCTACTGACCAGCCTTTATCAAAACGTCAAAACGCTTTTTTGAGAAGGTAGCCCTCCACCCCAATCCCCCTTTTTTTTTGAGTCTCCTTCCTTCAGAGTCTCGCCCCAAAAAGCCCGGTGAAGCAGTAATGGCTGCAACAGCCAACTGCATAGACAGTTCAGAAAAAAAAAAAAAAACGACGAAGAATACGCCACCGCTGGCGGGGATGGAGCTTTATGCAGATCATTAAATTACGATTCACCAGGTATACTAGATTTACTAATATTCATAAAAGATTGACTAGTGAGATTTAATAATAACGAAAAGCGAGTGTTAAAGAGTTTCTTGCCGTTCCTTCTCTTAAGAACGCCTTTGTTTTTTTCGAAACGGCGGTAAATTTAGCAGATTTAGTTTTAACGGCTGTTGCCCAAGCCGAGATTCGTTGCCAGGACACCCTTGTGTTAAGTTCCCCAACAGAATGCAGGCAGCACCGCTGCAAAATTAAGTCCGCGTGTAATCGTAAAGGCCATCTGCGGTTAACAACAGTAGCTAGTGTTAGAAAAAAAAAAGAAAAAAAACTTAAATATTAGAACGCGTTATATAGATTTTCCGTCCTGTCGTATATATAAGAAAGTTTCATTTTTACCCTGCTTAGCAGCGTTAGTAATGAAACTTATCCGCAAAGACGCACTTTCAACTGTACAATTAGATATACATGAAGGTTTTTTCAAGCCGGTGTAGTGTAATAGTAAATTGTATACCGATTTGTGAAAGTGACTGATGACTGAGGTGTCGTTTGAGTACATAAGCGGAGCTGAGGGCCCTTAATACACACGAGGTAGGAATTGCATTTTATCCTGAGTGATACATATTCAAATTCAAATTCAATATAATTTATTCAGTTTAGGCTACAATAATTGAGCACTTATGAATGTCACTACGCCATCGGTTCGTAAGTCTACAGGGCGGGAGACCTTGTACTGAGAAGAACCGGCAAGAAACTCAGCAAGGGCATTTCTTTTCTCCCTTTCTCTTACAGCGTCCAATTCAAATATTGGAAAATGCCCTCCCTATCATAAAAGGACACTTTCCATTACAAACATAAAAAAAACATGAAATATAAAGCACAAGCACAACATAAAAAGTATCTAATATAAACAAAAGACAGTTTATGAATTCATCACTAAGAAATAATCAATGTCTTACAGTATTAATAAACAAAACAAAAAAGTAAGACTAAATACTAAGAATACAAAGAGGTTTGCAAGAGCAGACCAGCCTCTCTAGTGCTTTATACTACTACACCCACAATAATAATAAAATATAATAAATTGAATTAGAATGTATAAGATGTTTAATTTAAAATTTATATTACAATTTTTGCAGTTGTTGAAAGAAATTTTATTACGCTTTGAATGTTAAAACATCAAAATTTGTTCTAAATGAAATAAAAAATCGGCCAAGTGCGAGTCGGACTCGCGCACGAAGGGTTTCGTGCCATTATCTATAAAAATGGCAAAAAAATCACGTCTGTTGTATGGGAGCCCCTTAAATATTTATTTTATTCTGTTTTTTATTGTTTGTTGCTATAGCGGCAACATAAATACATTTTCTGTGAAAATTTCAACAGTCTAGCTATCATGGTTCATGAAATATAGCCTGGTGACAGACAGACGGACGGACGGACAGCGGAGCCTTCCGCTAATTACGCTTCGGGTACGGAACCGTTTCCGTTCTATTATATATATTAGAAAGTTTCACTCTATTCCCACCTAGCAGGTCAGTAATAACACATCTTCAACAAAACTACTTTCAACTAATCTCTTAGATATGCATAAAGGTGATTTCCGAGCAGATGTAGTGCGAAATGTATTTAAGCTTTCACTTCATTGTATATAACATATTAACTACCCCTAAAAAAATTATATAATTTGTCATACATAACAAATATATATATGGCGGTTCAGAAAATACAACGGATATCGATTGTAATAACATTTAAATACACGGTATTTTGCATATTTTACATACATTAGAATCATTGCAAAGACGGCAGAATAACAAGTTTGTAACATATGGACGGACATGACAATTTTATAAGGGATCTATTTTTGCCATATGGATACGAAACTCTACAAACTAAATAATTATTTTATGATGAATCCGTACTTTGTATTGAGTAGTGATAGTAACAGAGTGATTATAACAGAATTTACATAAATTTATTATTGGCTGCGAGTTAACATATGGGGCTTGAATTAAATATTACACATGGGCTGTCGAGTATTGTGTAGGTACTTAATTAAATTTTGAGATGTAATTAAAACTGGCCCAGTCTAAACCAAGCTCTGTACATTTCAAACTTTGTAAAATTAGGCAAAATAAAGTAACAGTCTGCAAAATGGTGCGTATGCTTAAGTAACATGGAAATAAATATTTAAATTTAATGAACCAGAAAATACGTCGCGCCCCGCTTGACAGGTTTGAATTTCGTAGTAATTTTGTTTTATTACCTATATTATTTGTATTATATTTTCACAATGTGTAGTACTTATTGCATATCATGAAAATATATGTTTATATGTAAAAAGTATGTAACGAGTTGGGTTTTTGTGTACTGAGTTTCTAAAACAAAATAGTACATTATGATACAAGTGACCTAAGCTGTTCAGTACAGACGAGGTTTTGGGTTGTAAGGCGAGGGCGTAATGCAGCCGAGTTTGTATTGAGCAGAGCTTATGAGTGTCATACGACTGTTTCAACACACTTGCAGGACGCTTAAATTTATATCTCTTTGTCTAATTCCATATTCCATTCCAAACAAGTTCCATATTTTATTACTATCTCAAATATGACCTTTACTTGTTAAAGATGGTAACTTACGAGGATAGATAAGTATAAATACTTTAGCTAAGTAGGATACACTAGAGAACAGACTCTTTTCACGAACCTCTTTAGTCCGGCGTAGTGTATAGTGTATCTTACTTTTTTATATACCTTTAGTATATAGTTTTTATACCCGAAGAGTAATACTGTGTAGAAACCCCCCCCCAGTGTATAAAAATAATAAAATTATAAATTTGAACTCACGTGGAGTATACCGACATACTCGCCAATTTGAATACGTGAAGGCATGTGTAATCCTAACATATTATTGTTGCCTTTATTATTATTAAACATTAATGATATTTTGTAACCGTTATTAATGTTATTATTAAAGAAAGCTATGCAGAGAATTAATATTATTATTTGGCTGTGATCGTCTAATGGCGTAATCGTCTATTTGGACCCCTCGTTGTGACCGATAATAACCCCAGATCCTAAGAGGTATGGATTCAATCAGTCCCAGGTGTGAAAGAACAAAATCAAAACCCTAATTTTACATTATACCTACATTAAAAGCAATGGCCTATAACTAATCCTTAACCGCAGAACCACTAAGTCCTGATTAGCATTAGACCAGAATTTAAATTACTAAATGCGAGTTTCAGATTAAAATATATGCGATTTATTATCCTAACGTAGTCGAAGTACCCTAGCCTAAGTCACCCTATTCACCAGCCTAGCTACCTCCTTACAACTCTGAACATGTCTCGTAATAACACGGTTACCCCTCGAACACGATAGGCCTTGAAGTTATAACGACTATGACCGCATACCCCTTAAGTGAAGTCGTAATCCTATAGTAATTTATGAAATCGCCTTAAAGGAGAACTCTTAAACGGTAAGTAGTCCATCGATACACTAGTTATCTTGCCCTTAAGTAAACTTGTAACCTCATAGTAATGTAGGAAAATCACCTTAAAAGGAAGAACCCTTAGACATATGAAAGTACTAACCACTAATAAACTCACTGGCTTCCCCTTAACTAAAGTTATACACTTATAATATAACGAAATCATTTAAGAGACAGACAGACCTATTTAATAACTAAATAAATTATTAGCAGGTACGCTATTGATCCCTTAATTAACCTATAACCTACACAACTAACCTGTCACCAGTTCTCTAGCTTGCGCTTAAGTGAAGGTCGGAACTAATAACAACATATATAAGGCATTAGGGAGACAAGCGGACCTATTAAGTACATAGATAAATTATTAGCAGACTAGCTATCGATCTCTTAAGCGAAGTTATAAAACTGTAATGTAATATGAAAGGTCACCATACGGATGAACTAACAGATTGAATATATATATAGATAAAACACGAATATACTCGCGGCCTGGCCCTTACGTAAATTACACAACCCTCTTAATAACACTTAAGAATGCACCACAGACTGACCGATAAGTTTAGTAATTGCATAAAGAGTCTGTTGACAACCCGTTAACAACCCCTAAGTGAAATTATAAAGTCGTAATGGTATTCGAGAAGCCACCCCAAAGGCAATCTAAGTATATAAAAAGACTACCACTATCCTTACTAGCTTCTCTTCTAATCTAATCTTATAATAATATATGTAGAATCGCCGTAAAGACAAACTAACAAATTAGAAGTAAATGTAACCCTGAAATACATCTACAGCCTACCCTTTAAATAAAGTTATAACATAGTCCTAACCGTAGGTATCCAGAAATCCCCATACATTCATGATTATTATTTTACCACTGAAACTCACGCCATCTGTGTAATAATCGTGGAATTACTCGGTCGATCGATATCTTAGCTAACTGTCTAATAATGGAGATATTGAGGAGGTCTTATAGAGGGCGCTAAGGGCGGACGATTTAGTATGGAAGTCTATCTAAATCTACCAATCCTAGTTTCCAGGTCGTTTACGGGTAACCCTAACTGGGAATCATCCAGGAAAATTCACATATACAACCATTCCTTAAGGGTTCGTAAGTTGTTCTATTCAGAATTATTGGGCCCGCCACCGAATTATCCCTTCGGCCAATTAAAGACTAAACGGTCAGACTTTCCATACATTCGCCTGTGCGTCGAAGTGCCCAGCTGGCGTCTCGTGGTCACGTGGGTGCGCAGAGTTTACATTTTAGTCTTCTGCGCAGATACAGAGTCTAATCGTGTTACTCGACCTTCCTTCGACTAAGTTACGTTAATTCGGTTTTGTTTAGTATCTCGCGACCCGGTCAATACGAATTTCGCTATTAGATCTAAAATTGGGTTGATGTTTACAAACTATGGCGATTATCTACACTCGAATATAAAGTTTACGAAAATCAAACCTATAAAATTGAAACGAAACCTAAAGTTCGCCTAACCTATACCCTAGGTAGTTCCTACCTGATCTCTAAAATGAATATTGAAAATTAATTATGTATAACTTGAATTCGAATAGCCTTAAGGGCCTAGGGTACCGTCTGGCCTTAAGCGGTTGTCAATTATATCGTACCTATTATCTGACTAACGCCTTGGAACCTTTAACAAGGAAGGTATATAACGATCAACTCCTGACAGACTCGTAGATAGGTTTAATCAGACTAGCTTACCTTGTGGCTTCGCCTTCCTGTCATTTAGTAATTGAGTAGGTGTATAAACATTTGTCTTTCGTACGCTGTGCCTTAAACTGTTCTTTAGGATAGGTAAGTAGTGCTCCCCACCAACTCCTACATTTATAACGCTGCTGAGGTGGCAAACAACCAGGCGACCATGTAATTATCCTTACTACTATGACTAACTACGGAACTAAGGGGACCATTTCGTTATTATTTGAATACAACCTACGATCGGTCGGTTCGAACCCGAGGCTTCTTAAGTTTAAATAGCCGCTAGTCCGGAGAGGCTATACTCGCCCGAAACAAGTGTCGTGCAAGCTAAGTTCATATAAAATAATAAAATAGGTGTGCGATTACGCACATGGTTAAGTGGTAAATTGTTCATCAGAGTAATTAAGGCGACAGAACACCTAATTTGACACACACAATTAGTATGTTTAAGGTGGTTTGTAAGGAAGACATATCCGCACTCAGGACCTGGCGCATTAGCCAGATCAAGTAAGGGTTAGCCCTTTTCTGAGTGTTTAGAACTTTAACGTTTCGGCTTTCCATACAACAATTCAAAGCCTCATCAGTTAGTAGAGAATTGTGTATGGTTATACTAATACGTCTTCAACGGGGTGATTCATGGTGAAGAATAAAACAAATCCTGACCCACTAACGTCACCTCATAGCCTGTTAATAAAGTTTGGTCAATGTTGAAGTTCAGTCATCTTTATCTTAAATGGCTTAGTCAAAACATAGTTTAAACAGTATAAAGCAATAAAATAAAGCTTAGATAGTCTAATTAAAAATTAGACTCGCTAGATTAATGTCGCGGCCCTGAAAAACATATGAGGTTTACGTTTATTTATTTTTTACACAGAAAACAAATATTTAAATATGAGCACAATAATACTTAGCTTTCCAAATCTATCCGTCGCAGCAATGGGTGGAGTGGAGGTATTATTTATTTATGGATTCCTTAAGGAGATTGGGTTAAAAATCCCACGTTAAATTTTAGCCACCCATTACCTAAACGGAATCTAACAGTTCAGTTTCCTTACTCGACGCCGGTGAAGGGTGGAACTGGAGCCAACCCAGATCTAGGTTTTATCAGCCCCCTCACACCCTTAGATTCCTGAAGCCTGCAATTATCCTAGTATGTCTCTAACACCAAGCCCCAATCTTCCTCTAATCTTATAACAAGCCAGACCCCGCTTGAGGAACCCCTA
This sequence comes from Apoda limacodes, assembly GCA_946406115.1. NCBI lineage: Eukaryota > Metazoa > Arthropoda > Insecta > Lepidoptera > Limacodidae > Apoda > Apoda limacodes. Next base: position 5,862,455 of record OX291541.1, read on the forward strand.
CTGTGACTGCCCCGTCCTCGCCTACCTCTATCTACCAAGGGTCTGCTCGCTTTGGGGCCACTATACCGCAAAGCAGCACGATATTGTAATTTAAGATTGTTATGATAATAAATAGTGAATATATGGATACCATTAACATAATAACGAATTACATGCAACAAAGTCGTACAACTTTGATGAGCACCTACTAAATCGTGTAGGGTTTCCTTTAATAGGAATTCAAGACAAGGTTCACACAAGGATCACCTACTCAACATATATATGCACAGCAAGGGCCACACAAGGATTACCCTAGCAAGTCCTTTGGGGGGTCCCTTCACATCGACTCAGATCAGTGCGAGTAACCACGGCCCAGGGGCCCGCGTAGGGTTTTATCCAGTGAGGATATCCAAACTCATACACATACACGCTCTAAAGGGAATACACAGGGGTTACTACTTATACATGTATATATGCACAGAAAGGGCCACACAAGGATTACCCTAGCAAGTCCTTTGGGGGGTCCCTTCACATCGACTCAGATCAGTGCGAGTAACCACGGCCCAGGGGCCCGCGTAGGGTTTTATCCAGTGAGGATATCCAAACTCATACACATACACGCTCTAAAGGGAATACACAAGATTTACCCTAGCCTTAACCCTAGGCTTAGCCGATTTCCTATCTAATCAGATCAGGGCTTAATTACGGGGTTTTCCTCCCACAAGATATCACAAAATTTACAACATCATGTTAAAAGACACCGATCCCGGCAGGAACCTTTTACTCCACTAGATTTCCTACAGAAATCGGCAATCTCTTTTCCTTAGAGAGTACATAGCCAACAATGTCAACAAATTACCTCTGCATTCTCAATAAGTAAGGGTTTCTTTCTTCTCTATCCCAAATTTACAACTAAAATCCCGGACTAAATCCCAACCAAAAAGTCAAACACTTTCAATTTTCCCCAACCAACCCTTCACTTTATCCAAGGTGGCATCTTACACGGTCCCTTACACAGTCCTTACGCCATCGTATAAAGGAAGCCCCTCACAAGCCCCATAGTACAAACCCATCAATAATAAGTTGATATTGCTAGCCTCAGTTCTCACAAAAGACACTTACTGATATTTGATGTAGGCGAAACGTGCACGGCGTCGGTATTAAATTTCTTCAAATCTTTGTGCGTCCTGTCCTTCCCACTTCCTCAGGAACCTTGAACCCAGCCAGCCTCTCGTCACGTCGACAATGGAAAAGGGTGCCGCAACTGACGCCTATCGCTTATAACCGTTCTCCCCTCCCCCACTATAGACGCGGCCTGAACGTGTGGCGTGTCTAGAAATGATGGCGCCAGTTAAATTCTTCTTTATTTTACTTCCACGTGTACCCACGTGCTTAGCATTTTAGTGGCCAGTTACTTTATAGTAATAATCGAACAATCATATCGAAATCGTAAACCGATTCTACTAAACTCTTTACCTGCCGAACTAGTTTCTCCGCTTCTTTGTGACTCGATTATACAGCTTCGATTAATTTACACATTGAAGGCTCGTCGTAAGCGGCGCGGAGCCTACTCTACTATCCCTCTCGCACCCTACGACATTTATATCAATTAACTGAAAATAATCGATCGATATTCTCCATATATCTTAACCTCCTGGTTATCTGCTACTTTACGAATCGGTCGTATAGAACGAGTAATTATTTTTCTTTGTGTTGATGATTTTAGGATCCCACCGCGATTTACGCCTTATGACGTAGGTACAACCATATTAATCGAACCCCGGTGAGGACATCCGGGCCCCTCACTTACTTCATACTTCATTGGTCTCCTTTCTATCCATTTATTAGGAGTATCCGATCGGTATGAATCAAATTTATATTTATTATTGGTGAATTCTATCTTTAATTCGCCTGCTCTCTTAAAACTTAAATTAGCATGTCAACACCGTGTCGTGGGGTCCAGATTATTACAATTCTCTATAAAAGGCTTGGGACCACTACAATCCTCCCCAACAAGTCATAAATGTACACTTATCAGTTGTGACTTGTTTATCAAAGGTATATTCGGCAAGGAATCAAGAAGAAACTCAGTCACCAATAGATATCGTTTATTTATATTAACACATCTTTGAATAATGACCACGAAACAAGAGAGTCAAAAAAAAATAACTTTCTCCCAATCTCTCCCTTCTTCCCCCATTTCAGCCGCCGCCCCGGGGAAACCGGATTAAAAGTACGGACTAACCGAAATACCTAGACAAATGTATGGCATTGAACTTCCCTCTTATTTGCTGGTTCCTCGGATCCATCAGGACATAGACATTTGGAAAAGGGACCGCCGCAACCACATAGGGCCCCTCGTATAGTAAAGAGAATTTTTTTATTTGTTTAAGCATAGCAACAGACTTATTAAGACGACGTACCTTCACTAAATCCCCTATTTGGAAATTCACCACCCGGTGCGTTCTATCGTAGTATTCGTTCCGTCTTTTACTAGTTTCCACTAACTTCTCTCTAGCCCTCCTCCTCATTTCCTTTAACTCACTCTCGCTTACCACCCCACTAGTCTCTCCATCCATCACCAATCTTGTCTTCTGGCCATACAATAACTCATTCGGGGTGAACCCGGTACTGAGGTGAAGGGTATTGTTATACAAATCCTCTATTCTCCTCACCTGGTCGACCCACCCCTTATGATTTTTATGACAATAAGTTCTAAATAAACGCCCCAGTTCTCGATTTACTCTCTCCGTGATATTCGGCCGCGGATTTCTAACTGTGGTGTAGATAGGTCGAATTCCCATCTCCGCTAAAGATTCCTTCCAGCCCCTACTAACGAACTGACTACCGTTGTCCGTCAGAATTAATTTTGGCTTTATAATCTTCGCATATAGCCTAATCCTAGAAATCACCCCTCTAGCCGTGGCCTTCCTTAATTCGAACAACTTTAGATATTTGCTGAAACTATCCTGGACTACCAGCAAATAACTTAATCCATACTTTCCCTTGGGCAGGGGCCCGTATAAATCTGCCATTACTACATCTCCTATCTCCCCAGGTAGAATTGATTTACAGCTTCCAACTAAATTTACATTGTTCGGTTTAGACAATTGGCAAATATGACATTTCGCTATCACCTCCTTTATACGCCTTTTCAAGTTCGGCCAATAATATCGGTCGCGCATGATTTTTATTGTTTTCAGAGTCCCTAAATGGCCCATTTCCGTATGCACTTGCAATATCACCCTCTCTTGTAAAACACTAGGCAAGAACGGTACCTTCTTATTTCCCTCCGTACCCAAAAAGTACAGCACTCCATCTATCATCTGACTCAATTCACCTATTCGTTTGAGCCTGCCAGTGATGGCCCCTCGTCCCTCCGCTTGCTCTCTCAACGATCGCAACAAAGGGTCGCCCGCTTGATACTCGCACAGACGGGCTAGGTCGTGTCCCAGTTCTCGGTCCAATGTGACGCCCATATAACTAATTTCCGGACCCAAAACTTTGTCCTCCTGGATGGATCCCCCCTCCGGTAAATACCTGGATAACACATCCGCAACCAGGTTATCCTTCCCCTTTATATGCTCCATGACATAGTCAAACTGTTCCAAAAACAGGACCCAACGGGTAACCCTACTATTAAACAACCGGCAAGACTTCATAAAAATTAACGCTTTATGGTCCGTCCGTATAATCACCTTAGCACCCCGCAAATAAGTCTCGAACTTCTTTACCCCGTATATAACGGCCCACAACTCTTGTTCGGTAACCGTCCACCTCAATTCCGCTCCTTTTAACGATTTGCTACAATACCCTAAAATCTTCATACCCTCACCTTCTCCTTGGTATAGTACCCCAGCCACCCCTACCCCCGTCGTAAAATCAACTTAGTTCACCCTAAAACATAATCATACGTTCACCCTATTAAAACTAGCAACAGCACCTAAAGCTTAAATCAGTCTCTCGACACTACTGATTTCTAACTAATCAACTTAATGGACATCTCCCATCCTATAATCACCCTCAACTCCAAGGTTATCTCATCGTTCAAGGTCTGCTTCCATTTAGATATTAATGAATCTCATACTATAGTTCCGTACCAAGACGATGACTAATCAAACCTGGTTTAGCGTGGTACTAGTTGTCTCATCATGTTCCTCACTAATCTAAACTGGTTTAAAGGGCTGTACCCAATAAGCTACGATGATCACCTAAGAGCCTCCTAATAATAATGAATGACACGTCATAATAATTACTCGAAATAGAACGTAAGAGATTAAAAAGAAATTATAGTGCTTAAGATCGTGCTTTACTCAAATGCAGCAAATAACTATGACGAACACAGCTTCAGTTAAGGACCACTGGCCTCACTCAACCTCAGCCAGCGACTACTCAGGGACCCACCCTGTCGAAACAAGGTCAGTCCCCTGCAACGCTACGATAGGAAACACCAGATATAATGGATAGTTATGAAGAATATAGTAGATCGAAGAAGGGAAATATGATTGGAAGCAAACAGTTGAGTTTTTCCATTATTAGTCGTAGATAATCAGGACGGGTACGACGGAAATGCTTCGGTTAAGGACCAAGGGCCTCACTTAATCTAGGCTTGTTATGATGAATATGCTTCGATTAAGGACCAAAGGCCTCTCTCAACCTCGGCTTGTCGGGATAGTTATAGTAGTTTAAATATGGCGATGATGTTTGGAAACAAACAGTTGAGTTTGTTCATTATTAGATGTAGGTAATTATGATAGATATAGTAGTTTGAATATGGCGACGACGTTTGAAAACAAACAGTTGAGTTTGTCCATTCTTAGATGTAGGTAATTATGATAGATATAGTAGTTTGAATATGTCGACGATGTTTGGAAACAAACAGTTGAGTTTGTCAATTATTAGATGTAGGTAATCATGATAGATATAGTAGTTTGAATATGGCGACGACGTTTGGAACCAAACAGTTCAGTTTGTCCATTATTAGATGTAGGTAATTATGATATATATTGCAGTCTGAATATGGCAACGACGTTTGGAAACAAACAGTTGAGTTCGTCCATTATTAGTCGTAGGTAATCATGATGGATATGCTTCGGTTAAGGACCAAGGGCCTCACTCAATCTAGGCTCGTTACAATGTATATGCTTCGATTAAGGACCAAGGGCCTCACTCAACCTCGGCTCGTCATGATAGATATAGTAGTTTCAATATGGCGATTATGTTTGGACGCAAACAGTTGAGTTTGTCCATTTGATGACGTTCGGAAACAAACAGTTGAGTTTGTCCATTTGATGACATTCGGAAGCAAACAGTTGAGTTTGTACATTTTTTTAGCCGTAGGTAATTGTGATAGATATAGTAGTTTGAATATGGTGATGACGTTAGGACGCAAACAGTTGAGTTTGTCCATTTGATGATATTCAGGAATAAACAGTTAAGTTTGTCCCTTAGACGATGTTCGAAAGCAACCAGATGAGTTTGTCCATTTTATGACATTCGGAAGCAAACAGTCTAGTTTGTCCATTTTTAGTCGTAGGTAATTGTGATAGACATAGTAGTTTGAATATGGCGACGACGTTTGGAAACAAACAGTTCAGTTTGTCCATTTGATGACATTCGGAAGCAAACAGTTGAGTTTGTCCATTTTTAGCCGTAGGTAATTGTGATAGATATTGTAGTTTGAATATGGTGATGACGTTAGGACGCAAACAGTTGAGTTTGTCCATTTGATGATATTCAGGAATAACCAGTTAAGTTTGTCCCTTAGACGATGTTCGAAAGCAACCAGATGAGTTTGTCCATTTTATGACATTCGGAAGCAAACAGTCTAGTTTGTCCATTTTTAGCCGTAGGTAATTGTGATAGATATTGTAGTTTGAATATGGTGATGACGTTAGGACGCAAACAGTTGAGTTTGTCCCTTTGATGACGTTCGGAAACAACCAGTTGAGTTTGTCCATTATTGGCTTTAGATAATTATGATGGAAACAGTTGAGTTTTTCCATTTGGCGATATTCCGAAACAGACAGTTGAGTTGGTCCAATATTAGCGATAGATAGCTATGACGGATATGCTTCGGTTAAGGACCAAGGCCTCACTCAATCTAGGCTCATTATAATGTATACGCTTCGATTAAGGACCAAGGGCCTCACTCAACCTCAGCTCGTTATGATAGATATAGTAGTTAGAATATGGCGATGATGTTTGGACGCAAACGGTGGAGTTTGTTCATTCTAGCAATAAATAGCTATGACGGATCTGCTTCAGTTAAGGACCAAAGGCCTCACTCAACCTCAGCTCGTTATGATGTATAAAAGTCTGAATAGGGCAATGACGTCCGAGGGTTGTTTATTTAATGATATTAAGAAGCAAATATTAAATTGTTATCAGCAACTATAAGAACCGGTTGTAAAATTTGAACCTTGTGTAATAATGCTGATACTAGAGCGGCCTAAACCCATACCCCGCATATCCCCCTCCTCCCCTTAACTACTCACCCCTCATTCACGTTAAGCCTAACTTCCACTAACGGCGTATACATATGTACGCATACCTCCACACACTTATACAAACATACACCGGAAGCGATCCATCAAAACAGCAGTTGCCGGAACATTAAAACCTCCCTGAATCCCACAAGGCAAATTTGTTAGGGCTGACACACCCACGTTTTTTTTTTTTTTTTTTCCCCCGGCGACTTAAACACATCTCCAGCATAACACCTTTTGCTTCTTCAGTTAAGGACCTGACTCTCCCACCATTAAGGCAGGGCCCGACCTCAACTTCGACACATATACACATGTACGCATACTGATATGTATACACACACATAGACACGCACCGCCCGCGGTCACTCAGGGATCGTACCTGCCGAACCATTACGACCCCCTGCAACTCACACGGCAAAAATCTCAGGGGTTACACTAACCATGTATAAAAATCCAAAATCATTTCAATTCAGGCCCTAACAACTTACAATCTTTACTCGCGACGATTTAAACACATCCCCAGCATAACCCCTTTTCGCTCTTTCAGTTAAGGACCTGACTCTCCCACCATTAAGGCAGGGCCCGACCTCAACTTCGACACATATACACATGTATGCATACTGATATGTATACACACACATAGACATGCACCGCCCGCGGTCACTCAGGGATCGCACCTGCCAAAACATTACGACCCCCTGCAACTCACACGGCAAAAATCTCAGGGGTTACACTAACCATGTATAAAAATCCAAAATCATTTCAATTCACGACTCGTACCAAATTAAATAATAACCTTGTCCTACTCGGCTGGGTTTAATAATTTTGCCTTAGTTTCACATCTACATAGCAGGTAATAGTATCTATCCACGTTCTAGCTCACTTCTAATCCTACATTGAACCTAATTTATATATATATATATATTTATATTTCATGCGAATCCTAATTCTGAATAAACGTTAATACAGTTTAATAAACACTTATTATGTTGACCCCTCCCCTAACAACTCCACCATTTATCCTGTGGTACCCTCCCCTCATGTAATGTACATTTTATTTCTAACTGCCCTTAACATGACTACACTAACAAAACCCGGTCCCTGACCTTTGCCAATGGTTTTAATCCCCGACACATACCTCATTTCTCAGTTGCTACATATCACCTACTCAACAAACCCTTTGAACAGATAATACTTATTAACAATAACCTATTTAGTTCAAAAGGAACATGTTAATAGGCATAGCCGACCCGAACACCACCTAATACCCTCCCTCACCCTACCTTACCTTTAAATACGTTACATTCCCTAATCCGATTTGTGTATATATATATATATATATACATACATAAGTGCACTTCCCGTCCACATTTCAGTATCACACTTCCAATTCATTACTTTCATAAATAATATCACAATAGGTTAAACCCTTTGACATTACCGGTCCGCCTAGTAATAAAATATTTATCGGCAAGCAAAACGTAATATAATTTGTCAAGCAAAAGCATGAGCTAAAAGTATCCTAAAATTTGATTCTAATAGCCCGTGACCGGTAGCAACGAATCTATAAAAGATGATCTAAACCTAACGTCTACATTCGATCGCACAGAATCACCTCAGACAGCTCCGTTGGCGAAACACCTCACGCTCGCGCCAAGACCCCGGGAAACTCCGAGCTCAAATCCCCGCTCGAGCGCACACCCTTTTCTCCTTTCGTTTATATTATTTGATATAATTTTCTTTCACCATATCATATCCCTAAACTAACAACTCACAAAGTACATTTAGTCGTTTTAACATCTACTGTTTACTTTGTTAAGGTTACCTTCTACCAGACATGAATCTTCCCGTTGGAGGAAGTTCACCTGGTCTAAGGGCTTAACAGACGTCACCGTCAAGTGAAACAGTAATTAGATGTTCGTACTTTGGAATACCCTTTTAACTAAACTTATAAACCGATAATTACACATATATACAGATATGTCTAAATGGCCTATGGGGATGATCCCAACTTACTAAGTCAGCGCTACTTAGTATAAAATTAAAGTACTGAGATGGATGAGGCCTACTTTAGCTAATATCTTAGTGACCTTATGACCTTACTTCTGCATTAACATTCCAAATGCTCGCTATCCCGCCTTTCAATGCATTCCCTAATCATAAATTAGCTCACTCTAACTCTTCAATAGTAAAATGATACATTTAGGCTGCACCCTACTTCAATGGGTTTCTGCTTGGTTTTAAAATCGATTTCGCTGTCCTATGGCAAGTTCCAAACCGAAAATAACATGGCCTTCTACATTCTTTGACTAGCAGATTACTGCATTTGGTTGCGCGGTTTCTGTCCAAACCATTTTTTTTTTTTTTAGAAAATTACAGCCGAATTTCCCGTTTTCTATTTTTAATTCATAACTCGTTATCAACAAGTAGCGAGAGCATAATTTATTCCATGACATGTTAAATAACTACATAGCTAGAAAATTACTGTAATTTAATTTTTATATCGCATGTGATGTAACTGTAATCAAATATTTCCCCCCCTTTACGCTAAGTTGTGGGCCTATCTATAATATTTTTACGCCACTGGAAAACGAGCTCTATCTGAAACTAACATTGTCGACTCCCGCTACACACCCGTATAGCAAAGGTATATGTGCGTTGGGGCCCTCTTAAGTGCTCGTTATTTTATTATGTCCTCCCCCTCCCCCAGCATATAAGACCTTTATTCCACAGTGCCCCCCCCCCCCTCTTAATAATAATTCTACGTATATAGACAGTTCATTAAGGCCACCCCAACTATACTGATCTCTAATCTATGTCCATACGGTAATATGCCTCGCGACAGGCCACTAAAGTCCATAAGGGGGTTCCCCTTTTTATAAATAGTACGGCTAACTCCTCCACTTTATCAGTTGACAATCACAAGTTCAAGAATCCTTCCATAAAACACCTGCGAATTTATATACTTATCCACATCTACTTACGCACACATATACGTACAAACCAACACTCACAAGCTTATTCGAACCGTACTCACAACATTAAGCTAAGGTCCATAATTATTGAATAGTGCTATCCAATAATAAATTTATTCGAATCTAGTTTTTAAACATTTTCTTGAACCTATGTTATGACAATAAGCATATAGGTACTACCACATAGAAGTTCAGTTTGAACGAGACTAGTAAGATTTATCTTACGAATACCGTTCCCTAGGTTTCGGATGATTGAGATATACGAATATGTATTTATAAATAAGGTTATTAGATCATACACATACCCCTGCCTACCATTCTATAAATGTAATTTTAATTTTGCGTATTAGCCGTAATTTTATGTCTACATATTACTAGTAATGCCTTCCTATATCTAAGCCTAAGTCGTAGAATATATCTTACTATACTAGTACCTAAATAGATGTACTGTACTACCTAACTAAAATAAACCCATTCTTTTACACTAATTTAATATGGTTTTATCCTAAACTTGGCCTACAATTCCCATATATGCTATATTAAAGTATGTGTCTATAACTAAGCTTAAGTAACAAACAACTACAAAATGCCTTCTAAACAAGATTTATATCTTGCTTATTGGTTCCATTCTGTCACACCAGTCACCAACCCAAATCCATTTTAATGACCTCCCATCCGTTGTACGACAACAAAATGTAGGCTTTTACAAGCCTATTTTAGTTCTATATCTTATCCTGGTAACGGCAACACATAATGTAGAAACCCCCCCCCAGTGTATAAAAATAATAAAATTATAAATTTGAACTCACGTGGAGTATACCGACATACTCGCCAATTTGAATACGTGAAGGCATGTGTAATCCTAACATATTATTGTTGCCTTTATTATTATTAAACATTAATGATATTTTGTAACCGTTATTAATGTTATTATTAAAGAAAGCTATGCAGAGAATTAATATTATTATTTGGCTGTGATCGTCTAATGGCGTAATCGTCTATTTGGACCCCTCGTTGTGACCGATAATAACCCCAGATCCTAAGAGGTATGGATTCAATCAGTCCCAGGTGTGAAAGAACAAAATCAAAACCCTAATTTTACATTATACCTACATTAAAAGCAATGGCCTATAACTAATCCTTAACCGCAGAACCACTAAGTCCTGATTAGCATTAGACCAGAATTTAAATTACTAAATGCGAGTTTCAGATTAAAATATATGCGATTTATTATCCTAACGTAGTCGAAGTACCCTAGCCTAAGTCACCCTATTCACCAGCCTAGCTACCTCCTTACAACTCTGAACATGTCTCGTAATAACACGGTTACCCCTCGAACACGATAGGCCTTGAAGTTATAACGACTATGACCGCATACCCCTTAAGTGAAGTCGTAATCCTATAGTAATTTATGAAATCGCCTTAAAGGAGAACTCTTAAACGGTAAGTAGTCCATCGATACACTAGTTATCTTGCCCTTAAGTAAACTTGTAACCTCATAGTAATGTAGGAAAATCACCTTAAAAGGAAGAACCCTTAGACATATGAAAGTACTAACCACTAATAAACTCACTGGCTTCCCCTTAACTAAAGTTATACACTTATAATATAACGAAATCATTTAAGAGACAGACAGACCTATTTAATAACTAAATAAATTATTAGCAGGTACGCTATTGATCCCTTAATTAACCTATAACCTACACAACTAACCTGTCACCAGTTCTCTAGCTTGCGCTTAAGTGAAGGTCGGAACTAATAACAACATATATAAGGCATTAGGGAGACAAGCGGACCTATTAAGTACATAGATAAATTATTAGCAGACTAGCTATCGATCTCTTAAGCGAAGTTATAAAACTGTAATGTAATATGAAAGGTCACCATACGGATGAACTAACAGATTGAATATATATATAGATAAAACACGAATATACTCGCGGCCTGGCCCTTACGTAAATTACACAACCCTCTTAATAACACTTAAGAATGCACCACAGACTGACCGATAAGTTTAGTAATTGCATAAAGAGTCTGTTGACAACCCGTTAACAACCCCTAAGTGAAATTATAAAGTCGTAATGGTATTCGAGAAGCCACCCCAAAGGCAATCTAAGTATATAAAAAGACTACCACTATCCTTACTAGCTTCTCTTCTAATCTAATCTTATAATAATATATGTAGAATCGCCGTAAAGACAAACTAACAAATTAGAAGTAAATGTAACCCTGAAATACATCTACAGCCTACCCTTTAAATAAAGTTATAACATAGTCCTAACCGTAGGTATCCAGAAATCCCCATACATTCATGATTATTATTTTACCACTGAAACTCACGCCATCTGTGTAATAATCGTGGAATTACTCGGTCGATCGATATCTTAGCTAACTGTCTAATAATGGAGATATTGAGGAGGTCTTATAGAGGGCGCTAAGGGCGGACGATTTAGTATGGAAGTCTATCTAAATCTACCAATCCTAGTTTCCAGGTCGTTTACGGGTAACCCTAACTGGGAATCATCCAGGAAAATTCACATATACAACCATTCCTTAAGGGTTCGTAAGTTGTTCTATTCAGAATTATTGGGCCCGCCACCGAATTATCCCTTCGGCCAATTAAAGACTAAACGGTCAGACTTTCCATACATTCGCCTGTGCGTCGAAGTGCCCAGCTGGCGTCTCGTGGTCACGTGGGTGCGCAGAGTTTACATTTTAGTCTTCTGCGCAGATACAGAGTCTAATCGTGTTACTCGACCTTCCTTCGACTAAGTTACGTTAATTCGGTTTTGTTTAGTATCTCGCGACCCGGTCAATACGAATTTCGCTATTAGATCTAAAATTGGGTTGATGTTTACAAACTATGGCGATTATCTACACTCGAATATAAAGTTTACGAAAATCAAACCTATAAAATTGAAACGAAACCTAAAGTTCGCCTAACCTATACCCTAGGTAGTTCCTACCTGATCTCTAAAATGAATATTGAAAATTAATTATGTATAACTTGAATTCGAATAGCCTTAAGGGCCTAGGGTACCGTCTGGCCTTAAGCGGTTGTCAATTATATCGTACCTATTATCTGACTAACGCCTTGGAACCTTTAACAAGGAAGGTATATAACGATCAACTCCTGACAGACTCGTAGATAGGTTTAATCAGACTAGCTTACCTTGTGGCTTCGCCTTCCTGTCATTTAGTAATTGAGTAGGTGTATAAACATTTGTCTTTCGTACGCTGTGCCTTAAACTGTTCTTTAGGATAGGTAAGTAGTGCTCCCCACCAACTCCTACATTTATAACGCTGCTGAGGTGGCAAACAACCAGGCGACCATGTAATTATCCTTACTACTATGACTAACTACGGAACTAAGGGGACCATTTCGTTATTATTTGAATACAACCTACGATCGGTCGGTTCGAACCCGAGGCTTCTTAAGTTTAAATAGCCGCTAGTCCGGAGAGGCTATACTCGCCCGAAACAAGTGTCGTGCAAGCTAAGTTCATATAAAATAATAAAATAGGTGTGCGATTACGCACATGGTTAAGTGGTAAATTGTTCATCAGAGTAATTAAGGCGACAGAACACCTAATTTGACACACACAATTAGTATGTTTAAGGTGGTTTGTAAGGAAGACATATCCGCACTCAGGACCTGGCGCATTAGCCAGATCAAGTAAGGGTTAGCCCTTTTCTGAGTGTTTAGAACTTTAACGTTTCGGCTTTCCATACAACAATTCAAAGCCTCATCAGTTAGTAGAGAATTGTGTATGGTTATACTAATACGTCTTCAACGGGGTGATTCATGGTGAAGAATAAAACAAATCCTGACCCACTAACGTCACCTCATAGCCTGTTAATAAAGTTTGGTCAATGTTGAAGTTCAGTCATCTTTATCTTAAATGGCTTAGTCAAAACATAGTTTAAACAGTATAAAGCAATAAAATAAAGCTTAGATAGTCTAATTAAAAATTAGACTCGCTAGATTAATGTCGCGGCCCTGAAAAACATATGAGGTTTACGTTTATTTATTTTTTACACAGAAAACAAATATTTAAATATGAGCACAATAATACTTAGCTTTCCAAATCTATCCGTCGCAGCAATGGGTGGAGTGGAGGTATTATTTATTTATGGATTCCTTAAGGAGATTGGGTTAAAAATCCCACGTTAAATTTTAGCCACCCATTACCTAAACGGAATCTAACAGTTCAGTTTCCTTACTCGACGCCGGTGAAGGGTGGAACTGGAGCCAACCCAGATCTAGGTTTTATCAGCCCCCTCACACCCTTAGATTCCTGAAGCCTGCAATTATCCTAGTATGTCTCTAACACCAAGCCCCAATCTTCCTCTAATCTTATAACAAGCCAGACCCCGCTTGAGGAACCCCTACTGTGACTGCCCCGTCCTCGCCTACCTCTATCTACCAAGGGTCTGCTCGCTTTGGGGCCACTATACCGCAAAGCAGCACGATATTGTAATTTAAGATTGTTATGATAATAAATAGTGAATATATGGATACCATTAACATAATAACGAATTACATGCAACAAAGTCGTACAACTTTGATGAGCACCTACTAAATCGTGTAGGGTTTCCTTTAATAGGAATTCAAGACAAGGTTCACACAAGGATCACCTACTCAACATATATATGCACAGCAAGGGCCACACAAGGATTACCCTAGCAAGTCCTTTGGGGGGTCCCTTCACATCGACTCAGATCAGTGCGAGTAACCACGGCCCAGGGGCCCGCGTAGGGTTTTATCCAGTGAGGATATCCAAACTCATACACATACACGCTCTAAAGGGAATACACAGGGGTTACTACTTATACATGTATATATGCACAGAAAGGGCCACACAAGGATTACCCTAGCAAGTCCTTTGGGGGGTCCCTTCACATCGACTCAGATCAGTGCGAGTAACCACGGCCCAGGGGCCCGCGTAGGGTTTTATCCAGTGAGGATATCCAAACTCATACACATACACGCTCTAAAGGGAATACACAAGATTTACCCTAGCCTTAACCCTAGGCTTAGCCGATTTCCTATCTAATCAGATCAGGGCTTAATTACGGGGTTTTCCTCCCACAAGATATCACAAAATTTACAACATCATGTTAAAAGACACCGATCCCGGCAGGAACCTTTTACTCCACTAGATTTCCTACAGAAATCGGCAATCTCTTTTCCTTAGAGAGTACATAGCCAACAATGTCAACAAATTACCTCTGCATTCTCAATAAGTAAGGGTTTCTTTCTTCTCTATCCCAAATTTACAACTAAAATCCCGGACTAAATCCCAACCAAAAAGTCAAACACTTTCAATTTTCCCCAACCAACCCTTCACTTTATCCAAGGTGGCATCTTACACGGTCCCTTACACAGTCCTTACGCCATCGTATAAAGGAAGCCCCTCACAAGCCCCATAGTACAAACCCATCAATAATAAGTTGATATTGCTAGCCTCAGTTCTCACAAAAGACACTTACTGATATTTGATGTAGGCGAAACGTGCACGGCGTCGGTATTAAATTTCTTCAAATCTTTGTGCGTCCTGTCCTTCCCACTTCCTCAGGAACCTTGAACCCAGCCAGCCTCTCGTCACGTCGACAATGGAAAAGGGTGCCGCAACTGACGCCTATCGCTTATAACCGTTCTCCCCTCCCCCACTATAGACGCGGCCTGAACGTGTGGCGTGTCTAGAAATGATGGCGCCAGTTAAATTCTTCTTTATTTTACTTCCACGTGTACCCACGTGCTTAGCATTTTAGTGGCCAGTTACTTTATAGTAATAATCGAACAATCATATCGAAATCGTAAACCGATTCTACTAAACTCTTTACCTGCCGAACTAGTTTCTCCGCTTCTTTGTGACTCGATTATACAGCTTCGATTAATTTACACATTGAAGGCTCGTCGTAAGCGGCGCGGAGCCTACTCTACTATCCCTCTCGCACCCTACGACATTTATATCAATTAACTGAAAATAATCGATCGATATTCTCCATATATCTTAACCTCCTGGTTATCTGCTACTTTACGAATCGGTCGTATAGAACGAGTAATTATTTTTCTTTGTGTTGATGATTTTAGGATCCCACCGCGATTTACGCCTTATGACGTAGGTACAACCATATTAATCGAACCCCGGTGAGGACATCCGGGCCCCTCACTTACTTCATACTTCATTGGTCTCCTTTCTATCCATTTATTAGGAGTATCCGATCGGTATGAATCAAATTTATATTTATTATTGGTGAATTCTATCTTTAATTCGCCTGCTCTCTTAAAACTTAAATTAGCATGTCAACACCGTGTCGTGGGGTCCAGATTATTACAATTCTCTATAAAAGGCTTGGGACCACTACAACTGTTACGTTATATCTACGACCTATTTTACTATAAAACCAACACGATATCTTATAAATACCACAAATGTATTGATTTCGAATTAAAACTCAGAGCATTATATTAAATTTTCAGTGAGGTCGTTGAAGCTGATCATTCTCCCTCCGTTATCAGAACGGAACTTTGTAATTACTAAAATTTGGAGACTTCCGCGTGTGACAACATGAACAGAAGTGTAATATTACAACTATAGATAATTTCAAATTAATAAAAAATATTGTTGTAAATAGCTCTGTAGAATTCTAATTTATAGCTAGTTAGGTTAAGATATTTTTATATCTTCGCATTCAAACGCCGTACGACGCATTTAATTAAAGTATCAAAAATGTCTAATGGTGGCGCTAGTTTGCTGCTATATACACCTATGTGGAAAGTTAATAGAAAATACCAATTTAAGAAGGATTTTTTTTTTAATTTTTCATTTGAAACACATCCCGTATCCGGCACAGCACAACCTTTGCATATTCTTGGTTGGACTTTCTAACTTTTTTAGACTTTCAGAAATGTCAGTGTTCCGCGGCTGCTTTCGTAAGCTAGATTGTTATTTGAGTCGTTTCAGGGTACAGACTTTTCCGAAAAACCTAAAGTTGGAAATTGCCACCGAAATTAGGCAAAGGACAGCTGTACCATAAAAACTTAACCTTAGAAAGAGACAAGAGACCGCAAATTTACTTCATCTATTTCAGACATCAGCGACAGTTTTTACTTCACAGCTGTCTATGAAAAGCGCTGCCCATTTAGTCTCTATTTCTATGGATGAACTGAAATGAACACCAAATCTGATAAAATGAACATCAAATTGATACAGTTGTCAGTTTTATATTTAAAAACTCCTAACACTCAGAGTAGATAATATGCTATTATGAACTTACTTCTACACTTTGTACTTTACAATTCACACCATGCCTCAAGTTTCACACACCAGTTCCTGTCTTGCACTACTTGGTGTTCGTTAAACTTTTAATCTGTTTGCTAACATTTTAATGTCGATACATTTATCTTGTGGGGGAATTCATTTATTTATTTTATTAGAAAGGAGTTCAATAAAACGATATTCATTGAATTTTCTGCAGTTCATGCAAGTTACGAACCTTTGTGGCTCTTGGGTCTGGATGAATTGTTTGTGCGGCACTTAGATAGTTTAGAAATCGGTTTGGAAGTGACCAATAGGCTTTAGTAATTACATTCATAGTTAATAATAGTTAGTAATTTAAAACAAAAATTATCGTTTAGATTTTTTTTTTAAATCATTTATTTCCTTATTTAATAAGTAATTATCAGGATTATTGCGGGATCTGTCGTTACCATAAGGATAAGACTAGAAAAAATGCTGAAGGACCTCCAGTTTCTTAACAGCTAGGCAAAGTAAGTATGTGGGCGACAAGGTAAACATAAAAAAAGATAAAAATTATGATGAAACGCTATCTTGTGCCTATCTCAATAACTATTTGAAAGTTCACTCTCGAAGATTTTTACGAATATTTATATCTGAGAACAACAGTTCGTTCAAGTAGGTCAAATTTTGAGAAAGTGGTTGCTCGCCGAATCCAGATGATGTCTAGGAAACTACGCAGTCTTTTCTCGTCTTTAATACCATAATGCTTGAAGATGAGTCTTCAGCTAGTATGTATTGTCGGCAATGAGTTACGGCACTGAGGTCTCATCGCTAACTTTAGGTCTCATAAGAAATCTCAAGGTATGGTACAGGTCATTATGCTTAGAGTGTCCTTACGTGAATTTTTTCATACAAATAACATCAGTTCATTTGCGAACTGAAAAGAAATATCTACTTAACGATCTTTTTGATCTGTGACATTGCCGAATCACGATATTTTTTATATAAACTGTATTTTAATGATAGATTAACAAAATATTAGTTATTATTAGGGAAATTTAATAACAAAATTGTCGATATGTGTGTCAGTTGTAATGCGAGGCTTCCCATGCATGATTTTACAATTCAATGTTTTTTAATGCCTTGTGAATCATAGAAATCGAATATCTTGAAAATCGATATAGAAATATTATGGTTAATTTATAACTAATCGGTTCTGTTCAGACTTAAATGAATAATCTAGGTATCCAGCACTAATTCTTGCTAAACTTTTACATTATCTTTTATGTAACACGACGATATTAAACTTTGTTTAATACACTTGAAAGCATTACGCTAACTGGGTAATGGAATTTAATTATTTTGATGACTGTTTAGTTGTCCAAAGTAAGAGTTTTAAATAGTATGCAATTTGGCTACACCAATATTCAGCTCAAGGTAGGTGATGTTTAATAGATCGTGCGGTATTTTATTTCTATGTTATGAAATTAAGAAACATATTTTTTTTAATAGGGAAAGTCGGTTTTGAGTTATCCTCGGCATGGAACTCAGTGGTTAATGCTATAAAGCCAAATCATTTATCACAGGACAATAATAGTCGCTCAGATACCGTTAGTGGTGTGTGCTGTGACATCACCTTTCGCGGCGCCTCATAGCGTGCTTCATACAAAAGAATTTTCTACTTATTTTTGACACTTACTAGTTAAACATCACGAAATTTCGAAGACATGTTCTAGGAATGAATATCTAGGTCTGCAGTGTGCTAGTATATTATTAAATTGTATAAGTTTATAGTTGAACAGGAATTTAGTTTTTCATACAAATAGTCTCAATTAGGATTTTGAGTTAGTAAAAACATTTTTCAGGATTTTGGAAAACCATAGACATAAGTATTCGGCTTGTGATCATGTCTACAAAATTTTACAGTGATTGATCAGTAAATGACAAAAATAAATGGAAAATTCGTTTGTATGAAGCACGCTGCGAGCCGTCGCGAATCGTATTCTCTTAACAGCATCGGATATGTGGGTAGTTTAAATACTGATTGCCCCCATCGACTCACAACACCTCGCTGAATATAGTTTACTCGTGACCACGGCCAGTGCAACCTGACCGAAACGTCGAGAACCAAAACAGGTAAATGTTTGTTTGCGTGTTAGACGCGAAATACATAAAAATAATTATCTAATAGATTATTATATAACGTCTTACAGGTCAAAAATACTCATAAAACAGCATATAAAAAATAGATTTAGTTTACATAAAATAAAATCAAATTATGACATTATACATCTCACGGTATTATAAGGTAGGTGTCGTTTTTTTGTTCAGAAGCCGTTTGCATGCTTTCTTTTTCATCTTGAGATTCTATACAGTACATATACGTCCCACCTGTGACAATCTCGACACGTCTAAACTTAACTCTTTAACTGTTACATCTCTGTTTGGAGCTCTGCCAGTGGAACTGCAAACGATATGTAAACTTTAGAATGTTTTGGTGAGAACTTACTCTATTGTATTTTTTTTTATGCAACTAAGGTGGCGAACAAAGTTTACGGTCCGCCAGATGGTAACTGGTCACCGTAGCCCATGGACGCATGCAACACCAGGGGTATCACTCGCGTATTTCCGTAAGATCTACGTTTGACCGCCCCACAAAGGTGATAAGTGATGAGCCTATCGCTGTGCCGCGCACAAACCAGAGGCGAGACAACTTTACAATAATTAACAAATTGTAACACTATTGGTTGTACCTTACCAAGAATCGAACCCGAGACCTTTGTCATTGCAATCGTAAGCTTTAATACTGCGCCACTTGGTCCTCTACATAAATGTAAAAACATAGAAATAATCTTTCTTTATTTTAAGACACCTTGAAAGTCTTTGAAGAAAACATACCCAAGCAGGAAAACCTGGTACTATAGCGGTTCTAAGAACCTTTTGGCGAGAGCAAATCGGTGTAAGTGAATAGTCCTAAAGCAGAGCAGAAAACATTTACAACACCCCGAAGTGGCGCATTTACATCACTATGTTATTGTATAGTGTTTTTGTAGCGGCGTCAAGTGAGGCCTTATGACGATTTAGTAGTGACCTCTACGCTATTGTACTACCTATAGTTCCTTTAAACCACTACTATGGTGATGTAGTAGTCACCTTGATGCTATTATAGTACAGTTCGGCACCGTAGCGGTTATCGAGGTTCCTGTTCATCGCGATATCTATCATTCTTCATTCATTCATTCACTCACTCAATAATTTTTTAATTGTTTTGAAGTGGTTGAAATTATAAGGAATAATCGTGAAACTTGTTAATTACTTTATTATTAATTATAATCATATCGTACATGAGAATACGGTGCGTTATGTGCCTCCGCCTGTAGAATGATATGCAAAAGAAATTTTATTGATATACTAAGGTTAGGTTTGTAGAGAATTTTTAATGCGCCCTCCGAATTATTGACAATAATTAAGTAAAATATGTTTTTAAAAATAAATAAATCGATGACACCATTACGTTATTTGATTTGGTGTGGCGGTTATAGTTCCAATTGGCACCAGCCACAATATAGGTCACCTTTATTATAGTATTATTTTGTTTAGAGAATAACAAATTTTGTTGTCTTCTATATGTCCCATTTCTTTTATATGTCTTTCACGCGGGCCATCAGAGAATAAAGCTGAGTCGTTGTTGTTACTTTTTTACCATTCTGTACTAAAGAAGCAAAGAAAACCCACTTTATCCCTTAATCGTCCTAAAAAAGACTGCCACCGATCGCCTTCATTCAAAGTACTGTACAAGTGGTATTGTAGACACACATGTTCAAATTTGGTACAAAAGGGAAGCATCAAACGCAATTATAAAACATTTCGGTAATATAACATTATTCTATAGTAACTGGTATAAGTCCAGAGTTAAGGCACTATATAAGAAACTTAAAAGGTGTTATAGTATGGCTACACCAATAATTCGGCATCTTCGCCACCAATATAATGCACTGGGCTATACTAGTGTTTTTGTAACTTATAAAGAGCAGATTTGTTTAATTAAGGACAATTTTAAAACTTTTAAAGTGCTAATATCTTTAAAACAGTTGTAATTGGTGTTCTTTATAGTGCTTGCTAGAAACGGTTGTATAAAATGGCGATGTAAATGTTTACATCACCCTCTTATAAATTATTTTTGCTTTATAAGTTTATAGAGCCAAATTATTATATTAAACGCTAATTAAGTATAATAATTAAGCTATCACCACGAACACTTGAATACAACCTTAACAAAGCCATTTAGAGATATAGAATTTTTTTACAGGACCCTTTTCCTGGTTGGGTATCGTATAAGCCATATCTATGGCTACAACTACAATGTTCATCAAAAATCACACTGTTTTATTAAAGGTTAACTAGTAATTAATTAAAATTCAAATGTATTTTTTTCATAATGTATTGAAAAAGACTCAGATATAGCAGATAAATAGCGCCACGCAGCCACCGGGTCTGTAAGTTCTAGATGGCAATTCTGCTAAAATCGGTCGATTTTAGCAAAAAAGCTATCTACAACTCGCATTCTAGAAACACTACATAAGATTCCAGACATACCTTAAGACTGGCTTAAAAATTGGTTATTGAGATTTTCAAAATATGCTGTGTACGAAGACAAAATTAAATTAACATATTCACAGAAATTCATATTTGGCATATCAGTAAGATTTCTTGTTTGATTTTTATATATATTTTCTAGTCTTCGTACGTCCCCACTGTTGGGGTATTGGCCTAGCCTCACCCAGGGCGAGTGCGGTAGACTATTATTATATTTTAATACAAGTGAAATATATGTAAGTGTTCATTGAATTTCATTATGTAATATGAAATAGGTCGGATTCCTCAATACACCTCCGCATACGAGTACATCTGTGAAGTCTTATCATACTTCGTAATATGCTATATATTCTACAGTTATGTAATACGTTCCACCTGTCACAAGCTCGACACGCCTTAAACTTACCTATTTGACTATTCCATTTGTGTTTGAAGCTCCACCAGTGGAATTGTAAACGATAAATAAACTTTAGAATTTTAAGGTGAGAACTTACTCTATAGAGTATTTGAATTGCAAATGAGTCTAAAACTTGGGAGCTTTCTTGGATTGTTTGTTTAAAAAGTTGGAATTTTGGATTTATTTTTAAGTCATGAGTTACTTGTCATATTTTTTTAGAAACATAAGCCAATAACACCTGTAAAGAAACACAATGTGTATTTATTATATTTTCAGCTCCGTGGCTCAGTGGGTAATAAACCAACTACAGAAATGAGGGGTGGGCGGGGGGTTTCGATTCCCACACACGACAAACAGGTATGTGATAAATATTTATGTTTGTCTTAGGACTGAGTTTTTTTTTGTATAATATGTATGTATTTTACACAACATTTTATTTGTATCCGTTGACTGGTATCCTGGTAAGCTTTTCGGTAATTGAAAGTAAACAATAGTAGGTACATTATGATACAAGTGAAAGCCAAAAGCGAGGGCGTAATTCATCTAAGTGTAATTTCATGAGTGTGAATAATTTTCTAGAACATGCTACGATATGCGTCCATATCTTACACAAGCTTCTTTAGAATAAATCGTACTTGCGGTATAGCATCAGAGAGCCACTCGTAATATCTTAGCCGGCCGCTCGAGCGATCGAATATTTAATTTGAAAACTGAACGAACTTTTGTTTTAACTTACACGCATGTTTGAGAAAAGCACTATACAAGCCTAAGCCACAACTGAGCATAAACGGACTCTGTGATGCTCAGGATTACCTGGTAACGCTGCATTTGCGGGCCGCATTAGTAAAGAACTGTGTATTAGTGTTAACATGTTGTACAAAGTTATATAAATGACGTAAATGTAACAGAATCTCAAATAGTAAGATTTGCCAGTGTATCAGTTTATTTTTGAATCAATTTGTTTAAAAATAAAAGATCTTTTTCCGCCAAGTATCGGGTGATCTGGGATCAATTGTCGGGTCAGAGCCAATCTTTTATGCGGGGAAATTTAGCACCTTTTGTTTGTTATATTAAATACCTAAATTGCATTTTCCAACTTTATTTTGATCTTCTGTTAATGTGAGTTAATATAAGAATATCTATTATATATAATGAATGATTTTATTTTTTACTAGCTTTTGCCCGCGGTTCCTCCTGCCCTTAATTCAGTTATCAACTCTTCAATTATAAAAATAAAACCGACTTATACTTGACGTTTTCAAGGAGCTTGAACTATCTCCATGCCAAATTTCATCTTATACGGTACAGCGGTTTAAGCGTGAAGAGGTAACAGACAGAGTAACTTTCGCATTTATAATATTTATATGGACACCATGAACTTCATAAAATATTGTACTGTCTAGCTTACATTTCAACATAGAGTGAGTATACAAGGTTCATATTTATAAATTCGCTGGATGAGCTAAAAGTTTTTGAAATCTTTTAAGAACTTATCACCCTAAAATACCAAAAGAACTTATTTCATTTTAATTGGAGTTACAGACCAATTTAAGTATCTTCTTATCTGAAGTATAAGTTGATAAACAATATATCCACCAGCGTGTAAGCTCTCAATGTTAATGCCAATATAATGTTGATACAAGTCACTCTAAGTCTATAATAAGATGATCAAAAATGGCGACGCGTGTCGCAAGACGTTGAGTGAAGTGATAAAAAATGAATTATGTGATCTTATTCGTGTTTACATGTTGCTTATTATGTCAATGTTCTTTCAAAGATGTACAAAACGAGCCTTTAGCCTTTTTTTAAATTAAGTAGACCTTATTATAAGTTTACCCACAGACCTAGGATTTTTACGCTACGCATATCTATGAGTTTACTACAGCATATGACGTTGATTTTGACTTTGAAACGGTAATAACTAGTAACTTATTTTTATTGACTTTACTAAGGTTATATTTTTGAGAAATAAAGAATTTGAAGTTGAATGTGAATTTGACGAAAACAGCAACTTACCGTAGAAAGACTTAGACTTAGGCATCAATTGTAACAGCAAAGATATAGGGGAAAATTGATAATTAACATACGATACGATACGGTCCAATATATATCCGAAACTTAGTTTAATGTACTGTTTGCTTTGGAGGCTTACTGTTTTGTTTTCGTTGATATAAAAAGCTAGTTTTATTTTTTAAATCTTAGCTTTTTCACATAAAACCTTACCACAATTATAAGATTTCATATCGATGGACTGAAATATCTTACATGTTAATGTTTTTGACTTGTGGCATGTAGAACTATTACTTATACTGTGCTTATAGGGTAACAAGGAATGATTTTATTATTTCTATATTATAATCTTGATTTACATATAATTCTAATCTTCTAATCAAATATAATTGTAAACTTCGCAGTCCTGGAGTATAGGCGTTAACAGCTACGACACGTCTCTTATTGATTAAATAGTTATTATCCAACATAAATTTGTATTTTATCTTAAAATTATCAATTTGGTCTGAGAAAGATTAACTTTATCCTCTTAAATTTAGTAGGTACTTATTTCACTTTACATCACTTCCTTACATTAAAATTCATTTAAGTTTTTTGAAGGAAAATTTATTACTGTGAAGTTTTCTATCAGTTCAGATCCCCATTTATAAAAACACAGTTGTAAGAATGAATTGCAAAACATTTTTATTATTTTGAAATATTCAACTTATATAAATATAATGGAATATCCTCTTGACTGTCTACATTACTTATTTTAATTCGATTCCACTGGATTTATTAACGTTGAATATATAACCCTAATGTTAAAAAACGTGTGTTACTGTGTCTCTATTTACAATGTAAATTAATATTTTCATAGCAATGATGCAGTCAAACGATTAACCGATTAACCGCAAGCTAGGACTTAAACCTGCAACTCCTTACATGAAATAAATATATTCTTCAGGAAGTCATAAACGAAGAAAGATTGTTTCTATGTATGCTTGTTTATATTGTATTTCTTAATTCTATTATTTTATGTATTTGCAATATTGATGTACTAGGACTTTATAAGTCACTAGGAGTTTGTTTGTGTATCTATTAAAAAATTTCAATCATCATAGATTCCGTTGATTTGAAAACTCTTAAATATTAACATGTATAACCAATACGTTTTACAGAATCCCAACGTTTTTCAGAAAACAAATTACACCTAGTGATTGAAAAGTATGCGTAATGAAAAATGTTGCGTGAGGTAAAGAAATATGCCTCTCACGTACTTTTTATGTCACGGCTTATATAATTTATTGTTAAGCTTAGCTTCGTTACGACTGAAAAGTAAGTTTATTAACTGAGAAAATGAAAATGACAGACGAGCTATATTACGTATTTGAGAACATAATCTTAATTCACGTCTTAGCAAATAAATAAGAAAAATTAGACTTACAACAATATGCTATGCCGTAAAACTAATTTGAAGTACTTTTTTTACTCTCAGGAGACTTTCGGGCTGTAATAGTATTAATATTATTAAATCCTAGCTTTTGGCTGCAGCTCCGCCCGGGTTGAGTTATTTTTTGTTTCAATCATTTGTTGGAATCAACTCATCTATATGATCAATGCCTTTTCTGTCAACTTCTGACTGCTCACACACATGCAGCGCACCATTTACCAAATTTTTCGCATTGCCATTCAAAGTTGCTTACATTCTCATCTGTGTGTATTTAATCGCAAGTACAATGTATGTATGATAAATTATTTATGATACATTGTATATCATTTTACAATCGTACACTTATGAAATTATGATAAAATGATGGGTAAATAAAATAACAATACTTTTATTATGTCAGGTAAACATTACGACTAAAACTCTGAAAACAAAAC
This sequence comes from Apoda limacodes, assembly GCA_946406115.1. Taxonomy (NCBI): domain Eukaryota; kingdom Metazoa; phylum Arthropoda; class Insecta; order Lepidoptera; family Limacodidae; genus Apoda; species Apoda limacodes. Next base: position 5,888,013 of record OX291541.1, read on the forward strand.
TTAATTTCCTTTAAAAGCTTTTATGTTTTCTTTTGAGTGAGCACATGAATGGTCGATTTTAAGCTCCTGTCTTGTTTTGCGTTACCTTAGTCGTACTATTATTGTCTAAAAAAAAAAAAACTTATATTATGGGATGACATTGGTATACATTATCATTCCGTATAAAATCACTGAAATTTCATTACATTATTTTTAAAAATTAAGGGTAAATTATTTTAAGAAGAAACAACTTGATAAATAATTAAGAGTACAAATAACAATTTATTTTCCAAGTAATTGACTATTTCATATTTTTTTTTTAAAGCTAAAGATCATTTTTGTAGCCCAGTGTGCCCTTAAAAATTGTTTACTTTTTTGTGAGGTTTTGATTGACGTTACACGTAGATATTAACCAGTAAAAGGTTTTTACGTAGTTAATATATGTTATATGTAAATCCCTTGTACGGTTTTTCATTCATGGTTGTCAAAGCACATTATGATTGATAACGCTGCGTTATTCTTGTCACATTACAAGTAAAAAAAATTGTATGTATTTCCATTATCCTAGACTGCGTTTGATTTTGTTATGTTTTTATTTCATAAATTTAGGTTATTTGGTCAACGATGTTTTATCCCTTAATTTCGTTGATTAAATCAGTTCAACTTGAAAGATGTATTATCTATTACTAATAGTTTTTTTTGACTTTTAACTTTCTGTATCTGATTTCCGCTCTCTGCAGACGTACATCAAATACATTTTGTCAATTTTTTTTTTATACGATAAAGGTGGCAAACAAGCTTGCAGTGCGCCTGATGGTAAGCGTTCACCGTAGCCTGTGGACGCAAGCAACACCTGGGGCATCACTCACACGTTGGTTTGGGGCATACACGGGTAATTTAATACCGAACATCCACATTTGCAGAGAGAAGGTCTAAGTCTTAGGATTAACAGTAGGTAATTAAATTTTAACACACTTGTAAAATAGTAATTTTTGACGCAGGGCTGATTGGTCTAAAGACGAACACAAAAAGGTATCAGCTTAGTTTCTTATATTACATTTAACAAGTCGATAGAATAGGACAACCAAAACATGGTGTCGATATGTGTTGCTTGCTTCTCCAATAATGTCGAACTTTCGTGTCGGTCTAGTCTTGTATCCATGCAAGCAACACAACCCCTTACCTCATGCAGACCCCGCTTGCACATGTCTAACCATCGACTTGCTATGTGTAGGCAAAAAATATGTCTCTATTGGCTTGCAAACACATATGCGCTACGCACCAAGATAGAGACGATTTACGCAAATAAAATATTATAACAATAATACACACATAAACAATAAAAAAACAAACTATTCACGATAGAAATTGACTGGAAACTTAGGTATCTTAAATTAGCCTAACAATGTCAGTAATAGGTTGATCAGTTAGAACGAGTTCTCTATTACAGACTGTACGACTAAATAATACCTAACTGATACCTATTATTAACGCTTATAAACTTACGCTAGCTTATACCTAAAGATCACGTCATCATTGGCTAGTAGTGTCCTAACAACATTAGATTATTCTTTTCAAATCCCCAACTAGTTTGAAAGTTGAAGTGTGGTAGGCAACATTCTAAATTAACACTGCATTCGTACCACTTCACAAAATAATGTTAAATATTCAGCAAGTTACTATCACACAGTTATGTGGTCTATTGCGTCTTACACAGCTACAAGCTCTACGAAAGAAACTGAGTCGCTTTGCACTCTTAGAGAGAATATGCTAAAATGGTCTAAGAACTCATCGCGTACAATGGAAACCGCAAAGAAACAGGTAAAGATGTTTTAAAAATGTTAATACTCATCGCGACAATGCAAATCAAAGTTTATGCCTGTTTGGAACTAGTTCAGAAGTTAAAATAATAACACGCAACTACCAGGGCAGTAAATAAGAAATCCTAGTAGGTACATCCATTATACAAAAACAAAAATTTTCATAAAATTAAGAAATACAATATAAATATACAAATTTACGTAAACATAATCATTCTTGTTAGACACTCCTTATCGCCCTCAGCGTAAAGTCATTTTTTTTGTCAACTTTTTATTGAAACTTTTTGTGAGAATCCAGTTATTTTGCAAATAATACCATAAAAAATTGTATATACACTTTTGTTTGCAAATAAATAATGACGTGTTTCATTAATTTCAGATATTTAACCCCTAAGTGGGTGAAAAGGGGTGGCATATTTTGTATGGGAAAAAATATTTTTACAGTCAAATTAACACTAAACTTGCTATTTATGCTCTACAACTTCGTAGGAGTTAATCGTCAAAGCTTCGTATACACGCTGTTCAACTCAATTAATTCAAAATGTGTTTTGAGGTGTTGTACAAAATCAACTCCTATAAGGTATAAGAAAGCTGGTGACAAAGTTTGTGTGGTAAAAAAGTAATGGCTTATCATCACTGAGCCCAAATCGCTACGGATATAAATTTCAAATTTGGTAAAGAAGTGTAAAAAAGATTACATTGTAGACATCGTTTTTTAAACCCCTAAGGCTTTTGAAGCAAATGATATGGATTTAATAGAGTGTGATTTATAGGGACACAAAAGGGATTTTTTCAAAATTAAGTACCTACCGTGGTAAATTTTGTATTAATTGTCTTACGCTCATATAACTCAGAAATCATAAAATTCCGAGATAGTGTTTACTTAATTGTAGGTTTTGTTAACACTTTAAAATACAAACTAAGTAGGTGAAGGATTCTAAACTTTTCAGTATGTTGATTAAAGACCTGTGTAAATCTTATAGTTTATACGAGCGAAGCTGCGGGCGGAAAGCTAGTCTAGAATAGATTTGTTCAAATTATGTACTGGTAAGGCGTATGCGAGCACCCTTATCTTATCTATCTTATCTAAACCTTACTCAGATGTATCGGAAAAGGTTGTTCTATCTTTGGCTATTCTGAAGCAGATCTATTCTACGAGTAAGGCTAAAGTTTTAACAAAAAGACCACCTTTATCTACTCAGTATGCGAAATTATTTTTTATTTGTAACAAAATTAGATAAATTAATTATAAGTGATTTTCTAATATAAATTGTATCATTGCAATAAAAACTTCAGTGCGTCACGCGCTTTCACGAAGAGAGTTCACGCTACTTGTCGAATTTGGTCGCCGACGCGTTAGGCTGGTCGCGCTACACATACGCCTCTAAGAAAAGTTCAGCTAATGATGGCCGTTAGAGCGGTTTGAACGCAGAGAAAACCTAAATGTGTCATGCTTAAAAATGTCTTAGACTTCTTAAATCACAAAGAATTTTTTCAAATGTAAATAACACTTAGATGAGATTGTTAAGAACGTGGCAACATTACCACACTTCTAGTTTAAATTGGAAATAAACAATAATTATTGATCTTTCTTATAAGTAGAGATGTTAAACATATTAATTATACATTTGACGGTATATTTTTTTAGCTTCGGACATGAATAGCTTGCAAATAAAAACATACTTGCAAACAAAATTCTACGTTGTACAGTTATTTTTAAAAAGGCATAGTTTTGGCAAGAATTGAAGTATGGTTAAGATGCCACAAGAACGTAATTATGCCGTGTTTGACGCTAATTGTTGAGTAAGGTGGTAGCAGTACCTATACTGATTGTTTAGCTAGAATGATTTCTATCAATATGCTACTCCTAAACTGTAAATTTCGTCGCAGATATCTCTGTAAGGTTAAAGTGAATTTTCGCATTTCCTTTTTCGCATTTAGTCCATATTATTTCCAAAATTAGTACAGAATACATTTTTAAAAAAAGTTTTTATGATTTAACTTGTTGATATCGATTTAGCAGCAAGTATTGTCTCCGCAAGTTTCTGCTTTGCGTGCTTTGTGTTTGCTGCACGTTTCTTCTGTTGGTACGTACAGAAAGTTTTAATTTATGATGAACAATTCTGTTTCCCATCACAGAGGTTATTCTTTTGATAATTTTAAAAGCAAAAAGTAAAGTAATACAGGTTTAAACAAGATATATTGTTATAGCATGCTCAGGTTACATGTGAAACAGCTTAGGGATAGGTCGGGAAAAAGTTAGATTGCAGATTAAAAAAGGGTAAATGAAAACCCGGTAAAAGGTTTGAAATATAATTCTTAACAGAAAATTAATTATGTAGAGAGATTAATTAAAATGAAAATCATTTTTGTTTTAATCATAGTAAATTTCCCTTCGTTCCATTTGTAGAAACATCAATTAGAGAGAAATTAGGTTAGTTATTTTTATATTATTTTTCTTTGAATATAATTTCAACTAACTTTGCCCGCCACTCTCGCGATTATTGTAGAAGGATTAATTTTATTATAACATATGATAACAAAATAAACCGAGATAAAAAGTTTCTAAATCTAAATTCTAGGCTATCATCCGTCCGTCTAATTATATTGTGAGTGGCTGCACTACTGGAAGACGTTCTTTTTTGTCATTGGCTATTCTTATATATATTTTATCTTATATATATTAATATAAATTGTGAGTATCTGACCTCTGACCGGTCCCAGGTATTTTACGTCACTGGTGGAGTCAGTTATTTAATTATTTAGTAAAACTAAATATGTTTATAGTAAAAGCAACCAAAATGATGTACCTACTACTACATTCCCAATAAATGTTTTTTTTCTTGTTTTTAATGTGAGTTCCGAATTTGCATTTCAAAATTCTCAGAACAAAAATTATACTTAAAACTTATTTATTCTTGTTATATTTAATATAATGTATTGTTTCTACAATAAATTCTCTATCCAATAACATTATCTTTAATGCAATAGTATAAAAAATTAAACTAAAGTGTATAAAAAATCACTAATGTATAAAGTAGTAATGACCAACCGCATTTCGGACGGTTCATTATGTTTGTTTTAGTAGAATTTAAAATAAAACCTTTTGCGTGTAAGTGGATAAGAGAGGATTTTCCACGCAGATTTAAACAGATTCTTAACGACAAACTGAGCCTTTTCAAGCCAGTGAGATTAAAAAATAATTTTTGCACATCCGAAATATAGTTTCAGAGATTAGCGCGTTCAAACAAAAAAAAAAGTCATTATCTTTATTATATTTGTATAGATAAAAATAAAATAAATAAATAAAAAAAAACAATGTGGTTTTTTTTGCAGCAGAAAAGTAATATAAATAACAAAGAAACAAACGACGGCTTCATGGCTCTGTTGGTAGTAGTACTGTTTGCCGACTTAGAGGATGCGACTTCAAACCCGGATAAGACAAACATGTGATAAATATTTATATAGCTATATGTGATGACATAGTCTAGTCGTGTGCGCTCGCCACTCGTCTCCCCGCACCTAACTTCCTTTCTCCACAATTGCTCTGTCTAGACGACTTCCATGACCGTCTCAAAAAAAATATTGTCTGGACTGTAGTACTCCTATACGTTCTATCTGTGACAACCTTGACACGTCTAAACTAACCTCTTTGACTATTCCATTTGTGTTCGAAGCTCTGCCAATGGAATTGAAAACTAAGTATAAGTAATCTTTAGAATTTTAAGGTGAAAAATTATTCTTTAGTATTTAAATTGCAAATGAGACTAAAACTTGGGAATTTACGTGAATTTTTTGTCTGAAAAGTTGGAATTTTGAATTTATTTTATAGGCTTCGGTACATCTACTTAATTAAGTTTGCTTTGAAATACACGCCAAAAACACCTAAAAATTTAACATATGAACGATGTGTTTTCTAGCTTTAAAACAGTTTAAAATATACGCGTAAAATGAAATCGCTACGCTTTGCTAAAGTTTTAGTAGAAAAAGTAAACAAGGATAAGTTATAGTTTAGTTAAGGAATGGCTAATAGTTAATTAAAAATTTAAACTGTATTAAAAAGGTCGGTGATGACCCTAGGGTTTTTGGCGGAGGTTTGAGCCCAGAGTGTAGTATGTGTGTGTAATAATCCTTTTTCTTAACTTCTGAAGTACAGTTCACACTACTACTGGCGGTGAAGGAAAACGTCATAAGGAAACTTGCACACGTCAAAAAAAAGACGTTTATGAAATCCGCAAACCGCACTAGGCCCGCGTGTGGATTATGGCCCAAATTTCCCTCCGGGTAGGTCGTGCCTCTTACAGTAGGGTCATTTGAAACTGATAAGATTTTTTTTTCTAGATCCCTAGTTATTTGCATATATTATTATGATATTTATTTATGGTACTTAAAAAAATTCCGTTAATGATATAAATTTAATAGAATCCCGAATGGTAAAGTTTTTTTGTGTATCACTTTACTTTTAAATCAATTCGTTCAAAAATAGAAAATCTTTTGCCGGCAAGTATCAGTTGATCCAGGATCAAAGGTCGGGTCAGAGCCGATCTTTTGTGTGTGAAAAGTTAACTCCTTTGTGTTTGTAAAATAAAATTATAAGAGCAGTAGTACCAAAAAGGCAAACAATGGGACCAAAAGAAAACAGCGGTAAATAAGTCATAATTTTCGCCGTATATGTGAATTTTGTATATTCAGTGCAGTTTTTCTAAGCTCTAAACTCGCTAGCATAGTTCTTTGTAACAAATGTTTCTTTTTCATTCTGCTTATTAGTCCTTTTGAGTATTAATCTTTTTGCGAATTAGTCGATTGGACAGTTATCAAGTAAAGGAGTTTATTGTCAATGTTTTCTATCAGATTTTTAACCTTTATTAAAAATTAAGTTTATTATTATTAACATTTAAGTTGTCCAGACTTTTGAAATTGAATTGTCAAAATTGATAAATTAAAAATGTGAATTCTTCATACGATTACAAGACAACTTAAGGTAAATTAAATAATTGTAACATTAGAATAGAATTTAAATTAAAACCAAAGTAAAGGAAGATAATTTATTATTATATATATAAATAGTAAATAACTTAGGTTAGTTTAGTTAGTCTTCTTTACAGTGTTTTTTGTTAGTTTAGTTGTAGTCAAATCAAACATACTTACAACACTCTAATTTATTACTCTGTACTGGTAAGACCATTTCCTATAAGAAATATGTCTGGATATTAATTTGTTACGTACGAATGTTATGTATGGTGTCATTCCAGCAACGGAATATCGCATGACGTCATTAATTTTCGGCGCTGCGTGTTCGCATTGTACTGCGATATATGTAAAAAATAAAAACGCCGACTGTCACAAATCTCAGTACCCGTAAGTCGCGCGTGCGGCATTGATAAACTCTTACATGGACGATTACTTAGGTTTATTCAATGACGAAACGGAAGCAAAGAAACGAATAAACGAAATGCACAAAGTGCACTTGCCTGCGTCGTTCGATCTCCGAAGCTGGGCTAGTAACGTTCCCGAGGTTCTAGAAAACGTCACAAACAGACGCACAAATGACTCGACCGAAATTGGTCAACACAACTCAAAAAGAACGTTACGTTTACTATGGAATCATTCGCTCGATTCTTTAGGGTTTAACGTAAATCTCCGCAGCTCGCCAGAGTGTATAATAAACGGTAGTACCATTCATACGAAACGTCAGATTACTAGCGTTATCATGTTAGTTTTCTACCCGCTAGGCCTCGTCTTGCCAATCACTATGGTAGGTAGGTAATCATAAACCGGCAGGAAAAATCAAAGACGTATTGACCCCCATCCATTTCCCTACTGGGCGATCAAAATTCACTTCATTTGATTACGACAAAGTTGTTTCAAGATCGTGGGAAATAATCCAGATGTTAGCTAATGGAATTTGGAAACGTTGTTCGGTGGAACATAAGACCTATTTGACACCTCGACCCAGCTCTACCAGAAGTTTATCCAGGTCCAGGCGAGTCATTACGAGTTACAAAAGTCAGAAGAGAGAGAGTAGAAAATTTTTTCTACTTGTTGATTTATCATCAAAGCGAACACAATTTTGCAAAAAATAAAATCGCTGAAGAGACATAGTTGTTCTAAATATGTGTCGCCTGTGCCATCCGTTCTCCATAAGTCTCAAAGACTCTGGCGACTCGATTTATTGAGACTAGCAAGGTAAAGCAACCCGATGAAAGCATCAACTCGGAGGGTGTTGTTTCCTTCATACTGTATAGTTTTGTAGGATCTTCGCATTGTTCTCGTCTTTTCATTATTTCTTCGTTAGTGTGTTTCAATACGATAGCTTTTATTTCCTCCCGCACCCCTTTCCCTCCAGCTACTCAGCGTGACAACAACTTTGAAGGTCACGAACAAAAAATATACGCAAATTATTATTACAGTGGGTATGACATACCCTGCCACACTCTCGCCGGGTTAAGAAAATAACAAATTAGCAGACGGCTAAAAATGTAAATCTCTTAAAGTAAATCTCGTTATAACTTTGTATTGCGATAACGCACAAATATCAAACTTATATTATTCGAGAGCACTTGCTTTGTGTAGTACAAAGTTCAGTACATTCAAATCCAAAATTCTAATTCAAAATCTTTCTATTCAAATGGGTGAATAAGAACACTTTCGAATCGTCGAGTGAATTAACTACAACTAGCTTTACAAACTTATTACAATACTGTTTTATTGCGTGCGTCCAATAGTTGCTCTTTGTAAAATCACACCATTAATTTGTGTAACTTTAATCATATGCCTGTAAATTAGGTTAAAGCCCTAGATCATAAGCAAAATCTTTGCAAGTCGCAAGTTTGGCTCCATATGGAGTACTGTTGCCATCTCTGGGTGGTTGCACCCGAATATCAGCACGGCCCGTTTGACTCGGTTCAACGATGGGCTGTGTAAATCGTCGAGGGTCCCAAACTCACAAGCCGTAACGAACCCTCAAGTCTGAAGAGGGATTGCATCTCTGTGTATGTTCTTCCGCCACAAATACAGTGAATCAACAGACACTTGGCCGGTTTTTTTATTGTATGTCCTAGGTTTAAAAATACGTATGTAATAAAACCATGTCTAATAAATAAATTATAAATATGCTTCTAAAATTCCATTGATCTAAATACCCTTGATTTGAACATGTTTTACAAAATGCCAGTTCTTATAAATTGTGATTGAAAAAGTCTCATAATGAGAAATATTACGTTGAGTAAGGAAATATGCCTATTACGTCTTTTCGATGTCATGCCTTGTAGGATTTATTGTTGAGCTTAGTTCATTACAGCTCAAAAGTAAGTTTATTTACTGAGAAAATGAAAACGACGGACAAACTGACTTACGTATAAGAACATAATCCTATCTGAATTGACGCTTTTACAAATAACAAACGGTGGGATTACAACAACGTCTTATCTGTTGCTAATTAATTTAGACAATAGATTAACTTTTGGGGATTGTTTTGGAGAATAAAATAGTAGTAATACTATTTAATATTCTGCTATTGTATTTTACTATATGTTTGCTTATAAAATAAATGTTTATAAAATCCTTAAGTGGTGTACTGAAATAAGAGACAAGCATAATTTTTACTACCAGAAATATAGATAAATTTAAGGGCTTCAAATATCTTCCTCTAAATAAATTCTGCTTGGCTCTAAATAAATAAAATTGTGAAGGAATAGGTACTTAAGTATTTTTTTTTGTTATTTATAAACCAAGTTATTTATGATACTTATAAGAGTTCAACATGGCTTCCCTTTCTAAATAATTTTTACCTGTTTTTGTGTTATGTGTTTTTTTCACATTAACGACGAATGTTGGGGGACATTTAATAAGCAAAAGGATAAAACGGGATAAATTTGTTTCCAATTGGCAGCAAAAAAGACAGAAGAAGATAATAAGTTTCTGAAAGAATAATAATTTGAGCTATGTATATTTATTATTTATCTTTCGATGCAATTTCTATCCGAATAGGTAAAAGCACAAACTTTTAGCAAATACGGCTACTGAAATCATCGTAAAACGTAATTGAATGTGTAATATGAGTCAATTACAGGTATAATCTAAGCTATGAAGAATATCTCGAACAGAACGACATTCCGTTCGAGGTATTTCCGAGGGACGACATAATATGGGGTTCTTAAAGAAGGTAATGATTAGACTTTAAACGATTGGCAACACGTGAGTAATGCGTCCATACGATATGGTGACTGCTTAGCATTAGGTGAGCTGTGTTCTTTTTTGCCGTCTCAGTAGTAAAAATAAGCTTTGTTTACCGGACAGAAAAATTAACTTTGTTTGTTAAGGAAAACATTGCAATAAACCCTAAATGTCAGAAAAATTAGTATAAGAAAATTACAATTTCACAGGCCAATCCTGCGTATAATTTACTATGCCTATGCTTCTTAATTGCCTTGATAATTTGCTCCTCTTAAATATTCAAATAAAGATATGTAACAAGTTATCTTCTCTACATTCCCAAATATAATTTAATAATAATGTATAATACCCATCTCAATATTTTAACTCCATCTTGTTTCTCTTTGTATTGCTAACATATTACAATATCTAATACCTTTAGACGAGCAATTCTAGTATAGGGTACAAGTGGGATAGATGTCTTAGGGGGATAGTTTCCTTGATTATTACCTCACCTATTTAAAAATACGCAACGACAAATTCAACGTCATATTAGGAAAGTACTGTGCCCCACCGCGTCGGTGCGAGCGAAACAGCTCACAGGAATACACCTGTCGTCGGTGGCAATCAAGGAATGAAAATTTCGTGAAACTCGATTGTTGATTTCGAATTGCGAAGATTTTCTTACGCGCGTAATTTTTAGTTTTATGAGGTAAGTAAATTGAATGTTTTTGTTTTCATAGTATTGTTACTAGTGTGTTTGACGCGCCTATTTTTTCTATCATTGCAAAAGCCATTGTGTTTTTTTAATACAAGAGGCATTTATCCCTAGCTAAAAGTATGGATGCTTCACTATTGAGATAGGATAGATGCCCTAAAAGCGTCTATACTTTTAATAACAGACAATCAGAAAAAAAAGTTGTGTTATACTTTGAGTAAATATTTTGCTGTTTTTGTTATGTTGTAATTTATATTATAAAATAAATATGCAGATTTAAGTAATGAGAGTGAGAGAAAAAAAGGAGAAAAGCAAAAAACGAAATGAGAACAAAGAAATTAAATCAAAACAAAACTAAACAACAGCTTATTTGTCTTCTTCTGAAAGCTCTGATTTTAAAAAAGAATATACTTTTAATGATAAGAGGGAAAACTCCTAATACAGAGAATGCTTGGAAGATTATAAAGATACAAAGTCAAAATCAGATTGAATAGTAAGAAATTCAATCCAATGAAAAAAGACAGTTATTAAAAAAAAGTTTGTTTAGTTAAATTTGCAATAAAACTACACAAATGTAATCAAATTTTTTTATTTATTTCTTAAGGCATCTATCGTCACATCATACAATGCAAATGTGCAACTATCCCACACCGCATGCATCTATCCTCTTTCTTAGAGGTAATCTTTTTTTTACTTATTTTCATGTATGTAAGGAAAATGCTTTTTTTTCATTAACCTGTTTCGAGTTAAAGGTCCAGTCTATCAATAATCATTAACTTCTTTTTAATAAAAGTAATCGTCTTATAATTATGACTCAATTCCAAAAAGTTAGACATTTATCCCACTTTTACCCTATATATAATCTGAACCTCGGAAACGGCTTTAACGATTTTTATGAAATTTAGTATGCTGGGCGTTTTGGGGGCAATAAATCGATCTAGCTAGGTTTTATTTTTAGAAAACGTCGTTTTATCCGTGTTTTGAGGCAATATTAACTGAAAAATATGACTTTTCCTGTCATCTATTGACGAGTAGTAATACTGTTATTTTGACAGGCACAGCAGCACTAAAGCTGCTTGCCAATAGATGGCTTTGTTCGAAAAAACGAGCAAAGCTCGGTCTTCCAGATATTTCTTATTATGTCAGCATTGATATGACAGCATTGAGAAGAAGCACTCACTCCTTAATGCTCTCATATCCACAGCATTAATTTTACTTTCATAAAAACACACCTATGAACATCCAAACGTCTCTCATAAGACAACTTCTGACTGTTTACGGGTATGCAGCACCCAATTTTCGTCCACCTTTCACCTGATTTTCCACATTTACTCTTATTTCAAATTCACCCTGACACTACTTACGTCTCTCTTTTACCCAAAGTATATATGTATCATAAATAATTTATAAAATATAACTTCATTATCATAGTTATGGTATGACAATAAAATAATTAGCTAGAAAATTTAAATTTTTTTTTATAGCAAACATAATAAATAAAATTTCGAAGAATACGGAAGGGAGATGAAAAAACTGCGCTAGCATTTTTGGCAGTAAAAGCCGCGGTACAAAATGCAGGCGAAAGTCGCGTACCCTTTGCCCGTCTTTACACTAGGACATTCCGAATATTGATGAAGGCGAGATTAGGATAGCTCTTTAGCAGCTCATGAACAAGAAAGCACCAGGTAAAGACGGTATTATAGCAGAGCTTCTGATAGTCAGTGGAACCCCATTTATGACGGAATCAAACATGCCAAAGATTGCTAAAATCATGTTAAAAATTGTGTCCACAGCATTGAGCTGTTATCTACACACTGTATATATGAGACACTGCACTTGTTAACACTCTGTTTCAAAAATTGTAGGGTATGAGTTGCATCTCACTTAGTCAGCATATTGTACGTGATGTAGTAACAAGTATTTCATCTGTCATGTGATGTTTGTTTTAGCGCGTTCTTTAGCAATATATTATCTAATTAGCGATTACCAGCGGCTCTGCTTGCGCTTAATTTGGTTATCAGCGTGGGACTTCTACCGCAACTCCTTGATGGTAGTAAGAAAGTTTGCTATAGTTTGAATTTGAACAGTTTTTCATTCATAGTTGTCAAAGCACATTATGATTGATGACTCTGTGTTATTTTTGTCACAGTAATACAAGTAAGCAACGAAATGGTATTTCCATTATCCTTGACGTGTTTGCTTTTATTATGTGTCTTTATACATTTAGGTTATTTGGTCATAGTTTGTGTATTCTTTTATTTTGTTGTCTCTTATAGAATTAAATATGTCCTCATGTAGTTTCCATAGCTCAACATGTTTAATATAATCTGGGGGCACGGCAGTACTCCCGCCAAGCGAAGCGCAAGGGCACTACTTACTTTTCTCGAAGCGCTTCGTCGTTATTTTGAGCCCTTAACTTAACTTGGGTTTGGAAAATACCAGATAAAAAAAAATATGGATATAATAGTAATAGTGGACATATTTAAGAATATAAAGTTTTAATGGCATAGCTTTTATACTTTAGATTTTGTTGGTATCTAAAAAACCCCGATTTCGTCACTCACTCACTGATGATTATCATAATTCTTGGAGTACTCTTCTTCTTAGGGTCTTGAATCCCTAGAAAGCTGAAATTTGGTATGTTAGCTGGTATAAGTACACAAACAACAAAAAAAATCTAAGACTTTAAACTTTTGCCCCAAACCCCTTAAACTAGGCGATCTGATGTTATAAATCCTACTGTCACATAGGCGTAAGGTGAAAAAATATTCACTATTAATTACTTTTCTGTTCTTGTAATAACGAAACTGTCAAGTCACATATTTCAACTAAGGTGTTGAGTGTGTAAAGTAAGGGCGTGTAGAGTGAGAAGCTTGGCTCTATATGAGATCTAATAACTTTTTGACAGAGGCTCGCACTGTCTTGGCAACATATTGCATGAAAATGTTTTTGGTGGGATTAATGCTTCAAGAAATAACGATTGAATTAATAATTATTACACCACTTGTATATTGATTTTCTCTTATAACTCGTATTGTTAAATTTTCACAAAGGTCGTTGTAGCTAGAAGTTCACCCTTTGACACATTTGTCTTTTCGATCGAGGTTAATTTATAAGCTCTTAAATATAATTAAAAGTTTCTGTAGTAGTAGTTAACCTTAAACGTCTCACACAGGAGTTAAAGTATTATGGCATACATATTGTGTCTGTTTTTTAATTGGAGCTTAGAAAATTCTATATACTTGAAGCTGCATGCTTAGCGAGAATTATTGTAAGTTATGATGTGGTTAACCTTCGACTATCCACCGAATTGTCTATGCAAAAACCATGGTTCTCCATGTACGTTACACCTAAAATATTATCTAGCTAACAAATTTTAACTTAAAAAAAATAAAATTGGTTGCACGCGGCTTAGCGAAAAAAAAATACACAAAAACTATGCTAGGTTTAAAAAATAACGTATCTTAAAAAATATGAAATGAACTTTCATTCGACACTATTTTTATCGGCTGTTGATGTTTATTTTAAGTTAATATTCATGAGTATATATAAAAAAAAATAATATAAATGTAACTGTCTTAAATTTCTTTTGCTATTTTACGATATTAAAAGGCTCATGAAAAGTCACCGACTTTGATAGAAGTTCTAAAAATATTGAATTTAAGTTAAGAGGTAATACTTTGATGCAGTGAAAGTGAAAAAAGTAATTTAACAACGCGCAAATAAATTTTTAAGCATTATCACGTGAGCAAAATTAGTTTGGAATAAAGCTTGAATTTTGCAACTTCTAAAGCGAAGTAAATAACTAAAGTAAATAATTAGACAAAAAAATTACAACATAATTTTATTTCAGGATATTTTCGTAATAGAAATATTTTTAATAGCTTTAATGAATAATGGCTTATTAGCAGAATAAGGCTATTTTTACCAAAGACGAGGTTTTAGAGAAGACTATATACTGACTTTTGCGCCTTTATGATGTTTGGTACCTCCACTAATAATTTATATAACATTTTGCTGCAACAAGTTTTTCATGGCTTTTGTTTTATATATATTGAACTTTACCGACTGGACTTTAATCCTTGACGAGCCCCTTATTCATGAGCAGCTTTGACGCGTTTTCAAAAAGTGGTCACTTACTGTAAAGCAAATACAGTATATATTTTATTGTAGGTATAGACTGTAGCGTTTTAATTAATTTCTCACTTTTGGCATTGTATTCAAAATTTATTATTTTATTAAATATATTTAATATAAATATTTAACTATTGCCTAAAAGAAAATAATTGTCAGTTCGTCTCGAACTTACCTCTTAGACTATTCCATTTTTGTTTGAAGCTCCACCAGTGGAATTGTCTACGATAAATAAACTTTTGAATTTTAAGGTGAGAACTTACTTTATTAAGTTTTTCAATTTCAAATGAGGAAACTTAGGAATTTAATAAGATTGTTTGTGCAAAAAGTTAGAATTCTTGATTTTTTTTTTTGTTGTAGGTAGGTTTCTCCGTGCCTCAGTGGTAATGACCCGACTGCTAAACCGAGGAACGTGGGTTTGATTCCCGAACAAGACAAACATTTAATATTTGTGTTTGTCTTGAGACTGGGTGTTTTCTATGTATAATATGTATGTATTTTAAAAAAAAGTATATATATGAATTCGTATTCGTTGTCTGGTATCCATAGCTTTGCTTAGTTTGAAACCAGGCGGCGCTGTGTGTAAAGCGCAGACATATTTATTTATTATTATATTTATATTTAAATAGTTATGAAATATATCACTCCTAAAATACAAATTTCAAAATCCAGAATCATCATGCCAAGTCAAGTCACAAATTCATTCAAAAACGACAACATGGCGGAGTTTATTCGAATTTGGGTTATATTTTAAATTCAAAAGTTACATTTCCTATGTCATTAATTAAAAAATAGACATAAGAAAAAAAATTGTATAATAATAACATAAAACAATGTGTAGTCCTGACTAACATAGTTACTTACATATTTAGTTCGTCAGATAATATTTTATATAGGATATTTTATCGCTCATTTGTCTAGACATTTAAGAATAATAAGCCATATTAGTCCAGTACCACTGTACCAAAAGCGATATGTATAAATATTAAGTGGTTGATAAAAAGGGGTCATCCTCAAATTATTATGTTGGTGTGTATTCAGCCAAACAGGGGGTGGGTAACCCCCTGTTGGAGATTAAAACCGGGAAGTTACACATACACGATAAGAATAGTACATTGTATCACAAGGGAGCAAAATAACTTTATCACTGCGACGGCGCTATTTTAAATCCAGAATGGAGCAAAAGATTCTAACGTAGAATCCTGAGCACACTGAGGGATTCAAAGGACGGTGCAAGAGGTAAAATAATTTTGCGACCGAGTGATACACTACTTCTTAACACCCTCTATGAGAAAAGAAGTAAGTGCAGTTAAAAAACAATAAGACGTTACATAGAAACAATTTAAGACTAATGTTTATATTTGAAAATATATAGAAAACAATATAATTATAGAAATGTGTCGTATCATCATCACATGTTTAGAGTCCAATACATAGCATATCAGCTGAAGTTAATATAATTTTCATTATCATTACTTGAGGAAGATGCACTTGTTTTTTTTGTAAAAGTATCAACACATATAGGAATTAGAGTAAACAATTACTGAGGCGGAATGCGTTTCACGCGTTTTTTACTTCTTTATTAACTTTTTATTAATATGGTCTGCGCGCGGTTTATTTTATCTTACAGCCAGTTACTTGTTCATACAATGTTCGTAATCGATGGCGATTGGAATATTTAGTAACAATTTCCACATTCCAAACTGAAATCACTTTTAGTCCCTGGAGATTAACCAACCGTGAACCAACAAACGGTGCCCATTTTTTTGATGCTTGACTCGTCATCACATCCGTTTTTATAAGAAAATTGCTAGTAACAACTTTACCTACAAGCTCCATTTCTACTAACACGCAAGCTCCAAGGGTTTTGTTTCCGTGTCTGTCTAAGTCTACATCAATGTCAGTTTCATTTATCTTTGTGACCTTGTTTGAACTGGTTTAAAAGCTTTATCACTACTAACTACCACGGTGATTATGTCAACCACCATAATATAAAATTGTATTAGCTTTAGTAATATGATCAATAGCACCCAACTGAGTAGTTACGTTTTCTGATAGGAACGCTTTAAAAAAAGAAAAGAATTATGGTAATTATTTAAATTTAAAAAAGAAATTATAAATATAGAATTCCAAATATTTTTTTCATTAAAATGAACTGAAATACCAATCTATATTTTGGTATAAACAAAAACTAAACCGCGTGAAACAAAACACAATTTAGTTTGAAAGCATTTATGTGTTCCTTTAAGTGGACACGCATGTAGTAGGAATTGTTGCTTTTAAGTTTCAATCTTATTTTGCTTTACCTATATTGATACCGCTGTTACCGACGGCAAAATACATTTAATATCATTTTATTGGGTCATACTCTTAAATTATTATATATCTCACACAAATTCTTAAGTACTCCGATAAATATTTGTTTATTAATGTTACCGTTTTAACGCAATTGTATTCACGTAAACATTAGAGCTAAATGATAGTCAGAATGTCGCTTTGACTTTCTATAGGGCAGCTTAGTCAGCTCCAGAGGTATATAAGTTGCTTAGCTTATTAATGTAGAATTTGTGCTAAGTAGTGAATAAAAATTGTGAATCAAGAAAGAAGTAGATAATACGAGAAAGACCGCATCGCCAACCCTAAATGTCGTCCCAGTCGTCGTGCATTGCTCGAACACCGTGGTAGTGCAACAAATTGACCGTAAACATTAATTAAGCCAGTTATACCCTCTTCTAACTAATAATGCCGAGAGAGGTTCTACCTAAATGTGATGTTTGTGACAAATCCATATCGAAGCGTGTACCTGGATTGGTGTGTAATAAGTGTGATAAAATGGTGCATGCCAGTAACCAGTGTTCAGGTCTTACCACAAAGCAGCTGGCGGCTCTACGCAATGCAAGCAACCTTGAGTGGACATGCACTGAATGCTACGAAAATTCACCTCGCCGAAAATCTTTTATTACTCCAAGTGAAGACGATGGGAAGGAGTAAATAAAGGACCACCCGTTAAAAGAGTATACCAAAAACAGTCATGCTGCCATCGACGTCAGGAAGAAGTAGAAAAAGCCATACATAAAGAAATTGGATCTCTAATTTCGTCTCTCACCTTCTGTAAAATTGAAGAGTTTGAAGAAAGCAATGAAGTCCTAAAAAAAAGAATTAAAGATATCGAAAATATAAATATTAAACTCATAAATAAAAATAAAAACTTGGAACCTCGATTGATGGCAATGGAACAGCGCATTTATGAGTCGAAACAAGGAAAGCTGTCAAAATTTATTGAAATAATAGGAATACCGTATCAGGAAACCGAAAATTTAAATCAAGTGGTGAAGGACGTTGCATCTAAGTTAAAAATGAACGACAATAGTATTCTAACCACAAAAAGAGTTACTACCAAGTCAAAATAAATTATTGTTAAGTGCACAGAAGAGTTAGAATGTGCTAAATGGATTCAAGCTGCTTGTGAGTACGTAGTTTCTACCAAAGACTTATCGCCACTGGCCCAAAGTGATCCAGTCAAAATTATCATAAAACCAGCACTGACACCGTACTACAAAGGGTTATTATTGCACGCCAGAAAGGAACTCACCGGGGTAGGCTACAAGTACGTCTGGTATAAAAATGGGAGAATAATGGCGCGAAAACCAGAAGCGGATGTAAAAATTGTCTACATTCGCTGTGAAGAGGTCGTAAAGAAACTACTAGCATAAGTATAAGTACTTATAATTACTGTGCAGTTTCTCAAATAACCAAAAAATAAAAAAAAAACAAAAAAAAACCTCTAATAATGGATAGCTATCCTTACGATATTTGTGAATTATTTAATACCGTAAACCTAGACACCTACTTAAAATTCTTGTCCCAATCAACAAATAATTTTAATATTATTCATACCAATATTAGATCAATAAAAAAAATACTTTTCTAAACTACTGCAATGTATAAGTGAGCATAAAAATCAGATAGCTGTAATTGTCATCACTGAGGCAGGTATTTCAGAAAATTATGCTCATTATTCGACATAAATGGTTATACCATGTACACAGCTTTAAGGAAAGGTCGAAAAGGGGGTGGAGTAATAGTGTATATAAGCACTAAACACAAATTTGTCCTAAATAACATAAAAATCTTGTGCTGTGAAAGTCTAACGGGCACAATCACTGCAAAATACTTGGAAATAAATCTGTGTTCATTGTACAGACCACCACACACAAATAAACATCGATTCATAAACGATTTAAATACATATTTATCAAAGCATTCTAAAGATGGCAATGTGGTAATTATAGGCGATATGAATATTGATATTAAGAAGGACAATGGTACTACTGAAAGGTATTTAAACGTCATGACCGAGTATGGGCTCATGTGTGGTATTACCTAACACACAAGAATAGAAAGTTACAAAGTGACAAAAAGTTGCATAGACCACATCTTTTGTCGAGTTAACACTGGTGAACTGTGCTGGGCCACGCTCGGAACTACACTGGCTGACCATCGAATGATAGTGTTGTCCTGTGTTAGGTTGAAACATATACGGGCTGCTCCAAAATACAGGACTATATATGAAAATACTAAATTGTATAATGAATTGGGTAAAATAGACTGGTCCCAAACAAACTATATGACGTCACCTATGGATATTTATAGATTTATAGAAAATAATTTGAAAAATTGTTACGATAAGTCAAAAATACACATAAACTAACGACTTCAAAAAAGAAAGTTTCTTAAGGGATAAACTGTTTAACGAGTGGAAAAAAGATACAAGTAACAAAA
This sequence comes from Apoda limacodes, assembly GCA_946406115.1. Lineage (NCBI taxonomy): Eukaryota > Metazoa > Arthropoda > Insecta > Lepidoptera > Limacodidae > Apoda > Apoda limacodes. The sequence continues at coordinate 5,907,600 of OX291541.1, forward strand.
TATTGGGACTTAAGTATAACAAACAAAGAAATAAAACCAACAAGTTAGTAGAACACTGTAGAAATAAATTTTATATGGATAACATAAAAGAAAACACGGGAAACCCAAAAAAGCTATGGCATTTAATTAACAATATATCAGGAAGAATCACAAGGTCAGTAGATGACGTCATATTAAAAGCCTTTAACAAACTTGATAATAAAACTATTGCTGATAGGTTCTCACAAGAATTTGAAAATAATGTTAAATCAATTATTCCACCATGTGAAATCTCACTACTGAGCAAGGATTTATATGAAAAACCAGTTGATACCTCAATCTTTGCTAGAAAAGCACAAACACAGGATGTCTTAAACATAATTAAAACCTTAAAACCTAAACCTGCAGGAATTGACCAAATAAGGACACATGATATCAAAGTTATATCAAATAAAATTGCCATTGCAATTGTCAATTTAATAAACACAAGTATAAAAACTGGCCTTTACCCCACTAAACTCAAGAAAGGAATAGTAAGGCCAATTCACAATAAAGGAAAACACGATAGCTGTAAAAATTATCGACCTATAACAATACTGTCAGCAATTAATAAGATAGTAGAAAAATATGTCTGCCGGTTAATAACTTGTTTCTATGAAAACAACAAAATAATAAATAAGGAACAGTTTGGTTTTCAACAAAGAAAAAGCACCACAATGCTACTGTCTAAAATTACAGATGAAATAAATGAACACCTTCACAATAAAAAGCAAGTACTAATTGTAATTATCGATTATAGCAAAGCGTTCGATACGCTACGACATAGTACGCTGACAACAAAGCTTAGTAACAGTGGGATAAGAGGTCCGTTACTAAATTGGTGTAATGACTATCTGCGTGATAGAAGTTATTACGTAAGAGTCGGAGATGCTTTGAGCAGAGATATACAGGTCACTCAAGGGACAGCCCAAGGATCTGTCCTTGGTCCAACTCACTACCTGGCATATGTTAATGACATCAGAAATGTAATCAGATACTGCTCATTATACCAATTTGCTAATGACACTTGTCTCATCTCATCCCATAGAGAAACTGAAGTGGCGGAACGCAACCTAAATGAAGATTTTACCGAACTCTGCAAATGGTCGCATGACGTAGGACTGGTACTTAATGTACAAAAAACGAAAATTATGCACATCCACTCGAGTCATAACAAAACAAACAAAAAAATCAAATTGATAGCTCATAACCACAAGTGCCTTCACGCATCAAATAATCTAAATTGCAAATGTAATTCGGTCATGCAAGTCAAACAACACACTTACCTCGGATCAGTCATTGATGATAGATTTAACTGGAAAGCTCATATCAATAGTGTCACCAAAAAGCTTAGAGCTATATTAGCAAAATTTTACATAATAAAGTACAAAGTGCCATTCAGAATATTAAGGAATTTATATACAGCGTTAGCTGAATCTATCATCTCTTATGGTTTGACAAGTTATGGACGAACATATAAAACCTATTTAGACAAAATTTACGCCCTTCAAATGGGACTGATAAAACAAACTGTACCTCCAAATGTTAAACGACAAATGGCAGAAGATTACAACTTACTCTTCAAACACTGTAAGCTAATACCTATACACAAAAAAGTACAATATGCCTTATTAGTGGAACAGTATCACCGCAAAGAATTACAAGTACCCATCCGCCATTTAATCGTTACAAGAAATATAACCAAAAAACAACTGGTTACAAATAGTGCTAAAACCACTTATGGTCAAAGAACCTCGGAATACATGATTCCTAAACTAATAAACTCTATCCCAACTGAAATAAAAAGTAAAATAAACGATAAAAATATCAAGAATATACTTAAAGAATATTTTATTGGGAATTAATCTATTTTTATGTATAAATGTAGGTATGTGCATATGTATGTATGAATGTATGTACTTCTATAGTTACACGTGTATTGTGTTAATTTATGTGTGTGTATTTATACGTACACGTATACATCAGCCGATGACGAGCGCTGCGATGGTAAAAAGTAGCCGTCTGCATTAGATATTAATGTTATATCCTATTCAGGTAAACAGAGAAAAATAAAGTAAATTCTACAACATAATATCATCATAATTACGACCCCAGTGCCGCAACCAAAATATAGCAAAAGACAAGTTATTTATTGAAGTGAAAACTTCTTTAGCGGCGTTGTGCACTTTTTTGTGATGGGTAAAACATGTGAAACTCGCGTCAGGTCACTTGACCTGATCGAAAATTCGTAAAACGAATGGAGAGTAGGAGAGCAAGTATTCCACTCTCTTTCTACCGTGTGGTGAAATTTCTGAAGTGTTAAATTTTTAATGTAATATAAATTGTCATGTTTGTGCACGATAACGCAATAAATAAATATTGTATTTTACCAATAAATGATAGTACTTTTATACTGCTAATTAAAGCAATTTGTGCAAAATTATTCTTTTACCATTCCAAAATATCAAAAATGCTAAACGTTTATATTCAAGTTTTCACTTCTGCAGGCACTCTCGGAGTGCAACCCGTTTTCTTTAGGTTGCATTACTTACATAGCTAAAATAATAAGCTAGTAAAAAAGGTAAGATAGATCATCGATTGGCAACTACTAAAGATGCTGCATGGGCAGGACAAACATCCTGGTTTGAGCAACAAGACTCTGGGAATGGCCATCAGCATCAGGAACGTCTTCCGGCTGAGGCGTAGGGGCAAAGATTGCAGCTTTACAAGTCGTAATACCTATCTTATATGGATTACTAATGCCATCTTTATGGCTACTAATGATACCTAGAACAGCGAGCTTAGATAATTATGGTCAACGATCTCAAACTCACAAGCCGTATTGAACCTTTAAGTCAGAGGAGAGAGTTTGTCGCCCTATGTGTGTGTTCTACTGCTCTTATGCGTGTGGGCAGTGTTCTGAGGAATTGTTAGAAATAATACCCACAGCTACTTTCTGCCATCGCACCGCTCACCATCGATAGGTAATTAAATCATCGTTACACCTTAGAACCACGTAGTGCGGTTGCAGAGGAACTTTCTCCTACGAACGATTGTTGTCTCTAATGACAGGAGATTTTCAAGAGATAAGTTATTAGGTTTTCAAAGAGTAACGGCTCTAGTGTTGCAAGCGTTCATAAGTTGCGATGACCGCTAAGCAAGCGGCGGACCGTTAGCTTGTTACACACCTTAGTGCAATGAATTATTTATGCTATAAATTATTTGAGATATATGCTTGAGCTTGAACCTCTTATTTATTTATTAGATGATAAAAAAGTAATTAAAAACAATTTTTGAGTTATTTAGCTATTTATTTTATTAGCGTAATCAGTCAAAATAATATTTACAGAATTAAATAACAATAAATATAATGTAGTAATATGTACAACGTTAGTATATGTTATTAAAGATTATTTGCCTACAAAATTAAATGGCATTATATTAAAACTCTTTAAAATAATTGTTGTTATTTCATTCTATAAATAGTATTTTGACTGATGCAACCATAGACATAGGATTTCTTCACTACGTTCAAAAGACCAATAAAGCGTGGGAGCTAGAAATCCAAATTAAGTGCATAGTGCCCATGAGAAAATGAGATAGAAGAAAATGGCCGAATGTGACAATAATTACACTGATAAGCGGCGATATCGGCGGGTCTATTTTATAGCTATTGGAATTTTCTGTTTTCCTCCTTGAATCCTTGATTTATAGTTTAGAATATTGAAATTGTATTCTATTTTGTGAGCCAATGTGACGTTACAAGTCGCAATAATCCGAATAAATACACGTTTTACCGGTGATTTATGATTTTTTTAATGCTTAGTTGTTAATTATATTTTATCGAATTTATCCGAAAAATTAACGTAAAAATAAATTTGAATTGTAGTTTATATATTATTCTCTAGATTTAATACCATATTTCTAAATCAAGAGCTGGGGGATATTTTGTGTAAAATATGTAATCATTTAGTTACGATAAAGATTGACTTAGCACTGACGATATCGATAATAAAGTCTATTAGGAGTTCTTTTTGCGGCAAAGATATATACGTTTTACGGCTCCTTGGCTCTGTTGGTAGTGAAGACTATCTACGGAAACAAGGGGTGCAGGTTCAATCTCCGCACAATAAAAAAAAAGACCAATAAAGCGTGGAAGCGAGAAATCCAAATTAAGTGCATAGAAACCGAGACAAAATAAGACAGAAGAAAATAGGTGCCTATGTCAATGTCTCCCGCGATAAGATCCGGTAAGGTCGTCATTTGTTTACTGTGACTGGAATTTTCTTTTTTCTTTCTGTAATCCGTCATAAATATTTAAAATATTTTTTAGATACAAAAGCTGTCTTCTAGTGTGAGCCAATGTTTATTTACAAGACGGAATAATCAGTATTACTGCATTGTTGATTGAATATTTTATCTAATACAGCTGAAAAATCAACGAAAAAAACCATTTGAATCGTAGTTTACATGTTTTTCTATAGACTTGATACCATATTTCGTTTTTAAATCAAGATTTGGAGGATATTTTGTGTAAAATATGTAATCATTTAGTTACGATAGACATTGACATAGCGCTGACGTCATGCGTATATATAATAAAGTCTATGAGAAGCTCTAACTGCGACATAAATAGAAACACGTTAATTAAAATTATGATAAAAAAAGTATAAAATTATATGACTACAAGTAAGAGGACTTAGCGTTTCTCTTAAGGGGAATGGATTTTTTTTTAACAATCCTGGATTAACATATAAACTATTATTTTTGTAGGTAACTATGGTGTCTTGTGGTGTGAGTAAATGTAAAGTCACAATAGATAATAATTCGAATAAGTACACATTTCACAGGTAAATTATGATATTTTTTACTGCATTGTTGTCATATGCATATTTTATCAGTTTTAGTTGAGAATTTTACGAAATAAAGAACAATTTAAATCACAGCTTGCATTTTTTTTGTTTAGATTTACTGAGTACCATTATTTCGTTGTTAAATAAGGATTTGGACAGTATTTTGCGTAAAATATGTAGACATTTAGTTACCATAGAGCTTGACAGGGTGGCGACCGACGGCATCAGTATCGATATATGTAATTATACATGTATAGAATATTAATAAGATAATTATTCATAGCCATCCAAAGGTGATCGCACATTTGTCCGCATCGTACGCGCCGTTCGAGCCACATTTATAGAATTAGTATGAAATGCAATATGTATTACGCGCACGGTGGGGGTGAATTGTAAGAGGTTGCATGATGAAAAATAATATAAAATACTTGGTTTTTATGACGGTGTTTTGTTCACCAGAAGTCAACTTACAAATAGTTTCTATATTTAATGTTCTTATAGTTTTAGTATTATTACTAAATAATGTTAAATTTGATAAATTTAGATACTTTCAATAAAAAAAATTGAGACGTATCAATAAAATTTGATTTTTATTCTTTACAATTACTCAAACAAAATTCTCTCAAATGGTACTTTCTCCAACGAGCATACCTGATACAGAGGCTAGGAGTGCTAACTACACGTCCGAACTGATATTCCGTCTCAGTGGATGCGCCTCTTGGCTCCTTTGACCACTCTCTCGCCCGGAATCAAGTGTCATACACACTAACCGTTTCCTCTGCGCCAATTAATTGGCGTTGTGTGTGGCATTGTAAGTCAGCAGATTGTGATGGATTGCGGGATTTTTATGCATCGTACCCAGCTCTGCTTCAGCTCAGAAGATCCTGACATCTGCGCAGCCGCAGTCACTGAGACAATCTTCGCTGGCATGGAATGTTACATTTCTAACCCTCGAGTAGCTGCCGATGTCAACAAAAGACCGTGGTTTAATAGGTCTTGTAAAGAAGCTAAAATTCTCAAGCAAACTGCATATGAGGCTTGGACCACGGTCTGAGTTAAAACGCAAATTAAATGCTGCCTCGAGGTTCAGTAAGAAAGTAATCGCCAGAGCTAAGTTCCAATTCATCGGCAAAATAGGTGGGCGACTTGCAAGTTATCCCTCTGGGAGTCGCGCTTTCTGGTCGCTTGTTAAGCTGCCAAGGGAAACTTTTGTCAGTGGTCATTACCACCACAGCGAAAAACCGATTTTCCCATAATGCTAGAGAGTAAACCGATTTACTGGGCAGTCTCATTGCCTCAAACTCGAATATCAATAACGAAGGAGCTGTACCACCTACTTTATCGTGATGCGGTAAGACTATGCCAGATATCTCCATAACACAGTGGGAGGTCCGGCAGGCGTTAAGCGTTTCAGAATTCAACCCAATAAAGACACAAGTCTGCGCGTTCACCGCTAAGAAAATCCCATTTACTGTGGTCCTACAATTCCAGAACACAGCACTTACCATCTCCAAGTGTATTGGGATCTTTGGTATCACCTCCAGCTATAACCAGTTTCGCGACCATTTGGAAACCAAGGTGAAGCTGGCGTCCAAGAAACCAGGAGTACTCAACAGAGCGAAGCGATACTTCACCTCAGGGCAAAGGTTGTTGCTTTACAAATCACAAGTCCGGCCCCATAGGGAGTACTGCTGCCATCTCTAGGCGGGTGCACCTGGATACCAGCTTAGCCCTTTTTATTCGGTTCAACGACGAGCAGTAAGAATCTTCGACGATCTCAAACTCACAAGTCGTATTAAGTTTCGTTAGTACTACTATTACTACGTTAGTAAGTTATGAAGTTTAAGTCTAAGGAGAGATTTTGCCTCCCTGTGTGTGTTCTACCGCTTGTATTATATGTTCTGTGTTTTGAGGAATTGTTTGAAATAATTTCCACAGCTACATTCTACCATCGCTCCGCTCGCCATCGACAGCGAATTCATTCTCACTCTTCGTAACCTAAATGGTCACAAACAGTGCAGTTTGAGAGGAACTTACTCCCGCGAACGCTTAAGTTGTGGAATAAGCTCCCTGCTGAGGTTTTCTCGAGGGACTACGCTATGGGGTACTTTAAGAAGAAAGTGATTAGATTTTTAAATTTCCTATAAGACGTGATTATAGTCCTAATAGTTTAGGTTCTAATGATATGTTTACACTCTTGCATTCAACGCTATGTTATTGGGCACATGTACGAGCACAAGCGTGTCAACAGTTTGCTTTGTCCGACAACGCGTTCCGAGGCTGCGTGGCGCGAGTGTAAACGCGACGTAGGTAATATTTAATTTCACCAGCGCGCTAGTTTGCAATAATTTTGTGCAGGTAAAATTATTGATAGTGTTGATTGACAACACTGTTCCACTCACACATTTGCAATCTTTTTTCTGTTTCATTTTTCATTTGGCATGGTTGATCTTGTACATTCTATAGCTATGGATGCAACTGATATAATAAATAGCGAAATTTCTCAAATTTCTCAAAGGTTCTATGTATTGTATTGTATTTAACTACCTACGTAGACAAATGTTAATTAATAATTTTAACGCTTATAGTTTTTAGGATTTCGTAGATATGTGCTAAAATCCGTCCACTTGACTAATATATGGTTTCGAAGAAAAATAATAGAAACTTTTTAATACTGACTTAAAGGACCAATAGAAAAATGAAATTCGTTTAACAGGGCAACTGAAAAATAAACAAATTTTTAACAAAAATATAAACGTACTACAGATTCACTAAAAAGTAAAAAACATTGAGCGTGTTTTATTCGCCTTGAAGTCGATTGCCTCTGCTCCTAAAGCAGGCAAACTGACGGAACATTTAGCTACAGTTTCTTTGCCTTAATGTGGGATGCTAACAAAGCCTTTTTACCTATCTATATTTTTCTTTATTTTTAGCAATCGATTTCAAGGGAAATAAAACATGTAGCTCAATGTTCTGTGAATAAGTCTGCTTTAGGGGCTTGTTTTTTTACTTTTTATTGGATCTGAAGTTGGTTTAATTTTTTTTAGAAAAATAGTTTCATTTATATATCTAATAAATAGTTTCAAGCATATTTTTCTAATAATTCACTGCATAAATGTGTTGCATGTGTGGAGAATGAACCCATGCCCTTCATCAGTCTCTTTAACAACTAAGCCATGAGCCATCGTTTTTTATTGATGTCGATATAATACTTCTTAACGATATTTTTTTTTAATTCATTTGCTATCGTATCGTTAATCGACATAAAACTTCTGATATCAATATCAATAAAACATTATACAAATTACATTAGCCTCTATTTTTGTGCTAGCTTAAATAAAAAATATAAATGGATATGAAATTATGATTACCTATTTATACATATTTTTGTATAATGAGTTTTGCTGTCTAGTCACAGGATAGAGAATAGTAGTCTTGCAGATTCATAACAGTATCCAAGAGAATATAATATACTACGTAACAGTATTTCTGCCTATTTTTTTGTTTTTTAAGCCCTGGCCGAAATCTTTTTCGGTATAGTAAGGTAATGATTTATATTTGTATGTGTATGTGTGAATGTATGTATGGATATATTTATTTTATATGTATGCTCATATTTTTTTTACGTAATTTTAATTTATCTTTTATATTTATATGCAATTAGTTATGATTATAAATAAGTAAAATAATATAATTAACAATACACACAACTACCAGTCTCGCAGATACACCTCCACCATGGGCGTCGCTGAAAATCAGCTAGGCATCAAAGGACTCACAATATTTTGTTGAATTTTTTTATGTTTTGTTTTACTGTGTTTTGTTTTCAATTCTGTGTTTCCTGGTGCCAAATAAATGTCTGTCTATGAAGAACTGCTTAGCCCTTTTGAGTATCCCAAGTTAAAGGACGCCAGCTTCCACTTATTTTTCAAATGTCTCGGAACTGAAGAATGCATGAGATGTCAACACCAAAGATCCCAATTCTCTTGGAGTTGGAAGAGGCATGTCCTTATATTATAGGATCTCAGTAATGAGGTTTTCTTAGCTGTAAACGTGTAGACTTTGTATCTTCGTTGAGTTGAATCACAGCAAGTTTTCTCGTCCCCATTTAAAAGTCTTGGACAGAGTGGTCTCGATATTCGACACAAGTTCTTCGCTTTTGTACTCCACAATGGTACGTGGAATGTTTGCAGGGCCCGTGTAATAAACGTATCCAATGCAACAGAAAACAATCTGCCATGCTGTCGATGAAAAAAATTTCATTGATATACAGTAGAACTAGCGTAGGAGACAGCACAGGGCGTTGCAGTGCGCTAGCATTTATGACCATGATATCAGAGCAACTACCGTCAACTACGGCTCGTATGCCTCTGCCATGTCGTATCCCATTTGCACAAACCCTCGGGCAGTCCGTAAAATGTAATCTTCCAAAGAAGGCCCTGTTGCCAGACCCAATCGAACGCCTTCGCTTTATCTAGAGGACATGCCAATGTCTTCTCCTGACTCTCAATGTGTGTCAAATTTCCTCAATGGCTTGCAGCAGCTACCTTGTGTTTTGACTTTAAATTCATCTTGAAGATAACTAAAGATCTGGTTGTTAAATTCATCTAAATATTTTTTGTCATACTGAAGTTCTAACCACAAAAAAAAACTTAAAAGTCAAAAATAAACCTTTTAGCTTGAATGAGTTCCTTAACGAATTTAGTAACAAATTTTAAGAAGGTGTCAAAAAATGGTCTACAAAATATCATTCAATAAATTATATAAAGAAAATAATTCAATTTAACATCTATAAAAACGCATTGATTCAAAATTAATTAATAACATTCGTTAAGGAGCTTAGTAAAGCTAAAAATGTTCATTTAATTTTTGTCTGCATCCATAACTGCTTCACCGGGCTTTTGGGGCGAGACTTTGCAGGAAACTCAGCCCATATAAAATAGATTTGTTATTAATTTATCTAATTTTAGTTGCAAATAAAAAAATCTGTTGTGATTGCCGTATTCAGTTATTCATGTGGTATTTTTTTTTGTTTAAATTGCTTATTAATTAGAAATCATGTTGTTTTGTAGTTGTGAACAATAACTCAAATGAATAATTGTTAATGTTTATACCATTTTTTAAAAATGTGTTCTGCTTACCGTCTTTAATAAAGACTAATCTTAGAATTTCGTCCTAGTTGAAAAAGACATTATTTCACCAAAGCATTTATTAAGCTTGGTAAGAAGTCCGTATATTTCTTAAATTACTTTAATACAGTACAATACAATAGAAGATATGCATTATTTCCAGAAATTTTGTTATGACAGAACGCGAAACGTTACTGCATATTTTATGAACACATTATTAAATAAATAAAACTATTTCCGATAAAAAATCAATAATAAAATATTAATAATAACCCAAATAACGTTTTGATATACTAGTTACCTTTTAAACTAACTCATAATAACATAATCTATTATCTTCTCACCACAGTTGACTGATCAAAGCGAGCTTTACCCGCAGCACCACGGGTCGCGCTAACGGAGCACATCGTGCTATTGAGCGTTGTGCCGTTTAACTGTGTTTGTAGGTGAATTACTATTTAACGATCACATAATAATTAGTTTTGCAGTTAATTTTGGGATATATGTAAGGGTAGTAATAGTTTTAACTTTATTTTATAAGTAGGCTTAACCATGTTGTTTCGTCCACCGTAGGGACGGGGCCGAAGAAAAGCTTGTGACATATAAAAATGTTATAATATCATGTTTTCACACGGTACTTACAAAGTGCAGTTTTCTGCTCCTTTTAAAAATCGATTCTGCTGCCCCATTGCAGGTTACAAAGTGGGAAAAATGAACACTGTTAACTGTTTGTGTTTGTTTTAAGATATCTGTAAAACATCGCTTTACAATATTACTCTCGTTTTTCTATTTGTAATCCATAACTCCTTATTTACTTGTTGTGGAAATATGGTTTTTTTATATAGAATGTAAATAAACATATAACAAGCGTTAAAAAAATTTCACCTTATGTAATAACATTTAAAAAAAAACAATTTTCCGCTAAGTTTAAAAGAAGTTAAGACTTTTAAAAGACATTTTTGACACAGAAGAATCAACTCTATTTAAAGTAAATGAATATTTGTTATAGTCAAAGAGCGATCCATCAAACTTGAGAATTAAGAAGTCAAAGACCGGTTTATACAAACTTAAAACTTATTTGATTTGATTGGTTTCGTGAAAATGTGTTATGTTTTTTGTTTAAATGAAATGACTTTGTTAACCGAACTTCGTACAATTCCGTATTGTAATAATTTTTTTTTGTGAGAAGTTTGTATCAATCGGGCTTTGACTAGTCAATTCTTATGTTTGATGGATATTGCCTTTGACTATAACATATCCGTATAGGAGGCCTCTTAGTTCCAATTACTGTGGACGTTAAAATTAAATGGAATAGATTTTTAAGATTTTTTTTAAGTCATGAGTCCCTATATCGTATTTATACGATCTGCAGTTTCGCCTAAAAAAAATATAAAAGTGTATACAAGCAATTCAAATACAGATCAGATATTATTTTCTACAATATTAATTGTTATGGAATTATACCGACAACAATATTTTCCATGAAACCCATTATAGACGAATTTTAATTATAGAAAAGCCCAATAAATATGAGCAAAAATTTAAAATAGCAAAACGGTCAGTTGGATAGTAAGGTCAAAGTCTGCGACAGCAAACGCATTACCAAGTGCGTTCCTTACATTACCTATTCTTACACTTAAGTACAATACTGTACTTATTACACTTGTTTTTAGTGACTTTACCAATAAAAGTTAATACATGCATATACCCCATTCCGTGGGAACTTTCGATTGTAAGATTTTGGATATTATAGCCTTTACCGCGTGTCAAATGGTTGATATTTGTCTATCTATTGTGACTTGTAATGCTTTTTATACGATTGTTGCGGAATAAGAAACAGAACTTGTCACAGTATAGACAGCATAAATGCAGAATCACCTCTCGTCTATGACGATTCTGTTACCGTTCTGTATTTTACTATATAAATACGTCATTTCTTTTTAAAGTGACAGTACTTACGAAGAAGAACCCGATTTTTGTATGAACTGTCCAAGATGTGCTTATACATAAAGTTTCATCTGTGACCTATCTACACATGATTATTTATGTCTCAAAGTCATATTATTTGAAATGAAAACCAAGCAATAAACTATTTCAGCGCCCGCCCGCCGGCCTTGCACATCATAAATGCGCGTGCAGTACTTAATCATTATTTAGCTGACATGTTATTTTAAAACTGCGATATCTCCTAAGATATTTATTGAAATCGAATGATGTAAAGGGAAATTTTGTTTTAAATTAAAGACTTGTGATCCATAACGTATTTATTTGGATAAGGATTAATATCATGTTTATAGAAAAAACTTCGTAAAAAATGCATTATTTTAGAAAAAAATTGTTTAGCATAAAAATGGTTATAGTGACAACCAACCTTAAGAGATAGACATATGCTGTCGCGGACTTTTTTTTAGAACTTTTAAAGGGGAAAAATTCTACCATACATGATTTTTGCGAAACTTTAACCGTTTACGGAGCGGAAGCTCCTGAATGGAAAAAAAATATCCGATTTTGAAACATTCTTCATTGGTGCTCCGTTCCTATTGGTCTTATCGTTATGATATATAGCCTATAGCCTTCCTCGATAAGTGGGCTATCTAACACTTAAAGAATTTTTCAAATCGGACCAATAGTTTCTAAGATTAGCGCGTTCAAACAAATAAACTCTTCAGCTTTATATATTAGTATAGATATAGATTTATACCTTAATATTCTTAGAGAAAAATAAATTGCTAATTCATAACCACCGCTAAACAAGTTGTATGTTTCTCATAATATTCTACTGTTTGTTATGACTAAAAAAATAAAGTTAAACAACCTGTCAAAAATAAAATCAACAAACGGACCATAATTCTCAGTATAAGGAATCATCAAAAGTTAAATTGAATTGATTTAGAACTTTTAATGAATTCTACAAAACTTTCACACGATATCGGAAATGAGTAAATAATAACCGTTCCCAATAGCGATTCAGGTATCTAAAATAACTTTGATACGTTTTTCTTATTTTTTAAATCATTAGTATTAATGAAACAATCTGAAATTTTCCAATGTTATTTTAGTGATAGTTGTGTGCAGGTACAAATACCAGTGCCTGCACAATCTTGAATTCTTTTAGTATAGAGGCGTTGGCAAGTTGTGCGGTAGGTGTAAGACCTTAATTTACTCCCACAGCCTTTTTCTTTGTAAAGTTTACCTTCCTTAAGGTAAAGTGGGAGTTCATAGAACCCACTGGCGATACTGACATATGAACGCACCACGCGCGTTCTATCTACTATCTATTCTATCAAGTATGTGTATAAAAGTGTGCCTTTGGTTCAAAATATGAAATACGCGCCAAGCGAGCAAGTTTTAACTTCAGCCAAAACTTATTAATTCATTCTCATTCTCTAGATACTAGATATCTAGCGCCATGTAGCGGTGGCGTTGTCCATACTTCATTCCATATCTTTTCACAGTACATTTTTAATAATATTCATTGTGAAACTAATAACTAAAGTCATCAAAGTCGTCGGCCTTAGGATTCTAAATAGCCTCTCGGTTTTTTTTCATACCGCTAAGGTGGCAAACAAGCTCTGATGGTAAGTGGGAATCCAGCTTTTACTTGACTTCATGTAATTGTTTCCTACGGATTATGGAATTGAAAATGTTCGTCACAAACAGATGATTTCCAACATTCATATTAAGATTTTCTATGTCTTAGAATTCCAAAGTGTCTGCAGATTTTTAGGAAATGGTCCTATGTCTGTGTCCCAGTGTGATACCTATGAGATGATCTAGAAAATTGATCGATGGTTTTAAACTTATATTTTAGAATAGGGGGCGTAGTATAGATGGGACGGATTGCAAGAGGCACGTTTAATATTATTTAGTGCCTAAGGTCTCTGGGAGGTGAGATTAGTTGGTCAGAGATATAGGGTCGTAGCAAACATAGGTTTTCTTTTTCAGGAACTTACTTTTAGGATGGTCGTGTTACGTACTTATCCTACGTTGAAAATCATGTCTATATGTAATACTTAATCTTGTTCTATTATTTATTGTATATTATAAATATAAATATAAAATTTATAACATTAAAATAAATCACACATAATGACGAATAACACATCTTACATCACTAATTAAAAAAAAAATACGTATCATTCTAAGTTAAGTAGAAAGTGTTAAAAATAAAAGTGAAATGATGAAGACTATCAACCAGTATTGCAACCTTACCCTGAGTTCTCTTAGAACGCAGGTAATCTCCGGGAACACAACTTAGTGAGAATAAAGAAGTTTTTTTGAATTTCATTAAACATTTAACTATGAGCGCGGGGAGAAACCTTACACTTGGCAGGGAGCTCATTCCACAACCCAAACGTTCGCGGGAGGAAGTTTCTCTGAAACCTCACTGTACGTGACCATTTCGGTTCTAAAGTGTGAGAATACATTCCCTGCCAATGGCGATAGGTCCAATGGTAAAAAGTAGCCGTAACCATCATTTCTAACAATTCCTCAGAACACATCCCGTTGTACAAACACACACGGTGAGACAAAGTCTCTTTTCAGGAATTACAGGTTCGATACGACTATTGAGTTTGGGATCATTGACGATTCTCAGAGCCCGTTGTTGAACCAAATCAAAAGGGCCAAGCTGATATCCCGCCCCCGCTTAGAGATAGCAGCAGTACTCCATATGGTAATCGTTAGTAATTTTCTCTTTACCACTCTTAATACACAATGAAAAAACTATTCTAGTAAATACCTAAATTTAGCTACACCGGCACTTAAATGATTCTGTATTTACTTTTTCTTTTACTAAAATAAGTTGAACCCGTTTAATTTTCGTCGTGGGTTTTATTATCTTTATAGAATCCTATTAATGTAAATAGCGCCATTATCCTCCAGAACCGATCGTTCACATTATGCTAATGGTCAAGTTTCTGAGGTCTACCTATGGGAGTTTTACCCAAAAGTATTTATGAGGCTATTTTACTACTATTTGCTTTTCATGACTAGGTACCCCCCTAACTACACGTATCAGTTATTTGAGAAATGTACATTTTAATGATATTGTAATTTAAACAAATATTATAAATAAATAAATATTTTTAAACATTACACAGCGCTCTGTGGTCCTAAACTAAGCAAAGCTTGTGCTATGGATACCAGACAACGAATACAAATACATATATATATACTTTTTTTGGTAAATATATACATATTATATATATAAAATACCCATTCTCAAGACAAACACAAATAATAAATGTTTTTTCTTGAGCGGGAATCAAACCTAGGGCCCTCGATTCAGCAGTACCACAACCTACTGAACCACAGAGCCGAAAATTATAAATGAGTAAGTAAGTTTGTTTGTATGTCCTTCTTCACATCGCAGCGGAGCATCCAATTGAAATGAAATTTGGCACACAAATAGTCGATAAGACGAAGGAGAGGAAGTGCCCACAGGAATAAACATAACCGAATTCCACGTAGACGAACTAAATATACAGCTATAGCTTGCGATAGCAAACTTTCTCACTATAAGAAAAGTTGCCATAGATATCCTATGACGATACCCGAATGCCCGACCATGCATCCCCAGGGTAGAAAATATAAGTCCCACGCATTATTGGATACTACAGTAGCGATTTTATTACCAAAGATACGGGATTGGAAATGGGTTTAAAAATACAAGTAGCTAGGTAAGCCACACAAATATTTTAAATTCGAAAGTTTTTTGTTTGTACTTTCTTTACGTTCCCAACAGAGTATCAAATCGAAATAAATTTTGACAGCGGGATAGTTGAAGAGACGGAGAAGGGTATTGCTTTGACTAAGACGTAGAATTTTATATCGGAAAACTGAAAAGCTCCCGTAGATATACTTATTAAAACTTTTACCCTTTTCCGCTTTGCCCACACTACGTTTGGGTATTGGTAATACTAACGTCTCCAAGTTTCTGTGGTTATGAGAAAATCACTTAATATTTATTTCGGTGCCAAATAGATGGGTGGAATAATAGCTATAAAAAAATATTACCCGTGAGCAGAACATCAGCACGGCCATTTTTACAATTATATCCGTTGTTTGAAGCTTAAAGTTTAGAACTAGCTTGTTATTATTTTACAAAACTAAAACTAACCTATAACCAAAAAAACGGCACATCACTTACTCCTGGAGGTACCTAGATTAGATTATTTAACCAATTACAAACAAATGATAGTCCACTTGACTGATATTAAAAATAAATAAACACTAATTAAAAAAAACTTGATTAATTTACTTCAAGATATTATTAGGAGCCCTGTTTGCGTGGTATGGTTAAGGAGGTAAAACCGGTGAACATCTTACCTATTTATCCAATTCTTAGTTGAATTCTGAGGACATCGTTACGATTCTATTTCCCGAAGAGGGTAACCAGCAGCTAGACAATACTGGAAACAAACTCACATCATAATAACAGCCTCTTGTTATCAACCACCTTGTACTAGAAATATTAAATGCTTTATTTTGGCTTCATATTTTTTACTTCATTCGTTTTTGACACTAAAAAAAATAGTTTACTTTCTTGGATACCGCAAATAATATAAAAAAGCCGGCAAAATTTACGCTTCAATTGGATCTTTTAGACAATTGCGTAATTTCCAACATATTTCTACTAAAACTGTGTAAGCTCAACCCTACTTATCTTACTATTATTGATTAGCGCCTGCACGCTAGCTGTACAAATCTTACCACAATGGGATGTGTTCTAAGGCATCATGCCCACGACTACTTTCTACCATCGCACCGCTCACCATCGGCAGGGAATTCATTCTCACATTTTAGAACCTAAAGGGTCGCGTACAGTGCGGTTACAGAAAAACTTCCTCCCGCGAACGCTTGGGTTGCGAAATGAGCGCCCTGCCAAGGTTTTCTCTAAGGACTGCAGTATGGGGTGTTTCAAGTAAGAAGTTATTAGATTATTGAAGAGTCTGTAATGCGCGAGTGATACCCCTGGAGTTACAAGCGTCAATTAGGCGAACCGTAAGCTTGTTTGCCACCTCAGTGGTATAAAAAAACCAAGAAGCAACCCGAGAGTCTCTTGACCATTTCGCCAAATCTGAAGTTTTGCTGCATTGGCTCCCGTTTTCGTCTTCGCAGCAATGCCCTGTTAAATCTGTTCACTCCTTGTTACCTCCAGCTTCCTTCATTCTTCTAACCTGACTCGTCGCTATTCCACTAGTCTCTTACTTAAAGCTCCTGAACACAGCACTAACTTCAACTAACGCTTATTTACTTTTAAACCAATTATACACTACGATACAGTATCTATTAGAAACCAAGTAAAACAGCATTTCCTTAACTTATAATTCCTACTTTTTTCTTTTACAGTTATACCGTAAATTCAACGAAACTTCTGACTTCTGTTAGTTTGATGTTCTACATTATCCTCTAAATAAAATGTTTTTTATATATTTATTGTAATTTATATATTCATTAGTATATAATAAGTGCCAATTGTAATTATATTTTTATTACTAAAAAGATTGAGGGGTTTCAATTATTTTTTAATAATTTATTTCTAAATACACCATCTAGGTATTTCTATTTAGTTTTCTCCACCTAAAGATAGCCTGGTAAAGATCGCTTTTTAGCAATACGGCCATCATTTTGTAAATTTATATATAACAAGATTTTGTCAGCGGCTCCACCTACTCTAAATTTAGTTATCGGCATAGGATTTTTGAGGCAAATCGAGGGATTATAATAAAAAAGTTTGTTTAGGCAAGCTATAACTGCAGCTATAAAAGTTCGTTTAATTAGTTAATTCAAATGGTTACCCCCGCGAGAACTTTTGATTTTTCCGGGATAAAGAGTAGTCTATGTCCTATTCCAGGACCTCACCTATATGTGTGCCTAGTTTCATCCTGATTGCCAGCGGCTTTGCCCGCCTGAAATTCGCTTATCGGCCATTTCGTTTCTATGTCAACTCCTTAATTATACTAATGAAGTTTGCTATAGCAATGTCGTTTCACTATTATAGTTTCTTTCTCTAAATATTCTACTAAATTTAGTTTACAATCTAAATATTAACACTAAACTATTAATTACAGTACCTACTACAAAAATGTTTTTTAAAAACCAAAGCTTTCATTAATACTCGGGAAAACTAGTAAATTATAATCACCTACGTAATTTCTCTAATTTTTATCAAAGTAGATGAGTACCGATACTATATTCATTAAATCAATTACTAATAACCTGGGTGGGTAATATAATACTTAAGAAAATAATTAACTAAAATTACATTTGAGTAAAATAATACTTTGTCTAAAACATAAAATCATAATTAATTTTTGATAATTACCAAGAAAATAACTCAATTTGAACATCACTTAAAACTTCGTGCAGCAAAATTGTTTACGTTTCATTTACAAAATCTCCTCTGCAATAGAGAATTTCACGTCGGTTTATTAATATCATCCTGGTGGATATCTATTAATGTAAATCACGTCTTTATCCTATAGGACCGATCGTTTGAATTATGCTAATGGTCAAGCTTCAGAGACTTGCCTATGAAGTTCTACTCAATTTGTATTGATGAAGGTATCCAATAACTATTTCGTAACTATTGTCTCTATTAAAACTATTATTAATTATAAAACGATAGTATGACTCCCTAGCAGCCTAGTGGGTAGTGCGGCCAGCTGCTTTGCATAGGGGGTAGAGGACTGGACACTAACATTTATTTGATAAACATTTGTGTTTGTCTTGAGTCTGGGTGTATTTATGTATGTATTTACAAAAAAACAAGTAATTTATATGTATTTTCTTCCGTTGTCTGGTATCCATAACTGATAACAGAAGCTTTGCTTACTTTAGGGCCAGACGGCGCTGTGTGTAATTAAATTTCATTTTAATTATTCTTATAAACTGCGCTCTTTTCATCGTTTACTTCTTAAATCACCAATGCGTTTATTATTTTTTATTCATTTATTTGTATAAATAACTAAAACACAAATTAATTATTTAGTCGTTTAGTTTTACACATAATACGCGTTAAAAATATACAGCATAGTAAATAGGTAAACTAATCCCTCTTGTGCAAAAATATTCGCAAACATAAAATAAACTAAGGTTAAAGCAAATAAACCAACAAAGAAAGGTAAGGACTATTAACCCAACCCACTTATACCCTTACGTTATCCGGTTACTTTTGTTATCCAATTTTGTTTGCCTGGATACTTGTGATTTCGTCTATCTAATACTAGTCTCATTCCTACCTTTCGCAATAGGCTAAGAGCTAGTGAACCATCCGACTAACCCGTTTCAGTAATCATTCATTATATCTTCACAATATAATATATCATATCCTGTTTTCTGACATTGAAACCCGTACAAGCCTATTGCGCTCGCACTCTCATCGAGCATCATGACTTTATATACTTGTCTGGCAAACACTTGCAACGAAGAATATTCTGGCTGTTTACATATATTTTTTAAACAATTAAAAGAACATGCCCTTCAAATTTGAGCCTTGTGGGAGCAAGTTCTGAATAACTATTCCGATGACAACTTTTCCGTTGTCTGGCACATACTTGCAACCATCAAAATAGGTTGTTTTTTCTACACTTAAATATATGTAAATAACTTCATATTGAAATTGTAGCCTTGTGGGAGTAGATTAAAGAATTTATTTTAAACATTTTCAAAAAATTTAGGGATTATGACGCAACCGCGAGATACTTGCCAGAACGGTATTTCCTTAATTGACCGGTAATATAACATCATTTTAATTTTTTCTAGCTTCGTGGGAAATCGAATTGTTAGTCGAATGGGTCGCTAGCTCTCCTACTATAAAGTGTATTTCATGTAATAGTTACACTGAAATAACGAAAACCAGATAGCGTCAGAGGTACTCTAGATAGCGCACGATCAATCACCTATTATCTTAGCTTAGACAAAAAAAAATGATAATATTTTTTTATATTTTATAGAACCTTTCGAAATAAATAACAAGATTATTTTAATGATCACGACTCGTGAAGGCTTGAAATAATTTCAAGGTTTATGTTTTATTTCATAGAGAGACTTTTGACAGCGAAGAAAGTAGCCCCTTTTCTGAAAAAATAATCTGGTCCGAAACGAAACAAAGCTGGTACTATAGATACTAAACAACGGTAACAAATACATACATATATTAAATTATATATAAATACATATAAAGTACCTAGTCTCCAGACCAGCACAAATGTTTAGTACATAAATGCTTGTCTTGCACGGGAATCGAAGCCACATCCCTCGATTCAGTTGTCGAGCCCACTGAGCCACAGAGCTCAGAATAGATTATGTGCAATTTGAAATAATTGTTAACATATTATTATAGTTTTATAAATCCATACCAATAACCTTAATGAAAAAGTGATATTGTTTGTTCTTAATCTTAATAAAGCTTAATAAAAGGATCTTATTCGGTAGTGCCCACGGGAATAGATAAAGTATAACAGTGTAAAATCCCGGAAACTGTTATGACTATCATAACCATTGAAATATCAAAACACTGTAAAATTTTCAAAGCTACTCAGTTTATTTCACACTAATGAAATCAACTATGTATGACAGGACCCCAGTCTCTGTCCTAGGCTCCATTCTGGCTTGAAGAAAGTATTTGATTTTTCTAGCTAGGTGTTTAAAATATTCAACGGTACACTTCTTCATCACCTTACCAAAATCGAAATCATTCCAGCACACATACTGGAATTCTCATAAAGAGATTGCAGTGGTGCCATAAAATTGTTGCTAACACTAGGCAAGGCCGTGAGGCAGCTTTTAAAATACCGTGAACTTAGGAACACAGGCAGCTTATTGTAAAAAAGGCTGGAAAACTTGGGTTCCGCATCCTCGGAGTCAAAATGTATATAAGTACATCTTATTTCTCGACAATCCTAGTTTACTAAATTTCGAGAGATCAGATGTAATCCTCCATACATTTATCCCCAAAAACCCGAGATCCGCGTACTTTTTCACAGTAACTTTAAGGCTTTAAAGCAATAAGTGTGAAGTGAACGTTCTGTATCAGTCTCTTCTGTGACTACCTATACTGACCACAATTTGTTGCTCCCCATTCTGTCATAGCCTTTTAACCAAAAAATTTATGTCTTTCATTTGGATCTTATCGCTTACTTGAAACTGGAGCTGCAGAAAGCCAATAGATTCAGGTGGCTCAAGACTCTCCCTTGTAGAAATATTGTTTCGTCCCGCTCGTTGCTATCTGCAACGCGCTACAAGAACTTTTTACTTTTTGTAACTTTTGCTGGCAACACTAGTTGTCGTTGTTAAGCCGTCAAATAACCTTTAATAATAATAATAAATGTTATGATTGCCGTGCCAGTAAAGTGGTGTTAAACTAACTAACTAACTAACTAACTTTGTTTTGGATGAACCACGAAAGAAGAGAAGTACTTAGTTTAATTTAAAGTGTTAGATCCTGTCCCTATTTTTATATTCCTCTCATACTCATTAGCTGTAATTTAGGGCTAGGGAATTCTCATTCAACTGTTGACGTCTCTCAACTGTGATTGTGATTTTGATGAATATTTAATATCCTTCTAATTAAGTTTAGCACAACAAGCTGTTTTAAAAATATAATAGAATAGTTTAGGATTATTGGACTGGTGGAAAACTGGTCAAGCGCGAGTCGGGCTCAGGAGGTTTCCGTAAAAGATAAACTATATATAGTGGGATAAATTTAACTTTGCCGCAGGTAAGTCCATGTGACATACTTCAAATAAGTTTATATTCGCAGAAAAAAAAGGTTTCTGTGATGTAACTACAAATTTACGGTTTTCGGATTCCTCTCTTTACTTATGCAACATGGCATTGCTTCTTGCCAAATTTCATGATTCTAGGCCAACAGGAAGTACCTGGTAGGTTTTGATTCCCTTGCAAATATGCGGCAAGCGGAGCATAAATGACCGTATCTTTTGATTGCGTTGACTTAGAAGTTTAATTTTTGTACTGCTCCAAGGGATTGCAGACCTAAGTCTTAAATTGTGTAATAAGCTTTTTCGATATGTGTCTGTCTTACAAAATTTTTAAACTTTTTTAAGTTGTCAACATACTTCTGCAGGGATTTTATTGTAATAATTTTTTTTTTTTAAAAAAAAAACAACAAAAAAAATGCGCTAAAAGGTGAAAATATGCTATGCAAGTGAAGTGTGTTATAAACTGTTAGGCTCATAGAAACCAACATCAAACTGTAATTCAGATCAGATTTTTGGAAATAAGTTATTATTTTTATCTTTTTAGTGCATTTTTTTGTTAAAAACTTTTTATTTTTTACTTTCGAGTAACGAATTACTTTTATTTATCGTACACTAAAAACATCGCTTATCCTAACAAAATTTTATTCAATCATCAACGTAAGAGGCGTTTCACCAGTTAACAACAAAAAAAATTGTTTTACTAAACCACCAAAAGTTTAAGGTTTAAATTCACTACATTAATATGGGACCACGTCGGAATTATAATAAACTCTATTTAATAAAAGAGAATTTTGAAAATTCGTCTATATACTTTGACGGAGTTATGCCCAATCATACATAAAAAAAAATATACATCCGAATTTAAACCTCCTCCTTTTTTGAAGTCGTCATAAATAAAAACACTTAAATGTTTAAATGATTTACCTTTTTTCTTAAGCCTTGTCTGGATCTTTCGAATCATACTAGTATTGATAAATATTGTTTGACTCTACCTACATAAATATAAAATTTATCAGCTTTCGGAAACACCCTTAGGTTGGCTGGACGGAATATGAGCGATTATGCGATAAATCCACCTTAATGCATAAATATTTATAGTTTGTACTAACGTCGTATAGTAATTAAAGTTTTATTACTTATATTTAATATATATATAAATGTTATAAATATATTAGTATTTATAATATACTTAACAAGTATATGTGTATGTTTATGACTAACCTTATGGAACCGCCAATCTCGATGGTAAGGGGTGACTGTCTACAAGCCCTAAATTCAGTGATTGATGTAGAATTTCAACGGCAACTCTTATGGAACTTATGGAAAAAAATCCGACGCACATTTTCGTGTAGCCTATGTCCTGTCCCGGGACTCAAACTACCTACATGCTAAGTTTCATCTTAATCGGTACAGCGGTTTAAGCGAGAAGAGGTAACAGTATGGATGTGTTGTGATTAAAGTAAGTAAAAAAACTTGTTTAGATACGATAAACTAGTTTTGCCTTCGCCTTTGCCCGTACAGATTTTGATCATCGCCGTGGAATTGACAGTAACATCCTTATTGCCCGGGTAAAACTCAGGAAAAGTATTGTCCTACCAAAAGCCCTGTGTCAAAATTAAGTTCCCTGTTGCATTGGATGTTGTGAAGTAAAGAAATAGGTAGTACTCCGCGGTTTCACCCGCGGATTTTTTTAGCACATGGAAACTTTTAAATTTTAACATGAAATTACCAACTACTAAAAAAAATAACTGTAAAAAGCTGTTCTTATGTCCAATTAAATCGTTATGTCTTACATTTAAAGTTGAACGCTTAGGTTGTAAAATAAGCATCATTACGGAGCTTTTGCCTACTAGCCTGAGCCTAGGATTCTTTATTAATAGTGCGATTAGGTTTTCACAAGAGTGTTTATTACAAGAAATTTGCTATTTTAGCAGCAATTTATCGAGAAACATACAAAAACTATGCCTAAAAATTTAAATCGAGCGAACTGTGTGACGTAGTCCAAAAGATACAAATTATAGTGAGAGCACAAAAGTGAGGTTACGTGTCGAAGTACACTAAGATGCGTCGCGCGACTTTGAATACATATCTTTTTGTCTAGTAAACAAGGTCCTTAATGTGTTGCTATCTCAAAAATGCCGCGTCGCGTCGTGTCTCAGTCTGAGCTGACCCTAAAGTACTAAAGTGGTTGGTGAAAAAAGGGCTGTAATTACTCCCTAAGCTAATAGGGTTGAGATAGAAACTTTGCTGCTTAGTAAAATCAGATATGGTATGAAAATATATGTATGTATGTACATCGTCAGGGTTTTATCCAATGGCTGTATTGTGTATAACATCATATTCATAAAATATCTCATTTTACTAAGCAGCAAAGTTTATTTAGCTAAATAATATTAGCTTAGAAAGTAGAAACTTTATGAGAAATAATTAATTTTCGTAGAAATTAATGTGTTTGATTTTAATTAGAAGATTATTTTGATAGTATACACAGACGCTTGTTGGGAATACCAGTTGTAAGGTTTGTTTGAGTTTGTTATTTAAATGATTACTTATATATAGTAACTTTTACTTATTTCTGTAGATTAGTACTGACTGAGTTAATATAGGTGCCTATATGAGAAAAATATATTATTTTTACATAAAAGATATTAATGAAAACAAGATGAATTCAAAATTAGCAATTCCCGATAAGTAATTGGTGCTTGACAGATCCTAAATAAGAAATAAGAAAAATAAAATATAAAGTTAGTAATTACTTGCTACTTGTATTGACACGAGTCATAACAAAAAAAGACCCGCCAAGTGAGAGTTGGACTCGCACACTAACTGTTCCTTAGTTAATAGAAATTAAAAAGTTTTCAATCAAAGACTAAAAATTTTAGATTTAAGTTAAAGTATAAATTCAACATTTTCAGAAAGAATACCTAATATATAGCAAATGTAATATGTAGTTATAAATATTGCATTTATGATATATTATCTTAGAAACCTTTAAGGAGTCTTAAACGAAGAAAGATTATTTCTATGCATGCATATTTATGTTTTTCTTAATTCTATGTAAATTTATGTATTTGTAAGATTGATAACTAGGGCTTTATAAGCCACTTGTATAATATAAAAAACAATATTTGTAGAACAAAAAGAACAACAAAAATATGTGCATATGGATTCAAGTAAGAATACGAGTTTATTAGGAATAATATTTCTAGCTTTTCTGTAAGACTGCTACAACGAATATATAAGGCAACCAACATAAAATGATCGACGAACTGAGAAACTTGTATATTGTGTCCCAGTTTCACATCCAAATGGCTGTTATAGGATTTGCAATGTCATCCAATATCAGTTACATTAATCATTCTGAGTGATATTGTGTCCTAGAGAATTTTCCTGACCTAGAAACTTGTACATCGCAAATTGTGTTCACGTTTTGTGAACTTGAAATAATTTATCAGAATATTTTTTCAAAATAAAAAAGGTGGAATGGTTTTATATGTGTATTAGTTAAGTATATATAGGTAAGGCCGGCCACACGCTTAAGTACACCATTGAGATTTGAACCGTTTGAAATTTAATTATTAACCCATTACGCACGATCAAACATCTGTTGGTTAAATTACCCAGTTAAGGTAATTGAATTGGGTCAATGTTAATCCCCAAAGGATATGTTCAGTAAATTATTTTTTTTGTGAGATGCAGTTAACATATTATACTTTTAGATGTGTCCGTTTGTACGTATTTGTATTTAAGTCATTGTTGATTTTGAAAGCATGAAACTTCACATATTAAACAAAAATCAGTGACGGAGAGACAAAAAGAAATGGAAGTAACAGCATATTGGTTCCAGTTTAGGGATATATGAAAAATCTCGCTATATTAATATATAACTAAAAAAGCTAACGAACACTTCTGAATATTTTGAATTTCATATTCATAAAAAGCGACAACTCACAGATATATTTTAGAAACTATTGCTACATAACGTTCTAAATGTAACTTATCACTAGTTTTAAATAAGGCCTATCAGTGGTCTTCAGTATAGCTTGTCACTAGTGTAAATTATGGCTTGTGACAAATTTTATTGTAAATATAGCTTATCACTAGTTTTATAGCCTATTACTAGTTTTAAATATGGTTTATTACTATTTTTTAATACAGCTTATTACTAGTTTTAAAGATAGCTTATTATTAGTTTTAAATATAGATTATTCCTAGTTTTAAATATAGCTTACTAATTTTAAGTTTCTGATTATTAACTGCTTTTAAATATGATTTTTATTCGAAAAGAAAGTACAAAATATTTAATAGCGATTAGTGGTTAACTAGTTAGTAGGTAACCCACTTAAACCAGAAATTAATGCTATGTTACTACGTTTCGTGTTTCAAAAATGTGAAAGAATACTTTTAGAAAGAACTTTTATATTGTAACACATAAAAAGTAGAAATTGTAAAACTAAAATCTGATCACTTAACAAAAAAAACAAGGCATAAACTTAGTTAACTAACATAATGATAGCGTCTTTAGTAAATTTGCTATGGTAGATTTGGCCACTGACAAGAAAAGGGTATAATTCAGCGCCATACAAATCCTAGACATCCCACGGTATCAACAAGTTATAACAAAGTTATAATGATATACGGTGATAGACATCGTTATTTAACTAATAAGACAACCTACATATTTACAAATCTCTATAACTTCTATTTAGTATTATTGAATAGACTTAGTTAAACCATATTGGTCTTGTCTTGGCATGTTTAGCGTGTATGGTATCTAAGCTAATTGGAGTAAAGCCACGAATCGGTAGTAACTTCACATAAATAACAAAGTTAACTCACTGGAATAAACTCTAGGCTATGTAAGTTTTTTGGCAATCTGCCTATTTCAATCCAATCTGTGGCCAAAGCCTCTTTTGACTCGTGCGCTCAGTCTGCTTCGGTTCGGTATTACGATTTGGCTTTTATTAAAATAGGTAGATATACAAATAGGGATGTGACAAATCAAATTTCTAAATTTTGTCACAACATATCAAAAGGTTTTTTATATCATTAAGAAACATTTTTTACTTCAATTATGCACCGAACAAATTTTCACTGAAAGAGACAGAAAGCCGCTCAATAATTATTCATTACAGGAAAATATGATTAAAAAATACTTTAAAAATCACTGATAACAATACAATCAGTGCTTTTTATTAGACTTGGTCGATCGCGACCCACGGGTAACGTGATTGAATCAAAATGATTCAATCCTTTAGCGGATCGCTGATCACAACAGATACTTGTCAAATGACTTCGCTCGTTCGTACCAATCGATGGGTCCATTCAATATAACCATTCACACTTCGCATAGTACTAGTAAAGTTAATTCCTGCTATTTACCTTAATAGGGTATAAGGTAATTATACAAGTAAAAGGTACTTGTATAATTATCTAAAACCCGATTAAACGTTTATTATGATAATTATTATTGACAATATGAAATTCCTGTCTAAAATGAGTCTCATACAGTTTGCGAGTACCTATTCATCACGTAGTTTCGAGAATCGTTTGTTTACTACACTGTTAGAGCGGGTCAAAAATAAATGAATCTTTTAGAAACTCACGATTCGATCGATCGCACGCAGTTACTGATTGAATCAAATTGATTCGATCAATTAACCCACACGTTTTGACAACGGTCCACCGGAATTAGACGAAAAATCGCCAAAATACTTGTATGCAAACGAGGTCTTATGAAATGAAACATATGTATATACTTGTACGTATCAAATTTAGGTATTGTGTTGCAGAACATACATTTTTACTTGCTTGCTACATGAGAGGGAATTCACACACACACCTAAATATACATACATATTTTTTTTCGTTTTTACATTTCACTTCAAAACTGAGCAGTTCAAAATAGATATATAAAAATTTTGGTCAAAGCACCTACGTTTTTTGATATCCTTAATATCTCTAGCATGTCTCTTTACAACTTGTTTCTTCACGTTTTGATATTTATCTTTATTCTTTGTCTGTTTGTCTTTGTTGTTTAAATTATTCATAATTTTAAATTACTAAAGTTACATTTCGCTTTTCCATTGTCACTTACTCTTGCATATCACAAAAGCTTTTGAAATATTTTCATTTTCATAACACCTTTCATTTCAGTAATAATGAAATGCTATAGAACTAAGTCAGACAAATTTCAAGGGAGACAATATCACTCAAGATGATTAATGTTGCTGGTATTGAGTTATATTGCAAATCCGTCAGGAGCCATTTAGATGTGAAACTGGGACACCGTATCTTGGTAATTCAAGATCTGTATTACGATCCGAGCGTTAAATTCTGTATTAAAAAATATCTCCACTTTTATTCTTAACGGTGCTGTCAGTAATATAATAACTTTAACTGATTAGTAGACGAAATGAATGCATTAAGTGCGGAATTTTGTCCAATAGTACCAAATTGTATGAACCTTTTGCATTAACTTAGACCCAGAAGAACCCCAGGTAAATACACGTAGTTTTGCAGTTTAAGGTTTGTGACCATTTTAATTTTAACTTCGTACTGTGCTATCTGTACATCTATACCACCACTGCCTCTGTTATTATACACCCTGCTGCAGGTTTAGGTCTCCACTGAGAGAAGGAAACTTAGGCTATTGTCCACCAAACTGGCGTAGTTCATGTTTTCAAAAGTTGTCAATCTAGTGGCTACTCTAGAGTTTTCCAGCAGCCCATAAAGCCTCAACTTAGTAACGGCTGTCAAATGAAAATATTCGACGGCATTGCACGCTTTCAGAAACATGAAGATGATGAAAATAATGTGCCACTAACACTATAGGCAGTCACCTATTTAAATAGTGACCACGGCCGACGCTGCTTGACCTTGCATATTGTTTCCGATAGACGAATGTAAATGGGTACGAGCAACGAAATTCCAGGCTTAGGGTCTTCTTCTGCATTAATATCCTCTACTAGATGGTATTTCGTGCCAACACATAGGCACACAACTATATTATCCACTCCGTGAGATTCTTTAAGAACAAAGGGTCAGCAATACGCCAGTAAATTATCTGAATTTTGATATGACTATATCTATGATATGACTATATCTATGATATGACTATATCTATGATATGACTATATCTATGATATGACTATATCTATGATATGACTATATCTATAAACATTTGTAAAATAAGGAGCTCACCCTTTCTTCTGGTAGATCCATTGCAATCTGAGAAAACATGACAAATAGGTAATTTCACAAATTAAGCATTGAAGGTGGAGGTATTATGGAGAGCTGAAGCGGTTGAAATTATACACATACACACTTTTTTCATATAGTTTTTAAGAAATATCTGTATTCAAATATTTTATAAATACAAAGTAAACACGGCTAAATTATATTATATTTAGATAACAGATATATTTTTAAGGTATACAGGTAAAAAATAGTCAAATTAAAATGCTTGTAGACATCGAAAAAGTATTATGTGGAATTATAAAATTCCATTCATAATCAAAGTAACCTTGAGAACTCAAGTATGATGAGGCTTTGTCTCAAGATTAGAATCAAATAGGCAGATAGCCAACATACTTGGCTTCCTTGGTGAATTTCGGTAAAATAAAACTTCTATTGACTTTAAGAATCAATCTAGCTATGGCCAAGAAAATTTGAAATGAGAAGTGATTTTCTGAAAAAATATATAAGTTGAAACACTTAATGAAATTAAAACAAGTCCAACATGCTTTCTGTAACATTTTGAAATGATATAGTCCAGGATACCATGGCCACAAAGCTGTGTATTAATGTTATTATATATAATAATACATATTATTGCTTTTCCATCGGGCTTGTTTACACTACACTATATAAAGCATCATACAGCTATGACCAAGTTACATATAATAAAAATAATAATATTTTAAGTTAAGCGACTTTGGGCATGGTCACTAGCTGGATGGGTGACTACCTGTAGTGGCAATTTTTTTTGATATCTTCCGTGATTCGGAGGGCATGCTAAGCCGTCGGATGTTACAAGTATTATATGGGTGGGTTGAAAACTCTGACAGTCGAGTAGCCACTAGCTTAACAACGTCCGCCAACACGAACCAGGCCAGCGTGGTGGACAATGGCCTAAGCCTCCTTCTGAAAGTAAAGACCGGTGCCTGCTGCGAAGTGTATAATGGCTTAGGCGGCAGCGATGAAGATATACAGATAGTGAGAAAAAAAAATACTCGTATAGACATAGCTTGTTCAATGAAAACCATACACACAAATGTAGCTTATTAAAAAAAAACCATTGACGTAGAAAACGTAAAAAACGTAGCTAATAAATTAAAAGGCACAAAACGTAGTTTGTTAAAAAAAAACATGCATAGGTACAACCGAGGTAAATTTTCGCAAGATATTGATTATAAGATATCAATGATAGATTATTGTTCCTTTTCCCATCTTTCAGCCTGTGATTACAAACTCTGAAGAAAAAACCCTTCTTGCTTACTTATACCATATATATAGTATTAATATAAGTGTTCAACATAGACTTATTACAGCTATTAGCTTTTGCCCGCGGCTCCACCGGCCCTGAATTTCTTATCGGCGTTGAATTCCTACGGCAAATCCTTGATTATACTAAAAAAAAGTTTGCTATAGCAAGTTACAACTGAAGCTAAAGTTTGTTTAAGTTGAATTTCCAATAGTTATTATATTATAAAAAGTATTGGCTGCTCAGTTACGGCGTGACTGAGAAAAAACAAATTTATTAACTAACAAACTTTCACGTTTATAATATAACGTGGGACACTCAGAAAGTTTTAAGAAACTAAAAAACAAAGTTCAGTGGATAAAATATTTTAATTAAATCTTTTCAAACAACTCTCCGCCAGCCTGTATATAAAGTTAGGTGAATGCGTCTGAACTAATTGAACCAACGCTGCTGCTAGCGCGTCTTCCGGCGATGAAAACTGTATTCCTTTCAGCTGGTCTCGTCATGGAATTGAAACCAGACACCCCGTCAAAGTGAAGAAACGAGCGATCAAAATTTTCCCTGCGCTTCTCGATCGTTTCGTTTTGAAACAGCCAAACTGTCGACTGACGCTTTGTTTCTGGATCGTATTGATAAATCCACAATCCTGTCACAATGTCGTAAACCCGCCGAGACGAGCCTGCTTTAAATTTTTGAATCATATCATGACACCACTCCACACGGGCCTGCCTCTGAGCTTCGGTGAGGTTGTGCGGCACCCAGCGCGAAACTATCCTCCTCACGCGACGGTGCTCGTGTAGAATGTTGTGAACGCTTCCCGAACCAATCTGCAGTGTATGCTGAATCTCGTCGTACTCGTATATAATTCGCCTGTTTTCTTAAATTTTTTTTTAATGACAGCACACTTTCTTCCGTGACAGCCGTCGTAGGACGACCACTCCTTTGTTCATAGCCCAAAGTAAGGCGACCGCGCTTGAACTCGCTATGTCAAGGGTAGATGGTTGCTTTTGAAGGTCTTCCACCCATAAAAGCCATTTGAAGTCGATCAAATGACTAATCAGGTTTTAGGCCACATTTAAAATCGTAGAAAATCATCGCACGAAAATGTTCTCGATGCAGATCCATTTTTTAGAGATGAGACACGATAACTTAATTTGGCTCTCAAACTTTAACTTTTACTTTTAAATAAACTAATTTTGTCAAAATAATTACAAGTGGCCAGTGCCCTATACATTAAACCTTCTTTTTCACAAAACTTTCTGCGTGGCCTTGTGTTTAGTAAATTTTTATAAAGTAAGATCTTTCTGCTTTTTATTTTGAACTATTTTAACATTATCATATACTAATTTGCATCACTTATACCCAAACAGCAGTTTACTTTAATGGACGACAATTAGGTATGTACATTAATATGCATAAGTCCATTATCGGCGTTCACAAGGCATCTGCTTAGCCTTAATAGGATTCAATTAAAAGGCAATTACAACAAAGGAAATGTACCGAAAACTTTCGCATTCCTGATTTTGTTTCGGGTTCGGTACAAAAATTAGAAAAGAAATTCCTATACGTTGTAACATAATAAATTAAAATTTGAAACAGGTAAACCTCATTTCTGTTAAGTCGGGGGCGGTCGAGGGGTTTAAATTTCACTTCACGTCCCAAGTGGCGGAGGTTCGAACCCCGGGTCGGCGTGTACCAATGAGTCTTATCTTAATTTCTCAAGTACACTGAGTTATTTATTCACACCAATCGCTTTTCAGTGAAGGAAAACATCGTGAGAAACCTACATACGTCAAGAAAAAAAAAGACGTATGTGAAGTCCACAATCCGCACTAGGCCCGCGTGTGGAATATGGCCCCAATCACTCTCGCTTATGAGGGTAGGCCGTGCCGCAACATTGGGGATGTATGAAGGCTGGCAAGATACCTCATTTCTTACAACTTTTAATTCTTATTTCTTATACTTATAACATTTTCAATAATTTAAAATAACTAAAAAAATAATTAAAATAGGTTACTACTATTTTGCGCCACTTAATAATATTTATTCATCAAAATATTTTCAACAAAGAGAATTCTCAGAGTTCTATAAAATCTTACAATGTAAACTTTAAAAAAATTATTTCTTTCTATTGTACCCATCTGCCAAGCCTACCCGTCTACCAAGCCATCTTCGTCCTTTATAATATTAAATTTTATAAAAATAAAATATAATAAATAAAAAAAAAAAGAAAAAAAAAAAAAAAAAAAAGAAAAAAAAAAATATATATATATATAAAAATATATATAAATTGCTATATAAAACAAACATAATTATCAAAATAATAATTAAATAGGATCGTGGAAGATCGAGGACTTAGAAAAAGTTAGCCAGGATCGTGGCGGTGGAGGTCTTTAATATTTTTGTAGACTTTCTAAAGACGGGCTTAACACATTTATGTAGTTAAAAACCTAAATTCGAAAATAAAATAAATTTCAATACTAGAACACCCGGGACAGCATAAGTTTACGTAGACATACATAGGCAGCGGCGAGCGTCGCGTGGCCACAATATATAAAAAAAGCGTATGAGGTGGGCATATGCAAAATGCGATAAATTAATATAAAATGCAATGTATTATTGAGTGAATACATTCTAATATGAGAGGAATTATGTACCTTTCTGATGGCTAATAAAAGGTGGCAGTGTTGTAGTGACCTGAATAATGGAATGCGACTCCTTTGCTTGATTTAGCGATGGATGTTGCTTCTTATGTTTGATTGCTTATACTGCTGCTATACAATACAGGTAAAAAGACCTCGCCTGAGTAAAGTAAAGAGGAGATAAGGAGATGATGGAGGCATGCCCGGGATCGGAAGCTTAAAACCTACTGATCTCTCAGAATGTTTATCGTTAACATTCGTTAGTGGCTTCAAGTTACATCGGCTGAGCTCACAGACGGTTTGAACATCTCTCGCCTAACGTTTCGATCCGTTTGTTTGGGTCAAATACGGATGTGAGTTCAGTGCCGAGCGACTTGAACGACGACAACAGATTACACAGTGTAGAAGGGTAAAGGTCCTTGCCCCGAGCTGTCTGTCAGAGTCGAAAAACTGCGAAAGAAGGCAATTGTTGTTTTATTAAAATTGACACGTAAACCGTTGCAAAGTTGCGGGGAGTCGGACGCTGATTACGCGAAGGCGACAGTGATACTTCACCTACGCGACTGGTGACACCAAATAGGGAGAAGTCTTGTAGCGATTTGAATATTGGAATGCGACTCCTTGCTTGTATTAGTGATGGACGTTGCTTCTGAGGTTTGATCGTTTATAATGCTTCTATATTACACAGGTAAAAAAGCCTCACCTAAGTAAAGTAAAGAGTAGACAAGGAGATGATGATGGAGGCATGCCCGGGGATCGGAAGCTTAAAACCTACTGGTCTCTCAGAATGTTTATCGTTAACATTCGTTAGTGGCTTCAAGTTACATCGGCTGAGCTCACAGACGGTTTGAACATCTCTCGCCTAACGTTTCGATCCGTTTGTTTGGGTCAAATACGGATGTGAGTTCAGTGCCGAGCGACTTGAACGACGACAACAGATTACACAGTGTAGAAGGGTAAAGGTCCTTGCCCTAAGCTGTCTGTCAGAGTCGAAAAACTGCGAAAGAAGGCAATTGTTGTTTTATTTAAATTGACACGTAAACCGTTGCCAAGTTGTGGGGAGTCGGACGCTGATTACGCGAAGGCGACAGTGATACTTCACCTACGCGACTGGTAACAACTCATGGAATCATATTTGGCTCGCGACTAAATTCCTGAAAAGCTGCGATACTGAATATTACATAAATAATATAACTCACACTTATTCTATCGTTAATCGATCAAATAAACTATAAACTAGAATTCTTCGTACTTGAACTGATAAAATACCTATACATTTAACCTGTTTATGAATCCTTGATCATGTATGGTGTGGACGCCGGCTTGAAAACCAAAATATATCATTTATAATCTACGTCTGAAGTTACATGGATGCAGTGGGGCTTATTGCGTCTTGCTCTTCGGAGTGTGTTAAGCATGGGGCGTGCCCTCTTGGTGAATTCCATGGCTGTTCCATTGGTACATAATAATTATTACCTACTACACAAATGGTTCAGTGGGGTTTATTGCGTCCTGCTCTTCGGAGTGTGCTTAACACGAGGCGTGCTCTCTTGACAATGTCATGGCTGTGTCTGTGCGAACGGATGTCACACTCTTTGGCCTAATGCTGAGTGTTTGTGCTATGCACGCACAAGGATTTGTTCCTGAAACTACATATTAAGACTTCGGTCTTCAGCTTCGGCTGCAACGATAATTTAATGGTTATACCATGTATGATTTCACACCTCTACTCCTTCGGGGGATGTGCGCTAAGTTAGCCTCGGTATGGGCACGCACCGTGGGAAGCGCTGGGTGGAGCTTTCCGCCTTTTTATTTTTTTAGAAAAATAAAAAGCGCATAGGGGTAGAGGATACTATTTTCATTACTAGAACGGTGTTTCAGTCTTTCTCTTAAAGAACCTGCGGTATACGTTACACAATTAGGTCCTACCACTCAGACGATCACATAGCCAATCCTTCTATAAATTTATACTTCAATTTTCAAGTTTCGTGTTCATATTATTGTCTTTAATTCTTGTCTATTTCCATACTGGTTAGTTAGGTAGGTACGTTAAGGGTATCTAGTATATGTGTTCTTTGGGGGGTTAGTTACACTATGTAGAAATTTTGTTACCCAGAGCTTTTGACAATGACCAACTTTAACAAAGACGTCAGCTGTTAGAATTTAATCGACAGGGCAGCGTTCGGAAAGCTTCGCAAATTTCTTAGTGCCTGTGTTGCCTTTGGAACTTAATTAGTAAACTTAGGTGTCAATCAATAGTCAGGAGACGACATAGAGGTATATCGAACAAACACTTAATTTTCTTTTATACAGGCAGTTTTACAACCTAAGCATTCCTGGGGGTAATAGAATACAATCCGTAGTAACTATTTCAATCTTGTATATTTTTAAAATACAATGTTTTTTTAGATATCAATAACGATTTGAATAAAATTGTATTTAGATAATATTTTACTATCCAAGTTTATTTGCATAGATGTCTTAAGGACTACTGAGATAAATTAATGTTAATTTTACAATTGGATGTACTTTAGCAAAAAGGACTTAACCCACAATAGTCACTTTTAAGTTATTGAATGTTAAGGTACAGGTTTAAAGTGGGTACAATATCTCATAAGAGAGTCATCTGGGTTGAGCCCTTTCTGCCAAACTCATAGATAGCTAAACTACGCCCAATTGATATATCTATACTCTGGTCTGGAGTCGCATAGTCGCATAGTCATGTATATCAGTAAAAAAGTAGTATCTAAATATTTTATTTATACGTCAATTTTCAAATTAGGACTTTAAAACTAATATCTTTGTGTTAGTTACTAATATATTTGTAATTTAAATTAAGAAATCTAAAGTTATACCATATTGGTAGTAATTTCAGCAACACGTATCGGAAGTAAGTATTTGCAACATTAAAACATGAGGAAATCGTACTGAAAAGCGAGATATCAGGTTATATCGCTAGATGGCGTTGACTGATTATAGATGATTTATTAAAAAATAGATGACACTTATGGACAGTTGTGTTGGGACACGGATGTTAACAAATAACATAGGCTGAGGCTAAATTGTTAAAAAAAAATCTTTATCCGCGTTATTGACTAGACATATGAAAATTTCTCTATAAATTAGAACCTCAAAGTTTTCTTAGAGAACTAACTATACAGAGCTATTTATTGTTTTTTTAAGTGTTAGTAAAAGTAACAATAACACAGTAAACTACGTTACCCAGCAAGGGGTAGCTTACCTGTTGCTATTTCATCAGGTACATGCAAGTTTCCTGTGGGAGCGAAAGAGACAGGGTTTTAATTCTAGTAAGCGTAAATGCCAAGATAATATTAATGGCGCTTTCGACCATTTGGTCGCGAGTTAACTAGTTGGATATTATTCTTTATAACGTGATATTGGCAGTATTTCTGAAGGGTAGGTAGGCTTCGTCTGAAGGGTCGGCAACGCGAGAGTAATGCCCCAGGAGTTGCAGTCGTCCATAGGCTGCGGTGACTGCTTACCATAAGGCGGACCGTAGGCTTGTTTGCCATCTTAGTAAAAAAAAGCTGATGTGAATCTGCTTGAATGGATACGCTGCCCCTGGAAGGGACGTAGCTCTTTTGTAGGACAAAGTACATATTTTTACAATAAAATTCCTGAACATGTTATTAATTTACCTCAACATAAATTGAAAATATATGTCAAAAATAGTTAAATAAAATAATTTACTATAAAGTTGATGAATGCGTTAATGATAAAAATGCTTGGAAAGTAAATTCATAATAAGGCATATGTAATATTTTTTAATTAAAAATTTTATATTATGCAATTACATAGTGTAAGACAATATTGTATTATTTTTAATATGAAATTAGAAAAAAAATACAATGTAAAACTGCTGTTTATAAAAAGACAAAGGACGTGAAAAAGAAATTCAGTTTGAGATTAATTTTGGTAAACTTTTTTCATACCACTAAGATGGCAAACAAGCTTACGGTCCAGCTAATGGTAAGCGGTCACTGTAGCCTATGGACGCTTACAACACCAGGGGTATCACTCGCGCGTTGCCGACCCTTCAGAAATCTAATATCTTCTTTCTTGACCCTATTATTTATTTATTTTGAAACAACGCATAGGTACAACGTAAATAAATCTCGCAAAAGACTATGTAAGATTCTCCGATTGTAACTCACTGCCCACGTATCCAAACAACTTTTATGTCAACAATACTTTTTTCCAAATAAATTTCGACTCAGATAAATTCTTTTACAAATAACCGTAACATTTTATAGTTTTTTTATTTGGTGCAATCTGTTTGTATATTTCTTATGAACCGTAAGAAAGTCTATTTTGAGCATGCATGTAGGTCAATAAAAGATTAATATTCTTTTAAGGGTTAGGGTTAGTCTGTCTGTCTATCAAGACACTTTTTGTCAAGAATGATTGAAGGTATCAAATTGCAATTACTATCAAATACTAAACTATGTCTACGGTCACCTGAAGTTGTAAAAAAAATAAAGATCATCAAGTCAATGCAAAAAAAAAATATGCCCAAAATACGGTCATTTTCATCGCATATTGTGACAAAAATAAATTAAAACCTCTGGGACACTTTCCGTAGGCCTAGAATCATGAAAATTGGCAGGAAGGAACATATTACATCACAAATATAGGAAAATCCTAAAAAACTGATCATAAACCTGTGAGACTTGATCTCTTAATAGAATAACTATCTACATTGTGCGAGCCAGACTCGCACTTGGCCTTTTTTAGGGTTCCGTACCTCAAAAGTAAAAATGGAACCCTAATAAGATCACTTTTGTTGTCTGTCTGTCCGTCAAGAAGTCATATGACTGCATTAAAGAGAAAAATGGGGTCTTACCTCCGAATTTTTATACTGTGAACTGATTTTCATGAAATTTTGGAATTAGGCTCATCTTACCCTTAACTTCAAAAGTGAAAATGATCTGAGCTCCGCCTATTATTTTTAAGGGGTGTAAACAACCCCTTAATGGAAAAATTTACATTGAGTCATTTTATCGCTAGAAAACGTGTTTAATATTAAGGGGTGAAATTGTAAAGTTTTTCTAACACAATCACGTCATAATAAAATCATTTTCAACCCCTTGAAAACCTTACAACTCTTGCAAACAACCCCTAAATTGAAAAATCACAAAAAATACTTTGGTATAACATAAAAAGATTTAAGAATAGAGTAAATAATATTTTATGTTCTCTATCTTAATAAAAAATAATCTTTTGATCAAATGAAAAGGATTTAAATGTTATTCCACAGTATCGAAAATGATTATCATATTCTCAAGCTTATCAACCCTTAAAACTACCCCTAAATTAAAACAGCACTAATACTTACCTTCATTTCTCAGGTACATATAAATATATGTAAAGGGTGTAAGGGACATCGTGACGAAAACTGAAACCATAGGTTTAGTATATGATTCTGAACCTTAAAGCGTTGGAATTTAGTTAGTCTAGAGGTCAGTGACACAATGGGCACAAGCTCAAACCGCGTTAAAGATAAAGCAGTAGGCATCGAGGTGCGGCTATACCTACATTCTGTGTCCGCGCGCACGTTATGTATTTATACCTACCTACTATGACGTGGTGAAGTAGAAACGTTTGCAATACATTGCACGCTTTCACACGATACAAAAATGAAAAAAAATATATAATTAACCATTTCCGAAATAATCTTTTTTGTTAGTTTTTTTATAAACTGAAAATGCTACTTTTTGCCAAAGTTTTTGTCACGATGTCCCTTACACGGGGTATATATACATAAGACAATATTTTTGGTCCTCTATTACTGTGTACTTTCACTTTGCTCCAAATATTCACACTCCGAAATTTCCAGTTTTCTAAGTAGAAAAAAATACGATTAGTTTTTGGACCATAACTCCTTCAATTTTGATGCTATCACAACTTACAAAAAACCATTTAAAAGGTAATTAAAACAGCTACAACTTTTTTCAATTACAATGTATAGTGAAAAACCTTTTATTTTAAAACAGTGAAGGGTCAAAGGGCTCGGAAGAGACTGTGATTGCGATGCCGCGCGCTCTTTAAACAATCATATCTCCGTCAATTTTTGTGTGACAAAAAAAAAATTTTTTTTGTCAGAAAAAGACCTACATTTTTTATTATTATACATTTATTCGTCTCTTTCATCATTTTTGAGATGTTATGAAAAGAAGGTGGTTTTTGTAAAAATTCGAATTTTGTTTTTCCTGAAAATCGTGATTTTAGCTTACGGTCCGCCTGATGGTAAGCGGTCACCGTAGCCTATGGACGCTTGCAACACCAGGGGTATCACTTCTTCTTTCTTGAAGAACTCCATGCTGTAGTCCTTGCAGAAAACCTTGGCAGGGAGCTCATTCCACAACTTAAGCGTTCGCGGGAGGAAGTTTCTCTGAAACCGCACTGTACGCGACCATTTAGTTTCTAAAGTGTGAGAATGAATTCCCTGCCAATGGCGAGCGGTGCGATGGTAGAAAGTAGCCGTGGGCATCATTTCGAACAATTCCTCAGAACACAACCCATTGTACAAGCGGTAGAACACACACAGGGAGGCAAAGTCTGTCCTCAGACTTGAGGGCTCGATACCGCAAGTGAGTTTGGAATCGTCGAATTCTCACAGCCCGTCGTTGAACCGAGTCAAAAGGGCCAAGCTGGTATCCGGGTGCACCCGCCTAGAGATGGCAGCAGTACTCCATATGGGGCCGAACTTGCGACTTGTAAAGTAACAACCTTTGCCCCGACGTGAAGTACTGCTTCGCTCTGTTGAGTACATCAAGTTTTTTGGACGCCAGCTTCACCTTATCTTGTAAATGATCTCGGAACTGAACATCTTGGAGATAGAGAGGGGAGTGTTCTGAAATTGTGGGACTACAGTGAATGGAGTTTTCTTAGCGGTAAACGCGCACACTTGAGTCTTCGTAGGGTTGAATCGGACCAAGTTTACCCGACCCCAGTCAGAGACCTTGGACAGTGTGGTCCATAATGGCACTTATGAAACCCTTAAAAGAAAAAAACATTAGATGTTCCTCTTATTTGCATTACAGCTCACTAGTTTTGCGTGTAAAAGACTTTTGACAGTGCTCATTTTAAAGCTTATTTCAAGCACTACAAAACCCTATTTCATTAGAATGCATAAAATGTATCTGCTCGCCGCTAGATGGCATTGAATACATCGATTAAATTCCAGACAAAATAAAAAACGGCTTTGATCTTTAATATCTAGCTTAATATTGCACTTAGAACACTTTATAAAAAACCGATTTGTTCAGTTTTTTACCTGCTACAATTTCGTTCCTATAAAATTTTCGATAAATTGCATATTTTTGGAGATATTTGCAAAAAACCAATGAAAAACGTGAAAAAATTCCGAATTTTCAATTGCCAATAACTTGCAAATCGGTTCTCAGTAAAAAAATTCGGAGCAATAACGGTTCAACGACTGCACTATCAAGGCAATAAAAAACCGGGTTGCACTCCTGCACTGAGAGCCGGCAGAAGTGAAAACATACTAGTTATTTACTTCCCATCATCTTGTATATATATTATTTTATTATAAATTATAATGTTTGTTTATTTACTTTTTTGAAGTGATATATTTTTGATATCTCAATCTGTCATAGAATTAAAATCCCATATCCAATCAACCAAAAGGACAATTGATAGAAAATTAGTAAGACGGAACTTGCGTCAGATTTATTTACATTAGGTTAGTTTTTTATTTTTAGTATATGGCGATTATGAGTAGTACAGGGAACTACTCATAATCGCCATATACTAAAAATAATAAAACTAACCTAATGTAAATAAATCTGACGCGAGTTCCTTCTTACGAGTTTTCTATGAATTTTCGATCAGGACACGTGACCTGACGCGAGTATAAAAATTTTTACCCACAACAAAAAAAGTGCACAACGCCGCTAAAGAAGTTTTTCACTTCAAAAATATTTCCAAAATACGGTTATTTTTGTCGCATATAAATCAAAAACTATGGGGTACTTCCCGTTGACCCAGAATCATGAAATTTGGCAATAAGCAATGCCATATAGCACACATGAAGTAACAAATCTGAAAACCGTAAATTTGTTGTAAAATCACAATTTTTTTTTTTGCGATTATAAACTTATTTGCAGTTGGTAAACTAACCGCGACCTATCTTGATGTATTGGGACAATAGTTGTGCAACGGTAAAGTTAATTTTGTTCCACAATACAGTTTAACTTTTACGAAACCCTCGGTGCGCGAGTCCGACTCGCACTTGACAGTCTTTTTCTTACTGTATTACCTACCAGTAATATTCTAAAAGTGTATGAAAAATTTCGAATTAACGTTAAATAATGATTTTCTGCTCACTTCTTTACAAAATGTTAGTACTGAGACTTCCACTGCAGCATTTGCTGAAAAAAGCAGCTACAACATATATAAATATGAATGGACAACGATGTTTTATGAAGTTTTTGGTACGGAACCCTTGATACTAACTGTGTAGTATAATTACGTCGTGAAATATATACCTATCTCTAATCGTTAGAGCTGATTAACATATTTTTTTTTATTTGATTCCTTTACTTAGCATTAGTGGTTGATTTATTTACTTACTACTTCCAACCTGAAATTTAAAGTCGGAAAGTAGCAATATAGGTCATAAAGCAGAAAAATAGGTCGTTATCACCTCGGAACTAGATGATTTTTTTTTTCAGATACAGGCAAGTGGCCCAAGGACCTGTTTTAATCTTCAGGCACATTTCACCTTGTTAATTGATCATGTTGTTTTGTGGAGCACACAGACAGCAAAGTCCTATGCGTACACAATCTTGGAGGCATTTTCCACATAAAACATTCTCCCACTTTTACTCATTCGTGTTTAAAATAGACAAACTGTCGCATTAGACATACTTTTTTATATAAGACTCGAGACAAACACACTATTAATATTATTGTGTTTAGCATATAAATTCTGAAAATGTCAATTTTTCCCATTGGTTCAAGCGTACATCGCACTCTAGTCTGATTGAAATTAGTTAATCCTTAGAATTGGTTGTTATTGTGCATTTTACCTAAATTTGGTTGCTAAAAATAAAAGGGTTTTGAAGAAAAACGATACTTTTTCATGTAATTTCTCAAGTACGCAAAACTGTTTCGTCGCTGGCACGGTTTCAACGCATTTGATATGCAATTCACATATAAATTGCTGTAAATCCGATAAAAGTAAATGAAGAATTATACTTACAAACGATCTTATTGTCACATTAATCTTCGATATAAGTAAAATCTAAAGCTTCTAATGCAAGTTAGAAAAGCCAAGTTATGAAGCAAGGCTCGAGCGGTACGTGACTTGGTTTAATATTAGCTCTAATGAGGTGAACAAACGGCTTTGGAACAAAAGATCTTCGACGTATTCTTTATTATTATTATTTTAGTTTTAAATAGCCTGTTGATTTTTTAAAGGTTGTGATGAGATTTTTTTTGCATGGTGTTATAATAGTCTTTTTAAGTTTTTATCGAACCCCCGTTCGTACGTTGGCCATCTTGGAAATCGCATTTTGGTGTGTGTGATATACACACAGTTCACTTGACGAGAAAATATAAAATATCTTTTTTTGGATTTGGATTTTTTTGGAAGAACAATTAAATGTTCTTTTATTATACTTAAGCTTTTTTTAGTAACATCAATATTTATGCCAGTCTCTAAAAATGCCGACTTAAAATTATACTCAGGACCAACCCAACTTATCTTGACGTTAAAAAAATTCACTGTAGCCTAATGTTTTTCGGGAGCCATCTTTCTTTCCTGTCGACCAAACTCTACAACACAGTGCAATATAATTTTATTTATCTTAAAACTATAAATATGTATTTTTATGGGTAATAATAGTTTTTTTTTCCATTTATTTTAACTTGCAGAACTTGTGGTATACAATTTGGATCAAAATTACTAAAAGGAAGCAATGAACTTTGCAAAGGATTTTGTTATCAAGATTTTCGATTGCAATGAAATGTGTAGAAATAATCACTTGAATTGCAGTTACCGCATACCTGTGTCGCTTTTAAAAATCTGGCTCGGGAATATTCATAAACTGGAAAATCAGTAAGAGATACTGTAGTTTTACTAGTTAAGTAGATTTATTAGTTTAGTAGTTTTATTAGTTTACTAGATTTATTAGTTTACTAGTTTTATTAGTTTACTAGATTTATTAGTTTACTAGATTTATTAGTTTACTAGTTTTAATTTTTCTTCTCATCGTTATCAAATATATTTCTGTTTCGTGATATTTTAATATGT
This sequence comes from Apoda limacodes, assembly GCA_946406115.1. Taxonomy (NCBI): domain Eukaryota; kingdom Metazoa; phylum Arthropoda; class Insecta; order Lepidoptera; family Limacodidae; genus Apoda; species Apoda limacodes. The sequence goes on from OX291541.1 coordinate 5,950,753, forward strand.
AGGTTTGTATTTATTAGTATATAATATTAGTTATATAAGTTCATAATTTAATATTATTATGCAAGTATTCTATGTTATATATTATATTCGTTTGTATTATATGTAACTACCAAGGTTTATCGTAAAAATTCCGGTAGATTTATTAGAATATACGAATTTGTAAATATAAAATAAATATTTTAATAAGTCTTTAAGAGTACTCAACTCATTATGTTCTTACTTGTAAAAGCACCTACTTTCATAATTTTTAACACAAATAAAATAATGATTAATTAATGTATTAATCTATTGAATGTATTATCTATTTTAATATTACAAAGACTGACAAGATAGAAATAGTTAATTTATTTATTTATCAAGACCTGGCACAGTATTATTTTTCAAAGCGCAAGACGACGCGTTATTGTATTTGGTGTGTAGATGTTCACAAACGGCCGACGACAAATAAAAATGTACTAAAATAAAAAAATATTAAAATTATTCGTAATTGCCTTAATCATCTGGCTTGAAAATCAGAGTTAAATTGCAAATCATTTTAAAAAAAATTGACCTATATTTAAACATCGTTTTCAGTCACCAGACCGCGACCCGGGCGAAACCCGGTAGCGCTTTTATGAGCGTGGAGGATTCATTTTCTTTAGAGGTCGTTTAAAAAATTAAAATCTTTGACGAATATTAAAATTCAAAAAAAGTATTAAATTTCTATTCAGATAGTATCAGTTAAATGTGATATTCTATTAAGACTACAAATTTATTCAAGGCATTTTATTAAACGTTAATTTAATGCAATAACTCCATTCTATTAAAAAAAAAACTTCAGTTACATGCATTTATTTTTATTTTTTATCAAAATCTTTTTTCAGTGAAGATACAGTCAAATGATTTCACCCTAAGCCAGACCTTGAACCTGCAACCTGCATAATTCAGTGCTCTGCCAATTGAACCATCAAAAGAGTCCCGAACGACGCTAGATTATTTTTATGTTCATATTATTATGTTCATATTTCTTATTTCAATCTTAATTTTATAAAGAACTAGCTGACCGGGCTGAATTTGTCCTGCATGATACCGACTGCAGCGCCATCTGCCGGGCTGATTTGTGAATCTAAACCATCCAGGGCGCCACCCAAACGCATACAAAAAAAATACATTCAAATCGGTCCAGCCGTTTAGGAGGAGTGCAGTGACAAACACACGTACAGTAGAATGATATATATATAAGGATTGGTTAATTGTAATTGTAAGCTACCTAGTAGTTAGGTGCTTAATAAAATACTCTACAATAAAAGCCATGAACTGAAAAGTTTTACGTTGACGTCTTAACATTTCTATTACTTAAATCCATACCATTCGCTCGTTTGAAATAATTTAGGTAATCGACTGCTTGATTCAAATCGGCACGCGATAATATAATTTGACTAATGTGCTAAGTCTTATTCAACCGTACAGGTAATTTTGTAAATTTATAGGTATTTTTTAGCTGATAGAAATTGTTATACTTTGAGGTTAATATATTTAATTCTTTATATAAATACTAGCAGTATACGCTCTATGGGATTTCAACATTCAACATATTTTCACTCTATTTCATATCAGTCTACACTTATTTAACCCTTTTTTTATTAATGTACAAAAATGTTGTGCACACGCACATGCTGTGACGTGTCACCCGCTATTACGGTTATGTGGCAAACTTTTGTAAGTTTTTATCAGTGGCACTAGTTTAGTCTGCAATAAGTTAGCTCAGTAAATTTTATAGCAAAGGAAAGTGTAATTTTTTTTGCTGACGAAAGGTCAGATAGAATGAAAGAGGTATTTATTTTGGCCGTGCGTAAGTGAAGTATAAGTCAGAGAGCGTTACAATCTTAAATAAACAAAGAAAGGCAATATTTATCGTCAATTAAATAAGCAACTTACACTTAATATATTTTAATGTATTTAAAAAAAAATCTTGGTAATGATCAGAGGAGAACTGTGGCGGTAGGCCACCTACCCTAAAAAAACAGTTTTACAGTAATAACCGATCATAAAATTTTATGCAAAGAGGCATATGACCTCGGCTATCCTCTCACTGAATTTTTATTTAAATTATTTTGTGTTTGCCACGTTGGTGGTAAATATTTTGAATACAAGTTACCAGATGACATCATAACTATGGTCCATGAACTTTAATCTAACATAATTCAACTCGAACCAACTCACTACAAATAACCACAGTTTAAAGCAAGGTTGTGTGTATGTTGCAAAATCTTTGTCAGCTGTCAATGTCAAATTTTGACTTACGTTCCATTTGATTAAATATTGAGAAAACCAGCTTACATCAGTGTGAAATCATTTAATACTAAATGTATCAGACTAAGTGTTTAAAGTTATTGGGTCGGTATCGGATGGTGTAAAGGGGCCCAATGACCATGTTACAAGTTAACTGCACTGCGCACACGCAATTTTTTTATACAAAACTCGAAATCGTTGGCTTAGGATTGCGTAAAATTGTCTTTATATATTTCTGGTCGAACAGACAAAACATAAATCTTCGAGACATTTCTTGATAAGAGCATATTTTTTGGGCAAAGCCGCTTTGAAAAAACGCAAGGACGAAGTCGTGTGCTAGGGCTAGCTAGTAAAAAAAAATATAGTTTAAAACCTTAGCGATTCCATAGATAGCTAACTTTTCGTAAGAAATTAATTATTAATGTAGTTGTCTTGAAAAATAAAACTTGGTGCGAGGCAACTCTCATGCATTATGAACGAGTTCATTATTTATTTAGAATTGATGGACTGATAAAGTTAACGTTACGTTAATTGGTAAAGAAAATTGATCTTAAGCTTTTAATATCGTTGTTAATAATTAAATAAATATCTAATTATTCCTGAACATTTATTTTACTATTACAAAGTGCACAGCGCTATCTGACCCGAAATAGATATACTTTATTATAAATATTTACATTTTTTTTTATAAACCATCCAGTAATAATTGATTATTGTTTGAAAAAACTTTTTACAATAATTAACTTATTTAAAAAACATAGATTATGTATTAAAACCCAAATTTATCATGTTAGTAAGTTTGCTTTATAGAAGCAATTTGTTGTTTACGAGTCCATTCTGACATTAAGAAGCTTGGAAATTATTTACTTTAGAATACATAGAAGCTCTGCATGCTAAACAAAAACTGAGAAAAGCTAATAAAAATAAAAATGTGTTATAAGCCACTGGTCAACCCCTTCAGGGAATAAAAACAGAGACATGATACCAACCATGAACATCTAATATTCAAAAAACATTGTAAACACTGTTATATAAAAACTAAAATATGATAATAAATAAATATTCAATATAGAAAAGAGAAAGTAAATCTATTCCGAAACCTTCAATGGCATAATCATATGCAAATTGTCTATAACTTATGAGGAATATCGGTATTAGTGTTTAATAAATCTTACGTACAGCAGACGTATTTTATTTGCATACTAGCACTTCACTGGGACTTTGTTACCGTATCTACTAAGAAAATTTTCAAAGTTTTCAAAATGGAATATAGCCTTTTAACCTGAAGTGATGTGCTTTCAAAAAGAGAAATAAGTTTTATAAGAAGTTTAGGTTTAGAAGAATACAACGCATAACCACACAGACCTACTAACATGATAACTTTGGGTTTTCTTACATGATCTATGTTTTTTATTTAAGTTTTGTATAATTATTATTACTAACTTATTAACAAAATTTTAATTAACTAAATATAGTGAATAAGATTTTTTGCTAATCTAATTAAAAATGTGACGGCAAAATATAAAGTAGGTACCAAGGAATAAAATTAATTAATTTGGAAGTAGGTTAACTCATTGTAAAGTTTTCCCGAAGGAAACGAACGTCACAACTAGATCGACGACTTTGGTTTTTGCTCCAGATAAAGCTAAATTATGGAGGCTGAAGTTACGAGATGGAGAATGGATTCGACACTTACTAGTAGAATAGGAACAAAGTGCTTTTATAAAAATATATGTGTTGATATTATGTTGAAACTCACTAATATTCTAAGATAATTTTATGTTTACATATATACATACAATAGTAAATTGTATCACAAGGGATCTATATAATATTTTAATGACGCGGACGTTTTTGGATTCAGATTGGAGCAAAGGATTCTAGAGTAGAATTTCGAGCACAGCGAGGGATTCTAGGGTAGAATCCAGAGTGCAGCAAATGACGGCGTACGAGGTAAAATAATTTTGCGAGGGAGTGATACACTCTACTTTTATTACCCTCTATGAAAAAAGGGGTAAGTGTAACTTTTAAATAACAATAGTACATTTATTTATTTCATTATCAGTACATACTTGAGAAAAACGCACAACTTTTTTATAAAATTATAATCATAAATACGAGTTTGATTAAACAATTACGTAGGCGGAATACATTTCACGCGGTTATTACTTTTTTACTAACTTTTTTTTGGTCCGCGCTTTTGTTACATTGCTAGTTACTTGTAATTGGAACATTTACTTATAATATCGAGATTCCAATTTGAAATCACTTTGCGTCCCAAGGCTTACGAGGAACCAAGTGACTCTTTTTGAAAAGATGTAATAACAATATAATTATTTATGTTGGTCTGAAAATGAACATGGAGGTTGGGAAAACCAAATTTGATAAATTAGTTAGGTATGTATTAGTTTCAGAAAAAGATAGACTGACGATTCCAATACAAATTTATGGATCCTGCGTTTAAAAAACCACGGCATAATACTCTCTTCCCATCTAAAATATCTTGGTGCTTAAAGATAAATGTCTACACTCCATATGCGATGACTCGTAGAATGAGAGTCCACCATTTTACATGTTACCTACATGTTCCAAACACTTGCAGCCAAAACTCTAAATAAAAATCTGTAAAACATCCTTTGCGAGTGTATTAGTTTTATTGAGTGTATTTAGTGGTATGATTTGTTATGCAGAAATTATGCTCATAAATGCGTAAGGTTCTAAATACTATAAGTACGGAATAGCGACAGAATCTCTGTATGTTTGACACTAACTTGGCCTTTTTTAATGTAGGTTTTTAGGGTTTCGTAGTAAACAAGGAAACCTTATAGTTTCGCCTTCTGTCTTTCCGCAGCTTAGCCCAGTGACCATCAGTACTAGAAAGATGTCATTTGGCATGGGTATATATAAATAACCTTCCAGAGACCAGTTCTTGGTTATGTAAAGAAAATCATGGAAGTAGCATATATAATAAAATTAAACGAAAAACTATCATACCTAAGTAGGCTTTACAACTTAATGAGTAACAGCCGCTTTAAAAAATGTATTCGGGAAACTAAAAATTTCGTACAAATTCCATTAAAAGGTACATAAAAGAAATTGGTACTTCTGAAAACAGGTATTGAATACAAGTTATTGAACCATGTTACATTATATATATATTAAAATTAAAATATTAATATAAAAGAATAAAATTATAACATCCTCAATACTAATACCTAAATTTAATAAAAAAATTAAAAACAACATTTACGTACGGGTAACGCATTGGACTAGGCGGCGGCGCGCAGCTGGGTGCAGCGCTTGGCAGTACAAAGTATTGGGGCCTGGCGACAGCGAATCAAATTAAAAAATCCAGCTAGTAGTTGCTGCGCTTATAAGCGCATGCTGTTTGGATGTGTCTCTCGAACTACCTTTACCTAGATAAGTTTGTGATTTACACTTAAATGGTTTAGTTTTCGATTGATTTGAGTTAAATATCGTTTGAAAAACTTTAAATTCAATATAGCTATTGACCCTTTTTATTTCAATTTCAGTTAATTATTCCTTAAAAGAATTAACTTTTCAGTTAAATTTAGCAATTTTACGCTAATCAAGAGATGATGGTTATCTATCTTCATTACACAAGCTAGCCTCTACACACGATGGTACCTAATAGATATTTTTTTTAACTTCCCTTGTGAAGTTGGATTTAATAACTCCTTCTTCCTTCTGTTACTATCGCCCTATGGCCCGTTTTTAGACGATATGCTTTTTAAACCGTGAACCTAAGCTCCTTGTAAGTCCGCTTATTGTGATGGACAACTACGGAACCCTACACACCGACATCGACACGCACTTTGCCGTTTTTTTTTAAATTTAATTAATTAAGCCGCCTCTTATATGTGTAATTTGTTTTATCACTCTTTATTGAAATTCAAAAACTGCAACACATAATATAATGAAAATAGTTGCAGTGAAGATTCAAATTATAAACTTTAAAAGTTTTCACCTTCAATTTTAGTTTGTTCATGATTTGCAGTTTCGTAGCAAAAGTTTTAAACACGAGTAGGACAGGCGTGAAGTTAGATATGAGCACGAACATTGAGTAAGAGAGGAAACTAGGACATCGCGCTTCGTATCACACGGCAGCACATATGAAAGCTCATATGAAAGCTCATATTCATTGTACGTGTGCGTTAGCAGAAAGCCTTTTTTTACGCCGACAAAGTATAGACAGTTAAATTTAAGTAAATTAAAGTTTATTTATTCAGAAATAGAAATATACTACTTATGTCTTATATTGCAATAAAATTATATAACCTTTTATTATATTGTCTATTGTCTTATATTGTAAACAAAAAATTAATTTTAATAACCATTACACGATGAGTAAAGCTCAAAATATAATAAAAAAAAATAAGTTTAAAAACTAAAACTCGACTGCTCAAAAATCATGCTCTAAAAAGTATAAAACAAGAAAATATTCTCATGTGAAATTGTTATGTACACACTTTTCAATATTTATCGTCAATTAAATAAGCAACTTACACTTAATATATTTTAATGTATTTAAAAAAAAATCTTGGTAATGATCAGAGGAGAACTGTGGCGGTAGGCCACCTACCCTAAAAAAACAGTTTTACAGTAATAACCGATCATAAAATTTTATGCAAAGAGGCATATGACCTCGGCTATCCTCTCACTGAATTTTTATTTAAATTATTTTGGGGTTATAATTTAACGATAAAGTATTTGCAGAGTTTTTAAAATGTCACTACAGTAAACAAAATACTTTTAATGTAACGAATTAAAGATGAAATTATTTACAGTTATATTGTATATGAGCAATGGACACTAAACTAGACTTATTTTATTATCGTATGAATAAATAGGTATACAAATACAACTCATTAAATTTCACAAAGTAATTAAGGTACCTATTTAACAAATATTTCTTATGTCACTATAAAATGTTGTGTGCTTATATTTTTTTTTCTAAATTTAAAGTTATAAGGAAAAAAATAATTGCTTGACACAACCAGTATTTGCTATCGCAATAAACAGCATAAGCCAAATAAACCAAGGTATCTAGTCCATGGCAGCCCCGCTTATCCTGACTACGGAAGCAGCCAATATAATGGTTGGAAAGGGCGTGCGAAGAATCCCTGGCAGATATCCAGCTACCACAGAAAACTACCACTTGCAACGTACAATGCACGCACTTTGATATAATAGTGATGCTTGAAGTCGGAAGACAAGGGGAGGACTCGATAGTGCTCAAATCCGGCAACGTGTTCTACTTCCGTAGGCTGGTAGCGATTACCGCATGATAAGGGGAATGCTAACAGAACCCAGAATTTTTTTTTTGAATTTCAAAATCGCTTTCAAACTCTAGCAGGTTGCGAAACTGTGGATGATTTAGATTTATCTGTCCGACTACAAGACCAGGACACGAAACAAATCCATCTACCGAAAGGTGTGAGACAGGAAGACAGTTTTTCTCCGAAACTGTTCACAACGGTTAAAAGGATATAGCATCACCATAAATGACGAGAACATCATTCACCTTCAATTTGCCGACGACATAGTAGTCATGGCAAAATCGCTGGAAAACCTAGGCTCGGAGACCTCAGCAGAATTTCGCAATAGTTTTTCGCGAGTTGTTTGAAATCACATATATGTCGGAGAGAATATTAAAAAAAGGGTATAAAAAAGACGAGATATTTAGAAAACAATAAATATTTATTATATCATTTTATTATAAACAACTTGATTTTTTTGGATTGGATGATAGGTGATGGATTAGTGCAACTCTAAGCAATTTATAGTGCAGTTCAATCTTTTTCCTACACCTACAAGATGCTCTACAGCCTGTTTTGTATGAGCAAAAAATCATTTTCAGTAAGGACTGCGGAGCTGAAAGTTGCGTCATTGTTACAGGTCCCATTCTTCTGGTAATACGTCCCTTCCAAGCCATGTTTGAATTTGAGGTATAGTCTTTTAATGTGTTTAAAAGCGGCATATGAAGTAGGTGCCAAAGATGGTAAATTAACGTACCTATTTTTAGCGGTTGCTTTTACGAAAGAGTTGTACCTTAATGTATTCAGATCTTTTATTTTTTGGCAAGCGTACATGTAACACCAGCGTAAAAAATATCATTGACGTCTTCACATTCATTTTCAAAAACTGCTGTAGCATTTTGTAAGTCCGAACGTTTCTGGAATTTTTAACTAAATTTATTTTTTCCTCGCTGGAAAAAACCCGACGTCGTGTCACAAAATGGTCACAACCAGTAAATGAATGTAATAAAGAAAGTATAATTAAGATCAGATTTTTAGAAATAAGTAATTATTACCTTTTTAGTGTCTCTTTTTTAAGCCGGTTATTTTTTTTTCTTAAAAAGTTTTTATTTTTTATTTTTGAGCGACGAATAACTTATTTTGTATACACTCAAAGTATCCATACTCGTAACAAAATTTTATACTATCACTACATTAATATGGGACCACCCCAGAAGTGTACCCTTTTAAAAAAATAATTTTGATAATCCGACTATAAATGACGGATTTTACGCCCGAACATACAAAAAAAATGGTATAAATTTCATAACACTGTTTCCAAAATTTAAGATGAGTACACTTTTTTTGGTATTTTGCCTTTTGCTGGTTTTTTAGGTTTCTATAGTCTCTTCCATTCTCACCCCCCTTCCCTTCTAAGGTCTCTTGAACCTTAGAGAACAGGTGTGTTTTAGTAATTCTATGTAAAATATAACTTTAGTCGTAAAAAAAATAAGTTTTTAACAGAAAATGAATGAAAACTTAAAAAAAAAATAATAATCATCAATTTAAATAATTGAAAAATTGAGATTAGTACACATTTTAATATTTAGAGTTTAAAACATTTTTAGTGGACCCGAGTTTCAAGGTATAAAGCTTACGGCACTCTACTTATATATTTGAAATGTGCTAATAAAGCCCCTTTCATTTAATATCCAACACGGCTTCATAAAAAAAATATTTATGAAGCCTTATTATATTTCGGTAGTTTTCCCATCATGAGATCAAGTCTTAAAGGTTTATGCCTTAATTATGAGTTCTAGGATTTTTTCCTATATTTGTGATGTAACATCTTGCTTCTTGCCAAATTTCATGATTCTAGGTCAACGGGAAGTACCCCATATGGGGCTTTGATTTATTTGTGTCACAATATGCGACAAAAATGGCAGTATTTTGGTCGTATATTTTTATTGCGTTGACTTAGAAACTTGATTTTTTACAGCTTGGGGATTGCATATTAATTTCTTTACGCGTTCCTAAAAAAAATAGTTGATAGAACCCTAAAAATAAAAAAAAACCGGCCACAGTTGTGTCGCTTTACGTGTTAGTGACATAAAATCTGATGAGCAAAGTTCAGTCTAAAATGGTTTTACCTTGCCTTATACTTAACTTGCTCAACTAGCGTCTATCGTCTCCTTAATTTGTGTTAGAAACGCACTTAGCCGTTTGTTTTCCAAAAACATGTTTTGATTACGTTTTTTGCAAAATAGATCTAATCTTTAAAACTATTAGAAACGCTATTATAAAATGTTTTAACAATAATTGGTTTTTAATTTTGGAGAGAAAATAAGCTAAAAAATGTAGGTCTCCTGCAAGTCACATAGTGAATGTAAAATAGATTTGATAAGGCTTAAAACAACCATATTTTCTACCCTTATTAGTAGATATTAATTCGGGTCACGTTGGTATCGGCTAAGTGCGGTACGGAATAAGGTCTTGTGAGGCTTTTGTGAATAAAGTTCCTTTATCAACTTCCTTCTTTCAGCTACGGTTAGTAAAAAAAGTTGGGTGTATTAAGTAAAGAAATATTGTTAAAAACACACAGTTTATGTGACATAACTCATCGGTTTTAGATATTCTAGAACAAAACAAAATGGAATTCAGTTACACTAGTTACGTATGTAAATAAATAAAATATAAATAAATATTTTTGGACATTACTCACAGCACCGTCTGGCTCCAAAGTAAGCAAAGCTGTGGTTAAAGATACTAAACCACGGATACAGACATATATGTATTACTTTTTTTTGTAAATGCGTTCTAAGCCTAGTATAATTTGGACATTTTTTGATGAAATAAATGAAGATTTCGCAAAATGTAAACAGTGTGGAAAACTTTTCACGGAAAGGACGTGGCAGTACATCACTAAAACTTCATCTAAAATCAAAACACAGTGATAGGTATGAAGAACTTTTGCTACTGGAAAAAGATAGCCAGCAAAAACCACAAACACCCAAACAGCTGACACCTTTATAAGAGTGTAACAGTTGTCACTAACAGATTCTTTAAAAAATAAAGGTATCTGGGCCTGGGATAAAGGTAATTCCAAACAAAAAGAAATTGTTAATTAGTGGCTGTCTTACTGCGTATGACATCACGAATAATTATAAAAGAGTTTCTAGATAAAATTATAGCGAATAATCTAAATAATATTTTGCAAGATTGGAGCTTAAACACTGAATCAGTATATTGTATTTTACGCGACAGAGGATCTGATATGATAAATCAATCACTTCCTACTTTTGACATTTCTGAAAACTCCAATAACCGTAACCGAAACTATTTGAAACTAACGGATAATCCGAAAAAAAAAATCATATCCTTCACCGTATCCGAAACCGATATACTATTATCTCTATATCCGCACCCGTATCCAGATCCGAAATTTCATATCCATAACAGCCTTAGACCATACTACCAACTAGGCTGCGAAGGAGTCAAATGTGTTTATATATTTGTATTTTGATACAATTAATAAAGATACATAAAATATGTACTGTAAGTTTGATTTGTTTCTTTTACTTCGTTTTATTCGTTCGGAAGCCTTATATTCTTGTATTTTCTCGCTGTCAATTTATGTTAAGGTGATGACATACCCGAACGAGTTAAGTTTGCAAAAATTTGAGTAATTTAGTTGGAATCCTGAGTACACTTTTTGACGAGAAAAATATATGTTATATTTCAAACTTTTATCAAGTAATTTTAAATAAAATCTAAAAGTATTCATTGTAATATTTTGACTATTAAAACAGAAAAATTATAATTCTGACACTCTATTTTTGGACTTTAATTTTTATAATCAATAACAGTGATATTCTCTTGATTCTTATTTCACAAAATATATATTAGTATAACCTAGTGATTTTGCTAATTTCGTTGTACTAAATAAATTTTTTAATTTTATACCGCCAGAAAACCGAGAAAATCTAGATTTTCAACGTGCGGTCACGTGTTATCACCTATCGTACGCGGAACTGTGTCTCTTTGTATGATTCAATAGTGCAATATGTCTTTGTACACTGGTCAAAATGGCACGCTTTTGCCAGGGTATGCTATAGCCTTAATGAAGGCTCTTATACGACGATTTCGGACGCCGGATGAATCAGTTCAAATATTCGGCGGTCCGTCATCCGTCGCATATACCCGGTCTCATTGTAACCTATAACACCACCAGCTGCGCATGGTTCGTTCAGTACTCGTCCAGTGTCGTCCACAAGAGCTCCTATAGGTTTTCGCCGCTTATTGCTGAGTTAGGTAAGTGGACTACTGTGCTGTGATATCAATCTTCAAATTATATCATAAACAGGCATGCATTTGGAAAACTAAATATTATAAGTGCTAAGCAATTATATAGCAGCAGAATACACACAGTGTGGTATTTTTAACACAAAATGGTATTTAGACTTTAGTTTGGAGACTAATAAATGACGTGATTTACAGTTTTTGAAAAAACATTCTACAGGGATAGAAATTTGTATGTAAGTTCTGATATTTTCTAGGTAAAAACTGTAAATATTAAAAGCTTTTATTTTCAAAAGTCCACGTAGTCGAAGTCGCGGGAAAATGCTAGTAATATTATAAATACTGTAGTAAGTTTGTTTGTTTGTCCTCTCTTCACGTCACAACAGTTACAATTACAATTTTGCAGTTGCCGTAGGAATCCCACACCGACCGACCAACCGAACTAAGTGCGGGCAGAGCCGCTGGCAAAGTAAAAAATAACTTTTAAATGTTACTGTGAAATAAGAGTTAACTGACAAACAAAAATAACTAGTCACATAGATAACAATATTTCCTAAACAACTCATAATAGGTCTACGATGTCAAAAGAAAATTGAAGCGTAACCTTTTAATTATTTATGAGTAAAATAAAACTTCAATATACTTTTGTTCCATGAAGTTATTACATATTGTCGTTTATATAAATGACTAGTTTTTTACTTGTAAGTGTAAAAAATAGTGTAGATGAATACATTAATATGCACGTTGGATTTTAATGTTTATGATTTGCAATGATTGTTTAAAAAAAAATATTCAGCTAAAATCTAAAAAAGCGTTAATGCTTTCCTCAGTACATTTTTTGTAGTATATACGTAGCTAGATAAAGTTAAAGTAACGATTTTAAGTGTAATGGCTTTCCGAGATGGAAGTTTCTTAACGCTAAAGATCCTTGAAAGTGATTCGATGAACGTACATAAACTTTGCCACTTCATTTAATTTATTGCCCTATACCAATACATAATTTAACTTTTACCGTAAATTAAACTTCTTAATAATAAGTTAAGTCTATTATAAGATTTTCGCACATTGATTTAATGATACCTTAATAAGTTGTACATACACACATGCATAAGATCACGCCGGTTTCCCAAAGGAGTAGGCAGAGACCAAAAAAAATTCTTGCTACAAATTTAGCATACTCTTGCTTCATCTATTTGCATCAATGCTTTCATATGGGTTCGTCAATTTAAAATATCCGTGGCCTTTAATTTTTCATGTTTAAACGCTACTAGAAATATATAAACGTTTAAACACAGCAGATGTATCATTTGCGTGATGGATTTTCGACATTATAAAAATCAAATAACTATCTTCTTTAAAATATCCCATATAGAAGAACCTCTACAAGAAGCTATCTAAGTGTGTCCTCAACGAACGAACCTACCATTGAAGCTAAGTGTGTCCTCAACGAACGAACCTACCATTGAAGCTAAGTGTGTCCTCAACGAACGAACCTACCATTGAAGCTAAGTGTGTCCTCAACGAACGAACCTACCATTGAAGCTAAGTGTGTCCTCAACGAACGAACCTACCATTGAAGCTAAGTGTGTCCTCAACGAACGAACCTACCATTGAAGCTAAGTGTGTCCTCAACGAACGAACCTACCATTGAAGCTAAGCCGTGCGCTACGACACGGAATCACATTGATTGTAGTTTAACTGTTGTGCATAACTTTTGTAACTACTATTATATGAATAAACTTCTTATGTACATAAATAAAGCTACAAACAATCTGGTTAAAGTATTTGCAGGTATACAATACTGCCCCAACACCTGCTAGCTGCTGGATACCGTAACATAACAAAGCTCAAGTGTATTTGAAAAAGCTTACCTTTATTGTCGCCCTATTTGTTAGAAATGTAATGTTCACAAAAAATATTGTAACTGAAAAGCAGTTTTATATTTTATCTTAAATAGATGATTACAGTCGCTTTGTACAAAAAAATATTCTGTGATCAATATTTAGTAAACAAACTTGAGTTGTTATTTGTGTTTATAAAAATACTTTATTAAACAACTTTGAACTTACAGTGCTTAAGAGGCCACCTTTTCGTCACTTATAGCTCAGCGCACGAGTTATTGTCACACAAGTGCCCTGTGAGTTTTATTTTGAACACTTAAGATAATTCGATTCGAAGCGCCTCTCAGCGTGCTTCATAAAAACTAATTTTTTACTTATTTTTAACAATTGCAGATATTACACTACGAAATTATTAAAGACATGTGTGACAAGTGTATCCTCTTAAGAGGATATGATTCGCAGCGCCTCGCAGCGGGCTTCATACAAACGAATTTCTCATTTGTTTTTAACATTTACTGATCAGTCACTGTGAAATTTTTTAGTCATAATGCCAAGCCAAACACTTATGTCTGTAGTTATCCAAAATCTTGTAAAATGTTTTTATTACCCAGAAATCTTTTTTGAACCATATGTATGACGAACTTGAATCCTGTATAACTTTTGAACTATAAAATTTAACAAAAAACTGACACATTGCAGACCTAGATATTTATAACTAGAACATGTCTTTAATAATTTCGTGGTGTTTTATCTGCAAGTGTTAAAAATAAGTGAGAAATTCGTTTGTATGAAGCCCGGTGCGAGGCGCCGCGAAGTGTATCCTCTTAAAGCTTAATACTTTAATCTTTCAAGTTTCAAATTTTTTTTTTTATATAACTATATGAATCAAACAAAGGGCTATTTCGCCCTTTTAAAAATGTCAGGCAGTAACATTTCTACAGAACAGTTTTTAAAAACCTTAGAAGTTTTATAAGAACTGTAAAAAACGGTTAAATAATAATGCAAGAGATAATGTGCTCCTTATACTAAACAACTTGACCCAAGGTACGTGTGTCAAAATCTGGAAAAAAAATATTTGAAGCCTGAAACAGAGTGCCGGTCAGCTGATCAAACTTAGTATGGAACGTTGAATTTTTTTTTGAGATTTCGGCATGTTCCTTGGAAGCGTGTTTACAAATGCTCCTTTATCCCTACACTTGTATGGCGTTGTGTCAAAGGCGCTTTTGGGCAGGAAAATTATAAAAATGAGGCACGTAAGCTTCTTTATCACAACACTTAGACGTGTGCTTTGCTCCAGGAAAAATTGCATTCCGTTTGCACGTTTCTAGTTTCCGAACGCTCCTATGGGCTAACGCTACACCGCCAACACCGCGCTCCACATTTGTTCCCCACCCGCCGCACCCTTCGTCCTAGTGTACAGTGTTTCGTAATTTTGATTGCTAACTGTTGATTTTACAGTAAATAAAATAAAATTATACAGTATCTTTAATATCTGTGTATTTTGATACTTGATCAACATATAAATAAAATCCGCTCCGCTCTGCTAACGCTAAATTCGGCTTGCGCAGGATTTTTACGGCAACTCCTTAATAATAATGGAAAAGTTTGCTAAAGTTGTAGATATATTTCGCCTACATGAAATAAGGCGGTTGTCACACTGCTCCGGTAAACTATCCGGTGCGCGGAAACCACAGAACCGAACAGAACGGAGCGGTTTCTGGAGCAGTGTGACAACCGCCTTAGGATACATTTTATCTTGTGGGAACTTTAGATTTTCTGGTATAAAAAGTAGCCATCTCTGTGTCGTTGACTATTTCTGCTCCAAACTACAGCTCAATTGATTACACCGTTCCAAGGAATAAAAGACAATCAACCAAACTCACTATCGCATTTATAATATTAGTATGGTTTTTGTTGTTTACTTTAATTTTCAGTTTCAAGTCTTCTTCTACACAAATATTTCCAAATTCTAATTTAGTTAATTAATTTATTTAGGAACTCGTCATTAGCAGGTAATTTACGGACTGGCGGAACCGTATTAAAATCGGCCAAGTGCGAGTCGGACTCGCGCACGAAGGGTTCCATACCATTATCTACAAAAACGAGCAAAAAAGTCAAGTATGTTGTATGGGAGCCCCCATTAATATTTATTTGTTTCTGTTTTTTAGTATTTGTTGTTATAGCAGTAACAGAAATACTTCTTCTGTGAAAATGTCAACTGTCTAACTATAACGGTTCATTAGATACAGCCTGGTGACGGACGGACGGGCAGCGAAGCCTTAGTAATAGGGTTCCTAATTACCTTTTAGGTACGGAACCCTAAAAATGCATAACAACTACAAAATAGTAGAATCAATTTGAAAATTGTAAATAAGTAATAATTAAAAAGTATGGTCTATCATCATCTTTATATTTGTGACTCGTACTAGTGTATAATGTTCACTAACACTGATATACCTACATTGTAGATTGTGTAATAACGCCTTCTTCTCAATCAGTGTTCACTTAAAGGAGGGTTTGGAAACTAAAAACGTAAAAAGAGAGCTTTTTCCTTCTTAGACCCAACGCGCCTTGTGTGTTGTGCCATAGGAGCATAAGTAGTTTGTGTTTATAATTTCTATTTCCGAAAGCTCCTTTTGCATAACACCATTTAAGTGTTGGGACGCAGGAGCATCTGTAAACTCGCTCCTTAGGTTGTTCAGTATAAAAAGCTGAACACCTCCTGCATTAT
The DNA here is from genome assembly GCA_946406115.1 of Apoda limacodes. NCBI lineage: Eukaryota > Metazoa > Arthropoda > Insecta > Lepidoptera > Limacodidae > Apoda > Apoda limacodes. The sequence goes on from OX291541.1 coordinate 5,967,153, forward strand.
TATTTGACTCTTTTGTTACAGGTAGTTTAAGCAACGTATTTGTGATTTTTAAAAACTTAGCACAACTCTAGGCAGCAATTGTGTAGTGCTGTCTCTTTGCTTACGTCGCTGCTTGGGTAACCTCTTAAAATCTATTTCAACCTCTAATTCAATTGAAAAGGACAAATGTATGAACAAAAAGCTAAATACTTACCGATGTACACTTTAATGTACAAGGAAATGTTACACAACGACGCATACGTTTCAATAAGATAAATATTTTTATTTTATATTTTTATGTAATTTATAACAATTTTTTTTATAAAGCATAAGGACGCTTATCACAACTTTTAAAGAGCCTTATTATGTAGTCCCTAAAGAAAAACTCGGCATGGTGTTTCTCTGAAACCGTACGTGAATGAAAAGGTTCCAGGGTGTGAGGATATATATCCCGCTAAAGGTGAGGATTGCGATGATAGAAAATAGCCGAGAGCATCATATCGACGGATTGCTCAGAACATAGTCCATCATAAATATTTGAGAAATCTCATAATAAAAATAATCTTAAGCACTTAACATTAATATAAGAGTCTAGTAGTAAGTTTTTTTTAAGGTATTAAGGCTTTAGATATACATAGGCTAAATGGCAATGTATTAGAATAACGGCACGCATGGTCAAAATTTCGACTCCTGGTGTTAGAGTTTGTTTCTAGACGAGTTCTTTTTTTAATAAAAATACAAAAAAAAAAAACATTACTAATAGAACTGAGAATTTCGATTAAAACTTATAGTAGCCTAAAGACAAAAGATAAAGTAGTAAGATAGCTTAATAAATAGAAATAGGGTAAAACCTCATAGATAGATTCCTGTAGCTCCACCATCAGCATAATTCGAACGTTCGGTCTGAAAGGATAATAGCGTCATTTACATTAATAGGTATCCACTAAGATAATAACCCATCGAGGAAAATTAAATGGCAATGGATTTAACTCCTTTCAGTAAAAGCGATTTCATGAATCAGGGCAAGTTTTGTTTTGATAAAGTTTAAAGCAGAGATTGAAATCAATTTACGTGTTGGTTCTCACAAAACCTTAGTTTAAAGTTTTAAAGAGGTAATGGTACCAGTGTGATAGGAAGGAACTATGCCTTAAAATAACGATCTAGAAGGTGTATTCTTTTTACAACTTTTTTCGTTCATAGTTATTTAAAGTTAAGGACGGTATCATTAGCATTATTTAAAGGTAGTGTTTTTAAAATTACATTATAAATTGCAGTATTTTTATCACTATACATACATTTTATTAATATCTTTTTAATTTTAAAATCGTTACTTTTTCGCTCTTTGTAAATAAATAATACAGAAAGTTTATAAAGTCTGTGGCAGCCAGTGAAAAAAACATTAATCATATCAAAAAGGGCTTCAATTCATATCAATATGTTTTTTCGTCCGCAACACAGCGAGGTATAACAAAAGTATTAGGATCGAACCAAAACAAGTGGCATATTGGTAGTCATTTCAGCAACATATATCGAAAAGAATCTACTTGCAGCATTAAAACACGAGCCACTCGTACTAAAAAGTAAAGCTTTAATATACCTACTAGCAATTATAAGTTGTATTGAGAACTAACTTGTATTAACATAAGCTCTCCTCGCCATGGTTGACTGATCAAAGCGAGCTTTACCCGCAGCAGGCACGGGTCGCGCTAACGGAGCACATCGTGCTAATGAGCGTTGTGCCGTTTAACTGTGTTTGTAGGTCACTTCCTATTTAATGGTCACGTTGATAATTTTGGGATAGATGTAAGAGTAATAAATAGTTTAAGCTTTATTTCTGAACATGGTGCAGATTATGTATTTATTATTTTCGAAATTTGGCTTAAATCGCCATAGGTGAGGAGTGTAGGCCGTTCCCCAACAAAGGGAGCTCGTAGCCCAGTCAAATTTTTGTACTGATGTGAAAATAAAACAAAGGTAAGCAACGTTCTGAACTAATCTGTGCCTTTGAGCGGAGTGCTCGTTCGTCAGTTCTGCCTATTTGCTCATTTGTTACTGAGATAAAAGCGAAAAACTAAAAATGGGCCCCTATACAGGGCTCCCCTCCCTCAAGCTCACCTCCCACCCATGAGGACTTTTCATTTTCTTGAAGCATAGATACCAATGAACAACTGTGCCAATTTTCAGTTGTTGGCCTAGTGGATATCGAGCTATTGGCCGCTCTCTCAACTATCAAAGATTGACTAGCTCTTCGAAACCCCCCTTGGTTGCTTAACTTGCATAGAGACGTATGTATTTGGCCTACGAGCTCCTTAATAAATAGTAATATAAGATAAATAGTATTATATATGACTAATAATATTTTCATCGAGGTGAAAACGACAAACCTAATTTTATGGAATTAAAAAGTGTTAAAAATATTTTTTTTGGACACACTTACATTTACATATATCTACACAATACTTATAGTTTAATTTGTGTGACATGCATGCATTTTATTTTTAAAATAGTCAAATTATTTAAGGTGCCAGACACCTATATGCATTTTAACTTACAGCTTGTAGCACCTTTGTCAAAAGCAAAAGCAGAAAGACTCGTTTGAATAGATTTTTATTCAAAAAGTTTTATGTAGCGCCATCGAAAACTTAACATAAGAGACGCTTTCAGATGAACGTAATACCGTACCGTGACGGCGATGTAATATGACATTAGGGTCATCAATCATGGCCTCATTGAAAAGCTGCGTCATGTAAAACTCTGAGATAGATAAAAAATGGTTGCCTGTAAAGTCGGTATACGGGCGAAAGTTTTACGTGACAATGATTTTATGTCTGTCTCTCTCGCTCTTAGGCGGGCGCGTGCCTCTCACTCGCTCTCATTGTGAGCGCATAACGTGAGCGGAGCGTAACGCAGTTTCTTGAAGTGTCACCCGGCAAACCAATTTAAAAGACGTTGTCACGTCAAAAAAACTGAAAAAATCACAACGTAAAAAGTAGCGCTGCGCTACACTGCATTTCACACAGCGTGGTGTGGGCCGACATACGACAGTTTTCACTAAATTGTAGTCTTTGGTAACTTTTATGAAGTTTATGAAAGCGTTCTTTTAATGGCATATAAAACATTATTATACATTTATTCGCCCTTGTGAATTTTGAAAAAGGAAAAAAAATTTTAACTGTATAGTGTTTTACCTACAAAAATATCGGAAGTCTTATGGAAATTTTCGTCCCCTCTTTTGCCTTCTAAAGGGCAAATACCGATTTTTATACATTTAGCTTCAAAAATTAGATTTCCATACAAACTTTCAAACTTCATTTTACCCCATTTGAGCGTTAATTTTGCAAAATCCCTGTTTAGTGCGCGCCAACGTTATAACAGGGTATAATTTCAAGTCTCTAGACTCACTACAAATTTTAGACTGTGCGTTAATATATCAGTCAATCAGTTCAGTCCTTTATATATGAAAAAGAAGAAGATGGGCACTATGCTACGTGAAATGGAATATAGTACATACACAATTGATAAAAAAAAATCTTCTTTTAAAAAGATCGATGGAAAACTATGATTTTTTCGATTTGTTATTCGTTCTATTTTAAGTTGTTATACAATCCGTGATAACAAATAAGAATAAAACTACTTAACGTTGACTGACCAGACGTCATTTATATTGTCTAACATTTTATAAAGAACGATAATAGTGACAGTGAGTATGTAGATGTGTTAATGAGTAAAAAAAATATTTAAACTTAACTGAAAAATAGAATAAACCCCTTCAGCTGATAGAACATTGTACTGAGTGTTTTGTTTAATTATTCATAGTTAGATGATTTGAGATAAACTTTACAATAGTAATCATTGTCGTCGCCTCAGTCGAAGACAAACTCTGATGCTATCGGTTAGCTCCTAGATGAGCATGTCACACAAATTTACTTGAACTAAGATATTATTATCATTGTATTATTAAAAATTGAACTATTATTCCATTATTAGATTATTCATTGTAAATTATTTGAATTAGGTACCATTTTTTTTAATAATTGCTAAATTATTAGATACTATTATTAACTAAATTATTGAATTGTTCACTTTTTAAATTTTATTGAATTGTTATAATACTGAATGTTATATATGCTACTATTGTTACATAATGTTAATTTGTTTATAATAAGTATTTTCAACTTGGTTGTTAAAACGATTTGCACAACCTGTCAGTTTACATAATATGTATAATAAATAAATAAACATACAAAACGGCTGGTTTCGATCCGGCAGGAGGCCGTTCCTGCCTATGTCGTTCTTTTTCAATTCAAGTCAGTGAGGTTCTATTTTTAATTACCTTCCCACTTTACATTATAACGGAACGACCGTTTCAGGTGGTCCATCTCCGGTAAACGACCGGAGGATGCAAGAAACTATCGGAGTTTCCAGGCATCCACTACTAACCGTCTATAAGGTTTCAAATAAGGAGATCGAAGAATCTTTTTTATATTTGACAATCTCTGTCACAACACTGCCTTGGCGTTGTGTGGAAAAATTCTGCTCGGAAATATTTTAAATAGTATGTACTGAATATTCTACTTCTAAACTGAAACACAGTTGCCTAACATCTTTAATAATTTGTATATCATTACATTACGGCTCTGCGCCGTGCCAGCCACGTCTACGGGGAACTCCCCTCCTGGCGGTGACTCACCTTCGGGTTCGAGACTCACGCCGGTCGAAGGGACGCCCCCGAGAGCGACCACCCAAGCTGAGGCTTCCCCCGCGGGGAGCCCTTGAGCGTTGGGCGCTATATGGGCTGAGGCTCCTTCAGAGTCTCACCCCAAAAGCCCGGTGAAGCAGTAATGGCTGCAACAGCCAACTGCATAGTCAGCTCAGAAAAGAAAAAAAAAAGCCAGCCACGTGCGGCATCGCATTGTTTCATCCACATGCGGCATAGCATTGTGCCGGCTCTCTAAAGCCCTGGCATAACAGTACTCACTACACAGCCGCGTAAATATACTCTGGCGGCGGAGACCTGCTGGGTGTGGTCGACGTGGAAGACATCGTTGATCGGGCTCTAGGCCTAAGAATCTAATTGCGTTTTCTATCTTAATAAAATCTGTGACGGCAGGTATACGGTTTTTCTATCTTTCTGTATAGTAAGGTAGTTTCTACTATTGTAAAATATATTATTCTTATTTCTATTTTTTAAGGGTTGCGAATCACCTTACGTGATTAGGCTACTACTGACCATTAAACGTTGTTAATATAAACCGTGAACGAGTATACATTACAACCTTCATTGACCTTGAAAAAGATTTTCTTAACTTGCCTCTGAACCTGCTCTACCTGAATCTTTATCACCTGAGCACATATTAATTATATATTATAAAATACTACTGTTTTGTTATAATATAGGTGAAGGCGAGGTAATATTATTTTGTTTTGTTTTGATACATATGTTTATAGCGAGCTTAATTATTTATGTGTGTACTAAATTTCTTAAAACGTAGTCATTATTTCTTTTTCTCGACGTTTGACTACAAAACACTTTAATCAGTAAAAGCAAATGAACTGCTGAATACTATAACATACAAAAACTTCAAGCTGGCTTTGTAATGTAATAAAATTCTAAGGATATTCTAAAAGAATTTCTTTTTCGCAGTTTGGAAAGAACATTTGCATAATAAGTAACACGAACAAGATCTGAAATTCATTATTTTTCACTTCACTAGACGTCTTTCGACACGCGTCGCCATTTTTGATCATCACATTATGGGCTTAGCGTATTTTGCATTTACATATTGTGATAATAACATGAGAATGTAGTACAAAGGTGAAGCGGATAAACTTTTTATACTTACTTACTTTAAAACCAAGAATTAAACTAAAAAAGTATTCATATTGTATGTATATGTATAATGTCCAAATAGCTCCAATAATTACTAAAGTGAACCATGTAGTAAGGAGTAGGGTTGCTTTAATACATACATACTCGTAGTATTGTGCGTAAAACATAGTACTTAAGTACATGGATAACTATCTACAGATCTCACACAATCGAAAAATGATTAGGAAATAAAGTTCATGAAATAAAACCTAGTTCGTAAATGCCAAGGACAGAATAAAACTGACAAAAAACCCATATTTTTTGTCAGTTCTTGACCAACTAAGTGAAGAAGAAAGTCAGGGTTGAATATGCTGTTAACAACATGCATATTGGTTTATGATAAACTTTTGAAGTTCCCATCAAAATGAATTATGTCTGTGCTTCATTTATATATAAGTATTTGGCCAATTAATTAGTTAAATACGTTCTAAAAAAAAAAATATCTAGTCTTTATGATTCCTATAAGTTTTTGTAGACGTATAAAAAAATGCAAACATTTTGTATCCAGCCTAATGTTGGAACAATAAATCCTGCAGTCGACCTTTACGAAAAACCAATTCAGGTAAATGTCAAGTCTTAGTCTCATTTGGAATTCAAATACTCCATGGAATAAGTTTTTAACTTACAATACTTAAGTTAGCTTATCGAATCCAACTGGAGAAACTTTGAACGCAAATGGAATTATCAAAGAAGTTCAAGGGTCATCGAACATGTCACAGATGAACATATTACATGACTGTCAGGTTCGATATAGTCTTCAATTATATAAATGACTAGCTTTTGGCCCGCGGCTTCGCTCGCATATACTTCAACATTTGTACAGTTTTTTAATTGACAAACTGTAAAGTGTACCCCTTATTGTCACCTCCTCAGTATTTAAAAAATAAAAGCCTAAAAATTTAATTATTTTTCTTTCTTAGCAATTTGATCTGGGCAACGATAGCTGACAATAGTGCTCCAAGTTCTACATACTTTGTTTTATTGCATACAAACTTTGCTTCTTTCACCGCTTTGGACATGTTTTAGTAATTGAATTGAAAAACATGCATGTATAACCAAGTTTTAGGTAGAGCTAAGCTTTAATACATTTTTTCCAAACAAACTGACCACTGCATTTCCCCGTAAGGGTTGACTTTTAAAAACCCCAAAAGACATGTTTGATGAATTGGGTCGGATATTTATTAATACCAGATTTTAAGAAAATTTTAACATTAAAAAAAATTCTATTTTACTCATTAAGTTTTCCATCCTTTACACCGAGCTTTGTGTTAAAGAACATATACACCAAGCTTTGTGGTGAGGAACATATACACCAAGTTTGCTACCCGTTTTCTATATTTTTTTTTACTAAATAGCGCTAAATATTTAGAAAACGCCAAAATACACCATTTTTAAAAATTGCCTTATTAATCATGTTTATCCAAATTTTAAGTAAACTGGTGATAGAAATATTTTCTACCAGACAAAACTTTTTGATTTTCTTTAGTATTCTATATTATTTCTATAGTATCTTTATGTTGGAGTTGCATTTTAAGAAACCATAAAATACCATATGCGTCGTTGACCGCTTATCATCAGGCTTGTTTGAAAAAAAAGAAAAAAAAAACTTTTTTTTTTACAATTAAATTAGTCTATTATGATTCCATTAAAAACTGTGTCGTCCCCTTTCTTCAGTTGAGTTTAATTTGGGTTTCATTTTTAAAAACGCCAGAATACGTTTTTTGTTAAGTGTGTTGTAAATCATAAATACTGAGCTAAAAGTTTAATAAAATAAATTATTGTTTTGTTTTTTTACAAATATTGTTTCCTTTTTTTCACCTTTAAAAAAATTAATACATATTTTAAAAACTGTGTAAGAGAGCGTTCATACACTTAACTTTTATTCATGTAAAGTTTTATTTAATAAAGTACAATATTATTTAGTCACTTTTTAGTCAATACTTATTCGTTTGTAAGACAAGCTTTTCTAGCTTTGGAGGAGGCGAAAACGTCGATAACTGAATTCAAGTTCTATTTTCTCGCCAATTAATTGGTCGTTCGTTGCTCTTCGGTTCACAAAGTTTAATTTTTAAAAACCCCGAAAGACGTTGTCAAGTAAATATTTAAATTCAAGCTATGTCACCCACTTTTAAGTTAAACACTCAAGTATTACAATGATTGTGTTACTGATTAAAATTAATGCGTAGATCATCTGCATTGGTTGTGGTTCACGGCTGGCCAGTCCCGGGTTGTCGATCAAAGGCTCCACTCTGCTGGTATCTTCTATAGATGTGCTGTAGATGTGTTTGAGTTCTTACTTTTTACACACAAATCATAAGCAAGATTTTTTGGTATAATATTGGCAAAACTTTCATTTGTAAGTCTACCATCAGTACGGAGTAAGTTATTGTCTCACACTATACTAACCTATCCAACGGTTCCACTTTATTTAGAATTGAGTGTGAACTTTTAAAGGAAATTGCATTTGAACTCGAGAATTGATAGTGGCCCGGTTTCTTTGACCGCCAGTGTAAATATAGAAGATAGAAGCTTTTATTCAACCTTAACTTAAAAGGCTGTAGTGACCTAGAGTTATTTAAGTTCTAAGAGGAAAGGTTAAATAAAGATCTATTTTATCAAAAATAAATAGAAATAAGATTATTTGTCTTCATCATTCATACCAATCGAATACTCTTAATAAGTAGATAAGACATAAGATCCTTGATGTGTGTGATCACCGGTCTTCCCTAAATATGTCTAGTCCTATGTGATAAGCCGTCAATCGCTTTAGAATCTTATACATCAACACAAAATTAATTGCAAAATGTAGGTAGTAATCTAAGTCCCGATTCATTGATTCGGACTCTAGGCAAAATAAAGTTGCGTAAATGTGCGCGAGTGAATGTTTATAAAATGAACGTTGATTTGATGTTGTTTAAGTGATATAAAAATGTGGTCACGCTCCACATACTCTTCAAAAGTAGTTTTGTAACTTTTATTCAAATTAATGCTACTTAGAAACCTAACGTTTTAAAATTAAAACGGCTTACAGTAAATCATTAAAAAAAATTATAGTAAATGTCGTATACTTTATTTTTAATTTCTTTGTGAATTAATTACGAATAATTCATAAACAAGACTTCGACGAATTTAATTTAAACATAATAAAATTGATATTTCGTGTTAATTCAGAAAATAATAAATTGATGCTAAAAAATGTTTATAATAAACTATTATAATATTTATTAGAAGATCTGTTGTATTTTCTTGTAATTAAGATTACCGGACATACGCTGAAGATAGAAAATGAAGTTAATTTTATTTAAAGTAATAACTGGATTACTGTTCGAAAATCCTCGTCATAAGTCGGTCAATATATTCGTTAAAAGGGCGATTCCGTATACTTTATTTACCTTGATTTTTTGACAACAACAAAATAGTAATTGAGAAAAGCCTAGACTTTGATGAATCTAATTTAAACATAATTAAATTGATATTTCTTGTTGGATTCTTCTGTAAATAATTATTTAATGATTAAACTTAACATAATACTTGTGACCCTAATGATATGCAAAGTCTAAGTTATGCGTTTATGAAAGTTGAGGCCTTCTACTCTGAGATCACCTAGGTAAGTAGGTACTAATGTTCAGTAGGCAGTTCGTCTATAGGTTAGGTAATTACTAAGATAAGCGATACTTTTAAGTTGAATAAAGTATTAATTGACACGTAATTGTCCCTGTTTGTCCTGCCCTAGCCCTGGCCAAATTTAACCCTAGTCATTAAACTCTTTATATATACCAGAAATTGTTTGAAAATTAATGTTCTCCACCGTAAATTAGCTAAAGACGTACAATAAAAACGTGCGACCGTAGACTTGTTTGCCACCATTTTCTGCAAATCTTGGGTGCAAGTTCCATATTTCAATCTTACTGCGCACCTGTGAGAGCCGTGTCGCTCTCTAAGTCAAGTCGACGGCTAACAACCTTGCGATACTAGAGCTAGTCTACCTAGTTACCAACCGACGTGATAGATTGCGCATAGGTAAGTTTCCCTAAAGAGTATAGTAAATTTTATATTACATTAAGAGAGATGTGGATCATGTAAGTACTTGTAACCCTAATTGTACGCAAAGTCCTTAAGTTTGATTGCACCTTAATGCAATTAATTGATAGGCAATAACAACACCTAAGTGTTGTTAATACAGGTATCAACTTACTCATTTTTTATTATTATTGCAATTTTTTTAATAAACAAATGATTTTTCACAGGTAGGTAAATCGTTGGCTGTCACCGTCACACTAGCTAAAACAATATAGTACCTGGAGAACCGAGCTTCGCTCTTTTATTTTAACAACGCTATCTATTGTCAAGTAGCTTTAGTGTTGCTTAACAACGCCATCTATTGTCAAGTAGCTTTAGTGTTGCTGTGTCGGTAAAAATAATAGTATTACTACTCGCCAATAGATGTCAGAAAGAGTCATATTTTTCAGTTTATCATTGCTTAAAACACGGATTAAACGACGTTTTCTAAAAATGAAACCCAGCTAGATCGATTTATCGCCCCCTAAACCCGTAGTATTTAGTATAGTCACAGATTATATAATACTATGTATAGTATAAAGTATTTCAAGAACATCTGTGAAGCCGTTTTCAAGATTCAGATTATAAATATAAATAAATATACACATATACAAGAATTGCTTATTTAAAGGTATTAGATAAATACTAATATTATAAATGGGAAAGTGTATGTGTGTGTGAATCTGTTTGTTTGTCCGTCTTTCACGGCAAAACGGAGTGACGAATTGACGTGATTTTTTAAATGATATAGTAGAAGGGATGGATTTACATAGGCTACTTTTTCTCCCTTTTCAAACCCCCCCCCCCCACTTTCCTTAACTTTAGAAGTCCCCGCGGGAATAACTATAACCGAGCTTAAACATACTATTTCTTCTTACGTATAACAAAGGAGTCATTAGTAGAATTACCGATACGCCGATAACGATTTAGGGCGGGTGGAGCCGCGGGCAAAATTCATTAATTACTTAATTAATTACCTGCTATCCCATTAATATTATAAATGAGAAAGTTTAGATGTATGTTACTCAATCAACCACTGGATGGATCAGGATGAAACTTGGCACCCATATACGTTTTTATACCGTAAAATTAAAAGAATCCTACAGGAGTAACTATAACCAAATTCCACAAACGAACCATAGCTGCAGCAATAGTTTGCTACAGCAAACTTTTTTAGTATAATCAAAGAGTTGCTGTAAGAATCTCACGCCGATAACCAAATTTAGGGCGGGCGGAGCCGCGGGCAAAAGCTTGTAGATTATATAAGGCTGCGCTATCTTTCCTCTTGCATCACTGCGTGGGTGGTTTTAAATAACATTACATGCTCATATAAATTTAAAATAACAACTAATACTTGATGTAGAATCACCTGGAATACCCAACTCCTGTATGAGCTCATTGCATGGTCTCAATGGATGGTCTCAAAATAAAACGGTGATATCAGGGTCTGATGATTTAACAGCAAAGAAATATCTGCATAAATCGAAGAAGGATTCTAAGCTGTAAGTATACTTTCACTCGTTCAACGGATATGATTTTTTTGGTTCCGCGGTTTTTTAAATAATAGATAAATTAACTTGTCAAACTTTATAAATATTCTTACATTTTTTGTAATATTAAATACGTAATACGCTCAAAACCTCATCACTATGTAAACATGCAAAAATATGAAAAATGTTGTACGTAAGCTTTTTTATAACGATTCGACTCGCTTCAGTAGACAATCAAGTTTTTAAGAGTACTCATTTTGTTTTAACAAAAAGGCCGTGGAAGTAATAGATCAAAGAAAAAGAATATCAAAGTTCAGAACAAGAGAGTTTTAATGGCTTTTAGCTTTTTGTTGTTAAGGTACTCTGATGTTGTAATATTGCTTGGTGATTATTCAATTTTTTATTTCTACCTACTTTGTGCTTTATATTATCTTTTGCAATATTTTCAGAAGATGAAACTGTTTTTTGTCTTAATAAAAAACAGTTTACAATAAATATGTTCCTTTTTACAAAGCTGATGGCAAAAATAAATATTTAGTTGTTAGCCATACTTATATTTGAGGTGAGTTCGTATTGTATATACAAACACTGTTTAAGATAATTTTGTTATTGTTTTCAATTTAGCCACTGAAAACTGAAACTTTGGATCCCTAGCTATTAATTTAAATCTGTCAAACCAATTACTAACCAAGGCCGACATTGCTTAACATTGAATAGCGTTTCATACAACAAACAAATGCGTTACTGTTTCACTTAATAATAGCTAGATAGGGCTGTAATGGTAATTTACGATGGTGAATGTCTTGAGCCCGTCGAACACTTGGCTAGTTTTTATTTTTGTTGTTATACTTAAAAGCTTACACACACTATAATTGCTGCAAGATTGAAGCTTGTATGTGTCACTATTTTTACGATATTCAAATTTAAGCAACATCGGGCTTGGTCAGTGATTGGCTGGGTGACCGCGTAGCATCACACTTTTTTGTTTTTCTTTGTGTTCGTAAATTACGTAAATGGTGGGAGGTACAAAACCCACGGGGCGCGAATCCGACTCGCACTTGACTATTTTTAACAACACGTACAAATGCAAAGATTACAGATTCTTTTTAAGTTTATCAAAAATTTATGCCTATGAATCAAGCTCTCATTTCTCGTAAAATAAATCCAACGTATTTGTTAAAAACATCATATCAAAATTATGAGATTCCACCAAATATCCACCAGATGTGTTAAAAACAGCAATTCGACACTCGTGAACTCTGCCCACTCGTATAATATACTATAATGACGAAGAAAAAAATAAGTAAATATTAATTCCTATAAAATAGTATACTATAGTGTACGATTAAGAGGTTGAAATATAAAGTAGGCGACGGTTCAAATTCAACGTTGCAGAACTATTTAAACAGTCAAAACTTAATTTAGAAATGTTAATGTTGTAATAATATAATCATAAACAAACACTATATCTTAATTAGCTAATTGAACGCAAGTTATTGCTCGCGAAAATCTATGCAAATACCACTACCATTTGAGAAAGCTGTAATTTATACTGCGCGTTTAGCTCTTATATTTTTACTTTATAGGTTTTCATACAAAAGCAATAACTTTTAATAAATAATGAAAATCATTTTTCAAGGTATTCTTAAATTGCATATGTTTAACTCGAGCCATATCTTACCCTTTTTTTTTAAATGCCACAAACTTGACGCAAATTTTGAATATGCTGACAGAGGCTAACGTTAATAGCTTAGCGTGTATTCATTACTTATCAAATTCTACTTCAACTTTAAAGGAAAGTGACGTCTACGGCGCGCGTGTTGTTTCAAATTTCTCAAATGAATTACATTCTATAGATTGGAAACATAAACACTTAAGGAGCAGACATTGATAAGACTTTTTAACCCAGATGCTAACCTCGAGCCACGACTGTAAGGATTGTTGCAGGTTCAAGACCGAGCGTAAACCAGACCAGAGGTTAATCTTTTGGCTACATCTTTGCTTTAAAAATAATATATTCACATTGATTATGTTGCCATAAATATGATATATTATCTTTAAAGACTTACTTACCCTTTAGGGTGAACTTGATTCAAAGACAAAATTTCTACTTAAATAAGGTTTTTACAAATACTTTTGAATCGTCAAAGATAAGAAATACTATTTTTTTTAAATTCGGTCATGTTAATTTCTACCCAGAAGAATCCGGCAAGAAACTCGATAGTTACTTAGTTAATACATAAACGAAGAAAGATTATTTCTATAAATGCAAATTTATATTGTTTTATTCTATTCCTTAATACTATGAAGAGTTATGTATTCGCAATAAAGTGCTATATATTGTGTTTCAAAAATGCTTGGAAGCTTCAAATATGTATGTAACAAGTACGTATGTATGTAACAAGTATGTATATAACAAATATGTATGTAACAAGTATGTATATGCAACAAATATCTTACAAACGTGAAGCTTAAACAAAAACTGTGATCGTGGTTGCAAAATAAACTGCGCCATTCTAACAAAATTGTATTGCACGCAAATGGATTCAGCAGACTATTAACGTTTTTAGTATTCTGCTAAACAAACGTACCTCTAAACGACATTGTCAATATGTAGCTGTGCAAAAGCAAACTTCGTTCAAGCTTTAATAAGCAAAACAAGTTCAGACAACCCGTGCGTTATAATTTCGACACGTTAATGATGTTTGCCTAATTAGGTTGTCTAGCTTCGACGTAAAACAAATATTTAGTTATCTCTACTAATTTTATTGATGCCAATAATATTGATATAGAGTATGTACTGTACGAATGTATGTAGGTATGAATATAGAAGGGGGAACCAGTGGTTGTACACACTCGCATACCATACCATAGGTTATAGGCAGGTACTACGAATATACATGGTTAAACGAATTTGTATGAAATTTACCATAAACTCATTTTAGGTTTAGCACGCACAATACTACCTATCCTAATGAAGAATATACTTTGTTACTACTTTGTCGGCTAAATGATGACTCTACTTACCATCAACACGGGCTTGAGCGTCAGGCTGGATGCCACACCTACAGTGACGATGTTTCAAGGTGTTTCCGAAACTACTACATCTCTATGAACTCCATTTTGAATCTCGAAAGAGCTCAAAATGGCCTGTTCAAAGCGATCGAGGCAGGAGATCCGCCCCTTTATTGTCTACTACTAGCCTTTGCCTGCAGTACCATCCGCCCAAAAATCGGTTATCGGTGTAGGCGAATTAAGGTGTTTCAACAGCGACTCATACTTGACATTTTCAAGTAGCCTATGTCCTTTCTCAAGACTCAAACTATCTCCATGCGAAATTTCATCTCAATCGGTACAGCGGTTTAACAGACAGACAGATTTATTTTTATTAATATATTTGATATTAGCATGTATGACTATTTCACTCATAATCGGAATCGGTTTCAATCCAACATCAGTTCGCTTCTATTTCCGTGTGCTTATGTATTGTGCAGCAACCAATGTCTACGCACGCGGCAATGGTTACGCACTGCTATAGGATTTGAAACCGATTCCGATCCCCAGTGGAGTAACAAAATCATTTGGCATGTTCGGTATCAGTGACTAAGAAAAGAACAGTAACTTGATGGATACGTCGGAAATTGATACTTTGGAGCCCACAATTTATCCAAGAAGCAGTACATAATTATTATGCTGAAGAAAACATTTTGCCTTAAGGCTTTAAAAAATATTAATGAGGACAAAATTATGTTTATTTTTGTGCACGCGACTAAATTGAAATAAAAAATTAAGTACTCAAGCGATCTCCAGATCTCAAATCACTATACATGTTATTGTACTATATACGCACTAAAAATGTATTGTTAGGCAACTGAAAGAGAACAAAGAAAAATCTGAAAACCGACTTCAACGAGAAACAGTGTTACGTGGCATATCGTGATATTTATCACGCTTCGCATAAAAATAGTAAAAAAAAAAACAGAGAGCTAACTATGTATTCTATTATTGGAAACGAATATTTTTTATTTGACATTAAAACACTAAATTAATTATTTTAAATAAAAATGATTAAATAAAAAATAGATTATTCTTAAATGCTACTCGAATCTATACGGCTCACTTGCTTGGTAAATCTCGGGTTATCGAGTGTTTGATGTAAATCAACCCACGAAAAAATAATTTCACTAAATGTCATAAATCGTTTAGGCTTAAATTTATTCTGCAAATCGGCAATTTTATTAATTACCAGTATTCATTAGAGGCCTGCGCTCATCTTGGCCAAAAATCTTCTATTTTATTAAAGCTATTCAAATATGGCTCGGAGATTATATGAAATCAAATTTGACAGTTTTTCTACATTCAGTTTGCAGTGCATCTTAGTTTTTGTTGCTAACAAAATACATTTATGCCTCGTTGAAATCTTTATTGCTGGACGCAGGCAAGATGTCCACTACTGCTGTCTTTGATAAAATCATTTGTAACAATGAAATATTTAGCTAAGATAAAAAAAACACTTTAAATCTTCGTAACATAGATGCGGGGTAGATACTGACACAATAGTGAAAATACTCAGTTATTGTGTAATTTTTTGCCATTTGCCTACTACTAAAACCCTTAAAATTATTAAAAATTTATAAAATGAGGGATTTCTTTTTTAGCCCTTTTGTCAGTTATTGGCCTTGACCGACTATCTAAAGATATATTAAGAAAGTAGGATGTAGGCAGTGGTGAGAATTCTCGAGAAATTTTTCTTCAGTCGAGATGTAAAGAGAAAAAACTCAACGCCTCGAGATCTCGAGAAATTAATTTCGTGCGCTAAGGTAACTAAAGTAACACTCACGACTTGAAGAGTTTAAAGAATCGCATCGCTGTCACACCGAAGTCACTCTCCGGGGTGTCAGCGTATTTTTTTTTAGAGAATTTGTGTTGGTGGATATCTTAAAAAATTGTGAAAAAAAAAAGAAAAAAAAATTAATAAAATAAAGGGGTCTTGCCGTACAAGAAAAGTGTTAAATGTTATTTTTATTCTATCGTAAAACGGGTATAACATACAGTCTACCCGCACTTGGCCGGTTTTTATTTTGTTTATAAGTACAAAAAAGAAAAATTTATTTCGACAGCAGCATGTGTTTCCTTTGTACTTCTATATATTTTATGAGCCATAATATCATAAAAGCTTTATTTTTGTAAGATTCATTAATAAAAAAAGAACACCAATATTTTCCAAAACATTCTGACCTGATTCAGCTGTGTTTTTGTTCAGCTTTATTTTTACTTTTTACATATTATGAAGTTCACGAATAAAATAATATTTAAAAGTTTTCTTTTACACTTTAGCCAATCGAATTGATAACTACATCGAAATAAAAAATATACCTAAGTAAAATATGTGCTACACCTACCATTTGTCAAATAAATTCATTCATTCTACTAATTATTTTTTTCTTCCTATAATTTTTTAAATTTAAGTGACCGTAACTTTAGTATTTGCTATTAATTTCAACTTGATACTTTCACGCGTTCTTGAGTACAAGGGTCTAGACAGACAGACAAGGTTTTTTTTTTAATTTGTGACAAATATAAATTACCAATTTTTGGAATTTTCCTATATCTGTGATGAAACACCTTGGTTTATGTCATTTTTTATTATTCTAGGACAAAGGGACGTACCCCATAGTTCCTGAGAAAAAGGGTCTTGACACACAAACAGACAGACTGACAGACAGACACACAGATGGACAACAAGGTGATCCTATAGGGGATCAATATTTCTTTTTGAAGTACGGAACCTTAAAAAACAATGAAAACACTTGCACACCGAGTAGTCCATACCTAATTTAAAAAGTTTTAGCCTCATGCTTTTGTTAAAACGTTAGAATATTTTACTCACTCGTAAATAATAAACAGAAATATAAAAAAATTCTAACTTGTTTTTTATTGTTTTAAATGAAACGATAATAGTTAAAAACTAAACATGTTTACGGACCCTTTTTTAAATAAAATAGAATAAAATGTATATTTGTACTTCTCAATGAGCCCTAGTGGCAAAATACGTTATTATATGTATGTATGTATGTTAACGTCATGGTTTTAAATTCCAATGGGGTTAACCATAGTGGTTGGATACAGCAGCCACATCATGAATTCCTGCATAACAGGTGGTAAACACATTGTTGCGGCACTATTTCTGATTTTCTTTTAACTGTTGCCAACAGTTGTTGTCCACAGTCGCCAATACCCACGGACTACTTTTGCTGCGGAAGGACGGCCTAGGCGGCACTAACCTCGGCTTTTGTAACCGCTCTGTTATTAAATCTGAGAAAAGTTACTTCCGTCATAGGAAATAAATTCATTCTGAAAAGTAAGAAACCTGCCTTACTAGGGTGTTGGGTTGCAAGATTCCCTTTCAAAGAGCGCTTTGACGTATCTTTGATAAAGGCTTTGATTGTCGGGAGCTCGAAATCACTGTGAGATCGAAATTTCGTATCTAGAGCGGGGCTTATATTACGCTTCTCGGTACAGTGGTCTTGTGTTCGTTGTATGTTTCTGTAGTAATCAAACGCTATTCTCGCATAGGTAAATATGGGCCATATACAAGTTTTGTAAAGGTTAACCTTATTTGTAAGCCTAAGGGTCATTTACCCTTTTTTGTTTGACCATCAAGTACTTAGACCGCTCCGTCTCGTAATTTTTAGTTGGGTATGAAATTAAGGCACCTTTTGATAGTCTCAAATTATAAGAAGTATATAATAATTAGAGAGGATAAGTCAGGGTTGGATAAAAAATTGTTAGAGTATTTACTATGCGTTTTTTTTTAGCTATTGCATAGCTTTTATCGCGGGCTCTGAGCGCATCAAATAGTGAAAGAAAATTAGTGAGTACTGTCAGGTCCACACGGGTGTACCTAAATAAATTTCAATTATGTAATAATTTAGTTATAACTGGGAGTTTTCACAATATTTAAAACTTGTACATTTTGCCTGGAATGCGTAGGTCAGCTACAATATTTTTTGTTGTATTTGAACCTTTTGGGACGGGTGGACTTTCTTAGAAATGATTAATTAACAGATGGTCGGTTCTGAGATGCTATCGCTGTGGCTTGTGGCGTCATGGATCAACGCGCCAAAATTCAAGAGCGAGAAAGATGTACAAGTGCGTACGAGATAGGTGATTCGCGTAAGGTATGGTCATATATAAGGCGATAAGGCCGAATACCACTAACGTATTATTGAGAGTTACAGCTTTTCTTGACACCAAAGGGTGCGCGGGCGTCGGAGATGTCAAAGGGCAGTGAAGATTTTACTAAAGCAAGGATAACACGCGTGACAGCGGAGATTTTAAACAAAGAGGAGTAACACGCGAAAGTTGAGGTGAGGTTTAACAAAGGAGTGAACTGTGAGAGTGTTACGTGTTAACGTACGGAGACCTTTGTTCAAAGCTAAGTATAACTGCATAATCAATTTTCAGCAAAACTGTAAATATTCTAGCAAACTAGTTTAAAATTTACTCATTCCTTAATTGTTTCTAATCGAGTTTCATTTAATAACGTAGATTTCGTATCTTGCGCAAAGATATATTTAAATTCATTAAATCTTGAACTTATTTGTGTTATAAAAGTAGATATTACTTAGATCTCTCTTTGTAAAGTTTACGTGTATTAACCCTATTTATTTCAGCGGCACAATTATATTTCTTAGGCTCAGGGAGAGCCCATCGTAATCGAAAGGATAGATAACGTAAATTCATTCGGTACCTATTTTGTTTTGAATGCGATTTTGCTTGTGTTGTAAATAGGTACCTATTCTATGAACGTAAAGTAAAACATTAGAGTCTTGATTGTTCCCGTGTAAGAAATATCATAAACTCGGGATAGTTTATGATAGGATCTGAGGGAGAGGTATGGCGAATTACACCTGAGTCATACCTGGGTAATCGATCTTGTTAGTTCCGTTGATGAAATTCTCGATAGAACTAACAATATGGATTCGGTGTAAAGGAGGGAGCAATCAATACAATTATAATTGTTAACCTTTAACTTATCTTTATTTACAGCATTTAACTTCTTTTATGTTCCAAATATATACACTTTATCTCATCAATTCCAGGTCTTTAACGCAAGGACAAGCTAACGGAAGGACTAAGGTGGACAACACGCGACACTATGGCAGAGTAAAGGTGATACTGACGAACACGCACCAGATCGACATCAGTACAATTTCTACGGCTTATGTTTGGTAATGTTTTCCTGTACCTATATTAATTAAATTATAAAAATACATTGTAAAACAAGTCTTTTACTAAGTTATAGGCTAGGGATTTAAGGGGGTAGGGGACCTTACCGTACATGCAATAGCTTTACCGCGGCAGGCCCCAAGTGCCACTGTTCTTTTTTTTATTTATTATTTACTTAACTAAGAACTATAATTTTAGTTTTTCAAATTCTGTTTATTTCATTTGATTAAATTTATATAAACTTTTTGATAATATGAATGTATATGTATCAAAAGTTGATACGGATAATATTGACATCTTGTAAGAGTATATTATTCTTTCCTTTGAACAATGATTGCACAAAATATGTGAGTATTTGCCGCCGATATTTTAGTTCAATTATGAAAAAAAATTATCGCTATATTATTTGTTCGAGTTTACGAACAGCATTCGATAATTTATGGTAATAAAAAACCAGAAACATTTGGTTGAACTTATTATAAGTTAAACGACGAATTAACGAAAATCGAAATAATCTGGGTGCCGCTGGCGTTCCTTTCAGTGTAACTTCATTTTGGTTTTATTGTGGAACAAAATATATGTGTATAAAACCACATTATATATGTTTATTTAATTTGTCCAAGTTCTAAGCTACTTTCGTAGAATCAAAGCTAGCTTTTATATTAATCTCGGACGAAACAAATGACTTCATCCATTAAATCAACAGCTTTTATCAAGATAAGTTTAATTTATAGCTCAGGAAAGCTTCATTAAGTGTTAAAGATAGGGTTGTGACATTCACTTATTAACTTATAATAAGCAGTTAAACCTGTTAAGTTCTGTGTTCCATCTAAATAACTATTAATAATAAATTTACTTAAATATTATTATTCAAATATATATTTAAGTTATTCACGACTATATTTACCTATCGTAACTGGAATTAAAGACCTACGCTTATTCTAATAGGTAAAAAACTATAAATAAGTTACAATAAAAATAAAAAAAGAGTATCTATGGATTTTGAAATTTTTTGTTTTATATTTTGCTATAAAAGGAGCCATGATTACATTATTTAAACTTGGAACATAAAAAGTACGAAAAAAAAAAAACTAAGGTTATACCTTAGATTATATATTATCAGTATAACCCTGTGACAGCGAAACGTTTGAGCTCGCTTTTGACTACGGATCCCTACAGAGTATTGTACAATATTATTTTTAAGATTTTTTTCACTGGATTCTGTCCATGAAATACAGCTATCCTTTTTATCTTTATCAGCTCTGCTATCTGACACAAGTAAATGAAACATTGATAACCTTTTTAGTCGACTGAGCAACGATTTAATAGAAAACGGCTAACCATGATTTTATGAGGGTACTGTCATAAAATATTCCTTTGCGATATCATATTATTTATTATATAATATTTTTGACATAAAACTTCTTTGGGCGGCAGAAAAGTGGAATTCCAAGGTCGATTTTGGGTGCAGGGTTTTTATAAAACGGTTTTGACGCAAAAAGTATGGCAAATACTAAGATTAAAAAATAGATAGATGAAAGCCAAAGATAACGGAGAGTCAGTTGTTTAGGAGATCGTGGCCCAGTAACTCTCTTGTATAGAAAAAGGCATGCGAAGTTAAGCAACGTCGGTCGTAATCAGTACCAAGATGGGTGATCGACTAGTGGCACATTTTACTGAGCTCTTATCTGCTTTAAAGTACACGTCAAACCTACTGTCCTGGGTGTTTGTCATTTGGCAGTAGTTGTTAACCAAGTCAAAAGCACTATAGGCTGGTACACAAGGATAAATTTCCTGCCGATGGCGAGCGTAGCGTGGTGGACTTTGACCTTAACCTTCTTCTTTAAAGAGAGACCTGTACACTGCAGGGGCACTAGAACGTATAACGTATAACCATATTAATGCGCGGTGAAATTGATGGATGATTTTCGTTGTGTGCGAGTTTTTGACGGACCTCTCTTAAGATAAGAGACAGTTAAAAAATCAAGCTCAACTTACAGTGGTTATTGTGTAATAGCAGCAATTTTCTAAGATCCACACGCGAAAGTCACGGAATGCAACTTTATCTATAATTATTAAATATTATCTCTGATTTATTAGTTGTTGAGATGCCACTAGAAAAGGAATAATGCTTCTGCTTCTAACTCTCTTTTTCTAACAATGTTAATATTCTCATAAAGCATAATGACAAATATAATAATAACGCCGGGTAATGAACTTTGCAACTTTTTAAGAGCAACCTTGGTTAAAAAAAGTGGGTAAACTAATCGATGACTTTTCTGAGTACGGCTCATAGATACGGGTAGATACATAAATCTATTCTTTGAATGTTACATTCTGTTGTAAAGCATACAATAAGGCGGCCTTATCTGTTTATATCTTTGCCAGGCGACCTTTGGGAAGAGGAATCATTAATTTTTAAAGCAGAATGGGTAGGTATGGCAACATAAATAAAATTTGGAATAAACATCCATATAAATATAATAAAAAAATAAATTGATACTCATAAATATATACACAGACGTACATATATACTTACATAACCTAGATACATGTCTACATATCTATACTATACTAATATTATAAATGCGATAGTAACTCTGTCTGTCTCTCTGTCTGTCTCTGTCTGTTACCTCTGCACGCTTAAATTAACACTATACGTATTAAGATGTAATTTGTCATGGAGATAGTCTGAGTACCGGGAAAGAACAAAGGCTACTTGCAAACGTCAAGTATGAGTCGGTTTTTTTCTCCGTATAATTTATATATTAAATTCTTCTTTACGTGTGTTTGTCACCTAACTCCTCCTAAACGGCTGGAACGCTTTGCGTGAAATAGGTGGCGCTGCAGTCGGTGTGTCACTAATCTTGTCCCAAAGAGCAGGGACGATTTTAATAATATTTTTTGTGTACGATTGAGTGGGTCCCTGCAAGGTTTGAAAACACAACTGGACCCGGTAGGTGGCGCTGCAGTAGGTGTGTCACTGATCTTCTTCTACACAGCAAAGACGATTTTATTTCTTGTATTTCAATAAAAATCTCAGAGAATTGAGATGTATAGCTGCACTACTCACGCCCGCAGTTGCATATCGCACCGTCCTTATTTTCACTCAAGTCTCTCACGTAGTACTGCATCTTAATGGGTCCATGACGGTAATGAATGTTCTCTTATTATACTCTTATCAATTAGATTTTACACATATTTTTATTGAAACTGTAAAAACCTAATTGTGTTGATATTTAATAAGAACACTAGAAAAAATATGCAAATTAAGGCTCTTCTTAAACTTCTGCTTTGCTCCTTAACTCCCTTGTCACGACAAGCGCGTGTTATCAAACTTTGTGGCAAGCTTCAAAACAATAATCGTTATATTAAAACTTTTTAACAAAATCAACAAGCGATTTCAAAAAGATGCACTAAAAAGGAAAAATGATTATTTAAAAAAATCTGATCTCTCTAACAGGTATAATTGCATGACACCAACTTCAAACTGTAATTTCGATCATATTTTTGAAATAATTATTTTTAACTTTTTAGTGTATCTTTTTGACATTGGTTTGTGGTTTTGTTTAAAAGTTTTTATTTTTTATTAAATACCCAAATCGCTACAAGTGTGCCTATAAAAAAACTTAAAAGAGCCTAAGAAACGGTCTTATGCCCTCGATTACCCTGTGATTCTTTCATCAGATCCTGACTCGCTGACACTGGAAACACCTCGGGAGCATACTCTTTTGAATAAAAAAAGAATTTATGAAATCCTTCTCCAATAGACGGAGAAATCGGTGAACATATATAAAAAAAAATACAGTCGTACATATAATCTCCTCCTTTTTTGAAGTCGAGTCATTTGCAATACCGCAATGTTTTTTTGAGCTCCAACGAAAGCCAAGCCTGCCACTAATCTGATTTAAAAGTGCCTTTTGTGTGAGTTTATACTAGCTAAAGATTTTTGTAATAGTAGGGGCGATCAAAAAATGATTTAGTAAAAAAACTTGAAAAAAAAATTGTTGTCACGGAAAGATTAGGTCTTTCTCATAATACCCTCAAATAATTAGCTTTCTATTTTGTCTGTATCAGTTGTATTAATTATTTGTTTGTGACGTGTCGATAGCTCTCGCTGAAAATGAATAGAATTGAAATCCGTGCGGTGATATATTTGCTTAAAAAATTTTAATACCGAAAAAATTTTTTTAAAGATTCACGTTAGACATTAGGGAAGTCTGCTCCTCCATATCCCACAGTGGTTTGGTGGTGTGCAGAGTTGAAACGTGGTAGAACATCAGTTAAATATGACCCGCGCTCGGGTAGCCCTTCAACGTTAGTCACTCAGGAAATGGCTGAAAAAGTTGGAAAAATTGATCTGGATGATCGTCGTGTAACAGTCCATTTTATAGCTGAGGAGTTGAAGATTTCAATTGGTAGTGTGCATAGCATTTTGCAAGATCACTTAGGAATGAAAAAGGTATCCGCGCGTTGGGTCCCAAGAATGCTAACGGACGCACAAAAGCAAACGCGACTCAACATTTCGAAGAGCTCATTGAAACTGTTTCAACGAGATCCTTATCTTTTTTTGGCTAGATTCGTTACAATGGATGAAACATGGCTTCATCATTATGATCCAGAAACTAAACAGCAATAAATTTCCTGGAAAAGACCGTCATCTCCCACACTAAAGAAATTTAAGACTTGACCATCTTGGGCTTCAAGATCATAATCAAGATCATGGGCTTAGTTTTTTGGGACAGCCAAGGGATGATAATGATTAAATACCTTCAACATGGAGCCACTATCACAGGAAATGTCTACGCAGAACAAATAAAAAAATTACGTCAGAAAATCCTTGAAAATCGACGGGGAAACTCGCGAAAAAAGTTTTGTTCCATCAAGACAACGCGCCGGCGCACAAGTCTGCAGTTGCCATGGTAGCAATATGTGATTATAAAAATCGTTAAAAACTTACCAAACATACACAGACTACCAAGTCAACTTAAATAGGCACAAAATCTTACTTATATACAATACAAATATATAAATTCACGCCTATTTAAAAACAGTTTTTTTTTTATTTACCTGTAATAATCAAGGCTAAGGAACTAAATTATACATCCGAGTTTGATGTTCTATCAAAATTTATTGGATTGTGCAAAAAGAATACAACTTTTTATTCATAGGTTTTTTTTTCAATAAATAATAATAATAATAATTTTAAAAAAAAATATCACACAGCGCCATCAGGTCCCAAATTAAGCAAAGCTTGTATTATGAAAACCAGATAACGGATACAAATACTTATATATTTTTTTTTGAAATACATACATATCAAACATAAATACACCAGACTTAAGATAATCACAAACGTTTATCACATAAACATCTTGTCCACTGTGGGAATCGAACCCACACCTTCTGCACAGCAGCTGGCCACACTACCAACTAAGCAGCTGCAAAGAGTTTTCATTCAAAAAAGTTTTTTTTATTTTTTCTCAATTTTGGCGTTTACGAAATAGATACTAATATAATGTAGTTAATTATATTCACGGAATTATAATACCTACAACTTCTATGTTTTGCATGCACTTTGGGTACGTGTGACAGACAACGCAACAATTTTTAAAGTTATTCTAATTAATTAATTCAATCAATTAGTAAATCACAAACATATCATTGTATATTGTTAAGTTACAATCATGAAGATAAAGGAGTAACAACATTTACTTTGAAATAAAATAATTAGTTACTACGTCATTTGTCGGTCCTGACATCATAAAGTTAGTGGTGGCCTAGGGGTTTAGGTTTTACCTAGCGTGCTGAGAGGCGAGCGTTCAAACGTGGCTTGTGCCAGTAAGTCTTTTCTTAATTTCTCAAGTACATTTCTTAATTTGTCAAGAACATTGATGATTCACACCACTGGCTTTTCGGTGAAGGTCGTAAGTAAATCTGCATACGTGGAAAAAAACGTATGTGATGTCCACGTTTGTCAGGTTTCCTTAAAGATGCTACATTATTTATTTTTCTACAAAATTATAGTTGAAAAAGAGATTATGTTATAGTTGCACATATATTATAAGTCACGACACAAATGCATCTTGCACAGTCCCCAGTGCGCAGTGCATGGAAGATATATATCTGTCGACGAAATGTTCTTCCTTCCGCTGCAAGCTGTGTCAGTTTAGTTTATTATGCGATTTATAACCTTTAAACAGCTTCAGAATTGTCTTTACAATCCTTTTTAAATCATTCTTAAAAAATATGTTTGTAAGATTGAGAGCTTCATTAAATTTTATACATTACTTTTATTTGTCCATAATCTATACTCAATATTATAAATGTGATAGTGGGTTTGTTTGTTCGTGTGTATTTTCTCCACTTTGTAACACAGCATACAACTGAGCTGAAATTTGGCACAGGAATAAATGAAGACATTAGATGCAGGACATAAGATGGACATCCTAGAATATTCAAAAAAATGTTAAGACGATTTCAACGTAGACCAACTTTAGCTTCAGCTATGGCCTTGTTATTGCAACTTCTTTACTGAAATGTGCTATGATGAAGGATAAAGGACTTGCCGCAGAAATATCACGCCGATTACCGAATTCAGTGTGGGCAAAGCCGCTGTCAAAATATAGAATTATTATAAATATGAAAGTGAAGTAAAGTTGTTTTTCCTTTCTTCACGTCGCAACGGAGCATCCAAATAAGGTAAAATTTTACACTGTTATAGTCAAAGAGACACAGAGAGAGAGAAAGAGAGAAAGAAAGAGAGAAAAAGAGAGAAAGACAGATTTAAATATAGCAAATATATGGAGATAGTTTAGAAGTCTGTTAACTTGTATAATTTTTAGATCTTAAGCATGAAATTAAGTTTGCGTGGGAAAATCCATACAAACTTCCATCCCCTAGTTTAAAAGGTGGGGGTGATTCACTAAAATCCTAAAATAGGTATTTTATTATTTATAACAAGGAGTCCCTAAATCAATTTTCAGACCTCATTTGAAACTTTAAATGTTTAATAAGTCCACTATTGAAATCATATCCTGAGAAGTTTGTTTATCTGGTATAATCCAAACCAAGTTCTCAACTAGTCGCGAAAATAAACGGGTGGTACCAGGTTGCCAGGGCCATACCGTACGCCGTCGGGTGGTTTGCGTTCTTCACGAGGCCGCATTTCTTTAAGCCACGGAAGTCGTGGAGAAGGTCTCAAAAGTTAAATTTGCTCTAATCAACTTGACAGTTCTATAAGTGATTCAGAAAATTTCGAAACAAACGAACCGCCATCGAAAAATTAGAGAGAAGAATCCGTCACGAGATTGATTGACAAAGATATAGTTCGAGAGAGATGAAATGAGCTATGGCTTGAATCACTCACTAGTTTCTAGCGAATCACGTGCTTTAGAGACGTGTTAGAGTCGTACAAGTTTATCCATGTAACAAATGTGACGTAGGGCTCTGTGGATCTTACAATTATAAGTTCCTCGTTCGTATGTTATACTACAAAATTTGGAGCATACGTATAACCTTATTTGATAAAATAGGTGCTATTTTTTAATTATTCACAACTACATTACTCTTAACCTACATAATTTTATCAATAAACGGTTAAAAATTGTTAGCTAGGTATAAGTTAATACATTCCTAATGGAAGAGTAAGAACTTAAGATTTAGCAAAGTGGCGTCTTACGGAACCTATTGATTTTTCCAAAACTGATAAATCAAAAATTACTTAAGAAACCTTTAACAATAATTTGTTAAAAAATTATCCAATTATATTCATAACTTGTTAAGATAGCTTAGTAGCTCGTTGGATAATCATGCTGAAACAAGGGATGCGTGTTCAATTCTCACACATGACAAACATTTATCTTATGAACATTCGTTTTGTTTTAAGTCTTTGTATTAAGTCTAGGTGTTTATACAAAACATGAGTGTATTTACAATATATGTCGCAGGAAAATGGTATAATTATTCACTGAATATTTAATTGAAATGCGGCGCCCTGCCACAAAAGTATTAAAAAGTAGGTTGGTACCAACCTAATTTTTTGGAATAATGCACTATACGGCTACAATGTCTAAGTCCCACAAGGGAATGACCATAACCAGAGCACACTATAGCAAGATCAACAATCAAAAGATCCGTCATGATCCCTCAGACTGCACATTGTGTATCCCAAAACAGGCATGACAAACCATCTCCTCTTGCTGTATCTAAATAATAAAAATGTTATTAAGCATTTGAATGCATTCGAATATATGATAAAAACGCTAACAACGATATATATTTGTGTATAACTGTATAGGTAGCCATTCAGCCAACGTCAATTGTATATATTACTTCCTAACGAAGATATTGTTCTATTTTACGCGTAACATTTTCGAAGCCCCATAATTACCAGCCAGTGTTTTTGAGTTGTAATAATGAGTATGCGAACAATACTTACTCATTCCTAGCTTGATAAAAGATTATTTTTAATTTTTCTTTCTGAAACCGCACTGTATGCGAACATTTCGGTTCTAAAGTGTGATAATGAATGATGGCGAGTGGTGTGATGGTAGAAAGTAGCGGTGGGCATCATTTCGAACAATTGATTTCAATGATCTACCTATATCTTTTTACTAATGGTTTAGTCGTTACCATAACATAAATAACATCACAAAGAGAAAAGAAACCAAGTATTAATCAAAGTATGTCTGTATAGCCTTCTGCCTTTACCCAGTGGAACTACGATTTATTAACTAATTTATTTTGTTTACTCTTTGGCTCCCTTCTCACTTTCAACCCGCTTCTTAGGTAATCTTTCAAAGTATGAGAAATAAAAAATAATATAATTGAAAAAATATTGTTTGTATTGCAATAACCTACGATTGATTATTCACAGTCGATATCTTATATTGATTTCTAAAAGGTGGAAACTATGATAATAAACCAGAAATAATTGATGTTCAATGTTGCAAGGATTACCTTAGTATTACCCTGATTTCACGGTGCGAGTGAGGAGCGGCCATTAGATTTGAATTGTCAACCACAATGGCGGCAAATAAATAAATCAATTCTGGTATTGCTTAGTTTTATTACTTTTTTTCTAGGACTTTTATAGAAAATCAGCAAAATTCAATGTAGATGGAAATTCAAAATATAATTTTAGATACACATTTTGTTTCTGTAAATCTTATTGTGCGTTCTTCTGGATCCCAATGGTTTTTTGACTTCCAAGATAAATGTTGGCCACCTCTTTTATACCTACTAATGTTAATGATGAGCACATATTTCATCGTTTGTCAAATAACAGGATAGCTGTAACATTTCCAAAAGCCAAAGTATAATTTTCTGTCATCTCTTTACCATGTATGTATATTACCTCAGTTACATAAGTTACGAAAACGGGAACTTGAAGCAAAGGTTAAGTGTAGCCATTAATATATCAAGTTGGTATCTCCTGTTGCGATGAAAACGAAAACTTTGTAAATGGTCACTACATGTCACTGTCCATTCAGTCACGGAAAACTGAGATATTGAGGAAACCTCACATCGTAATTTGTCACAGAAATATGAGTATGTATGTTAGTTTGTGGATAAGACGAGTGA
The DNA here is from genome assembly GCA_946406115.1 of Apoda limacodes. Taxonomy (NCBI): domain Eukaryota; kingdom Metazoa; phylum Arthropoda; class Insecta; order Lepidoptera; family Limacodidae; genus Apoda; species Apoda limacodes. The sequence continues at coordinate 5,996,367 of OX291541.1, forward strand.
GGATTTCTGCACGTTGTGGGTAGTAGGTGAAAAATGGTTTGGTTTCTACTAAAAATTTTATGGATCCCCGTAAATAATTTCAAAATCGAATATTTAGTAGGTTTGCAATTTTTCGTATTTTTGTTCAGTACTATACTGCTACTATTTAATCAACATGGAAGAAAACAACAGTTAATCTTACTTCTTACCAAACTATGGTACAGCCCCCATGAGGATCGCTTGCCCACGCTATTACTAACCTCGTTTTTGCCTAGGGTTTTTTCTGCCTTTTTTTTGCTCGGCTCCTAGAGGTCGTAGAGTGATGTTATAGCTTTCCTTGAGATTTGAGGAATTACCTTTCTAAAGAATTGTGCTATTAAATATAAAAAGTTATTTTTAAACTTCTAAGTGGTAGTGTCAAAGCGCGTTTATACAAACTCTTCAGCTTTGTTAAATTTGTATAGATATTCCTATCGTACAGCCTAAGGAGATATGACTAGAGCAATGTTTGATCTATTTTTATTGTTACCTCGGGTTATTGTTAAATTGGAAAACGGAAAATCAAATTAAAAGAATGGCGATATTTAACAAAATATAACATCTTTTAGCAATAATACTTAAATTTTAACAACTTTAAAAATAAACATTATGTGAGAAAAGAGTTATAAAATGTAGATATTTTATATTGTTTTCATTATAATAGTTTTTAAAGTTTGTGAGTCGCGCACATTTAAAAATGCAATTCGGGAGTTTTGTAAAAATAAGTAATGTACATAGATTTTTTTATATTAATTTCTCTAATATCGAAAGTTCTTTTTGAAAAAATACTAATAGTTACGTAATATCACTATAACAGTACAAAGTACATTGTGTAAATGTTTGTAATTTTTCATGATTTTGATCTTATTTACCAGTAAATAAAAAAAATTATAATGTGAATAAATAAATAAACGCACCGAAACACAATTAAAATAGCGAGAATACAAGTAGAAAATACCACGCTACCGCCAGATGGCTGAAGTAAAAACTTGTAATTGCTCGCTTGTAGTGTGCGCGTAGTTTATGTTTTGAACAGACAGCTTTTATACATAATTAATATAATTGTCGCGTCATTACCGCCCGTAAGTTTTATAAACTCGTTCTGTTCTTAAAGAAAAGTAAAATTTACAAAGACAAAGTCGGTGGGAGTAATTAAGGTCTTAGCAGACTCAAAAAATATTATTTGGCAGTGGAAACGCCTTTTAAAAAGCTGTATTATTCATTACATAGCTAGTCACAGTCATAAGTTGAAAATCAATAAATCCTGAAGTAACTCATAAATGTTAGATTTCAAGTTGTAATTAAAATTTACTGAACATCAAACACCCCACGTATTAGATATTAAATTGAATACAAAAAAAGATGAATAATAATATAATATTACATAAAAAATATAACCATGCATAAACGATAGATGGCGTTATACTAAAAAATATCACGTTATGGTTTTGTTTCCTTTTGTATATTCTAAGCAGTGCTTGTATAAAATATTTTTGTCAGTTAAAAATAGCAAAACTGCGTCTAAGGACCAGTTAATTTTTGTACACCTTATTCTTTAAAATAAGGTTTTAACAAAATGAAGCTTATCTGATCTGACTGAAATTGGCACAGTCACAAGTACACAGTCACATTTACATTGTCCATATTAGACTTAAATAAGGTGCTATATAGGTATATATAAGAGAATACCACTCTCTGACTCAGACAAAATATCTTGACCTATGAAGCTAAAATTTAGCATGGGTGTAGACATACATTAAGAAAGGACTTTGCAACAGGGACAAATTAAGGTACGAAAACGTGGCTGAAGGTCATTATAAAATTCATATGTTTTTGATTTGGGAGTATAAAATTTATATAAATAAACCAATAATATCATAGGATTTGTACGACTGGGACCAATAGTCCAAAATTTTTATCTGACTAAGCTTTTCATGAAAGGATAAAGAATTACGTATATTGTATATAATTCCCCACTGATGGTAAATTTGTTCCGTACTAGAATTTATTATTATTATTTCTAGGTATCGATCAAGAAACCATTTCACATGGTACCTTTAATATTCATACGAAACTCGAGATTTCAGGACTTGTTTTTCCTTTTCATTTTTTTAATAGTATGTTTATTTTTTGTATTAATTAAAATCACAAAGTTAACAATTGAGTCTCAAGATTTAATGAAGGTGATTAAATATTGTTAAAAACTTTAACGACAAAGAGGAATTAAGGGTGCAGGTAATTGAAACTTTTGATGAAAGTCCTGTGTTTTGGTAAATTGGAATAAAATTCAATATGTACTCACCTTAGTATCGGACGAGTTAAGGTCAGGAGACATTACCAGGGGCTGTTGTATTAAAATATGGCCTAGGACTAGAATTGAACATTTTTGACAATGCTAGGTAAAAATTACAAGGTGGAAAAAAATGTTTTTGTTACGGAAAATTTACTACATATCTTCTCTGCAGTAAGTAGCTTGAAATAAAAGAAATACTAAGCACATATTTAGCTATGAACTATGCTATATATACGAAAAAAAAAATTTGGAACAGAAAATTCAAATAATTTACTATGTGCACAACCTTTACAATACTTTAACGTTACATCTATACATATAATAAAATAGTAGGAAAGTCAAAACTGTACATTGTTTATTTTTTTAAAAGAATACTTGCGTGTGATCTACAATCGATACCGAAGCCAAAAATATAGTTTTTAGATTTTTTGTCTGTTTGTCTGTTCGTCTGTATGTATTTTCGGGATAAACTCAAAAAGTACTGCATGGATTTACTTCAAATTTGGCACGAATATTATAAAGAAGTCGGGTCAACATCTAGGCTACATATTATCACGCTATCACCTACGGGGAACGAGCAGTGAACCTTTATTTCTTCAACGCATTCTGTAACAACGTGTAATCTAACGACGCATATTGACTTGCTTCTTAATTATTAATTATTCTACTCACACATAGCCATTTATTTTATGTTAAAAATCGTGTAAAGTCATAACTTAGATGTGTTTTAATATTACCCTATTTGATAACTAGATGGCGTTGGTTTCGAATAAGATCGCGCTATGGTTTCGTACACAAAAAGTGATGTTATAGTATAGCGTTTACGCAGACGACGTCATAGGCAGCAGCTAGTAACATATAATCAACGTTATTAGTGACGTATATAGGCGCTACGTATAGAAGTAACGTAGAAGTGCAATGTTCAAGGCTTATTATTTTAACAAATTTCAGCCAAATTTAAAAGAATGACACATTCACACGCATTCATTAGTAACTTGCACATAGTTCTACATTAAGCGTTTTTAATAAAAACTGGCATTTTATATTAAAAAAAATTACTGATGAAGCACGTCTTTTAAAAGACTCTAGAGACGACAAATAGCGTCTTTAGCTTTTATCGTTTTGCATGGATGTTCGGTGTTACTTTTGCCATCACAAAATACTATCATAAACAGGTATGGCCATAACTATATGCCAAATTTTTGTGTTACATAAAAAACAGGAATTAACATATGTAGCGAAATATGTAAAAAAAAATATAAAATAGTGATAATATATAATAGTCCTAATTAAAGGCATGAAAACCACGACATAGCACTTACTTTTTTAGAGATTTAGATAGGCAATCATTGCTAATAAGACTATCATACTATAAACAATAAGTTTATGATGCCAAATATTTGGTAACAAAAACGGTAACATATTATGTAAACGGTAACATAAAAGACCTGGGCCAGAATAATAATAATAATACACTCTTGCCAGTTTCAGAGGAAAGCAAGTAGCAATATTCATGAATAGAACAATTCAATTTTATCTATTTTCTTTTACAATTCGCATTGCTCTGTGTGTTATAAGATTTTTGCTACTTTTTTTTTAAAATGAGGCGTTTGAAATATTCGGCTCCTAGCTGGTCCATTTTCGGTATAAAAGATATTGTTAGAATAGTACTCTGTAGTTTGTGGTATTAGTTAAGATATAAAACTGTACTGTAGCATGTTTTTTATGCTACATTGCACCTTCAAGTAAAATTTAATTTAAAAGCATGCAAAATTCAACTTTTGCATTGCATCTTAGAACTAATTAAGGCACCCTTTAGTAAAATCTAAAATTTATTACATGGTATCCCTATTTTCAAACACTACCATGATAATCGACCATTTGAAATCCCTATGGCCTCCGCCATCTCCCTCCCCTTCTTCACGCAGCCGCTGAGGCGTAAGGACGTCTTTTTTCCCCGCTCCTGGAAAACCTCGTGCGTCATGATGGAGAGTGACGTGAAATAATGGACATTCTACTGCAGGTTGCCATGCCATTCGGCCAGAGTTTCTCTTAAATATTCTTTTACAGGGTCCACTCCAATACGATGCGACCACCGTGTCGCTATGGCATGGTGACGCAATCCCGCGTGCTTCGCTTTTGAACCAGCGACATCTGTGCACCGCCATTTTGTTACATGTGTTTTTCCCATACGATCCACTAATAGTGTCGCGAGTGAATAGTGAAGTGAAGGTTAGATTACCTATTTAATTTTAATACTGAAGAATTTGTGTGATTATTTCTTTAATTGCAAAACATTATTTGTCTTAAATTTTCAACCTTTTTAAATGTAGTGGTATCCTCCTCAAGGGACTGAACCGAAATTGAACCTGCCCTTGAGATTAAAAGCATCCTTTATCTCTACCGACTGACAGCCCCCAACACCAACTGCATAACCCAGGTGAGCCCATCAGAATGTGTGTCCAAAATCTCACACAGGCGCCCCCATCTATTCTATCCGTCCCACCTTCACCAAAATCGATTCTTTCAACCTTTTAAAATATAAAACAGTACGTACCATCGTAAAAAATGGGGAAAATCAAGAATAAGTATTCTTGGTTTTTCCAGATTTTACATCGTCACGTAGCTGATATCACTTTTTCAATAAGATGACTTAAGAGAATACGAATCGCAGCGAGCTTCATACATAAGAAATTTCCAATATTTTTGACACTTACTAATCAAATATTACGAAATTTTTAAGACGTGTTCTAGGAATAAATATCTAGATCGGCAGTGTTCCAGTTTTCTATTAAATTGTATACGTTAATAGTTATAGAGGATTTTAGTTTTTGATAAAAATGGTCTCAATTAAGATGTTGAGTTAGTAAAAACATTTTTACGATTTTGTAAAGCCACAGACATAAATATTCGGCTTGAGATCATGTCTACAAAATTTTACAGTGTTTGATCGGTAAATGTCAAAAATATATGGAAAATTATCGTGCATGAAGCACGCTGCGACTTGCGGCGAATCGTATTCTCTGTTTTAGAGATACAGCCGAATAACTTAAATTTAATTTTAAACTTAAACAATGTATTAACCAAGGTCAAGGAAGCGATACGGAACGTTTAGCATGGCCCAACATGCTCTTGCCCGGTTTTTTTGATTAAATAATGAATAACTATGTAGTGTATGAATATATAAGCCTTTTTCCTTATTTATTAACAAATCTTCAAATAAGTAATGGTGTGACCTAAAATTAAACCAAATATTTACTGTCTAATAAGTGTTCTTATAATTATTTACTTTTTAATTATTTTTTTTATTTTAATGTTAACATAATGACTATCGGCATTTTTAAGATTCAAAAGTGTTTTTACAAATCTTGTTTGTGTGAATATGTTTCAACTTTATAACACATTTATCGGTATTCATTCGTACCTTTACCTTTAAATCTTTCTGAAACTTCTGACAGAATTTCTACTTATAAATGTATATGAATAAAATAGAAAAGTTTTATTTTATAAAGTGTGAAAGTGATCTATGGCTTAAACCACCTTTTCCAAGGATAAGCCTGTGCCCCTGCAGTGAGTTGTATAATGACTAAGGCAACAAAATAAAAACTTAGTCACAACTTAAAGTAACATAATTCAGGGTCAGCCGATACCAGTGTAGTAATAATTTTTGAAAAGTAAAGAAACATCGAAACTTCATTGCTGACTTAACCTTTAACTGGTATCGTGTAACTAAGCATCGTGAGCAGCCGCCATTATAAGTATTCTCATTACATCGTTTGGAACGGCGGGTGCCGGATGTTCAGCGCCGTATCACTTACTGGGACCCAGGTATGCACGTGATGGGTTCTGCGTGGCCCCCACGATACCAGCTACGTAAGTTTTTTTTGCATAGTAATTTTATATGGTTGTTATTTAGAGATTATAAAACGTGATTTGTTTTCTTATTTACGTATTATAGATTAAGTAAAATATTTTTTTTTTTTTATTTTAAATTTTTATACTATAATTTTCATTGATATTTGTAACGAAGAAAAAAATATTACCAAAATGTTGATACTATTTTGTGATCACCTTTAGTATTGAAGTAAGAAGATTTATATTAATAAAAACTATTTGATTACATAAAACAAGCCTATGATTTATTATTTCTGACCATTTATTCAAGTACATAGTTTAAACTTACTTGCTAGAAGCAAACTTACTATGGTGGCCGCACGGCCCCCACGATACCAGCTACGTATGTCAAATTTACGATACCAGTTAAGGGTTAAACGTAATGTCTTTCTTTAAAACTAATAAAAAGCTCCGCCTCTGTAAAACTTGAGCGAAGGCGTAGTTTTATTTTTATATATTTTATTTCGTATCATCTGCTTTCATGAATGTACGTATTTGTTGATTTAAGATTTTAAGCAAGAACAATATAACTATGATTTTATTTTGAGAATCGTCATCTTCATAGAAGACCACTACATTATGCCCACAAACAGGTATCCAATGAACTATAACGTCATTTGTCGTGTGCAGGTTCTCTCGTGACGTACTTAAGAAATTAAGAACAGGACTTATTGTTACACGCTGGGCTCAAACCTTCGCCCCTCAGAGCTTGAGCTGGACACCGTAACCACACGGCCACCACCGACCTCACAAGGCCTTTTATACGCCTAATCATCGCGCCTAGTATAAAAAACCTTGTTTGTCATCTTCCAATCTAGAATTACGTTTAGAGAACCAAAAGGCCAAACTTGCACTTAACTTACGGAATCCTTAGCTAGATTTTTCGGTCACACATTTATTTTCCCTGTTAGACAGATTTACACAGATAAATTTCTGCGGATACAAATTTTGACAACATTTATATCATTCGAAGGAACTTTGCGTTATTATTCAGCAAATAAGGCTTTCAAAGTTATTCTTATAAATGTTAGTCTGGAAAAGAAAAGGAAACAATAACTTCGAGAAGGAACCATTTTGTTTTTAACGAGCTTTTGACTTCGAAGCGTAAAAACTTTGTTCATAATAAGTACCTGTTATATTGTATTTCCTCAAAGGGCTTCTTCTTTACTTTTTTTTTCACAATCAAACCAATCATATGTAATGACATAAAAATAAAACACAAAGAAGGAAAGAAACTGTTTCTATATTACCTTCCGTTGCTATGACGTTCTTTCAGAATGAATTGTGATAACTTCTTACCTTTTAGTACGTAGTTCTTGGTATATTTATAATATTGTGATAACTTCTTACCTTTTAGTAAGTAGTTCTTGGTATATTTATAATATTTTCTCTTTGTTCTAAATGTATAAATTATCACTGAAAAATACTTACTTAGAAAATCTTCGTTTCCGATTCCTATTTATAAAAATAATAAGGCGAAAAGATAAATAAATAAAATAAATGAGAAATAGATAAAGAAATAAATAAGATCACCGCCATGTCGGAAGTTGACTCCTCAGTAATTTTAATAATATAAATAGAATCATAAATAAATATATAACTATACCAACATCGAGAAAGGAACATATACAATGATTTTAATAATGGGTATCGACTGATGGTAGCTATTTTTCGTATAAGCATATGCATATATTCCGTTGAAATATGTAGTAGATTTAAAAAAGCCCTTTGCCCTCAACAAAGTATTCTGCTAGTGTGAGTTGATGATTTAAAAGATTTACTATGGTGTCGGAATTAGTATGGCTGTCATGAGTTGGGATTTAATGACTGTGGTGGGGCTGGTATAGAAAAAGGGTTATTAAGATCAGTAGGTTTTAAATTTAATTTGTAAATTTGGATAAAACTCATAGTACTTAGTGGTAAGTTGAATTTATTAAGTGTGTAAAAAGTGTACAGATTAGTTCTTAGTTAATCTATTTTGTTCCATACAAAATTTAGATTTTAAGATTTCCATTATCTTTTCATATTAAGGAAGTGAAACTTTAAGAGAGGGATTTCAATGTATTTCTTGATGTGCGTATAGTTAATAATATTGACAATATAAAATATAGGTTGTATGGAAAGCGTGAGTAGGGCAAAAAGGGGTAATGGGAGTCACTTCAGCAAGATATAGAATAAAACACACAATTTTTACTTTATCTTTATTTTAATCAATTTTAATCTTTGCACTATCAGTCTCAGACAGTTTCATTACCTTTGGAATCATACATTAATTGCCATTAAACTTTAAAAAAAAAACATCTTTGACCACCATTGTCCATATCTGAGGGCAATTATAGTCACTATGGGGACAATGGGAGTCAGCCCAGCCTAACAATTGTCACATACGTAACCTTTTGGCGAGTCCCATTCTGTGCAGCTAGAGTGTGCCCATAAGCCACAAGAAGTGCACATGTACCATAACTCATTGTTGAGACCAAATTCATCACATACTAAGCATTTATTCAAATCGTCATCTTCATCATCGTCACATATCTGATTAAGACTAATATCTAATTCCGAAGAAGTGTTTAGATCTTGAAGCTTTCAAGCTGAGGAGTCATTCTTTTTCTAGGAAAGATGAATATTGGTGGAACAAAACCACCAGTAGCGCTCATGGCACACAAGATTGTAATATTTTTTCCTCTTTCCCAACTTGTTATGAAGTCAACTCTTTTCATTCCTTTGGGAGCTAATATTTTTCCAGGATCTTGCACTGTGGAAATGCCTGTCTCGTTGCAGTTATAAATATTATTAAGATTAAATTTATATTTGTCCATGAGATCTCCTAATAGTCTGCAGTATAGTTGGATTTCTTCTTTATTGAAAGCCGTTATTCTGTTGACACTTGTAGCTTAAGGTTTCCGAACAGATATGCCATTTCTTTTTAAAAAGCCATCTAACCAATCACGTCCAGTCATTTTAGCACTCTTGTCAAAATTGTGTGAAATTTTAAGATCTTCTGCATACTGGTATGCCGTTTTCCTTATTTCAATCGCTGTGACTCCATAAAAAATACAAGATAAGTATTTAAAACCTTTTCTACGTCTGCTGTGAATACAGGAAGTCGTCCGAAATGGGGTTCCGATTAATTGCTCTTTTTTTAAGCACTTTTGATGGCTTGAAGAAGGTATATTCATGGCTTTAGTAGCACTTCTCATAGAGTGGCCTAGACTCATGAGAACCTCAACTTTTGACAGTATTTCAGATGACCACTGAGCCTTATTTGTGGACCTGTGACGTATTTTCGGCATTTCTCGAATAGTTATTAATGAGAATTAATTAATTTTTTTGGTATGTTACAATGATTGTGGGTAGTGGGAGTCAACTCTAATTGCCTGCACTGCAGTGACCCTTATTACCCGATTTTACCTATTATGTAAAAAAATAGTATAAAACTTAAATTTGCTATTAACACATCAGATTTTTTTTTTAATCGATAATATAAGCTTAAAGACACACAATTATCTACTCTTAGTATTAATATTTCATGTATTGATGTACTTACCACTTATTTTGTGCACACGTGAAATAACATCAAAAGCGCGCGAAACTGCGCAGCGGCCTCCCCGTGCAAACAAAGGACGCGTACTGAACGGGCTAGCGGGGGGTCACGACCTGTCACTTAACAAGTCTTTTTGGACAAAATTTATTTGTATAGCTACTTTCGTCTAGGAACTAAAACGTTGACCACCATTGCCCCCTGACTCCCATTACCCCTTTTTCCCCTATACTGCAGTGTTTTGATGGAGTTTCTAATAGGTGGTGGAATAGCATTTTTTAATTTGTATAAATTGTAATCAGGAAAGTAATCGCTACAGAAAATTTAAAACAAAGATGGGCGAAAATACTGAAAAGGACTATTTCACTTAACCACCCATTCCCACATTTAGTATACTAGGACTTTTAGTAGTTGTGTGTAGGTATAGTATAATATAAAAGTTTGTTTGTATGATTGCAACATGATTGCAACTCCTTTGCTACACAACAGAATCGATTAGGATGAAATTTAGAATGAACATATCTTATACACTGAAACTACACACATTTTATTCAAAGTTCCCGCATAAACAACTTCAACCGAATTTCACATCTTATTCTAGTTACTTAAGCTTGGTTCGGAAACTTCGTCATTATATTTACATCTTGTGATGTCTTAGGAATAACTATCAGGCCAATAACTGAATTCAGCATGGGCCTTAACCGCGGTCTAAGGCTCTGTATCGGTATATTTGTTTTAATATTTAGTGTCAAAAACTGGTAGAAGATAGGTATTATGTTTTTTATAGATACATCCTTTCATATTACCACTTAATTCTTTAAATGTAATTCACGACTTATGGGACATGTTTCTACACCGCTTGTGCAATGGAAGGTGCTTTGAGGAATTCTTCGAAATGATGCCCACGGCTACTTGCTACCATCGCACCGCTCGCCATTAGCAGGGAATTAATTCTCACACTTTAGAACCGTAATGGTCGCATACAGTGCGATTTCAGAGAAACTTGCTCCCGTGAACGCTTAAGTTATGGAAACCTTGGCAGGGCAAGGTTTTTTCCAAGGACTACAGTATAGGGTTCTTTAAGAAAAAAGTAATTAGATTTTTTAAGGATGGGCAACGCGCGAGCTATGCCCCTGGTGTTGTAAGCCTCCATAGGCTTCGATGACCGCTTACCATCACACGGCGGTAAGTTGATGAAACGAGACTGTCTTCCACATTCTAATGATGTCCAGCCACTTTTTACTCTGCTTCTGGGGAATAATACCGTTAAGATATACTACTATTTTTCAAACATACAAACGAATACTTTATGTTAAGTTCAATAAATCAGTTTATAGCTGACCACGAATATTGTAGGCGGTAAACACTGTGGGGAAAATCGGGATTATTTGAGTCACTATACAGGGAATTTTTTTCAAGTGGACATGAAGGGATCAATTATGAAACTATAATAAGAAAATTTTGACAAAAAAATATCCAAAAGTCTTTTTTCTGTAAAGCTTCGCCTTTTAAAGGGTTCAAATGACAACCGCTAATAGCTTCATGACTAAAAGTTAATAAATTCTGTATGTGGGAAACAAATCTTGTACAACTTTTAGTGCGGGCGTGAAGTTGTGAAAGCGGTCGGCCATTGAAATAAATTACAGGTTTCAGGATCCCACGCTCACGGGGCACGGGGTAAGTAGATATCAATTACCTAATATTTTTTTATTTCAGTAAACTTTTAAAGTCACTTTTGACTGCCATATTATTATGTTTTACCACCGAACTGCGCAGTGGGATATTTTACGTATTAAGCTTATTTAAATTATAAGTAAGATATAAAGATAAAGATAAAGATATATAGAAACTAAATATTTTACTTTGTACCAAAAATTTAGCTCAATTGGTTGTTCCGTAAGGACAAACTTACAAACAAACAAACTTTCACAGATTATAATAAATTTTGGATTCCTAAATCTGTATGGTTAAAAGAACTTTACAATTTTATTATGCAATATCAGTTTGTTGCAGTGGAATTAGACCGACCGACTCAGATTCTAATCCAAAACTCCATCGACATTTGTTTGTCGGTCAATTGCAGACTAGTAAGTTTGTTTAAGATCACATTTGTGTGTGAGTGAAACTAAGTCTCCCGGACCTACCCACTGGTAATTTGGATAACCGGCGCTGCTATTCTATTTAAAAAAATATTTTTGTTGTAATCCCCTATTGTCTTCTAATCCGGAAAATATTTACCCTAATTACAAGGCTTGCGTAGTTTTGGACAGGCGACGCTGTCACAGACGACAGTCCAAAAAAACGTAAATTTTTTTTTTTTAGAAAGTAATTCCCCATAAAATTTATTTTCTGCGCGTGAAACTGCGGGGCACTTTTCCTTCACGTTACAGACGGTTACTTATATAGAATAACATGAAATACTATATATCTTAGTAAAGAAATAGGTAGGAATTTCACAAAAACACGATATCTTAATTCGGTGCGAGCGTAATAGAAAATGAAAAAAAATTTAGAATTTATTTTCGCTCAGTACAACTATGACTGTTGCAAAATTGAAATTACCTCATTTCTCCGTTGCGTGCAACCTGTTATGAGATTCCCTGAATCTTCAAACGTGATAAATCTATTGTTTTGGAAACTAAAAGTATTTCTTTGTCTTTTAACGCCCTTCCAGATATTCCTGTGCTGAAAATCAGGTCTAATACATACTATGATGCTTTACAGGAAGAAAGAATAAAAATACAGAATTTACCTTTTATATATCGGTTTTTAAAAAAAGAGAACCATTATTTATCAAATGTATGATGTAGTTATTTAAACAATAAATACATTCGCGTAAAGTTACATGAGATACCTATTGTATCTACAATTTTTTTTTTCTTTCTAAAATAGAACGATTTCTTTGGGTATAGGAGACAGGTGCAATACTTTAGGAATAATACTTTATTTTAAAGTAAAGTAAAGTTCATTAAAAACTAATCAAAAATTGAAACATACCAAATATTAAACTATAAGAGTCGGGTTTTGTTATTTATTTTTATTTTCAGGTTTTTAGTTCAATTTTTTTTTAACTTTCGCTCGCGCGGATAATATCCGCCATTTTGATTTTTTAAGAACTTTATGTCGACAGTGTCACTCTCACAATTGAGAGCAATCTAACGACGCCTCTCAAGCTAAAATCCAGAAGCCCTTTGGGCTACAGAGCGTTCTATAGAAATATACACACATACATACACTCGGAGACCATAACCCTCCTTCTGCTGCTCAGCTAAAAGGTCTAATGAAACATTTGTCAAGTCTAACCGGAAAACTTAAATATTTAATAAAAGGCCTGCTAACAGTTTTTGTTTGCTCAATCTATAAGACTAGCGAGACTTGTCTATAAAAAATGTAAAATATACATTGGTATATACAATATATACAATAAACTCTATAAATGATGTCAGATATTTGACGCTTCAGATGGTGCGCCCTCTATGCTGCATAAAAAACAAAAAAAAAAATAATTGACATGTTCGACTTTGTTTTTAGTACCTTACTAATTTATTTTTTTCTTTATAAGTGTTTCGGTACATATTGTATACTCTGTAGCTAATTATCAAAGTATTGTATTATTACTTTAAATCATAGACATAGGATTTTTTCACTACGTTCAAAAGACCAATAAAGCGTGGGAGCGAGAAATCCAAATTAAGTGCATAGTGCCCATGAGATAATGAGATAGAAGGAAATTTCCGAATGTGACAATAATTACACCGATAAGCGGCGATATCGGCGGGTCTATTTTATAGCGATTGGAATTTTCTGTTTTCCTCCTTGAATCCTTGATTTATATTTTAGAATATTTAAATTGTAAATTTGGTATCTATTTTGTGAGCCAACGTTACAAGTCGCAATAATCCGAATAAATACACGTTTTACCGGAGATTTATGATTTTTTTACTGCTTTGTTGTTAATTATATTTTATCGAATTTATCCGAAAAATTAACGTAAAAATGAATTTGAATAGTAGTTTATATATTATTCTCTTGATTTAATACCATATTTCATTGCTAAATCAAGATTTGGGGGATATTTTGTGTAAAATATGTAATCATTAGTTACGATAAAGATTGACTAAGCACTGACGTCATGCGTATCGATATCGATAATAAAGTCTAATAGGAGTTCTTTTTGCAGCAAAGATATATACGTTTTACGGCTCCTTGGCTCTGTTGGTAGTGAAGACTATCTACGGAAGCAAGGGGTGCAGGTTCAATCTCCGCACAAGAAAAAAAAAGACCAATAAAGCGTCGAAGCGAGAAATCCAAATTAAGTGCATAGAGCCCGAGACAAAATAATACAGAAGAAAATAGGTGCCTATGTCAATGTCTCCCGCGATAAGATCCGTTAAGGTCGTCATTTGTTTACTGTAACTGGAATTTTCTTTTTTCTTTCTGTAATCCGTCACAAATATTTAAAATATTTTTTAGATACAAAAGATGTCTTCTAGTGTGAGCCAATGTTTATTTACAAGACGGAATAATCAGAATTACTGCATTGTTGATTGAATATTTTATCTAATACAGCTGAAAAATCAACGAAAAAAACCATTTGAATCGTAGTTTACATGTTTTTCTATAGACTTGATACAATATTTCGTTGCTAAATCAAGATTTGGAGGATATTTTTTGTAAAATATGTAATCATTACGTTACGATAAAGATTGACATGGCGCTGACGTCAGGCGTATATATAATAAAGTCTATGAGAAGCTCTAACTGCGGCATAAATAGAAACACGTTCATTAAAATTATGATAAAAAAGTATAAAATTAAATGACCACATGTGAGAGGACATAGCGTTTCTCTTCAGGCAAATGGTTTTTTTTAAAAATAATCCTGGATTAACATACAAACTGTTAATTTTGTATGTTAACTTTGGTGTCTTGTGCTGTGATTAAATGTGAAGTCACAACAGATAATAATTCGAATAAGTACACATTTCACGGGTAAATTATGATAATTTTTACTGCATTGTTGTCATATGCATATTTTATCAGTTTTAGTTGAGAATTTAAGGAAATAAAAAACAATTTAAATCATAGCTTGCATTATTTTTGTCTAGATTTACTGAGTACCATTATTTCGTTGTTATATGAGGATTTGGAGAGTATTTTGCGTAAAATATGGAGACATTAAGGTACTATAGAGCTTGACAAGATGGCGACCGACGGCATCAGTATCGATATATGTAATTATACATGTATAGAATATTAAAAAGAAAATTATTCATAGCCATCCAAAGGTGATCGTACATTTGTCCGCAACGTACGCGCCGTTCGAGCCACATTTATGGAATTAGTGTTAAATGCAATATGTATTACGCGCACGGTGAATTGTAAGAGGTTGCATGATAAAAAATAATATAAAATACTTGTATTTTATGGCGGTGTTTTGTTCACTAGAAGTCTACTTACAAATAGTTTCTATATTTAATGTTCTTATAGTTTGAGTATTATTACTAAATAATGTTAAATTTACATACTTTCAATAAAAAAAATTAGACGTATCAATTAAATTTGGTTTTTATTCTTTACAATTACTTAAACAAAATTCTCTCAACTGGTACTTTCTCCAACGAGCATACCTGATATAGAGGCTAGGAGTGCTAACTACACGTCCGAACTAATATTCCGTCTCAGTGGGTGCGCCGCTTGGCTCCTTTGACCACTATATCGCCCGGAATCAAGTGTCATGCACACTAAACGTTTCCTCTGCGCCAATAAATTGGCATTGTGTGTGGCATTATAAGTCAGCAGATTGTGATGGATTGCGGGATTTTTATGCATCGTACCCGTGGAGGCAGCTCTGCTTCAGCTCAGAAGATCCTGAAATCTGCGCAGCTGCAGTCACTGAGACAATCTTCGCTGGCATGGAATGTTACATTTCTAACCATCGAGTAGCTGCCGATGTCAGAAAAAGACCGTGGTTTAATAGGTCTTGTAAAGAAGCCAAATTTCTCAAGCAAACTGCATATGAGGCTTGGACCACGGTTCGATCAATAAGGATCTGAATACGTCTGAGATAAAACGCAAATTAAATGCTGCCTCGAGGTTCAGTAAGAAAGTAACCACCTGAGCTAAGTTCCAATTCATCGGCAAAATAGGTGGGCGACTTGCAAGCTATCCCTCTGGGAGTCGTGCTTTCTGGTCACTTGTTAAGCTGCCAAGGGAAACTTTTGTCAGTGGTCGTTACCAACACAGCAAAAAACCGATTCTACCATAGTGCTAGAGAGAAAGCCGATTTACTGGGCAGTCTCATTGCCTCAAACTCGAATATCAATAACGAAGGAGCTGTACCAGCTTCTTTACCGTGATGCGGTAAGACTATGCCAGAAATCCCCATTACACAGTGGGAGTTCCGGCGAACGTTAAGCGTTTCAGGATGCAACCCAATAAAGTCTGCGCGTTCACCGCTTAGAAAATCCCATTTACTGTGGTCCTACAATTCCAGAACACAGCACTTACCATCTCCAAGTGTATTGGGATCTTTGGTGTTGACATGTCCAGCTATATCCATTTTCGCGACCATTTGGAAAGTAAGGTGAAGCTGACGTTCAAGAAACCAGGAGTACTCAACTTAAGAGAGGTAGGGCACGGCAAGTACTCGTTCGAATAAGCCACCCGAACAACTAAAGTAGGGCATAGCGAGTACTTGCTCGAATGAGCGGCCCGAACTGGGGAAGTACAGAAAGCCGCGGCCATAATAACACTAACATTGAGTAGTGTTGTGTTCCTGGCGGTGAGTAAGGTTGCCAGAGATCTTTGAGGATTCGCTGCGCGGACAGTGGAGGACCGGCGGTGCTTGTTGCTGTCATGCTCGGCGTAGACGCGGCGTGCTGGTTCAGCGGTCAGGGAAACCTGATGAAACAGTTGATCGCTGGCCGCCCGCAGGTTGAACGGGATCCCGAACCCAGGGATCACTTAATCTCCGCCCTGGGAGGCTGATCCGACAGCCTGTGTAAAGTATCTGAAGTGGTAGTCGTACCGGAGAAGGAGACCGGAGTGGACCCGGCTACTACAACAGAGGGGGATCAGGGGCCCTTCCGCCCGCCGTGCCAGCAACCGTATCATCTGTGGCGAGCTTCGGCAGTCTTAGACCCGCACCTTTTGTCCTCTAAGCTGTCCGTGCAGTGAATCCTCATCCTTAGTATTAGTAACTTTTTTTATATATTATGGCCATGAGTACGAAAAAGAAAAGAGTTTGTACAGCGGCTACGCCATCCACATATAATGTGGATTTCTGCAACATCAGGGGTATTCATGCAAATCTTAACGCATAACCATCTCGAGACTGCGCAGCCGACCATTCTTTTTCTAACGGAGACGCAGATATCCTCCCCGGCCGACACATCATACCTTCACTATCCCGGCTACAAACTCGAACACAATTTTATGAGTCGTGCCGGTGTATGTATGTTCGTCCGGGAGGATATCTGCTGTCGCCGCCTTCATAGCCTTATGAAGACAGGGACCTGTCGATATTGTGGGTGCGCGTAGATTACGGCGGCCACACTCGTATCTATGCGTGCCTATACAGGTCTCATAGCGGTGACACGGATGTAACTCGACTCTTCACGTACCTGAGTTTGACGACTGACAAATTTCTAGAGCAATATCCCACAGCAGAACTAGTTATTTTGGGAGACTTTAACGCCCACCATCGCGAGTGGCTTAGTTCTTGAACCAATAACTATGCTGGGATATCTGCTCATGAATTTGCTCTGACCTATGGATTCTCTCAGCTGGTACATTCTCCAACGAGAATACCAGATATAGAAGAACATACGAGCTCCTTACTGGACCTTCTGCTGACTACTCGTCCGGACGGATACTCCGTCTGAGTGGATGCGCCTCTTGGCTCTTCGGACCACTGTCTCGTTCGGACTCAAGTATCATGCACACAACCCGATCCTTCTGTGCCAACTAATTGGCGTCGTGTGTGGCACTATAAGTCGGCAGACTGGGATGGATTGCGAGAATTTTATGCGTAGTACCCGTGGAGGCACATCTGCTTTAACTCAGAAGATCCTGACGTCTGCGCAGCCACAGTCACTGAGACAATCCTTGCTAGTATGGAATGCTATATTCCTAACCCGCGAGTAGCTTCCGGCATCAAAAAAGGAACCGTGGTTTAATAGGTCTTGCAGAAAAGCTAAAATTCTTAAGCAAAATGCATATGAGGCTTGGACCACGGCTCGTTATAATAAGGATCCGAATATTTCTGAGTTAAAACGCAAATTAAATGCTGCCTCGAGGTTCAGTAAGAAAGCAACTGCCAGAGCAAAATTCCAATTCATCAGCAAAATAGGTGGGCGACTTGCGAGCTATCCTTCTGGGAGTTGTGCTTTCTGGTCGCTTGCCAAAGCTATCGAAGGGAACTTTTGCCAGTCGTCGTTACCACCACTGCGAAAGACCGATGGTGACTTGGCCCACGGTGCTAAAAAGAAAGCCGATCTACTAGGCAGTCTCTTTGCCTCGAACTCGAATATGAACGATGAAGGCGCTGTGCCACCTACTATATCGTGGTGCGGTAAGACCATTCCGGAAATCTCCATAACGCAGCGGGAGGTCAGGCGGGCGTTGCTTTCTCTAGACGTTCATAATTCGAGTGGGCCAGACGGTATACCAGCAGTTGGGCTTAAGCAGTGTGCTCCTGAGTTATGTCCTGGGCAATCACACTAGGCAATTTCCGTCTTCATGGAAGACTGCGAATGTGCACCCGGTGCCCAAAAAGGGCGATAGATCAGATCCATCGAATTACAGGCCTATCGCTATTACCTCTCTCCTCTCTAAGGTGATGGAGCATGTGATCAACACACAGCTTCTAAGATACCTAGAAGTACACGATCTGGTCAGTGACCGTCAATATGGCTTTCGCCACGGTCGCTCGAATGGTGACCTTCTAGTGTATCTCACACACCGATGGGCACTAGCCATTGAGAGTCAGGGGGAGGCATTAGCATGTAGCCTGGACATAGCGAAGGCGTTCGATCGGTCTGGCACCGGGGTCTTCTATCGAAGTTGCCATCTTACGGAGTGCCCGAGGGTTTATGCAAATGGGTGGCTAGCTTTTTGTCCGGCAGACGCATACGAACCGTAGTTGACGGTAGTTGCTCTGATAACATTGACATTAATGCTGGTGTCCCGCAAGGCTCTGTGCTGTCTCCTACGCTGTTTCTACTGCATATCAATGACATGTTGGACATCAACAACATACATTGCTATGCAGATGACAGTACTGGAGACGCTTTTTACACGAGTCGTGCAGACATCCCTCGTTCCGTTGTGGAGGAAAACCGCGGAGAACTTGTGTCTCAAATCGAGACCACACTGTCGCAGGTCTCTGACTGAGGACGGGTAAACTTGGTCCGATTCAACTCTAAAAACACACAAGTTTGCGCCTTCACCGCTAAGAAAACTCCATTCACTGTAGTCCCACAATTCCAGAACACTCCCCTCTCCATCTCCAAGAGCATTGGGATCCTAGGTGTCGACATCTCCAGCGATGTTCAGTTCCGAGATCATTTACAAGATAAGGTGGAGCTGGCGTCCAAAAAACTTGGTGTACTCAACAGAGCGAAGCAGTACTTGACGTCGGGGCAAAGGTTTTTACTTTACAAGTCGCAAGTTCGGGCCCATATCGAGTACTGCTGCCATCTCTGGGCAGGTGCACCCGGATACCAGCTTGGCCCTTTTGACTCGGTTCAACGACGGGCTGTGAGAATTGCCGACGATTCCAAACTCACTTGCGATATCGAGACCTTAAGTCTGAGGAGAGACTTTGCCTCACTGTGTGTGTTCTACCGCTTGTGCAATGGGTTGTGTTCTGAGGAATTGTTCGTAATGATGCCCACGGCTACTTTCTACCATCGCACTGCTCGCCATCGGCAGGGAATTCATTCTTACACTTTAGAACCTAAATGGTCGCGAAAAGTGCGGTTTTAGAGAAATTTCCTCCCGCGAACGCTTAAGTTGTGGAATGAGCTCCCTGATAAGGTTTTCTGCAAGTTATTAGATTTCTGAAGGGTCGGCTATAACAGGACAGGTTAAAGCAGTAGTGCCCTGTTACCGAATGCACCGGCTAGGTGCTCAGAAGGAGGAGAAAAGATAGAGGGAGTTCAAAGGCGAGTAAAGAAACACTTTTTAAGCGTAAGGCAGGTTATATTAGTATACTCTTTCATTATATAGTAACAGCTTTTAATGCATAATATCCTAATCCCATAGGGTGATTCTTAACACTTAAATATCTAGATCACGGCTACCTAATTTACAATCATATAGGACTACCTAAATAAATAGAAAGATTGCCAAATGCAAGCCTGCCTACACAGATTTTAAGTGTGGTTTTTAAAGCTTTTATTAGGGAACTAGTACACTCAGGTCTCTTCAGCCTAGAGCCCGATTCGATGTCTTGCTCGCTGTAGGCACCCCTCAGGTCAGCTCCGCCGTAGAAAGAAGACGCGGATAGGACTGATTTTACGTGGCCTAACAGCGTATGGTGAGTAGTGAATATGCCGCCCGTGGCAGGCACAAGGTAAGGCCGCACGTGGCTAGCACAGTGCAAGACCGCACGTGAACGTAGCTCGCCAGTAGCTTCGGCGTAGAGCAGGTCGCCCCGTAACCTTTGTGTGTAGCGGTGTTCAAGATAGGACCCCTACTGCACAGGCCGAAGGTTTGGAGTCAAGGAGACTCCGGGCAGGCCGAGGATTTGGAGTTTAGTAGACTACGGCCTTCCCCAGTAAAAGAACAGCAAAGCAGCTGCCGTGCGCCGTCGTTAGACAACAAACGTGCACCCGCATACAAAGACGTCTTCTCACGGACCTCAGTTTAGGCGTAGAGCCGTAGTAAAGCAATATATATACGTAGTATATATATACTAAGAACCGTACGAGGACGGTTTTCTTTTATAGCATAGAAGTAGATATGCAGCAATTTGTAATTTAATAATATACACACCGGCACAATTAGCGGAACAGAAAAAAAAGTGAGACTATGAGATATTAACGCATATATTTGACGAAATCATTCAGATTGTTGGGGGGTGGCATTCTGGATTTAACCCTTCTTTTTAGCAAGTCCCAGACATGCTCAATCGGATTCATATCGGAGGAATTTGCTGGCCACTGCATCACCGGTATACCTACGTGGCTCAGATATGCCTGTACCGATTGTGCACTATGAGCACGAGCATTATCTTGCATTAGAATAAAGTCGTCACCAATAAATGGGGCAAATGGTACAACATGTTCTTCTAAAATGTCTCTGATGTATCGATCTGCTGTCATGGTCCCTCCTGTGACTATCACTAACTCCGTGCAAGCTCCCAAACATATCCCTCCCCAAACCATAATCGAGCCGCCACCATAAGCCACTGTGTGTTCAAAATTAGACTGTATGTTGCGTTCTCCTTTGCGTCTCCATATTCGCTGTCTCCCATCGATCTGTTTTAAAAGAACTCTGCACTCATCAGTAAAGAGAACCTGCTGCCATTTGTTCAAATCCTTTTTTTATGTTCCGCTAATTGTTCCGGTGTGTATAGAATCCGTGAAAATAATTATCAACAGAATTTTTTCACGACTATGTCAAATATCTACGTAAAGTCAACTGTTTTGACTTAGCGATGTCAAACATCTAGAGATTCTTTGATCTCTAAATTTAAATTACCACAGGGGTAATGGACCTAAGAGCGAATGCCCAGAAACTTCTATCGTTTCCTACATCATCCGGTCCTTTACCGGAGACGGACCACCGGAAAGGGTCGTTCCGTTATACGGCAACACGCAAGTGATACCCCTGGTGTTACAAGCGTCCATAGGCTACGGTGACCGCTTACCATCAGGCGGACCGTAAGCTTGTTTGCCACCTTAGTGGTATGTAAAAAAAAAAAAGAAAACAGACCGAATCGGTGCTTCACCTCAGGGCAAAGGTTGTTGCTTTACAAATCACAAGTCCGACCTGCTGCCATCTCTAGGCGGGTGCACCTGGATACCAGCTTAGCCCTTTTAATTCGGTTCAACGACGAGCAGTAAGAATCGTCGACGATCCCAAACTCACAAGTCGTATCGAACCTTTAAGTCTGAGGAGAGATTTTGCCTCCCTGTGTGTGTTCTATCGCTTGTATAATATGTTCTGTGTTTTGAGGAATTGTTTGAAATAATTTCCACAACTACTTTCTACCACCGCTCCGCTCCCCATCGACAGTGAATTAATTCTCACTCTTCGTAACCTAAATGGTCACAAACAGTGCGGTTTGAGAGGAACTTACTCCCGCGAACGCTTAAGTTGTGGAATAAGCTTCCTGCTGAGGTTTTCTCGAGAGACTACGATATGGGGTTCTTTAAAAAGAAAGTGATTACATTTTTAAATTTCCTATAAGACGTGATTATAGTCCTAATAGTTTAGGTTTTAACGCTATGTTATTGGGCACATGTACGAGCGCTAGCGTGTAAACAGTTTGATTTGTCCGACAACGCGTTCCGAGGCTGCGTGGCGCGAGTGTAAACGCGACATAGGTAATATTTATTTCACCAGCGCGCTAGTTTGCAATAATTTTGTGCAGGTAAAATTATCGATAGTGTTGTTTGACAACACTATTCCACTCACACATTTGCAATTTTTTTTCTGTTTCGTTTTTCATTTGGCATGGTTGATCTTGTACATTCTATATCTATGCTTTAAATAGAACTTCTTGCCAGCTCCTTTTGGTAGAAATTAACATTGTTTACATTGTATTGACGTTTCAAAAGTGTTCTTAGAAACCTATTTGAATAAATATTTTTTGATTTGAATTGATTTGTCAGGTATTTTTTATATGTCTATGGATAATATGTGTTCGGCGAACGTGACTTTCTAAGGCAACAAAATTAGGATAGTTAAGGGAACGAAGTTAAAGGCTGTACATCTAAAATTATGATTCCGAAAGAATTCATGTTAGTATTTGCAAGTTTAGCTTATAAATTATAACTTATTTTTGTCAATAAATAAAAACTTTATACAATGGCAAAAGTTAATCAAATCCTTAAATTATCAGCCTTAACAGCAGTTCTATTATTGATTTCAGAAATATATAAAATAAAAATCGTTTTTACACTCATTATTCCATAAAACTCCAAGTATTACCTATTATTAATCAAATAATAACTTTCTTTACACAATTAATAGTTATAAAAAACATTTCACAACTACCTACTTATAGCTACTACGGATAAAAGTAATATAACAGAATAACTTAAGACCGTTTAATAAGTATGAACTTTGCCACAGCAGTAATAATTTGTTTCTACTAAATTATGTAACTTCTTATTTTAGCAATGAATATCTAGTTAAGTGGGCGATGCTGATTTCTGTATTAACAATTTACATGTAAATGTACTCAAAAGCATTACACAGTGACATATATCTTACAATGAGATGTTTTTGTACTGTGCTTCTTAAGTAATTTACCATACCATAATTTACCATACCATACCATAATGACGCCCTGAAACTATTCGTTTTTTTTTAATGTAAATTAACGTTATTACCATTTTGCGTCGTCACGTTTTTGAACTTTTTTTGGTTATAACGTATAACTAACTACTAACGATAAATTCTAGTGATCGATGATTGATGAAAAATGATGAATGAATGAAGTTTGTATCAAATAAATGCATTTATATCCTTTAAAAACTTGCACAAGTGTTAGAACATTAGTTACTTTCAGATATTTTAGCATTTATTAGAGTAAATGAAAATCACTCACTAAGGTATACACTAGATAAAACCCAAGTTCTATACCTAACCCAATTCCGACCTAGAGTCGGTTTAACAATGGACTGTGAGAATCGTCGACTATCCCGAACTCACAAGCTGTATCGAACCCTTAAGTCTGAGGAGAGACTTTGCCTCACTGTTTGTGTTCTACCGCTTATATACTGGGATGTGTTCAAAAAAAATGTTCGAAATGATTGATACTCACGGCTACTTTCTACCATCGCATCGCTCGCCATCGGGAAAGAATACATCCTCATACCTTAAAACCTAAATGGTCCCGTACAGTGCGGTTTCAGAAAAACTTACTTCCACGAACGCTTAAGTTTTGGAATTAGTTGTCTCTAAGGACTACAGTATGAGGTTCTTCAAAAAAGAAGTTATTAGATTTTTGTACGGTCGGGTAATGTCCTAGGTGTTGCAAGCGTCTATAAGCGGCGGTGATCTAACCATCAGGCGGACCCCAAGGTTGTTTTCACCTTCGTGGTATAAAAAATATAACTGTTCCTGATTTATTGGTTCTCGGAAATATCATACAAATTTTCATCATCTATTTTGGCCTTTCAAGGATAAACTTCCAAAAACGGTAAAACAGGTCAATTCAAAGTCAAAGTCAAAGTAAGTGCTAAGACCTTAATTACTCCCATGGGCTTTTTCTTTCTAAATTTTTCTTTTCTTAAAGCAAAGCGTGCGTTGGGATTTACGGGCGGCAATGACGTGCCTAATCTATCGAAGCTGTCTGTTCAAAATATGAACTACGCGCACACTCCAAGCGAGTAAGCACAAGTTTTAACTTCAATGAAAACCTTACATTTTACCCCTTTAGAGAATGATTTTGTAAAATCCTTTCTTATACTAACTTTAGTGTAAATTTTAAGTGCAAAAATATCTAGACTAAGTAGTTTGATATTGCGCGTGCGTTAATATCTCAGTCAGTCAGTTTACTACTTTACACACATATACACCTGTATCGATATTTTTCCTTTCTTCAGATGCTATAGTTTTGCCATAAAATTTTCACAAAAACGGCATAATTATGCGATCTAGCCTTAACATAACAGTTTAAAAAATACATATTACAATTTTTTCTAGACTAAGAAGTTTAGGCCGTACATTGATAGCCGTGAATCATTTAGTTAGTTTAGTCGTTGGGTAAACAATAAACAGAGCGCTCGGCCGAAAACAAGATAAAAATACATTTTATGTTTGTCGTTACATTGAGCATATTGTATTATTTTCTTATAAAGAGCTTTACACTTATTTTGTGGATCACTCTTTTTTTGACAATCAAAGAAACAAAATCTAATGTAACGGAATGGAAATTGCGAAAGAAAAAATAACTGCCACTTTATTACCTGCTATTGTCATGTCACGTTCCTTTTGAAAAGACCTTTTCATCACTTTTCACTTGACCTTTTCCATTCAGGTTCATGAATTATTTTGGCATATTTTCTTTGTTCTTTTTTTTTTAGGAATTCTCAATATGGACATAATTTTAAGGTATGGCTCCGCCTGCGCTATATTCGGTTATTGGCGTGGGATACCTACGGCAATTCTTAGATTATTAAAGCAAGGAAATTTTCTAGTAATTTGGTTTTAGTTATTCCTACGGGACTTTTTTAATTTTCCGGATTGGAAAGCCTATGTTGTTTGTTGTCTCTTCTACTGTTCCTTTGTCCAATGTCTGCATAATTGAATGCATCATTGCGATGCGAAGACAGGGCAAACCAACAAACATACTTTCGCATTTATTATTACATAAGAGGGCTTTGCCCCGCAGTTATACCGGTATGCGTTATGCGGTGAGTGCTACAAATATTGATACTTACCTACTTCTTTTTAAAATAATCCTACTAATATTATACATGTGAAAAGTGGCGTTTTGTTGACAAACATAATGTACATAATGCGGTAATCCTACCAAAGCAAAATAACCAAGATTTGTACTGTGTTATACAGAATTTAGGACTTTTTAACATGGCAGGATTATGACATTGAACGCATTGAAGCAGTCAACAAAACGCACCTAAAGTATGGATAAATGGATGTTTGTTAATCAAAATCTTTTTATTCAAATGGGTTACTAAGAACACTTTCGAATCGTCAAGTAAATTAACTACAACTAGCTTTACAAACTAATTATAATACTGTTTTATTGCGTGCGTCCACTCTACTACACTCTGTTACTCTATAACAAGCCAACGACTAAACGGATCGTTATGCAATTCAAAAGTTCCCGCGGGAATAACTATAACCGAGCTTTAACGAACTATAGCTATAGCTTGCTATTGCAAATTTCATTAGTATAATAAAGTAGTTCATTAAGGAGCTCCACACCGATAACCGAAATTAGGGCAGACGGAGCCGCTGGCAAAATCTAGTAATTTTATAAAGCAAAATAAAATAATATCAATCACTATCAATAAAATTATAGATGGCTTTGAAAAGTGCTGCATTTATTTGATATTCGACTACAAATAGAAAATTCAATTTAGTATTCTGCTATCTCCCCATCACTGGTAAGCTGGTAGGAGCATATCACACCTATATAATTAAGAAACCCGGCCAAGTGCGAGTTGGATCCGCGTACATTGGGTTCCGTATCTACTACCATTTACGCAATTTACAAACACAAACAAAAAAGTGTGCGGCTAAGCGGTCACCCATCCAAGTACTATCCGAGCCCGACGTTGCTAAACTTAATTATAGTAAAAATGATCCACACAAACCGCATTCCAAGATAATTGACTGTTAATGTTTTGTAATTCAAAATGTTGTGTTTTTAAAATAATTTAATTCTATGTCTACTAAACTAATTTACATTCATGAATGTAGTGAATAAATTGTAATAGTTTAGTAGATATAGGAAAAGTTACGCCTGGATTATTCTAACAAAATAAATTTTGTTTGAAATGAGCTGTGTTGTCTGTGTAAAGAAATATGTAAAAATGTTCCAAAGTATAAAAATAAAAAAATGGTAACTCCAAATTGTTTATTATGTTTGTTTTAATTGCACCAAAACACAAGGCAACCTTATTCCTCATCAAAATCCAAATCAGGTTCATGAAAATAACCTTCTACATTGTCTATTATGACATTGTGTCGCTTCAGTTTTTTATCACTCACACTTGGCCAATTTTCATTATTTGTTGTTATACTTTAGAGTTCACACTTTTTTTCACCGCAAGTTTGAAGTTTGTATGTATCATTTACCGTTTTTACAATAGAGCAAACACAACGAAAATGTGTTTCTTGTATGGGTGTACCCTTAAATTTTGACTTTTTATAATATATTAAATAATCCCCCATTATAACACATATTCTGTGAAAAATTCAGGCTTCTACCTATTTCGATCTAAAGGATAGAGCGTTTTAATGTTCGACCAGACAGACAGATAGATGGACAAGCAGACAGCGTAGGCTTAGTAATAGGGCTCCGTTGGCACCCCCCTAAAAGTTCATATGAAGATAAACATAGTATTGACGAAAAGAATTAAATATTAATAACACAAATAGAAAATCAAACGAACGTACCTGTAAGTGACATTCAATGATTATTAAACGATGTGATTAGTTCGAGAGATTTTACTAGTAGGATGTTTTGAGTATCACGAAATAGCATAGACAAAAGGTGGATAAACGAACAACAACAATATACAAAGTAATGGACACAATGTTTTATGAGCTTTTAACATATTAAAGTAAGTAATGATTGTATTGTTAAATATTAATCTGGGGTACCCTTTACAAAAAGAGCGGACAAATGCCTCATTAGAGTCCACAGCCACATCTCGATTATAAAGTCTGATGTTTTTAATTGTGAGTTTCCTGACCAACCAGCGGTTATTTTAATGATATCTACACTAATACCCTGCTGTCTGAAGAATTCGATGCATGTCTTGTTCTGTGCGTATTAAAGATTGACGTGTTAATCCCACTTTCTGGCAGGGTGGTCTTGATCCATCGACTTACAGGTTGTGAACACACGTTCTTAAAAGGTTTCTTAAAATGAATAAACAAAAAATAACAATTACTTAAGCGTTTCGTTACCGATAACATTAAATAACTTTTTAGGGAACTTGCTGGGCAAAAGGCAGGACGTTCAATGAAATAAGGTTAATACAATGTAGGCCGCAAACGATTTACAGCGGATTTTTATATTAATAGTAAACCTTTGATCAGATTTCCGGATATAACCTAGTGTAATCAACGAAAGAGTTTACAAATGATGGGCTGTGACTAGAACTAGAATCGTCATTTTTTTAGTCAATAATTCTAATGAAATATTTTCGTTGGGTACCAATTACTAATGAAAGAGTTTGCGAATAATGTGCTGTGACCAAAACTAGAATCGTCATTAAGCAAGAAAGCAAGCACGCGTAGAAAAAATATTTTGACCAAAATACTTAAACGCGTCGCGGTCACGATGGTAAGCAACAAATTTATGGCCTTTCTTGTTTATTCGGCTCGTAAATAAATCTATTTTTGGGTGCCCAAAAGAAGCGCAAATCCTACGACACGCGTTATCCACAAGTTCATGTGAGCATGTTCTGCGAGATTCTGATTCCGCCTTTTAATTATCGCTGAAATAATGTATGACGCGAAAATAAACAAACACCGTTCCTCGCACCTCTGTAGATTTCTCTGCTTAAGTTACTCAAATGTGGGAATTAATTGTCTCCTATTCTGTTAATATATAAAATTGTAGTGGAATTGTCGATCCTTAAAGGGATTTGACAATTTCTGTGTTGTTTTGTAAAATTTTCAAAACAAAGAAAGCGCCGATCAATTCGAAAAAATATATATATATTTATATTAGCTTCTGTCCATAAAATTATAAAAGTAACCAGAGAACAAAACTTCAAATCATAGAAAATCGTCCGAATAAATCACCGATTACAGGCCTGATACTGACTACGCGAGAAATGCATGAGAGGCCGCATCAACTTTCAACAGCGTCATAGCCGTTCTATAATCCTCAAGTTCAAAATGAGGAGTAGAAATACATTTATTTAAGTATTTTAAATTCAAAATGAACCTTTTCTGACATTGCTTTTCTTGATAAGGACAAAACAATTGATAAAAATTGTCAGTCGCGAGGTTCATATTCCCATATTGCACTGCTAATAATGAGTTCGTTAATCTCTTTATTTATATTTCCACGTGTTCCGCAGATTAAGCCTTATTCAGAATACTTAAATTGTGTAACATCGTTCGATACTGGAGTTCCTAAGCCAGAGACCCAGGATTGAATAATGGATCATTTGTTTATTTGTTATAGAAATGTTAATTATAGAATAAACTTTAATCTACTAGCATGTGGGTCGAAGTTGGCACTTGCCGCTTGCGACGTGAGGCCCGGATGTGTGCTGGCGGGGCTCGGTGGTCGCTCTACCGGCGCGGCGGCAGCAGTCTACTGTTCGCACCACGCGTCAAGCTCGTCTTCGCTGGCGCTTGGGGTGCCGGTGGCAGCGCCGCGTGGAAGGTTCTTCATATTTTCCTCTGGGTGGCAATTTCTACTTGGCCTCAAGGGGTCTTAACTCCGCCACTGTTTATAAATTACCTTCATAGACTTCACTTTCTTAATTAAGTTACTAAAAATTCTTTATTAAGACTAGCAACCAAAATAGTACGTCTAGTCTACGTTTCAGAAAAATGTAAGTGACATAAAATTCTGCCAGTATCACTAAGAGTCTTTAGGATCTGCGTTTTATAATAATAATAATGATTTATTTCAAATTAAATTTTAATAAATATTGTATTAATTAAATGTTTGACATCTGAGCTCAACGTGTTATGGCAGTGCCTAAATGTTTTTGTTTATTTATTAGGATGTTTTCTCTTTTTAAGACATTTTTATTGCAGGCCGCTGTAATGTTTGCATTAATTACTAGGCTCTGTATTAATTTCAGGTTATCTGGAATTTTGTAATGCTTAACAATATCTTTTTTAGCCTCGACTTTTAACCTATTAACTAAAAAATTGGATCATCCACAGGCAACATCCTTCTGAACGCAAGGGCTAAATTTCTCTTCCCTTTTAGGTAATTGCCTAGTAAACATAATATAGGTTCTAATTCAGTACTTAGCTCCATGTAGGTCGGCGGCACGTTAGAGAACTACCCGAAAGGAGCTGGGCGGCGCCGTGCATGCGGGCCGGACGACAACGTACTGTTCCTCGGTCCCGTTGGTAACGAACTGGACTGTCCTCGTCTGCATCGAACAAATCAATATCTTACGGACTGTACTCTACACTTAGCTGTCATTGTAATATTATTTGCGAAGAAGAATGCAAATCATGTATTCACGGCATAGTCTCCCGGACTATCCTCAAGAAAGATTTGTGTGTCCTATTTATACGACGGTCAACGTCACGGATTGAACAACAGTGAAAATTGTAGGTCGGTATAGCTTTCCAGACTATACTCAATGCAAAAAGTATAGTAAGATACTTGCATTGACAACATTGTGATAGCTACTCGGTGAGGAGGTCAAGACCAGGCGTTACATACTCGTAGTGCCGTTGTAAGAAAAGTATAGAATTACTTAGATATGGATACTTTTATTTCGCGAACCCTGCAAATTATTTTCGTCCGTATACATCGTTGAATTCTACATATTCCTGATTACTAGATCTTAAAGACGTACACGAAACACAACTATAACTGCCGTCAACGAATTCTTGAATTTTCGCTTTTTTTGCTTTTTATTTTTCTTTCTATATATTCCTCCTCATCGGCTTCGTAATGTTTACGTTTGACCATATTGTTACAACACAAAAACACCAATATATCAACAATTAGTCTAATTATTTCACATACAAAATTAAAGTACTTGCACGATGGCCGCGACACAAAACGTGTATGAAATACCCCCCAAGTTAGATATAATTTTTTGTTCTTAAGTGTTGCTCTGAAATGGACATGCACGTGCTACTACAAGTAAATTAATGTGTAATCTCGAAGGGCTAATCACTGAAGTTTGATTCCTATTTGTAAAAAAATCGCTAATAACAGGCCTAGGTTTTGTATAAAGCAATATAATAATAAAATTTTGGCTTAATTAGATATACCGTTATAATAATCAATCCGAAATTAGCTAAAGGTAGGTCCGAAAACTAAAGAAAACTTTATGATTTTTTCTATACAGAAAGTTTTATTGCATTAAATTTTGCTAATATCAAACTTTGAAATTATAAAATAATATCTCTGTGTTTTTTTTATTGACTTAGACTTGACTATCTCAGTGAAATTTTAATTTTACTTAGGGCAGTTTACCTTTTTATCCCCCTTTTAAAATACCTAACTTACGTACCTTAAGTAGGTACCTACTCTAACTAGACATAAAACCGAATTGAGTCTCAATATATCGGGTCAGCTATCTCAAACAAGGAAATGAAGTCTTGATAAGCTTGCAGTCAATTGAGTAGTGTGCTATATCGAAGAATATTGCTTACCGAGGTTTTATGAGGGTACCCTCGTAAAAAATACTGATATTATTTACGGAGACTATTTTGGGAGAATTTTGTATCGAAACTTGAGAAAACAAAATCAGACGATAAAAAAAACAGTATGTTATATATAAAAATGAATCCTTGTTTCCCTTGGTCTCCCCGTTACTTTTTCTTAATTCTTTTTTTGTTGAATTCTTTACTGTCAGGGCGAGGTTTTGATGAAAGAAAAAGGGTCAAGTGCGAATCGGACTTCTACTACGTACGAACTAAAGGTAAACCGATTGTAATGAAATTTTGGTAAATTACTGTGCACACGCCGAGGAAGGTGTCTGAATTAATACAACCCTTTCACAATAGGTGGCGCGTCAGTTGTTTTAAACAATAATATCAACGTTCTTATATAAAAACAAACTGTTAATCTTAAGATAATGTTAAAGCGATGATCTAAAGTTAAATTTAAAATATGAAAACAAACTTGTCTTGAGTAGTTTTTTCAAGTTTTTACAAATACCTCGATCGAACGTTAAAATCGTCTAAATGGTTTTTGAACTTATATTTTAGAAATGTAATATTTTATTATTACGTAATTAAAAAAAATATTTTTTCATTTTTTATTTTTATTTTTTTATTTTAAATATTTTTTTTATCCGAACAAGGTCTTTGAATACGGTTTAATTAGATTAATACCATCGATTCTGTTGAAAATCTACCGAGAGGTGTTTTGTAATAACCACCATACAATTTTGTAATGAAAGCGAAATATTTTTTTTAGGATAAATAGCTCTCCATTCATTGAATAAGCGAATGAAACGCCATCGTGTCGAATTTACGTCTACTTGTACGTGTTCATAAAAAACCACATAAAATTGGAAAAAATTTTTTTTTTGTTTAACTTCATCAAGTGAATGAATAATACCTTCACAGGACACCTCACGACGTAGGATCGTAATGACGCATGGGCGTAGAAACCCAAGTAACACCGAACCGCTGTATATCAGCTGAATAACTGTCAAGAATTAAATCTTTAGCTGAACAAGCCTGCTGATTAAGAGCGTTAGCAGCGCTGATTCAGCTGATATAACTCTGATTTGGGCACAAATTAAACAGCTATTAGCTGAGTAACTGTATCTAATTGACTTAAATTAGTATTAGTTGAGCATTAATAAGGGTAACTGTTACTCCAAGAGCTGAACATTGATTGATTATTAGAGGCGGTGTTATGTAGCATAATGGCCGATTTCCGACTGGTTGTTACTTTTTTTGCAGCATAACCTACAAGATCGGGATCTAATTAACGCTTCTATGGTATTGAAAAATTGTGTGGCAAAATTGTAAATATTTTTTAGTTTTTCCTACAAAGCTGTTTATGTACTCGTAGAATTTTGGTATTTTTTGTACGCCATCCATTTTTCATTTAACAAATAATAATTTTCTGAAAAAAAGTTTATTGTCAAATACCATATGAAATGTGACTTTCAATTTCACGCGCTTTTAAAATATGACTGTTTACTTTAACCCTAGAAAGATAAAAGCGTAAAAGCTGTGCGTTCAGGACATCTCATTCGTCGCCGGGAGCTGTCGTGTGGTGTACGATTCGATGAGGTAAGTGTCACCGATTTTGTAATATGACGACTGCGTGCGTCAAAATTACGCATAATTATCTTTTTCGTGACTTTTATGATTTTGACTTTCGTGAGAGTTTTAATGTTTTATTCTATAAAATGTATTATATAAATGTATTATATAAATATATATATAAAGGAGAAAAGCCTCTTAATCGCAGAAAATTCATGAAAGATCTGAGCTTGGGTCTGTCTTCTGCGTTTATGCGTAGGCGTTTAGAAGCAACTACTTTGAAGAGATATCTGCGAGATAATATCTCTAACATGTTGCCAAATAAAGGACCTGGGACATCGGAAGACAATAGTGATGAGCCAGTAACAAAAAAACGTATTTATTGTACTTTTTGTCCTTCTAAAAAAAGGCGGAAGGCAAATGCGCCTTGCATAAAATGCAAAAAAATTATATGTCGTCAGCATAACGTTGATATGTGCCAAAGCTGTTTGTAAAGGTTTTGATATAATTTTATGTTCCTAATATATATATGATATGCTAATTTTTGATTCTGTCCTAGTAGTAAAAAAATACTTTTCATGTATAAGAGAAAATGTTAAAAAAATTCGTTTATTTTTAGCAGAAGTTAAATTTTTTTCGTTTTTTTAAAGAATAAATTATCTGCAGTATTAATTATTATAATATATGTGTAAATATATAATAACATATATTTTATTGAAAAAAATTAATGAACTTCGACCTACAACTATTTAAAATACATGCGTCAATTTTACGCATGAGTATCTTTACCGTACTACACAATATGATTATCTTTCTAGGGTTAAAAATATAGAATATATTCAGAAAAAGGTAGAAATCTCTTTATGTCAGATATGTAATTTTTCAACAATTTAAATTTAAAATAAAAAAATTAGGTGTCATATTGAAATCCTGTTTTTTATTTTAAAAATTATATTACATAGTGTTCGGTAAAGATAAGCGGTGACGTCATGTCCTTTCTCCTGGTTCGACATTGACTGCGCCGGCTTGCGCCCGGCATGCTATTAGTTCTGAAAACGTCGCAGACTATTACGGACGCACCCACGTACTGCGCCAATTGTGCAGTGGGCCTCGCTATACGGAAAATATCTAGTTACGGACGGATTGATTTGTGTTAGAAATTCGTGTTATGAGTGCTGCCGGTGAATTTGAGTGGACATTGCAGTGGTGCATACTGATATACACCTGCAACAAGGAGATTGGCTCCTAATTCACTGGTTTGAGCCGGATTTGCTATCACACTCTTCGGGCTTGGACTATCGCGCTGAAATGGACTTTTCTACACGCCTACCAGGAAAGTTGACGCGACAACACAATAACACTTGATTAACTATACCTATTCCCCTTTTGTATTTGCTGTACCCTTAGAAAGCAAATTCACTCTATACAAGCTAGGCCTGACGATAAGACTGACGGTTTGTCAACCCTGCGTCAAGATGGCCGACGGCCATAAGGTTAGTTACCAATCACGTAGGTTAGAACCTGAAAGATGGTGGACAATCAATATACACCGCATTAATCACTTGTTACAAAATATAACGTCCGAGTGTCTATCCATTTATGTTATTATAGCAATATACAAGGCGCTTAAACGTCTTTCAGGATCTAATGTGACTCAATAAGTAGAATAAGCCTACGTAAGGTACATGGGATCTAATTTATAGCAGTTTGCTGTATTTTAGCATCATATAAATTCACCTTATTAAGCTAAATTTTTATGTTTATTTTGTGTTCCTTATTATTAATTAAATACAATTATTGTATACATAAGAAATGTTTTAATAAAACACATATTTATTCAATGTACTCTCAGTACCAAGTTTTTCAAGCATAAAGTAAAGAAAACAGCTGTATTTACGTTTCTGTTTACGGAAACTGCTTGTCCAAATACTTGTTTACGAGGGTACAATAAAGCATAATTCATTGTATTTTTATTTGTGTTATCAACAATAAATTTAGATTTATTCAGACGTAAAATTATAACGAAAAGAAAACATATTTTTTAAAGGTTGAGCTAGGTGGAAACATAGGCATAGAGAACTAGACAGCGCATCTCCTAGCCTTTTCTGAAGTTAACATGGCTGACGTGAGTGAAAGAGACATTGCCACTGTTCAGTATGTTTGAACTTCTCGAAGTATCATATTGTCTGTTTCTAAACAATGGTCAATTTTCTGAGGCTATTACGCAGTACATATGATAGATTACAGAACTCGAATTAGAAACGCTGCTGTATGTACCTACCTATAATGGACTTTCCGCAAACTTTAAAAACACGAGAAGCTATTCTTTTTTAAAAGTATACATTGATAGAAGGGAAACAGAACTCAAAAATCGCCAAAATCGGCTCACTTTATATTAATGGACGCTTCTTACAAAACCAGTCTCGCACACTGCCGTCCCTTTCTAGAGTTTAATCACTTTCTTCTTGAAGAACCACAAGCTACCAGAAAACTTCGACATGGAGTTCATTACGCACCCTTTATAGTTACTCCCGCGGGAATTTTTGAATTCTCTGGGATGTAAATTATGTTCTTATCTGAGTCTTCAACTATCTCTGTGCAAAATTTCAGCTCAATTAGATGCTCCGGTGCAGCGGGATTATAACAAAATTTATAGTTATTCCCGCGGAACTTTAAAATTTTCCGGGATTACAATTAAAATTGCCTTTTTCTTATTCCAAGACCTAACCTATATGTGTGCCAAGCTTTATCCCAAGCCGTCTAGTGGTTGAAGCGTGATTTAGTAACACACATCCAAACATTCAACCTTTCACATTTATTATATTAGTGGGATATTTTTTAAAATCGAACCGTTTTAAAAAGAACCGTCATTTTTAATAGTCACGTCAAACTCTAAGCTTTAAAAAATATATAGTTTAAAAAATTGACTATTGATTGACGTCAAAAAAAGAGGAGGTTTTCGATTCGTCGGAATCTTATTTTTATGGATATTCCCCGATTATTCGAAGACGCCTGGACCGATTCAAGGAATCCTTTTTTTTAAGGGTATACTTCTCAGGGGAAAGGGGAAAGGGTCTCGTGGGACCATATTAATAAAGTGAATATAAAACTTAAACTTTTAAAGAAACAAATAATTGATGTTAATTTGAAACCGGTGAAATGCCTTTTATGTTGATGATTATACAATTTTTTTTTACGAGTATGAAGGTTTTCAATGTACGAGAAAAAAAGGCAATTTGTCACTCAAGAGTAAAAAAAAAAGTTTTCAACAAAAAACACAACCGCCTTCAAAAAGTTGTACTAAACAGTTTAAAATATTTACTTATTACCAAAAACCTGATCTAAATTGTAGTTTGAAGTTTGTGTATTTATCTAACAGTTTATAACACAATTCACTTGCATGACACCAACTTTAAACTGTAATTTAGATCAGATTTTTGGAAATCAGTTTTTTTTTTAATACAAACATTTAATACCTTTGGATGCGTGACTAAATTTTCCCCTTTACACATATATTACGAATATCTTAATAAGTTTTCTACATTTGCTGAAAACGACGTCGTTATTCACCAAAGGATCCTACCATGATAGAACGTTAATGGAACTTTTATTACATCGAGTACCCGATTGGGGACGCATTCTGAACCCAATTGTATGATCAAATAAATCCTATTCAAACAACTTAGTGCTAAAAGCGCTGCTTCATATCACACAATATTTTTGGTTCACTTCCAATTTATTCGTTTGAAGTAAATACAGATATCTGTATTTAGAATCCTTACATCTGTCGTGATTTAAAATGTCTGATTTTGAATAACGGTAGTTTGGTTTCTTTGTATTTTAATAGATTACTAAAACTGAAAAATGAAAATAGATAGCTATTTTAAGGGGCTAACAGTGGCTAACTGCTTTCATTTGATATTTTTTATAGAAGTAAGTTAACAATATCGTTTTTGCTATGAGCGTTCACTTTTAGACCTAAAGTAAACTTAAAGTGACCGCTTTTACTGACGTATTCTAAATATGGCTTATGATTTTATGAAGCCTATTTTTGAAATATGCCTTTTATGCAGAGTAAATAAAAAATATTAAGTGGCGGCGCTATTTAGCCGCTTAATAACAAATTCCTGCGGTACAGATGTCGACAAATTGTAACTATGCCTAGTGCAGTCTAACTTAGAGCTCTGCCTCACCGGGATGCTATGGCGACTTCGCCGGCGACGCAAGCATGGCTACCTCTGGCATCCAAAGGTCGCCAAACAGAGTAGCCATGGCTACTCTTCAGTCAGTTTAACGACGTCGTAGGAATGGACGTAGAGGAGATCGCACCTATTTATGTTCGTCAAAGAAAAAAAAGCAAACTACGGGTTCATCCTTTTATATCGGATCGCAGCCGAAATGGTGTTTTTTAAAACTATATAGAGATTTAAGAAAATATCCTGATAATGTCGAAATAATCATTCGATGCACTATTCCATGAGAACAATATATTCCATATGAACATTCAGTTGAAGCACGCACTGAACAAACTCACCAAAACATTTTCCACCCGTATTACCGACTGTGTTATTGTTATTTTAGTTGAGCCTTTTTATCTTTCAATTGCTTTTGGCACACAGTTTTTTTCATATAGTATTTATTTACATTTGTTAACCTCAATCCTTACATATAAAAAATTGTTAAAAAATTATACGCCACCTTTAAAATAATTTTCTCGTCTCTATGCTGCAAATGTTTGGTATTCGACTTTAAGTAGATGAAAATACAAGGTTTATTTTTTGGGATTCCGTACCTTAAAAGGAAGAAGGGAACCCTTATAGGATCACTTTATTGTCCATCTGTCTGTCTGTCAGGACTATTTTTCTCAGGAACGCGTAAAGTAATCAACATAAAATTAAAATTAAATACTAAGGTCTATGGTTTCTTTAAGCTGTCAAAAAATCAAGCTTATAAGTCAACGCAATAAAAAAATTTTGTCGCATATTTTGGCATTCACAAATAAATCAAAACCTATGCGGCACTTCCCGTTGTCCTAGAAGCATGAAATTTGACAAGAAGCAAGGTCTTAACAACACAAATATAGAAAATAATCCAAAATTTGTTAATTTGTAGTTACATTATTTGTAATTTGTAGTTTGTACACATTAAAAAGAGTTTTTCTCTCTGACTGACAAGACTCTTTTACTCAAGAACGCGTGGAGGTATCAAGTTGAAATAAATATCAAATACTAAAGTCTACGGTCAATAAAGTAAAAAAAAACAAAAAAATATGCCCAAAATACTTAATACTATGAATACTAGGACTACAGTATGGGGTTCTTCAAGAAAGAAGTTAATAATAATAATAATAATAAAAGAACTGGAAAAACCCTGGACCGTACGGATTACACAACTTCTGGATTAAGTGGATTCGATGTTCTTATCACCGCTTGGCGACACAATTCCAAGAAGCCCTTGAGCTCGGTTCCCTTCCTGCTTTTATTACCACCAGTATTACTTCTTTGCTCCACAAGTCTGGTAGTACCGCGGATCCAAAACATTACAGACCCATCACGTGCTAACCTACCATCTATAAGCTCCTTACATCCATTCTGACCACAAAAATTAATACACACATTGTTGCAAAAAATGTTTTGGCTCACGCTCAGAATGGATGTAGGGTTGGGTCCCGTGGTACTAAGGAGCTCCTCCTTATAGACATGACTATTAGCCAAAAGGTGCGACGTTGTAGGGGGGTTCTCTCTGTTGCTTGGATTGACTATAAAAAGGCCTATGATTCGGTGCCTCATTCATGGCTGGAGAGGATTTTAGAGTTGTATAAAATTGATGCAACTCTGAAATCTTTTTTAGGCTCTTGTATGAGGCAATGGACCACGGTCCTTCGTCAAAAGGGCAGCGGCGACAGTTCTCCTGATCCACTAGACTTTATAAGGATTGAGCGGGGTATTTTTCAGGGTGACAGTCTGAGTCCCTTGTGGTTCTGTTTAGCATTAAATCTTCTTAGCACTTTGCTGAAAGATTCAGGGCTAGAATGTCTACTTCGTAGAGGAGGTGAAGTCATTAATCATCTGCTTTACATGGAGGATCTCAAGCAGTTTGCACCAAAACACCAAGACTTGATGGAGCTACTCAATATTACCTTACCTTACTACTTATCAAGATGGAGTTCGGTGTAGATAAGTGTGCGATCTTGCATGTAGAGCAGGGGAAAGTTGTAAATTCTCCGGGTTTGCAGCTTTCTGAGACAGTGACAATTAAATCATTCTCTGAGATCGAAACCTATAAATACCTTGGTATGTCAGAGTTATTGGGTATTTTGGCAGAGGACATCAGGAAATCGGTGAAGGAGCACTTTTTTTGTCGACTGTCAAAAGTACTTAACAGTCTTTTGTCAGGCGGCAATAAGGTGCGTGCCTTCAACGTTTGGATAATGCCACTGCTGATATACTCCTTTGGCATACTGAGGTGGACTCAGACTGAGCTGGACGCCCTGGATAAGAGGGTCCGTCAACAGCTTAAATTGCATCGCATGCTACACCCGCACTCGTCAGTTATGAGCCTATACATTCCGCGGAAGTTGGGGGGACGAGGCTTTTTAAATGCCAGGAACCTCCTTAGCCGTGAGGTGTACAGTAATTGGGATTATTTCCTTAACAACGAGTGCGGGATACATTGCGATGTTGTGACAGTTGACAGGGGCCTGACACCGCTCTCCTTGGCGAATGAGAAATGGCACAAACCCGCGGTACTGAGCCACGAGGAACGCAGGGATGTATGGAAGAACAAGGAGCTGCACGGGAGGTTCTATCACGCCTTAACAAGGCCTGATGTAGACCTACTCGCTTCAGTGAACTAGCTACGTTTCGGAGACCTCTTTGGGGAAACTGAGGGTTTTGCCTGTGCAATTGCAGATGAGGTAATTATGACGAACAATTATCGGAAATATATCCTGAAGGACGGTACAGTTGACATTTGTCGAGCATGCCACCGTCCCGGAGAGTCACTCAGGCATATCATTTCTGGTTGTTCTCATCTTGCTAACGGCGAGTATTTGCATAGGCACAACCAAGTGGCCAGGATCATTCACCAGAAACTTGCGCTTCAGTATGGACTTGTCGAATCTGAGGTGCCGTACTATCAGTACACGCCAGTGCCAGTTCTCGAAAATGGTCGTGCATTGCTCTATTGGGATCGCTCTATCATCACGGACAGGAGTATTGTTTGCAATAAGCCTGATATCGTGTTGGTCGACCGATCCCAGCGCAAGGCGATGCTCGTCGATATCACAATACCACATGACGAGAACCTCGTGAAGGCGGAAAAGGGAAAAATCAGCAAGTACCTTGATCTGGCTCACGAGGTAACCGCCATGTGGGATGTTGATTCGACGATCATTGTCCCGATGGTCGTTTCGGCGAACGGCTTGATAGCGAAGAGCCTCGACCAACATCTCAAGAAGCTCTCGCTGGAAAGTTGGCTCAAGGGTAGGATGCAGAAGGCAGTGATCTTGGCCACGGCACGTATTGTCAGGAGGTTCCTTAGTCTGCAGCCCTGACCACCAGTAATTTGGGCCTTGGCCGCTGCCGGCGGCACTCTAGATTTGAAAAAAAAATTTTTACTTTTTAGTACAATTTCATGTGAGATTGAATTTTTATAAGATTCTAATGTTTTAAGAAAAGCAAGTTTGTAGAAAAGTTCTTTTTTTGATACTAAACTTATGGCATTGAAGACTGGAAACCAAATCGCACTTACTGCCAGAAAACAGCTTATGAATAAATAAAAAATACTTTAATATTCGATTTTAATGTAAAAATTAATGTATTTGTAGATTTAAAAATGAAAATTTAAAAATATAATAACGTATAACTTATAGTAATAATG
The DNA here is from genome assembly GCA_946406115.1 of Apoda limacodes. Taxonomy (NCBI): domain Eukaryota; kingdom Metazoa; phylum Arthropoda; class Insecta; order Lepidoptera; family Limacodidae; genus Apoda; species Apoda limacodes. The sequence goes on from OX291541.1 coordinate 6,036,814, forward strand.
TAGTTGTACTTTGAGTTGGTATGCTTACCTAGACTACAATATTTCCTATTAAACTCACAATAGCTCTATAATCAAAGGAACATTGAAGCGTATTTTATTTCTTATTTAATTATTTGTGTATAAAATAAAACTCTTTTTTTTGTTTTTCCTTAAAGCTATCTATATGTACTAGTTTATGAAATATCATCGTTTGTGTAAGTGACTTATGAAAGACTTATACTATGGGTACAAAATACACATACAAAATTAAATACACAGTATTTGTATTTATATTTTTCTTTTACAATAATATAACCAGGGAAAAGTATCTAGAGGTGTATAAAGTGGAATACTGCAATATGGGTAGGATTTACTATCCTCATTAGTTATCTGCCACTTGATTAAATCACTAAATGTTCTGCTTACAATTCCTCGGATCCATGCCAAGTTTATTCTTTCAAAAAAAAAAAAAACACTTCTTCTAACTTTTCTCTTATTCTCCAGAGAGGCTAGGTCTTTTGTCCGTTAAACGTTTAAGGCTAAGAATAACTGAGAATATTTTAACAAAGAAAGCAACCCGCACTTATCATTTTACCAACATTTGGTTTGGTTAATTCGACTTATGTCTGTCAATCTGGCACAGAATTATAATTAGTTTAAAGTTTTTAGTGGGTGGCTGAAATCACAAGCTTTTTATTATTTACGTTAAAAAATAACTAGTACATATATAGCCTTTATCAATGTTGCATTTTAATAAAAACAATTCTAATACAAGTGTAAAATACGGTTGATGAGACACGGTCAAACGTGGGAGTTGAATACATTGGTTTTTAACTGTCCCGAAAAGCATATTTATCCAAATTTCAAGAAAATGGGGGTTATAAATATTTTATCCGGCATTTCCGGGAATTTTAAAAAACAACAAAATACCTACGAAACTTACTTTTTGTGACGACGAGTATCAATATTGTGTTACAATTTAATTTAACCGTATTATATTATTTCCATTACTAACCCCTTGTCCCTTTCTCCTGTTGTGGGTTCAATTGTAAATACGTCACTGAAATACGTGTTTTATGAATTGGCAAGCATTTATAATAATAAATTTGGAGTATCGTTTCATTTTATATTGTAAGCATCGTTTCTAAGGAGGTGACAATAAGGGGTACACTTTACAGTTTGTTGATTAAAAAATCTGTAGAAACTTTAAGTATATGCAAGCAAAGCCGTGGGCGAAAGCTAGTATGAGATACATATTCAAATGCCCACTAACCATACGTTTACTTGATAAAAAAAAGATAAAAATCTTAGATTATGGACTAACATTGTACATACAAGAAACCTCTATGGATGACTTAACATGTCTATGGAGAGATGTTTCCGGCGAAGGCAGTAAAGCTGGACATTTTTAAACAAAATAGCTACTTTCTACGTTCACCAGAAACAAAATTTAAAACTTCATTACTTTAATTATGATTCCGGTTAGAACTTAATGTCAGTTTTTTGCAAGTTTAAGTAATAAATAATTACTTATTTTTGTAAAGAAATTAAATCCTCATACGATGGCAAAAGTGAGCCCAAAAAAACTGTCGCCTCTAAAAAAAAGTAAAAGTATGTCGACACAGTAAAAGAAGAAAAGGTAGAGAAACAATAGAAGAAAAAGGAAAAATTTGACTAAAAACTATGATGCACAAGACAAAAGCCAAAATCATCACAAAACTGTAAAATTAAATAATTAGTATCTATCTATATACTTGGAAAGAATAGAAAAGGGTTCAATACATGAACACGAAAAAAATAGACTATAGAAAACAATCCCAAACTCAATTACCCCTAAGTATCCCTTATTTATTTACACTCACAAAGGCATATTATAACACGACCCCTAAACCTTGAGTACAAACTCACATTAATGTTTTATGAGTTTATTCTTACTTTATTTCGGGTCTGATGGAAACGTCATAGTTATATTTATAAAGACGTTGCGTGAAGTCGTTAGGCAATTTGGTGAAATAAACTTTTGTTTTCAGTTATGAATTATTGAGGAGCTCGTGGTCCAGTCACAATTATCTATGGAAAAGTTGCGAAGTTAGTTACGTCGTCGGGTGTGGGTGGCCTAGTCGCACATTTTATTGAGCATCTCCACATTTCGTAGGGCGCGTTAAGCCGTCGGTTATGGCTGTTGTCATTAGTGGCCATTAACTGAAATCAGTAGACTTAAAGACTTGATAACTCTGTAACCTCTCTCTAACCCGCACTAGACCAGCATGATGGACTGTGACCTAAGCCTTCTTCTTCAATAGAGCGTATTACGGTTGAGGCATTGAAAACCACATGAGTAATTGAATCATATTTTTTTGCAATTTCCTAGAAGTACTCTTACTACGAAATAGACGTTATACAGAAATATGTCCTTAAATATTTCGTTGTCTCGTTTTTAGTGATTTATTGATAACCACTAAATAATTAATGAAGTAAGTTTACTCTGCTGTATAAATGAATTATGGATGAACTGAACTTCGTATTTTCACGGCTGACCGCGTTTGAATGATTAAACTGCGGTTGACCGTTCGTTCGTCAGTAGGTACCAACGTGGACAGTTCGTGACCTCGATCCATGCCTCGATGTTTCAGTCTTTATTTGAGGCTTCCATTCCGGGTCCACTAGCGCCGTTATAAGGGATGTCCATTCATTACGTGAGATAAAAATCTGCCAAGTGGGAGTCGGACTCGCGCACAAAGAATTTCGTACCATTATCTATAAAAACGGCAAAAAAAACACGTTTCTTGTATAGAGAATATTTGTTTTATTTTAATTTAATTATTTATTTTTAAAGTGAATATATATAATCTGTGGATATTTCAAGCGTCAACCTGTTGGCGCTATTAATATCGAGCAAAAAAATCACATTTGTTGTATGGGAACCCCTTTAAATATTTATTTTATTCTGTTTTTTAAGTATTTTGCCGCTATGGCATCAGAAATACATCTGCCGTGAAAATTTCAACTGTCTAACTATCACAGTTCATGACATACAGCCTGGTGACAGACGAAAGAACGGGCGGACGGACAGCAGAGCCTTAGTAATAGGGTCCCGTTTTTTATCTTTTGGGTACGGAACCCTAAAATGAGGTCAAGCAAAATTTTATCAAATCTCATCTTAGGGGCGTAGGGTCTACCACGACTCGCCAAATCTCACCAAGGTTTCCAAATAACCAAAAAAATACCTCAAGTAATAAATGGATGCCGCCTTAGATATTTAAATTTTCTTTTCGTATAAAGCGTATAACAAAAATATTTGAATATGAAAAATAACCTAGTCAAATACTATTTTTTAGTTTTTTTAGTTAGTTTTTAAATGCGCTTTTTACGAAAAGGAAATTAAAAATAAAAATTAAAAGCGCTAGCTGGCAGTAAGTAGTATGAGCTTTTACACAAATTTACCCCCACATAGTGCGGGGGCAGTTAAGGTCATACATAGTCAGTCCATCATGCGAAGCGAATTACGGATTGTGGACTATACATAGGTGCGTCTTTCTGATTTATGTAAGTTTCCTCTAGACATTTCCCTTTACTAAAGAGCCCGTGGTAAGAATAAACAATGTACTTGAGAAATAAAGAAAAAAAATTAATTGGTACATGCCGAGCTGGAACCTCCGTCCTTCAGTACGTGAGGCAAACACCGAAAGCACTAAGCCACCACCGATCTCAAAAACATTTTATAGTAACATTCAATTTAAAAATACTTTTTTTTTCTTTTTACTAGCAAAACAAATCAACTGTGCAAAGCTTTTCAAATTGAGCTGAAATTTGGCACAGGGATAGTTGAAGAGATAAAAAAACGCAGTCCTTTTTGTCCCAAAATGAAAAAGTTCCCACAGAAATAACTATAATCGAATTTCACGTGTAACCATAGCTACAACTTTGATAAAAATATAATATCCAGGTAAGAAGTTGCCATTCTGAATATTTGAATTGCAAATAACATTGCTATTTTACGTACGGAGTTCTGAGGAATTAACTTTAATTGTTAAATCTATTGTTCGTTTAGATACCTATTAATTTTGTTGTGTTGTTGTGAAGATTTACGCTTTAAATTTCTTTTTCAACTTATTGTTTCACAAATTCTAACTTCTGACTTCGGTTTTAAAATGGACGTGTTATTTTGATAGTTACTTTTTATTTGACACTACGTCTGGTATATTCTAAAAATGTATAAGAATACGTTTGTGACTCTTTGTCAGCTTTTAATTACTTTAAATTTTAGACCTCTGTGTTCTGTTCAGGTTTTTGTTTAACATAAAACACAGAGGATTCCTTAATCTAGTTTATTACACATAATGCATACTCTCAGTTTGACAAGAAAAACGAGAAGAAACCATAGAGCACCATCTATATAGTATCTACAGTTGACAGACATACAAGCATAGACAAAAAAAAACAAAACAATGATATTTATTTATACGGCCTAATCTAAAAATTAATTCTCAATACTCTACAAGGAAAGAACCTAATTGTATATATAATCAATTGAAACTATAATTGCTGTGATAGACTGTTGAACAGTATAAATAGTACTATCGACTTTCCTTGATTTACTATGGAACTCTAAAAGCAATCGGAAGAAAGCCATATTTTTACTTTAGCTTCAGTCAAACTTTTGTTTTACAATAAAGATAAAGGTTTACTTTGCACATGATATAACCTCGACCCGCTCGAGCTAACGATCAAGTTTTAACGTAATTCGTTTTTATGTTAAGACTTGTAACGATAACATAGATCAGAGAAAAATAATGCTTAAGAACGAAGAAGTTATAATGGTTTTTGTTAAGGTACTTTCTTAACAATTTATTGATTCTCAAATTCAAGATACCAAATTAAAGATAGGTAACTATTTTTTGATTTTTTTTTAAATAAGAATAGTAGATTATGAAAGGGAAAAAAAATAATTAAGAGAATACACTTCGCGGCGCCCGCGCGCGTTTGACATTTTCCCTAAAATGTTCTGTCCCTATCGAACACGATGCAGGCGCGAGGCCCCCTTTCCCCGCGCCGCGCGCCTTATTCTGGTATGATTTTATCGTATAGCTGGAACGTCAGTATTCTGATAAGCGATATGACTTTCACCCAAAAATACTATACTTTGAGCATTAACGAAGTATAAATGAATTATCATCATTAATTTTTCAATTTAATAAGTATTTAATGAGCTGCCATATTGTTTATTCGATTGCGATAAAACTATGTTAATTTATTGCAACCACTTGCGCAAAAGTTATAGGCATGAAAGAATGTCATTGGTTGTAATCGAAAAGGTATTAGCCGTTCTTTCGGCGCGCTCTCTGAGGAAATAGGAAGGTAGGTACCTACTTATACAAACTTATGAAGGTTATGCGAGTTTTGTTTTTTGAAAAAATATTTATAAGCAGGAATGAAAATAGGAGGAGGTTTCTGAGCTAACATTCATTTATCTTTTCACGGAGACCAGCAAGGACGATAATAAAATAGGTAGGTAACTCGGTACCTCGTAACATTTTGATCCACACATACGGTATCTACCCTTTTTAAAATTTACTTTAAAATCATAATTATGTTAATAATGGTAAAATGTAAGTACAAATATTTACTTACCTTTTACCATTTTTAAATTAATACTTATATATTATAGGTACTTATAGGCTACTTAATTAGTATTTTTCAAAATAATTGTACGTTACGAAATTGTTGGTGAAGTTAAGTAGAAAGTTGTAACTTTTAACCTAGCGTACTGATTGACTAAACTGAAATGAAAGGTAACATAAATGTAACATTGGCGGTCAATAGATAATTAATAATACCAAAATAATCTATAAAGGTTGTAATTCGCAAACAATATTCGTAGTTAGTATTTTTTGAAATGGAGTAGGGTAAAACACCCAAATGTGGGCCCCTTAACATGAAACGCACTGTGCTAGTGCAATTCTGTCACTAATTTGGCAAAAAACGTCAACGGATACCACTCTGGAAATATGTTTTTTTTTGTCCACCAATAGCTTAAAATAGTTTAATAGTAAAATAGTTAAATAGCAATGTTAAATTTTAATGGATTTATTAGTATCCTAAGTTAGGGCTTTTAAACCATTAATTGAATAACCAAAGTTTGGCCGCCTCAAAATGTAAGTTATACTTTTTTAATAGACCTACTTTCTACCATCGCACCGCTCGCCGTCGGCAGGGAATTCATTCTCACACTTAAGAACCGAAATGGTCGCGTACAGTGCTGTTTCAGAGAAACTTCCTCCCGCCAAAGCTTGAGTTGTGGAATGAGCCAAGCCTCTGCCTCTGCCAAGGTTTGCTCTAAGGACTACAGTATGGGGTTCTTCAAGAAAGAAGTTATTACATTGCTGGAGGGTCGGCAACGCGCGAGTGATACCCCTGGTGTTGCAAGCGTCCATAGGCTGCGGTGACCGCTTACCGTCAGGCGGACCGTAAGCTTGTTTGCCACGTTAGTGGAATAAATAAAAAAAGTACTAAGTTATAATTTTAAAAATCGTGTTCACTGCCTACTGATTAACTGAAGACATTAAAGGTTATGATAAAGATCATGTAACGCGTCATTGAATTATAATTTAAATGTAACATTGGCGGTATGTATGCAATATGGTTTCTTTATGTCGTACGCTCCAGTGGTATAGTAAATAGGAGCCGGCGGCAGCAGTGCAATTTTACCACTAATTTGGCGGAAAATTTCAACGGATACTACTCTGGAAAATTGTTTTTTTGCCCATACATAGCTTGCAATAGTTTTCTTACTGCTTCCGGACAGTAAAATAGCAATGTAAAAGAATTTTATTTTATTTTAGTTGTTTACTTTAATTTGTTACTTAAAATAACGGGGCCCATGATAGGATTCTTATTTTATTACAAAACCCGTATGTTGTCCTGCGGCCGAGACAAGGGGGATGACAGCAATTTTATAATTTATTAGTATCCTAAGTTAGGGCTCTTATAATTTATAAGGCGTTCCATACCCGTTAATTGAATGTCTAAAGTTCAGCCGCCTTTAAATGTGAGTTATACTATTTTATTAGATTATAAACACAGCCGACATTAGGTTACTCTTACAAACTAAGCTTATTTACCTGTTCTGATGAAATATAGGATGTTCAAAATACTAAATAAGTCTATTCATGTAACTGTGTTGAACAGTGTGTCCATAATTAAAAATTACCCGAATTGGTCCAGCCATCTTCGAGTTTTCCTTAGTGCGCGAGTCCGACTCGAACTTGACCCTGGCCGACACGCACTTGGCCCTTTTTTCTTTCTCAGAAACCTTCCCCGGCGTGTACAAAACAATTTACCAAAATTCCATTAAAACCGTTTTCTCCTTTTTGCGCGAGCCTGACTCGCACTTGACCCTGTCAGACTCGCACTTGCCCTTTTTTTCTTTCTCGGAAACCTTCCCCGGCGTGTGCATAACAACAAAAGCAAATTTCATTAAAATCGGTTTACTCTTAGTGCGTGAGTTCAACTCGCACTTGACCTTTTTTTCTTTCATAAAAACCTTGTCATAACACTATCAAACACAACAAAAAAAACTATCCGAATTGGTCCAGCCGTCTTCGAGTTTTCCTTAGTGCGCGAGTCCGTCTCGCACTTGACCGTTTTTTCTTTCATAAAAACCTTGCCCTAACACTATCAAACACAACACAAATAATTACCCAAATTGGTCCAGCCGTCTTCGAGTTTTCCTTAGTGCGCGAGTCCCACTCGCACTTGACCATTTTTTTTATAAAAGCCTTGCCCTAATAAAACTAATAAACACAACAAAAAAAATTACCCGAATTGGTCCAGCCGTCTTCGAGTTTCGCGCTTAGCAACAAATTTTGCGATTCATTTTTATTTATATAGATTACGCTAAATACCTACCTAGTTAAAGGTCAAAAAAATCTAATCAACTTGCTGCGCAACGAAACATGCAACAGTGACATTTTCGTAATTGTTTCCTTAGGTACCTACCTACTTACGTCAAACGCAATACAATTGAAGTTAAATTTGATTACGTATTCGAGGTTAGAATCCTGAGCGTAGCGAGGGATACAAGAATCGAGTTAATTTTTTTCCCCAGCATTGTGTACTCTACTTTTTACCACTGACTGCGAGAAAATAAATATTAGTATGGTATTTATATTCAGATAAGACACACAGACCCTAAGAAGGAATTAGCGCCATTCGTGGTTTTCCAGTCGGAGTACAAATTGTACGTTTTTAGGAAAACTTCCGAAATTTTGGAGGCAAAAAACTGGTTGCCTGTAAAGTCGGTATACGGGCGAAAGTTTTACGTGACAATGATTTTATGTCTGTCTCTCTCGCTCTTAGGCGGGCGCGTGCCTCTCACTCGCTCTCATTGTGAGCGCATAACGTGAGCGGAGCGTAACGCAGTTTCTTGAAGTGTCACCCGGCAAACCAATTTATAAGACGTTGTCACGTCAAAAAATATCTACTACAAATGCTGCTTTACTACGAAATGATTCTGGAGTTAGGGTCTCATTTCTAAAAGAACTTATTTTATTCAATGTCACAAAACAATACCAATAACAAATAGAAAATAACCCAATCAAAATTGACGGGATACTTTAGCCAGCCAGTAGGTTACTTTTAGAATGTTTTATTCATTTTTAGGGTTCCGTACACAAAGGGTCCCAACGGAACCCTATTACTAAGCCTACGCTATTTGTCTGTCAATCTGTCCTACCATTAAAATACTCTATCGTTTAGGCCGAAATAGGTAGAAGCCTGAATATTTCAAATAATATGTGATATAATGGAGGATTATCTAACAAACAATAAAAAGTTAAACAAGTTAAAATTTAATGGGTGTCCCTACACAAGAATCATATTTTCGTTGATTTTGCTCTATCCTTAAAACAATTATACATACAAACTCCAAACTTGCAGTGAAAAATAGTGTGAACTCTAAAGTATAACAACAAATAATAAAAACCGGCCAAGTGCGAGACGGGCCCAAGTCGTACTATTTTTAATTACGGGTACATATACATACAGCGCCATCTAGCTTATCATTATGAGAAACTGTTAACACATTTGTTTGTTGGAAACGACATTCAAATTTAAGCAACGTCGGGCTTGGTCAATACTTGAATGGGTGACCGCTTAAACGATCACTTTTTGCTTTTGTTTGAGTTCGTAAATTACGTAAATTTAGATGTGTATTATTAACATCGGTCAAGTGCAAGTCGGACTAGCGCACCGTGGGTTTCGTACCTCGGTTTTACGTTATTTACGAACACAAACAAAAACAAAAAGTGTGCCGCCTAGCGGTCACCCATCAAATGTGTCATCTACCGTCTTAAATTACCGTTACCGCGCTATCTAACTTATTTTTAAGAGAAAAAGTGACGTATTTGTTTGTTGGAAACTATATTCAAAGTTAAGCAACGTCGGACTTAGTCAGTACTTGGATGGGTGACCGCTTAGCTGCACACTTTTTTTGTTTGTGTGTGTAAATTACGTAAATGGTAATAGATAGAGGTACAGGTAGAGAGTAAAAGAGCGTTTTATTCACTGTTATTGATGAATTAAGAGAAAACGAATTCGTGGCGTCTCGCAGCGCGCTTCATACAAACGAATTTCCCATTAAGTATCTAGATCTGCAGTTTGCCAGTTTTCTTATAAATTCAAAAGTTTTACAGCTATGCAGGATTCTAGTTTTTTATACAAATGATCACGAATAAGAATAAATGTTAATAAAAACTTTTTCTGGGATTTTAGAAAACCACAGACAAAGATATTCGGCTTGAGATCATGTCTACAAAATTTCACAATATTTGATCAGTAAATGTCCAAAACAAGTAGGAAATTCGTTTGTATGAAACGCCACGAATCTTATCCTCTGAAATGCCTCTTTTTGAGTGACAATGGTATTAAGATATTTATTTCAGAATGTTTTGAAAGGGCATAAAGATAAGGCACAATACGCAGACCTTTCTCTGTCTTATGGCACCGAAATTAGGCCCTAACTAACGCTTATTAGCGCAACCATTAGATGTTTTTGATTTGTACTGACTACAAAACGTTGCAACATTTTTGAAATGTCTTTTGTACAAAGAGGGAATAAAAAATATCTTTAGGTGGCGCTAGTTAGGTAGTCACTGCGCCTTAAGTAAAGTAATGCCCTGAAGTTGCAAGCGGCCATAGGCTACGTTGACATTTATCGGACCGCAAGCTTGTTTGCCACCTTAGTGGTATAAAGATCTGTGGTGATGGTATGGTTTTATTTTTATGTCTTTTTAAAAGTGTATTCTTTTATGACGCCAGCATTATTATTTTAAAATACCACAATAACTACTTTATACTAAAAATTATAAGTCTGAATGCTTAAAAACAAATATTACACAAAAACCTACCTGTGATATAAAACGACATAAAATAATTAAGATTTAAGTCAAGCGATTTAAAGGCTTCACTTTTATATTTTAAAAAAGAAACGTATTAAAGAAAATCCTGTCTCAATTACTTACTCCGTTGACTGCACGTAATTGCTCTCTCTTCGCGGAGAGCTAGATAATGGCAGTGCTATTTGACACAGCTGTACGCTGCAGCTTGTATTGCAACTTTAAGCTTTAAGCTCTCTTAAAAAGATTATTTCAAACTACAAGCCCACAACGTATACAAGAACTTTGTCTTAATATTTTTGTTGCTGTCAAATACTGTTTTGTCCGGCCTTAGCTATTACACTTGACTGCAGGAAGCTTAGCATAGTCCACCGTACTAGCTCAATGCGAATTGGCGGACGGTTGTCAAACTACTGGCCACTCGATTTCTAGAGTTTTCAAGCATCGCAGTCGTTAACCAAGTTGATGCTCTAACCGCTAACTTGGCTTAAATACTGCTATCATATGACAACAGCCAAAACTAATTGAATGTGCCCACCGAAGCATGGAGTTGAGCAAAAAACTGTGACTAGACGAGCACCCATCCCGGTACTGGCCTTGCTTAAATTCCCTTAATGTTCCCGATAGACGAACGCGACTGGATCATGTCTCTTTTAAATATTAATTACCATTATTACCAATAATAATGAAGTGATCCGTATCTAAATTAAAAGGACTATTTCTGTTGTAGCTTAATTATCGGATCGTTTGTATGTCATAGTTCTTTCTCAGCAATAAACAAATGCTACCGACTTGAAATTTCAACATCTTTAAAGTATAGCAAAAAGGAAAATAATTTTGTAGATACCTGAAATCGGGGTGAAAACTAAAAGTAAGGGATTCCTACACACAAAAAATAGTAATATGAAAAAATTCTGTAACAAAAACAAGGTAATACGAGAATGTCACTTCCTGTTATTTGTCGTAGATACTACTCGAGGTTATCAATCATATCTATAACAAAAGAGGTCATCAGCTGACTAAGGCATGCAATCTCTTGTGAGGGAAAAAACATAATATATCTGAACTCATAAACGAAACGAAATAAAACTTGCATAGAATCAAATCTGTTATGTTGTTTAGCCTACATGTGGGTTTTATTAGATTTGACCTTTTGTTATCAAATTACTTCGGTTATAATAAATTCTTATCAATGAGTATAACTGTAACTTAAATTAATTAAATAAATACATATTTTTTGGACATTACAGACAGCGCTCTATGGCCACAAAGTAAGCAAAGCTTATGTTGTGGTGACCAGACAACAGATGCAATTACATATTTATTAAATTTTTTTGTAAATACATACATATCATATATAAATACACCCAGACCCAAGACAAACACAAATGCTTATCACATAATTGTTAGTCCAGTGCGGGATTCGAACCCACACCCTCTGCACAAAAGTCGGCCCCACTACCAACTAGGCTGCGTGAGAATATATTTAAATTAGTTTGTATGCATGTTGGTCTATTCTTACCTCGTCATGCTGTGTGCAACACTAGAGCTTATATTACATATGCGTAGAAATATCGGCTGAGTTATTAAAATCACAACAAAATACATGGCCCAGTGCGTACTGTACTTGCATTATGTTATATAATAATAATCATTGCAGATATCTAAAAACTTGCGGGTACAGACTAAGAACAGGGAATATCCTACTAAATTGATTTTGAAAAAAACGCAATAGAAAGTTTAAAAGCATATTATTTTAATATAGATCAACGTACGTACTAAACTTTTTACTCAGAACTCAAAAAAAAAGGTCTTTTTAGTGACATCTGTTTACTTTCTTATTATGGGCTAATTATGGGAACTGAAATATAATAGACAAAATTTTGCTTTCAATTTTTCAAAAAAAAATTAAAATTTTGACTTTTACTGTTCTTTGCCTGTACCCTTCACTTATGAATCAATTGGGTCCGAAACAATTTTCGATGTTTGTTATATAGCCTGTTATAAAGCCTTATTGATGCACACTAGGTAGTATGCATATTTCTGGCACACCTCAATTCTGTTATGGTTTCTACGTATTCTTATGCATATTACTGGCATAAGTCTATTCTTGTAATGTTGTGTCTTCATACTCGTATATATTTTGAAAATAGCTCAATTTTTGATATTGTGTCTACATTGCATGCATATTTTAATCACTTTATGATAGCTGTTCATAACGTCATAATAAATGTCAAAAAAAAACTGTTATTTCAGTATTTATTTACTTTAAAATAGTACATTGTTCACCAAGGGGTGAAAGAGACTGATTACCGACGAGGGTGTAGTTTGAGGCCCGGAGCGCAGCTAAGGGCCTTAAAACACAAGAGGTGGGTATCGTCTTTCATCATAAGTGATACATAGTGCTTTACACTACAAATGCGAGGATAATAAAATATTATAAATTAAAGTTTTAATTTACTTAACAAATATTAATTCACTTTTATAAACATAGATGGCGCTGTACCGAATAATTACAAGCATTTTAAATAGAAAGTGCTTTTTTACTTTTACTTTCCTCCCCTTTAAACGAGCAAGAAAGTAATAATCTCTGCAAACACGTACTTTCAACCCTATTTTTGACTATGCATGAAGGTTCTTTCAAAGCATGAGTAGTGTAAAATACATTACTTTACCTTAGTTGTTTGCATTGTGAACGGCATGCATGCATATTAATTATTTTTTATGCTTTTTTGATAGATTTATGTCTCTTATTATTATAGCTGAAGCTGCCTGACTGACTGATATTTCAACGTATAATTTAAACTACTAGGTCTAGACTTGAAAGTTTGCAAGGTGGTGCCTATTATAAGGTGGATGAGGACTAAGATACATTTTTTAAATTTCATCTCCGAAGGGGGTTGGACGTTCGTATAGAAATCCGTCAGTTTTGAAACTGAAACAATTACATTTGGAATTTGACATGAAGGTTTAAAATAAGGACATATTTTGGAAAACCATTCAATATAGAGGGCGATATAGGGAAGAAAATTAGTATGAGCATTCCGATATTTTTATAGGTAAAACCATAAACGTTTAAAAACCTACTTCTTTCATAAGTCCACGTAGTGACCTCGCAGGAATAAGCGATGTCTTGATTTTCACCGCATCACCTGACATTTATGATAACCTTTACCCAAAGGTTTGCCTGGTAGAGACCGCTCAGCTTTCTTTACCGATAAGGCCACCTTTAGTACCCCTTTTGTTAACTTACTTTTCATTTTGTATCAAATTTATTATGTGCAGTAAACAGTCATAGTCATATGTGCCTCACACAAAAATAACTGAACAGTTATGAATGTTTGTTTGACAGATATACAGATATTTGGTGAGTTACACAACAGTACCTAACCAGTTCTATTTTACCAACCAGCTCAAGCCAGGAAGTCGGTTTGAAAGAATCGAAAGTAAAAGCCTTGGTAGGGCTGAAATTGGAAACATTTCGTTTGGAGTCTTAAAAGTCTGTCGAACTTTTAATTATATTTAAATGGTGCAAAAGATACCAAAAGTAATTTGAGTTACCAAAACGCACTAAATTTAGTTGAAAGGGGACAAGTCTTGAACATTTTGTACGTTTCCGCTTAAGAGGATTGTCAAGTTGCATATTTTCATACAATAATAATTCTATTTTCGAGTTTTTATTAAAAATGCGCATGCGCTCGGGCTCCAACATAACACTCGTGCATTAACTCACTTTGTGCTCGATGCAACAATCTACTATTTTATCGTTGCTACTCGAAAAAAGGCATCTTATTCATCGATAAAAGTGACTAAAACTCACTTTTACTCACTTTGGAACAAGCACGTATTGTACGAATTATACTAAAAAAAGGGAATTGGATTCATAAGACTAAGTTGGATCCCGAGAGCAGCGAAGGAATCTAGAGTAGAATACTGAGCGGAACGAGGGTTACAAAGGACAGAGATAAAAAAAAAATCACGTGTCTAATTTTTACCATTGACTGCGAGACAGAAGTACTGCATTTTATTTACTTTTCAGTTACTATATTAATATTTATCACATTTTGGTTTATATTCGGTAATTATAACCGATAAAAGAGAACAATGACATAAAACAACCACAATGATAATAAAAACAATTTAACAATTAGTTTAATTTAATTTTAGGTAAAGCTCTATGGTATAGCTCAATTTAGCCAGCTAGTAAGTAATTTCTACACGTTTTATTTATTTTTTGTTTTTTCGTGCTTGCTCCAATTAAAAAATGTTTGTATTCTCTAGTGAGTAAAAGTGAGTTTTATGCACTGTTATCGATTAGTAAGATGCCCTTTTTCGAGTGACAATGGTAAAAAATACTTTAAAAAACCTTCAACCCTCGGAGTCCAAATCGCAATGGACAGGCTTTTTTCATCCAAATTATAAATTTTATTTAACGTTTTAACGTTATTTTTTAACGTTAAATTCCGAAACAAATCTTTCTTACTGGTTGCTTGGATTTTGATAATGTATCCGGAAATTTGGTTTAACGTGGAAGTCGGTCTATATATCATATAGACATATTTTTTTATATCTTGTGTGTAATTATTTTTTTGTCAACATCAATAGGATATTTTTAGAGGAATCCAATACAAAGGAAGACAATATTTTCCACAACATTCTGTACTTGTTGGAATGGAAACACATTATTTTATACGTCTATATTTTACGACCTTTTCGTAAAGTGAGGTTGTCAGATGAAAAAAAAGAAGGTATCTGTAGGGCCCGATGATACTGTTTCAAGTATACTGTAAATAACGTTTAGTTAACGTTTGGATGACTTTTGGTTTGGTTTGAAAGAAGGTTAGTTGACAAGTTAGTGTAATAATTATATATGAATGCGGTTATATCAATAGTTTATAAATACTAAAGTATCTCCCTGCCCAATCATCTCTTATAGTATATCAAGAACAGACAATAGGAGTTCAATAAATATATAAATATTTTGGACATTACACTCAGCGCCGTCTGGCCCCAAAGTAAGCAAAGCTTGTGTTATGGATACCAGACAACGGATATCAATACGTATAAATTCCTTTTTTTTGTAAATACATACAAACCATACATAAATACCTCCAGACTCAAGACAAACACAAATGTTTATCACATAAATGTTTGTCCAGTGTGAGAATCGAACCCACTCTCTCTCCACAAAAGCTGGCCACGCTATCAACTAGGCTTCGAGGAAGTCATATTGTGTTTCTTATTTTTTATTTTACTACTTATTACAATAAAGCTGGTGATTTTGGGTTTACGGAACATATGTAAAACCACATAAAGATAGATTGTTGCAAGAAGCAATGTTGCAGCGTCAGGTTCACAAACTGTCACGCAGGACTAAAGTGGTTGGTAAAAGAGGCTATTCCCACATTGTGTTATCAGTGTTTATCTGAGCACTATGGATACTCCTAAACACATAATACATGTACCTAAAAGAATATGACAAGAAAAAAAATTAGACTAATTCTAAATATATACTGTATAGAAATGTTAAGTTATAAATTGACAGTCGAATAGACAGCAGTGACAGCAAAGGAATTCGTTTTCGTCTATGGGCGAGGAATCCTAATAGCGAAGCAAAATCCTAGTCATCCTACGATCACGCAGCTTGTAATAGCAGCGAGATATGGAAAAGTAGAAAATTTCGACCATTGACGGTGAGTAAAAAAATAGTCACAGAAAAGTACTTTCGTCTTTTGATCATAATATTTAACAACCTGCGTAACGAAGCTTCGATTTATTTGTTGCAGTAAAGTTAACGTTCAAAGTTGACGTTCAAAGTTATCTCAAGGGGAAACACTGCGACAATAGCGACCACTAAAATACTCCGATGTTATTTAAAACCGCCAAGCCAGCTTTTGTGTTGGTTCTATCGTCACTAAGCCCGATAGTTCGTAACGCATTAAACGCCTTTTAATATATATGTTTCTATTTTGCGAACATAGACGAAACTTCGTGACAGAAGACGGTATGGTTGTTGCATTATAATCGTCATCAGTGATAACATGTCAGTTCAAGTCAGTGATAATGCCCACTTGTCCGTCTTGTCACAACAGAAAGTCTTTTTAAAAAGAACTTCATAAAAAAATATCAATATTTTCCACAAAATTCTGTACTTGTTGATACGGAAGAACTTATTTTTTACGGCTTTATTTTACGAGTTTTACGAAAAGATCTTCATGGATAAAATAAAAGATGAATGTTTCCAAAATTTCACTACGGAATCCATCAAACGATGATTAGTTTGTTGAGTATGTTCGCTTCTAGTATCTTTAATGTAAGCTTTAGTATGTTAAATCAATCATTACCAGCTATGGCCAAAGCAAAGGACGAAGACGATTCGAACCACAGTCCAGCACGCGAGCCCATTGCGGATTGCGGACTTCACATAGTAACTAAATGGTATGCAGGTTTCCTTGCAATGTTTCCCTTCATCAAATTAGGGTACCAACTAGGCTACCACCGATAATGATTTGTAAGTATGTTCAATATTTTATGTCATTTGCACTGGAACCTTAAATGTTCTTCGATCCTGTATTTTTCTTTCCAAATTATTCTAACGTAAATACTACCCTGTTTTCTTCTATACGACTGTTTTGTGAAATAATGAACGTAGGCCTCGTAGTACGACTCTAAAACCTTAACTCAATATGCAAGTTACTTTTACGAACAACGTGCACGGATGCACGGACGGATGGACGTGGAAGTTCATATCATGATAAATATTAGATATTAGCGATTTAAAAGTTAGATTTACAATACTTTTTTTTTCTATTCTAGAAGCACTTGGCAAAATATTTATCTCAGAAAAAAAATTAAGAATTTTAGATGTGACTTTTTTTTACAACATAGTTCACTATATAATATACCCTCAATTTGCATTTTTTTCTTAATTTTATTACAAAACTGTATGGCTGATCAAGTATAAGAGTATTTGTGTACAATTTATAAAAAGGGGAAATCTAGATTAATATGGGTTCCGCTTTGTAAATTTGGCTACGAAACGCTAAAAATGCCAATAGCAAGTACAGTTCTACTTATATTATAAATGTGAAATTTTGTTTGTCTGTATGGATGGATGTTTGTTACTCAATCACGCTTCA
The DNA here is from genome assembly GCA_946406115.1 of Apoda limacodes. Taxonomy (NCBI): domain Eukaryota; kingdom Metazoa; phylum Arthropoda; class Insecta; order Lepidoptera; family Limacodidae; genus Apoda; species Apoda limacodes. Next base: position 6,054,326 of record OX291541.1, read on the forward strand.
ACCACTGGACGGATCGGGATGAAACTTGGCATACATATAAGATAGGTCCTGGAATAGCATATAGGGTACTTTTTATCCCGAAAAATTCAAAAGTTCCCGCGGGAAGAACTATAACCGAGCTTAAACGAACTATAGCTATAGCTACAGCTTGATACAGCAAACTTCATTAGTGTAATTAAGGAGTAAATCACAGTATTGCTACTGTGATTAATTAAAGAAGTCCCACGTCGATAACCGAATTTAGGGCGGGCTAATTAAGGAGTAAATCACAGATTTAATACTGTGATTAAATAAAGGAGTCCCACGCCGATAACCGAATTTAGGGCAGGCGGAGCCGCTGGCAAAGTATAGTTTAGTATTAATAATAAATATTTTTAGACATTACACACAGCGCGCCGTCATTATAACAAAGTTTATCCAGCACTTCTACGGAGCGCAATTGCGCTATGTCGAGTATGTCCAGCCTATTAGAGTTGTCAATAAGAGCGTAGTTAGTAGCAGCCATAATGTTAAAATTTAGTTTGTTTATCAGAAGTCGAGAACCTTACCTTTGCCCTACGCAGGATAAGTGTCTTTATCGGAATCAGATGAGATTGTAATCGTTATGCGGTCTTGGCTGTTCGCTATTCTTACTTACCAAGTGGACCCGAAAGACGTTCCACCCTGCTATATACACAGCATGTCGCATAATGCATCTGCCCCTTCATTTTCTCTCCACTTGTCTTTCTCTCTCATTCTCACCATCTCCATCGATCTTTCTTTTACTAAGTAGTGTCACGGAATTAGTTTTTAAAAATATATTTGAACGATTTTGGAGTGAACAGAAACAAAACTGTATATCGACAGCAAAAAAAGGAAAAAATTTGCTTTTTAATGTCGGATAACAGCTAAAGTATTGAAGCCGTCTGGCCCCAAAGTAAGCAAAGCTTGTATTAACCCATACCACCAGACAACGGATACAAAATAATTCATATTATTTTTTTGTAAATACATACATATACATAAATACACCCAGACTCAAGACAAACACAAATATTTATATTATGACATAAATGTTTGTCCAGTGCGGAAATCGAACTCACACCCTCTGCACAGCAGTTGGCCACACTACCAACTAGGCTGCGAGGGATATATGGTGCAAGTAACACCGCGAACATAAAATACCTATATTTCTAGTATCGGCTAGTAGGCATGTATCAAAGCTTTTATATATATCAAGCCTTTTACACATTTATTTTTTTTGCCCGAGCTTTTGGTAGGTAAATTAGCTTTCAGCGGGCAAACAGTACGAAATGGACAATAATCTTAATTAACGGTTTCAATTCCGAGGCAAATAGACCATGAAATAACATTCCGGTATGTCATAATAATAAATTACTGACTTTGCGGCTCGAGCTGGTATATGGTCGTTTAGTTCTGTACAATGCGTATAATATGTTTTTATAGTACATAAAAATACTTTAATAATGCAAGCACCGAGGGCACATACTATATAATGCTATACTCGAGGGTAGTAAAGATTAAGGAGTTTTCTTTAATTTTGAAATTTTAACGAAAAAATTCTTTATTAGATTATACTTTATATCTAAGTATAAAGTTCTTATCTCATACTTTTTTCAAAAACATTTTACTTAACTTTTGTATCGGTTGTCGTTCTGTGTCAAATTTTTCATATTTATTATTTTTATGGTACACATAACAATGTAATATATAATGAATTTTGTCTGTCTGTTCATCCGTTTTAAACCTTAGGAGTCAATTTTGACCGACTTCTCGTTATTGGATGGTGACGCGATTTCTTTTCTGTTTTCTTAACAATGCATTAGAAGTAAAAACCTATTTTTTCTGTGAGACAGAAAAATTTTTTTAAGAGTTTCTGCCATAAATCTTTTGTTCTAAGTAGTCATGACGTAACATTAACATTGGCGTTAATATCCAAACACTTCTCTAGGGCTTCTAACAGAAAGTGACATTTTCCTCTTCGGTTGTCTAAGTTCAAAGTTAATTCGAGTCACGTGCTTCCTAAGTGCGTGCGGAAAACCGGCCATTGAAATAGAGCACGGTACTTCTGTTAGAGGGATTTTTATATTGATTCTCTATGTATATGTACGTATTTTAAAATAAGTATTTGTAAATATTATATATATTTGTATATGTTTATAAGTAGCCATAGTACAAGCTTTGCTTAGCACATGGCGCTGCGTATGATAGAAATATTTGTTTATTGCAGCGTTAATTGCAAACTGTACCTGCGTCATACAGCACTCCAGGGCTACAATTATGTAGCTCTCAGCGAAGGAAGACCATTCAGCAGGCTCGCTGTCAACTGAGTCATTATGCGGAATTACGTTTAGTCATTAAAATACAAATTACAAAATACTTTCACGCATATCTTAAAAATACAAAATGTATTTGAAAAATGAAATGTAAAATACAGTATATTAACCATTTTTATTTAAAATATAAAATACTAGCTTCTGCCAGCGGCTTCGCCCGCCCTAAATTTCGTTATATCGGCGTAGATTCTTACGGCAACTCCTTAATTATAGAATAAAAAACAAACAATCAAATCTTTCCTCTTTAACTCCTCGAGCGTCAGGTTAATTAGTTAATGAGGTGCTTCATACGCCTAAACCCCTTAACATAATATCTGGCATAATACTAATAATACATTCGTGTCTGTGAAACCATGGAAATACACACAAAATTTCAACCCAATTAGTCAAGCCGTTTAGTAGTTGACATACTGACAGCAGCGCCACTTACCGGGTCCAATTGTATTTTGAAATCATCAAGGAAACCATGGAAATACTCATAAAAAATTTCAACCCAATCGGTTCAGCCGTTTAGAAGTTGTGTGAAAAAGATAAGTACGGAAGGATAATTCTTACTACCAGTTGTCCTATTACCCGTTTTCCCGTAGGAATGAAGCATTTTCCCGCGGTAAAAAGTAGCCTATGTTTATCAGGGATAATGTCGGCTTCTAATGGTAAAAGTTTTTTTCAAATCGGTCCAGTAGTTTCGGAGCCTATTCAATACAAACAAACAAACAAACAATCAAATCTTTCCTCTTTATAATATTAGTATAGACAAATTACAGAAAACATTTTGATACATACGTCATTTTTATTATAATCTACGAAAAACTTTAACTTGCACACTATAAAAGTGTCATATTGATTCGATAGATTTGGAATATGGCAAAAGTACTAGGTATATGGCAGAAAATTTTACACGTGTACAGTAAAAAAAAAATACAATTATTCCTACGGAAAATTGATTTGTTTTATAGAGCCCCTCGGTAATTTAAATAGAACTGATGTAGTTTTAAATGTACTGTCAGATAAACAGGTCTTTGTTGGTGAATGAATAAAATCTGCTAAAGAAAACAATCTTTCAAATGGTCCTGATGAGCACAAACTTATGTTATATGCCATAATGTACAGTAGCTTCGAAAAGTCCATATAGAATTCAAAACAAATATAGCATGCCGGAGGCAAAGAAGGTACCAAAACTAGAGCATGAAAAAATATGTTATAAATCTTGCTTTTGTCTAATACATTACTTTACGAAGTGATTTTAATTTATTGTATTAAATGCTAAAAAACATCTGCAAACAACAATTGTTTCAACACATATGCGAATTTTCTAAAGCGTGCATTGCATTTTGTTGTAAAAAAAGTTAGTAATTTAATTAAAATTAGTTGTTTTCTAGTGTATTGACGTTAGATGTATATATGTGTAGTAGAAAGTAAAAATGTGACTACGAAACGGTAAAAACGTTAAATTCCATATAAAAATTTAAAGTTTCAACAGGCCTATTGTTTGTATCCACTTTTTAACACCAAAAGTCATGACAAGCAAGACGCATCAAGTTTCGTCTTTAACCATTAAGGTATAGGCAACTTGAAGATCCAACGTAACTTTTCAAATGCTGCCCAGCGCAACTGAATTCTTCTGTCTGCTTTCCTATCGACATTATTTCTTCCAACAGCTTCAATTGTGACATTTCGTAAGGCCACTGATCGCGAGTCAAGTCTTTCGTCAACGAACTTCACCTTGAGAACTTCTTGTCTAGAAGAACAGTTGAGGTAGTTCATCAAGTTTTCAAGATCCAGCAGAGATTCAGCTATCCCCACGATGTTATCTGCAAATAAGAGGAGAGAGATGAACTCACATAGTGCTGACAGAAATCCTTGTTTTTCAGTTCAGGGTTTTGAAGATTCTCCAATGTTCTATTTAACCGTGTTTCGGAGATATGACATATCGTTCACCGGATGCGTAACTGGATGCGTTTAGTCTGCTGGTCGTACATTCATTGTAGCGGTGTTATATAGTCACCTCAGTACCTTGGACATATCGATAATTTGACATGACATCGCTGCAAGGATTCCTGAACTGCTCAAATTTAGACGCAATCGAAGGCTTTTTCCTAGTCCACAAAGGCAAGACAAGGGGTTGATGATATTCTTCAGTTTTGTATAATCTGCCGCAGTGTGTCATGGTCTGGGATGGAATAGCTTTTAAGAAATCCGAACTGTTCCGGAAGCTCTTTTATCTCCTTTCATAAAGAATAGGAACAGCAAGCCTTCTCAATGCTTCTAGCGTAAGTTCGTTATGCCAGGATGGCGTAATTCCATCAGCACTATAGAACCATCGGCTCTCACAAGCTCTACTGTGACACCGTTATCGTCTTCGGCACGCTGTATTTGTTTTGAGTACTATATGAACTTTAACCAGCTACTTACTTCATAATGGGATTTAACAAAAGTTTGTGCTCATCAGGACCGTTTGAAAGATTGTTTACTTTAACAAGATTTATTCATTCCCTAACAAAAGACTGCTTGTCTGACAGTACATTTAACAAAATACTGTTTGGCTGACAGTATATTTAAAAATCTAATGTTCATAAAAAGGAAACTCTTCTTGTACACCTACTTATTCGAAGCTAAATCATAAAAAATAAATAAAAAACCTTTTGACACAAAAATGTCACTTATACAATATATTTTTCATTCTTTCGTTTTATAAAAACCTGTGGACGCTGAAAACACAAACTACAATAATAAATTAATAAGTATGTAAGTACATATTTTGACGATTGATAGACATTTGATGCGATTCACTGGCGTTGCCGCGTCATAGTTAAAAAATGTTTAACCATGTTTTTGTGGCAGAAGGTTCTTGTTAATTATGTTTTAATAATTTGTCACTATGTTTATATATTTTTTGTTATATAATTATGTTCACTATATAAAAGTTATAAGCCCTAAACTTAAAAACAACCAATCGATATTTTATACATCCTTACAATAATTTTAGAAAATTACTATAAAAATCATAAAAGTACTTTTAGAAATCTATTTGAAAATGACAACCAAATTGCCATGGTAGCCATAGGAAAACATTTAATTTTTTATTTTATTTATTTATTTATTTATTTATATTAAGAAACAAACAGTCTTTTACATATTTTTTTTTACAGTAGTATGTTATCTTAAAACTAGACCTTTAGTTCCCTTATTTGCTATGTTGAATCTAATGTATCTTAACTTAGCTATATATTATTAATTAAAAAATACAAGATAATATACCTACATAATTAAATGTTAATTATAGATGTACACATACATACACATCCATATTCCTAAATAAATCGCAAATATATGTATCTATGAAAATATAAACTATATTATTTTAATAGACAGAATACATACTTACATATTATAATAGACAAAAGTGATTTTAACTTTTGTGAAATAAAATAGATTTTAATTGTTTTTTATAACTAGGTAGAGAGCAGAAAAAACAAATCTATTTAGTTAAAGCAGTGTAACTCATCATTATAAAATTTACAAGCACGCTTAATGAAACTGTTTTTGACTTAACATTTAGTACTAGGAGTTACGAAAAATAACTTATTTTTACGAAATATGCTTATCTCTTTCCTGTTTGCGAGGCACTCTTATATATTGTAGCTAGGAGGAGTCAATAACGTTATTTATAATTTTAAAAATAAATATGGTATCAATAAAATTTCGCGCGATATTGTGTCTGCCCGTCGATATCTCATAGTTAATATAGGTACAGCCAGTTTTAAAATCTAAAGTCTTTACAAATTTCTTTTGTAGTCTCTCAATCCTATCAGCATGAATCTTATAAAGCGGGTTCCATACGCTACATGCATATTCCAATAAACTGCGGATAAAGCTGTTATATAAAATTATGTAAGTTCGAGGGTTTTTGAAAGCTTTTCCTATCCTTAGTATAAATCCTAGCTGTTTTTACACTTTTTTAAGAATGTTCTCTATATGTGGCACATATGTCAGTTTGGAGTCTAAAATAACACCCAAATCTTGTACCTCTGTGACCCTAGTAAGGGGTTCCCCACATAATGAATAATCGTATAAAATTGGTTTATTTTTTCTAATGTATGTAATGACATGACATTTTTGTGCGTTTAAAAACAAACTATTATTATCACAATAAGAATTAAAGTTAATTAGAACATTCTGTAATGAGACGCAATCTTGTAGGTTACGAACAACTTTAAATATCTTTGTATCATCAGCGCATAATAATATATTAGACCCAGCAATACTAGATATATCATTTATAAAGTATAAAAAGTAATGGGCCTAAATGAGATCCCTGTGGAATTCCTGAACTTATAGCTCTATAGTCATAAATATAACTTGCAAGTGCAACAGCTTGACTACTATTTGTCACATAGTATTTAATCCAACGCAGGAGATCACCATGTATACCAAGTCGCCAAAGCTTTAATATTAGTGTATTATGACTTATTTTATCAAATGCTTTGGCAAAATCAGTGTACACCGCGTCCACCTGACAATAAGAATCCATGGCACTTAAAATTATCTCAGTGAAAGTTTACAAGTTAGTGTCAACACTACGCTCTTTATAAAAAACCATGCTGATAAGGAGTTATGTATCGGTGAACTGCATCAAACAACTGGTCAGTAACTATTTTTTCTAAAAGCTTGCCAAAGTGGCACAACTTAGAAATTGGACGATATTTTAATATACTCTGGCTAATTGCTCCTTTAATCCATGCTCGATTCCATATAGAAGGAACAATACCCTGCCGCAACGAGTTAGTAAATATTATTTTCAGAGGTAGGACAAGATTAGATGCACAGGAACGAATTTACAAAGAAGGTACACCATCAGGCCCCGCGCTTTTATTAACGTCAATAGTTATTAAGTACCTATACACGAGATCTTGCGTAAGTTCAATGGAGTGCATGTTTATCAAGGCGGCTTCGTTTAATTCATTTATTTCTATTTTATCATTCAAATTTGATAGTTCGAATACCGAATTAAAGTGCTCATTAAATTTTTCCTTCACTGATTGAACTGTCTTTAAACAACATAGTTTGTGGTAACCCTCTGTTGTTGTTGATTTTATATAGCTCCAGAAAAACTTAGGATGGGTATTTATTTTAAGTTCAGCAAATTCTAGGTAAGTTTTGAAACATTCTTTCTCAAGTTTAGTTACCCTTTTTCTCAGCGTGCTGTAAGAATCATAGTCCAAGAGATTTGTACGTATTCAGCCATTATACCTTCAAGGATATTATAAAAAATTGAAATGCATTGTTCTAAATTTAACGAGTGAAACAAACGGGCCCAGTTAAATTTTGAAAGAGCTGAATTAATTACTTGGTAATTACATGCATGAAAGTTATAAATTTGTTTTACGGCAGGTTTTAGACAAGGGATATATTCAAAACAAAGAGTTATCGATAATGAGGTATGGTGGACATCTTCGGTAAAGAGAGGGTTGCTACAACTATATATTTCACAATTAAAATGAAATCGAGAATACGAGAATTCGTATTATAGATATAATTATATTGATTTAGGCCAGTAAGCGACATAAATTCGATTAACACCTGTGTCAAATTATTTCCCTGTGAGGTTGCAATTAATTTATCATCCGTTCCGACTGCCCCGTTAGTATTAGTCATATTAAAATCCCCACATAGCAAAAATAAGTCGTTAGGTTTATTTAAAATTAATTGTGCAACTATATCAAGAAAAGAAATCAAAGTATCTCGGTAACCCAGCCCGTGAGGTATGTAAGCGCAGCATATATTTAAATAATTATTGTTATGCTTATTATCGCCAAGCGGAAAACACACCCATATCACTTCACAATGCGCTGGCGGCGGTACGGGCCAGTCGCGACGAAATGGACGGAGCGCGGCCTTCACCGCTACAGCAGATCGGTCTTCTCGGCAAACTACGTATCTGGAGTCGAAGTACTCGCGATCGTAAAAGTCAGGTGTTAACCAAGTCTCACTCAAACAAATAAAGTCAACGTTCGCTATACCCACCTGCGCAAAAAAAACATGGGATTTTGTACGAAGACCGCGTACGTTTTGATAATATCCTAATAATTTTCGATTGAAGATAGATAATTAAAATATTACGGTAGACTATAGCTATTAAAATTAGGCGAATATTTATCCCAAATAAAACATAATCGATAAACAGTTTCTCTATATCGCACCTTTTGCTTTTTTTTTTTTTCAGACAAAACGTGAATACAAAATACATACCGTAAACCGATAACCGTGACTCGTTTTCAGACAAAACGTGAATACAAAATACATACCGTAAACCGATAACATATCTCAATTTTTTTTTTTTTTTATTTTTTCTTTTTTTTTGTGGGTAGGTGTGCTGTGAACACTGTGTTCTATTTTAAAATTAAAAATATTATTGCAGTAATTGTTTAATAGCAATTATTTTAACATAATATGCAAGATTAAAGTGCACTACTTACCAGCTATCATTATCCTAGTTCATATCTACTTTACACAAATTACAATTTGACAAGATTGAAACTGTTCTACTTTGTTATCACTGCACAAAATGGAGTCCTTAAAACAGTCAATGTCTGAGATGACTGAGGTATTCAACAAAAGAATGGCTGAATTCCAAAGTGAAATAGGTGAAAGAGACAACACTGGACATTCCTCAAGCCTCGCAGCGGACTTTGCCAGCTTCAAATCCTTTGTTTTGTTGTCTCTAAAATGTCTTCAATCACAAGTGGAGCATTTGACAAAAGAGCATGATCGTCTTGAGATGTGCAGTCGACGCAAAATGCTTTTAGTTCATGGAGTCCCAGAAAGCAAGACTGAAGATATCAAGGACACTATTTTTAAAATTGTGACAGAAAGATTAAAAATCTCAAGTTTTTCGTCAGAGCAAATACGTCACAGTTATCGATTAGGCCATCTATTGAAAAACAAATCCAGACCAATAGTTCTTAAGTTTTCTGATGTGACCCTTAGAGATAAAGTGTGGTCTGCTAAAACTGGGCTTAAAAATTCTGGAATCACGCTTTCTGAATTCCTCACGAAGCCTAGGCACGAGTTATTCATGGCAGCACGGCAAAAATTTGGAATCTCCAAGTGCTGGACGCAAGGAGGATCGATAATTGCAATTGGCATTGATGGCAAAAGGCATAAGATTGTTAGCCGTAGTGAGCTTAATGCTGCCCTAAACACGACTGCAAATGCCGTGGCAGTTTCTTCTATTGACAGTGGTACTGAAAATTCCTCTATAGAAGCTAAAACTAGCCGACCCAAGAGAACAGCAGCGAAGAAATAGGTGACATTCAAGTTCAAATGTTTACGAACGATTGAAAGCCGTTATGCAGTCTTGCCCTCTCCTGTTATCTTGGAAATATTTTTTTTCTACCTTCAATTTTCTCTTTTAACCACTTGAGTTAAGTATAATCACATTTCGTTATTTTATTTATCACCGTTTATCACTTAACCTTCAAAAATAATTTTATTTAGTTTTTTTTTTTTTAAGAATTTTACGGCTCTAGAAACTACGTTTTAGGTACTTTAATTTGTACGGCTGTGGTAAAAGCATATTAGGACAACTTTAATTTGTTGTTTTTTTTAATGTTTCATGTTTTAAATGATAATGATATTAACTATTGTATTTATTTTACCAGAATCTAGCTGTTATTTTCCGTGTAACATACCTAAATAATTCTTTTTTTTTTGTTTCAGTAATACTTTTTGTTTTGTTGTTTATGTTTTCGATTGTATGTAATTTGTACTTTTTCTAAACCAGACTGCTGGCATGTAGAGCACACATACTTATATATTTCTATTTTATTTTATATCAAACATATTAATAGTCTTAATATTATATTATACGTATATATTAATAAATATTTTATTGTAATATATGAATAGTGACAGCGACAGAAATAATTCTTTCCCTTGTTCTTCAGATGGATTAATCAGTGACGACAGTTCTTTTAATGCTTCTCCTTCTCTCAGCGCTACTTTAACTTCCACTTTTTCAGACTCACTGAAACATTTCAATATCGTACATATAAATGCACAGAGTATTCCAGCTCATTACTCTGATATGCTAGCATCTTTTGATAACAAAAACATTCACGCCGTCCTTGTTTCGGAGTCTTGGTTAAAACCTTGCTTACCTTCTACATCTTTTTCATTGCCAGGCTTTCAGTTAGTTCGAAACGACCGTAAAGATAGAGGTGGTGGTGGTGTGGCTATATATCTTAGGTCTAACTTTTCCTTCTCTATTATTAACATTTCTGATCAAATTTCCTCTAATACCTCCGAACATATTTTTATTGAGGTAAAACTTGCAAGCTGCAAAATTCTTCTTTGAGTTTTCTATAGTCCAAATTTACATATTAATTACTTTTCTTCTTTTGAAAGCCTTTTAGAAAATTTAACACCCCTCTACGACCACACAATTGTTATGGGTGACTTTAACACTTGTTTGTTAAAAAAAGATAGACGTTCTCATCTGCTCAACAGAATTGTAGAGGGATGCAACCTACAAAAATTACCACTTAAAGCTACACATTTCTTTCCTAATTGTACACCCCCCCTTTTAGATTTAATTATAGTTTCCTCCCCAACACATGTGCACAAACATGGTCAGTGCGCTGCTGATGCCTTTTCTTACCACGATTTGATTTATCTATATAATACTTCAGCAACGCAATTTTAGTGGCATGGATGTGAACCGTCTGTGCGATGACGCTAGTAAGTTAAATTGGGACGCTGTTATCAAAGCATCTTCAGTTGATGAGAAAATTTTATTATTTAACAAAGTCATTACTGACCTTTATGACACCCATGCCCCAATTCGAATGATTAAAAAAAAACATCTACCCGCACAGTGGCTTACCGATGAAATTAAACAGATGATGGTTAAAAGAAATCGTGCTAAAGTTAAATTTAAAACCAACCCTTGTGAAAGCAACCTTGCTAAGTATAAACTCCTGAGAAATCGCTTCAATAGAATGTGTAGAGATGCACAACGACGCTATATCCATATATCCGTTGAAAACGGTGATCCAGCAAAAATCTGGAAATTTCTTAAGTCATTAGGAGTTGGTAAGACTAATAGTATTCCCCTTTCACATGATATTGATGTCAATCTTCTAAATCAACACTTTTCTTCCAATGTTGCTATTGAAGGAAACAAAAAAATAAATACGCTGAACTAACTTTCCTTAAAACCAACTCTTGACTTTCCTCCGTTTTTACTAAGTCGATTTTCTGATTGTGATGTTAAGAAGAGCATTATCGCTATATCTTCTAACGCTGTGGGGAGTGACTGCATTAGCCGTAACATGATCCTTCCTATCCTTGACATTATTATTCCTATCATCACAAATATCCCTAATCACTCTATTGCCTCTGGCAAATTTCCAGGTTCCTGGAAAGATTCATTAATTATTCCCTTGCTGAAAAAAGCAAATCCTGTCTGTTATTCTGATTATCGTCCCATATCCATCTTACCATTCCTTTCTAAAGTTCTTGAACGTCTTGTTCATGAACAGCTGTGTCATTTCCTCACTAAAAATAACTTACTAAATCCCCTTCAATCTGGTTTTCGTCCTGGACATAGTACGGTTACTGCACTTGTCAAAATCTCTGATGACATTCGTCTCGGTATAGAAAACAGAAAAGTCACAGTGCTAACACTATTAGATTTTAGCAACGCCTTTAACACTGTTGACTTTGATATACTACTTTCACTTTTAAGTTCTCTTAACATATCTCCAACAGCAATCGACTGGTTTCAAAGTTACTTGCGTGGGCGCCGGCAGCGGATCAAGGTTGATGATTCCTTCTCCACTTGGTGCTACACCAATGCTGGTGTCCCGCAAGGTGGCGTGTTGTCTCCACTTCTCTTTGCTATTTTCATTTATAATATAACATCTAATTTATCTTCTCTCTACCATCTATATGCAGACGATCTTCAAATATATACTCAGGCTCCAGTTAGTGAACTAAGAAGTGCAGTTGCGATTATACATAACGATCTTGCTCGCATTATGGATTGGAGTACCTCTTACGGTCTTATCGTAAATCCAAATAAAACGCAACTTATCATTGTGGGTACTTCAAGAATGATATCTAAGATTAATTTACAAAATCTTCCTAAAGTGAGTATTAATGGAACAGTCATTCCATATAGCGAGGCTGTAAAAAACTTGGGCATCATCATAGACCAGACATTTTCGTGGGAACCACAATTAAAAGAAGTTAGCAGAAAAATATTTGCTACAGCTAAATCCATTAGCAGATTGCGTAACTTCTTGCCCATTGCCACTAAATTTGCACTGGCTAAATCACTACTGCTACTTGTCCTTGATTATGCGGATGCTAGCTATCTTGACCTTACTGAGGAGCAATTAAATAAGCTTGAGCGACTCCAGAACCTATGTATTAGATACATATTTGGTTTACGTAAATATGATCATATATCCGAATTTCGATTAAAACTCAAGTAGCTCCCAATTTGCCTTCGCCGGAATACTCATTTTCTGTTTCTTCTCTACAACGTACTGTTCAATCCGTCTACTCCGTTATACTTGAAAGAGCGTTTCAATTTTATAGGGTCTACAGCTCATCGCGCCACTACAAACATGATGCTGAAAACCCCAACACATTATTCGCAAGCATATAATGACTCATTGACTGTCACAGCCATAAGGCTATGGAATAGTTTACCCTTTGATGTCAAAAAAGCACAAACTTTAAGAATATTTAAAAATCTCGTAATCACACATTACTTAAAAATTTAAGCTGTCTCATCAACACTGTTTATTCATCTATATTATTTAAGATGTATGTAGTCTGTGTATTTATTTTTATTTTTTGTTATGTATTTGATATATATATATTTATTTTTTGTACGTATTAGTATTATTTATTATTCATATGTATATAAATTTAGCTATTGCTATAAATGTATAGTTATATTGTAAAGTTTCAGTAAGCACATTCTACTCAATAATTTTATAAAGTCTCCTCTACCCAAAGGTTGTCTGGAAGAGATCGCTCATTAGCGAAAAAACAGTCATTTTATTTTACCCAAATCCGAATATTTTGATATACGAATTACGCTCGATTTTTCACTTTTACGCATTAAAATTTTGCAGTCCCTAGTCCACAGGTATTGATATTGAAATTGAGTTTTAAGGTCACGGGCACGTTTCAGTAATTGTTTATTTTCTGGTGACAAATGATCTCCAACATAAATGTTTCTTGATGGTCTAGAAATTACTATGTCAGTTGAGGTAAGTACTCGGCGCACGCGAACAGCTGACAATAGCAGATTCTTATACAGGCGCCTGGTGAATTTGACTACTATAGCTGGGATCCTTGTTCTCAAAACGACGCACTCGATGTATGTGGTCGACCTCTTTTTCATCTAACGTCAGCCCTATCTTATTGCAAATAGTGTGTAGAATTGTTTTTAGGCTTTCACCACTAGTCAAGGGCACTCCAGAGATTACCACGTTTTTCAACCTTGAGTATTGTTCTTGAATGTTATTTACTTCTTGTAAAGATATTATGGTCTCCTTAGCAGTGCTCAACTCGGTCTGTAGATTAGATACTGCCGCCATTTTACCCTCACGTTGACAACACGATCTTCAATATTGGCAATAACGTGATTCCTTCTCCGTAAACTTGGTATTTAAGTTCTGAATACCCAAATAAGCTTCACTAAGGTCTTTTTTCATGAAGATAATCTCAACCCTGAGTGATTTGATCTCCTTTAAAACACTCCGAAGATCCGAAGAACTATTGCCTGAACGACATTGAGAGCAACGACAAGCCAACTTTTTTTCGGGACACATTTTCCTGTAGGTATTTTCAGCGACTCCTGCACATGCGAAGTGGTATATTCCACTACATCCACTGCATTCCACGTAGTCCGTAACTAGTCCGTTACATTTAAAACAAACCATTATTGTTGCTTAACACTAAATTCTACGTTTAAATGACTTAAGTTTCAAAATTGTGTGTCCAATACTTAATAGTAGGTGTAATTATTTAAATGCTAAATGCGTACAAAGCGCAACAAATGACACAACCGCGCGCTAAGCTAAGATTTATTTTAAAGGTGTGGGGTATTTTTTAACTATCCTCCGCCAGCAGCACCTTTTTAAATGTGTCACAGAATAAATATGCTTAGAGTAAGTTAAGGAATGTCAGTGGTAAATAGCCTGGTCTTAGTAAAAACAATTGCCCATTGATCCCTTCAAAAATTCTATTTCCCCATTCAAGTTCAAAATTAATTCTGATCACGCACTGGCTGAGTTCGTGCCAACCTACAAAACACGCAAGACTGTATTTACTATTAATTTAGAAAATCTAGCTTAGCAAAAGTCAAAATCATAATATAGTATCATCAGTATTTGTCGTAGACATTAATTTAAGTATTTGTCGTAGACATTAATTTAAAAAACCGGTCAAGTGCGAGTCGGCCTTGCGCACCGACATGTTCCGTAAAAGGTAAACTGTATTCGGTTAGTTTACCTATTGCAAATAAGTTTATAATAGCAAAAAAAATTGTGACGTAACAACAAATTTACGGTTTTTAGATTTTTTCCTTTATGTCGTGTGAAATTTCATGATTCTAGAACAACGGGAAATACCCCAAAGGTTTTATTATATTTGTGATTTAGAAAAATGTTCTGTCGTCAGTTTTCTAAATTGTTATTTTAGGCCATTTGTTTTAAAAAAAACCTATCTGTATAAATATTACAATAGCGGTAAAATTTGTGTGTTTGTTTGTATGCAAGCGGTAATCTCTGCAACTTCTGAACCAATTAAAAAAAACTATAATATTTTTAGTAACATTTAATAAGTAATTAATTAGTATAATTAATAATTTGTTATTGCACGTCAAATCGCAACAAAAAAAAACACTATTCCGTGTAGGTTTTGCAACATAGCATCGAGATGATCTGATTTTCGACACAGAGATAGCTAGATGGACTAATAAAGATGTATAGAATATAGAATAATATTTATCCCTATCGAAAGTACTGACGTGAACCATTTTTTTTGCAGGGCAATATCCCTCACGTTGTTACATACGTATAAATTCATAAATGTATATATATATATATATATTAGAAACTATTATTAGAAACGTCTCCAACGATTTTCATGAAATTTAGTATGCTAGGGGTTTCTGGGACGATTAATCGATCTAGCTAGGTTTCATTTTTATAAAACGTCGTTTTATCCGTGTTTTCAGGTGATGACTCTTCCTGAAATCTATTGGCGAATAGTAATACTATTGTCTCGGTCTTCTAGGTACTGTTCTTGATGACGCAGGACGGTGGCGTGCACAGAGTTTGTAGTCAGGGTAGGCAAATAAAATAGACTCGCTAAAAAATTGCAAAGTGTTATCGTGTAGGTATATTGTAAATGTTGATTTGTAGTATACCATCCCAAACCCGTATATCGTTCCATACATTTTATTATTATTTGTATGTTTACACAGAATTAGCCAGTGATATAGTTACCTATTTTTGGGTTTTTTGGGTACGTACCTTATTTTTTCCCTTGCGTACCTTTTAAGTTACTCTGGTCAGATCAGAATCTGGAATACAATGGCCATTCGCTAAAACTCGAGGTAGTTTTAGCGAACGGCCATTGTATTCCAGATTCTGATCTGATTGTCTACATAGTTTGTTTTTTGTCACCAAAACAAAACCTTCTTAATTTTTGTTTGTACACACAAACACACACTGCCTAAACTACTTTCAAACCTCGTGTTTTCTATTATAACCTGTGCACTCACTAATTATCTTAAGAACAAATTAGGTATTTAATAATAAAATCTTAATTGAACCTGTACTTTATTGTATATGTATACAACATAAACAAAAACAATGGCGACGTTGTTAATTAACTAAAGTAAGTAAGTATAATACACTAAATGAAACAAAAGAAAAAGTGCTGATTTTTAAATAAGTCGAATAATTACAGCCATTGTCATATCCACACACCTAGGGTTATTACGCTACGCTATTTCTATGGTCATATCCCGGTACTATCGTAAACAATGACCTTCTCGTAAAACTTCGTCGAGTTTCGGTCATATTCGGCAGATGTTGTACCGGCCACCGCGGCTAAAAAGGCTAGTAATATATAGTATAAATGCAGATCTAGATAGTTATTACTGTTGGTGAAAAAAGGCTTTTTCTCACTGTGATATGGGTGTCCCTGTCAGGGTACTGGCACGAAGTGTGACGACACACAAAGACATTACACATACGTACATCATTTCATCACAATCGACGAACAGCTTTTTTTCTGAACTAACTATGCAGTTGGCTGATGCAGCCATTACTTCTTTACCGGGCTTTTGGGGCGAGACTCTGAAGGAGTCTCAACCCATATAGCGCCCTACGCTCAAGGGCTTCGGTTTGGGTTGTCGCTCTTGGGGTCGTCCCTTCGACTAGCGTGAGCCTCGAACCCGAAGATGAGTCAGCGCCAGGAGGGGAGTTCCCCGTTACGCAGTTGCGATTGGGAGTGAGTGGGGGCGAGAAGCGCCCCGGCACTCTTTGATACCTCGTGTATGAGGGACGAACAGTTATAAAACTTCGTTTGTAGGGAGCACGCTCCAAATATCTTTATATCCATTCTCATCACGCACTGCCGTAGTGCGTGACGAAGACCGGCCAATAAAACACGTCGCCACAAAGCGGTGCAAGGGTTTGTTGGATTTATTATTAAAACACAAGTAAAAGTTTGTGTTTTTGTGTTGTCAAAGTCGCACGTACGTTCGATTGAATTTAATTACATTTAGTGATAGGCAAGTTTGTCCAGTGTTTTGTTCACCATGAGCAAAAGAAAAAGATCCAAATCCAGCTTACGCAAGGAGTACAAAAAGTTGAAGGAGACGTCGATTAAACTCGTCGCAGGAAAACTCACGTGTTTCATGGACAACAAAAATCTCCCGTCGTGAGATGAGAAAATAGTGTTGTCACCGATACACACTGTTAACGACTCTACTAGCCGACGATGACGTGATCTTTAGGTATAAGCTAGCGTAATTTTTTATTTATTTTACTAACACATTTTGTTTGATGTTATGAACCAAATTTATTAAGACGCAGACACCATATAACTAGCTTTTGGAGAAAAAAAATGATGTTAATTTGAATTGGTGAAACGCGCCTTTTATGTTGATGATTGTATAAAATTTTATTACAAGTATGGATGTTTTTAAATAATTACTTATTGCCTAAAATCTGATCTGAATTACAGTTTGAAGATGGTGTCATGCAAGTGAAGTGTGTTATGAACTGTTAGGTACATAGACGTCAACTTCAAACTGTGATTCAAATCAGATTTTTGGCAATAAGTAATTTTTTTTTACCTTTTTAGTGCAACTTAATGAAGACGGTTGTTTTTTTTTGTTAAAAAGTTTTTATGACTGCAATAGTTGGGTATTCATATATTTACTAAGCAGACAGGTGTCTAACAATTTCCCAACACGTATAATATAATATAGTATAAAATATAAATCAATATAAATATTACTAAACTTTCGCAGGTACAGTTGAATTATGACTGAGTTTATCGGGCCCTTGGCAGAAACACTACAAATCGTAGTTTTTTTTTTTTTTCTGAGCTGACTATGCAGTTGGCTGTTGCAGCCATTACTGCTTCATCGGACTTTTGGGGCGAGACTCTGAAGGAGCCTCAGTCCATATAGCGCCCAACGCTCAAGGGCTCCCCGCGGGGGAAGCCTCGGCTTGGGTTGTCGCTCTCGGGGAAATCGTAGTAATTATACTTCACACCATAACCGAAGACGATTACTTGCAGCAGCACGCGAGTTGATGCTGTCTTAGTCACACGTTTAGAGTCCTAATAAAAAGAAACAATATCTCCCTTCTCTTTCTCTCCCGGGCGCCGGACGGCCGCGCCATTACGCGTTTTTGTGTTGTCAAAGTCGCACGTACGTTCGATTGAATTTAATTACATTTAGTGATAGACAAGTTTGTCCAGTGTTTTGTTCACCATGAGCAAAAGAAAAAGATCCAAATCCAGCTTACGCAAGGAGTACAAAAAGTTGAAGGAGACGTCGATTAAACTCGTCGGAGGAAAACTCACGTGTTTCATGGACAACAAAAATCTCCCGTCGTGAGATGAGAAAATAGTGTTGTCACCGATACACACTGTTAACGACTCTACTAGCCGACGATGACGTGATCTTTAGGTATAAGCTAGCGTAATTTTATAAGTATAATAATAGGTATAAGTTAGGTATTATTTGATCGTACAGTTTTAACTACCTATTATATTACTGATGTTTGTAGGCTAAGTTTAAGTACCTAAGTTTCTTATTTGTTTGTTTATTGTCTGTGTATGTAGTATAGTTAATGTTTTCTTTGTATAACTTGTCTCTGCCTTGGCGCGTAAGCGCACATGTTGTTACAAGGCATCGTTTATTGTGCCCGCACAAGGCATGTCGATAGCTGAACATGTGCAAGCGGGGAAAACATGAGGTGAGAGGTTGTGTTGCTTGCATAGCTACAAGACTTGACCGACTCGACAGTTCGACATTATTCGAGAAGCGAGCAACACATACCCTCTGTATTGGTTGTGCTATTCGACATTTAATCGACTAATTAAATGTGATATAAGGAATTCGGCTGTTGCCTTTTTAACTTCGTCTTTAGACCAATCAACCCTGCGCCTAAAATTACTATTTTACACACACAGTTTCGTTATTTTGACTACCTCTTATCAGGTCGGTTACGTATGTATTCGAGTGTCTTACCTTAACCTCACTCTTACTACCCACCTACTCGGGTATAACTTGGAGCTCACGCTCACTTTAAGCTATTGTAAATCGTGAGGAGAAATTATTTTTCAACCTATATGGTTCGTCAAAATACCTAACAAACTGTATGCTGTATACTTTGATAAAAATCACAAAAAGCCCACGTAAATCGTGAGGAAAAACTATTTGTCAGCCTATATGGTTTGTCAAAATACCTAGCAATTGTACCCTAAATGGATTACTTATTGTTTCGTTAATAAGTAGGTACCTACCTAAAAAGCCTACGGAATTCGCGGTAGGATAATCTGTCTATTAGTCACTAAATGGAAGTCCCTTGTGGTTTGTCAAAATACCTAGAAAATAACATAGTAAGTAGCTAGCTCCTACTACCTACCAATATGCATGCTTCTGACTTACGCCATTACGTGATAAAACGAAGGAGAATTTTGCCATCTGCGCATAAATTGTTTTACTGCACATTCGCCTAGTTATTTAGTCAGTTATCAAGAACTTCAGGGTAAGTTTCAAAGCGATTTGTTAAAGACAAGAGTTACAGATTAAACAAAATAACTCCATTAAACGTTCAATTAGTTAACATCTACCGTCTTGAGTAACTTTTTTAATTAAACATTAAATATTGTTTGAGCAAATGTAAGTAAGATATTGTTATAATGTAACAAGAAAACAAAGCATAATTTCTTAATCAATGTGTGACATGCACACATCTAAATTAAATTACCTTGGCGTATATCACGTGTGGACACCTACTTACATTTTGTCACAAAATAAATACAAGCTTTGGATAATCTCGACGTACCTATATCGTGTGTGTATAGCTACATTCTTTCATAAAACAAATACAATCATTAAACTATCCCGACGTATATATATTGTGTGGATAAATAATCGTTACAATATTCCGACGTATAGCGTGTGTGGATAAATAATCGTTGCAATATCCCGACGTATAGCGTGTGTGGATAAATAATCGTTGCAATATTCCGACGTTTAGCGTGTGTGGATAAATCACGACGTATAATCGATAGATAATCAAGACTTATATTGTGTTGGATACCTACCTACATTTTTTCAAAAAATAAACAGTATTATTGAAAATATCCCGAGACGATTATGGTGTGTGGTTGGTTATGGTGACACAACCACACCAACATTAATTTCCTGACGTGTATATGTGTGGAAAATATACGACTACCAACTTACCTAAAAATTAATGCCGCTATTACAAATGAGATCCCATGCTGAGTTGCCATACCGTAACAACTCATGGAAATAGCTAACGAGAACCTACACGTTGCAGCTAATGGGGGCTCGACCCAACACAACATAAAATGTTTTCAGGCAATTTACACACTAAATATTATTTGGTTTCTTGTATATCTAAAGGTAATAAAGTAAATTTTACGTACTGTGTACAAAAGCGCCTTCATTAAATCTTAAGATTAACTTAGCACTCGCTAAATCAAACGTTGCAAAACACTAGTAAGCAGAAACACATTAAAATGTACAACTGTTTCTAGACAATTGGTAAATTACCTAATTAGCCTTTTATCCCCGTAAACATTTTTCTATTATAAGTAAACAACAGTGAGAAATACTAAAATAAACACGTTCGTCTTCCTGCGGTAAACTTAGTAGGCCACAGTGTGTGCAGCTGATTGATCACGACGTCGTTAATTTTGTCGGGCTTTGAACTAACGGAGAAACCTGGAACAACAGCAGCTAAACCCCCGGTCGGTGCCACCACAGTGACGCTGCGGCCGCCGCCTGTGCGCCGCGCTGCCGATGGTGCCGCGATACCCACAAGTACAACAACTCTAAGCTATGTACATCACAGGTTATGTACCATTATCTTTAAATTTTTGCTTCACAATCTTAAGATATTTAAAAGAGTGGCTTCATATAACAAATACCATTTTACTGTGAATCATGTCATATGGTAACAGCTTAAGACAAGTGAAAAGGAAACTGAATTGTTACAATCAGGTTTTAACTCTTCTTAGACCCCGTGCTCATAACAATTTGCAACACATATATCAATACTACCTAAGTCTAATGGAAAGTGTTGATTTATCTTTAAGCAAAAAATTGCAATAATTTTATTTACTTGCTGTGTCTCACTTGCCTCTTCCCGTGGGAACTAAAAGATAAAAAGTTAATAATAAAGACACTCTTATATGCAAATCCAATATTATGTATGAATTTTTAGTCACTCCATTGACTAATTTTCGAATTCAGCGGACACAAACATACGGAATATGATTTTTTATTTATACGTAAAGATGTCGATGTGGCTTCATTTAAATTGATTGATAAAATCAGATATATAATGTACTTTATGGTTATATGGCAACTCTAAACATACAGGAGACCATCTTTTTTGTGTCAATTGCTTAAAGCGACAAGATCTTGCAATGATAAACAATCAACTTTTTGCATTTAGTAATACGGAATCTTCTTTATTCTGTGGTAATACGTCCACAAGTAGAGGGGATTCGTTGGTTCTGGCGCACTACCCCCCAACCTCAACCCCTCGCCTAAAAAAAAGCTCAACAACTATTTTCTGTGCTTTGTACGACTCGCGCTTGACCACTCTCAAAATATCGTTGGTTCTGGCGCACTACCCTCCAACCCCAACCCCTCGCCTTAAAACTTTTCTGCCCCCCGCACGACTCGCGCTTGACCACTCTCAAAACCACCCCCTGTGTCTGGGGGGTATGTCGACTCACACTTGACAAAAACTACCGCGTGACGTCACAGTGACTCCTGTGTATAACTTGTCTCTAGTTTTGTTATGTAATTACATCATTATCGTAATGGGTTATCATGTTTTTCCCCGTTCATAATTAAGTTATTCCTATTTAATTACAATGATGTTGGTGGTGACATTCCAAAAACTAGTCCCCCGAGGGTGTATCTCAAGATTTTAGGGGTGTGTCCACTCACGCTTTACAAAAACTTGTCTTTAGACTGGAGACTTACCTGGAGACGTGTCGGTTCACGCTTGATATGATTTGACATGTTATACCTACAGAAAATCTTCAATTCAAGTCGGTCGAAGTTTAAAGAGAAAAGCTGATAATAGTGTTAAAGATTTACAACTAGCATCGACGTCCACATGATGTGTCAAATATGTTGTAAATCACATTTTTTAACCAAAGATTCTATGCTCAGCACTTACGATCTATGAAACACAAATAGAAATGTCTTATTCTTAATCATAATTTACTTTATGTGTCTGTTATATCACTCGTGAAGTATTAATAGCATCAATTAAAGAATCAATACTATTTTATTATTCATGCAGATTTTGATCAGGAAACAAAAGATTTAAAAAATACTTTTGAATTTTTAAATTTGACTATTAGGAATTGGATAAAAATTGGTGAATTAGAAAATTATTCAGAAACTTTAAGTGATGACATTAAAAATAAAATGTGTAATGTCACATAGTGATTTAGAAAAAAAAAGAAAATGGTAGACCTTAAAAAAAACAGTTCTTAGAAATGCATGTTAATAAGTTCAATCCCTTACAGGGATCTTCGTATATTCGAAAAAAAGAACGATCAACAATGTTTTAAGTGGACTATATCCTGCAAATACACATTCCGATAGTGTATCATCATACTTTAAGCATCAAAATAAACTATCGTTTAATAATATTCAGTTCCCAATCAAATTCCAAATCAAAACCCGAGGTAGAAAAACAAAATGACATTAGCATTAATATGTTTGAATTAGAGTTTAACAAAGAAAAAAAAACTTTACAAAATGTTCTAATTAATTAAAAATTAACTTATTATTTTTAAACAATGGTTGAAATAGGTTTGAATTAAACACCAGCAGCATGACTGCTCAAATTTTTACTGAATAACTAGGAATTCATAAAAAAGAAAAATATTGATTTAATAGGGAAACAAATAATGATGAAATCTATTTTG
Organism: Apoda limacodes; assembly: GCA_946406115.1. Taxonomy (NCBI): domain Eukaryota; kingdom Metazoa; phylum Arthropoda; class Insecta; order Lepidoptera; family Limacodidae; genus Apoda; species Apoda limacodes. The sequence goes on from OX291541.1 coordinate 6,077,425, forward strand.
ATAAATTTCAAAGAATATTAAAATTACATTTTATAATATATGCAGACTTTGTAGCTCATTTAAAACCCGTCGCCTATTGTGTCCCTGATCCATAGAAGTCATATACGTAAACAATACATGTACATGTAGTTTGTTCTTATGGATACTATATAAAATGTTCATATGATGATAAACTGTCTATATACAGAACATACTCAGAGCCTAATTGTACAAAAATGTTTTGAAAAATGATATTAGCAATATACATAGGATAAATTGTTTTCAAAAATGTCCACTTTCTTTAACTAATGAAGAGAAGGATAAGACAATCGCAATTATGTTATATTACGTGATGAAATCACAGTAGACTATGACTGGAATACTAGTATTTTTAAAATAAGTTCTTAAATATAGATTGGAATATTCCAACATATTTTAACATTTAAATTGGGCTGACATCGCTTTGAGCATGTTTATAATTATAATTTGATACACTGGTATTAAAGAGTTAAAGAAAGCGTCTTGATTTGGAAGAGATGTAATTTTTAAGAACTCATAAAAATTAACAAATTCATAAAGAAAAACACCTTTCCTAATAAGTTTATTAAAATCATTTTCGTTTGTAATTGATTTCTTAATTCTGCAAATTGGTCTTTATATAATATTCTATATATCTAAACTCTAGTAGATCATAAATTAAAAATAATCTAAAAACCGCAAATGAAATATACGACATATTAGGTTTATATGAGAAAGAAATATATTTTTACTTATTTTGCGGAATTATTTTTATTTCTCAATCTTCAAAATTCAAAGCATGAACAATAAAATGAGCATCATAATTGTTTAGATTATGAAATAGAATAGGAATGAAAAATGGAACACGATACTTTGTGCTACTAAATAATTCGTGACTAACACCTCTAAAATTACTAGTATTCCAGTCATAGTCTACTGTGATTTCATCACGTAATATAACATAATTGCGATTGTCTTATCCTTCTCTTCATTAGTTAAAGAAAGTGGACATTTTTGAAAACAATTTATCCTATGTATATTGCTAATATCATTTTTCAAAACATTTTTGTACAATTAGGCTCTGAGTATGTTCTGTATATAGACAGTTTATCATCATATGAACATTTTATATAGTATCCATAAGAACAAACTACATGTACATGTATTGTTTACGTATATGACTTCTATGGATCAGGGACACAATAGGCGACGGGTTTTAAATGAGCTACAAAGTCTGCATATATTATAAAATGTAATTTTAATATTCTTTGAAATTTATCAAAATAGATTTCATCATTATTTGTTTCCCTATTAAATCAATATTTTTCTTTTTTATGAATTCCTAGTTATTCAGTAAAAATTTGAGCAGTCATGCTGCTGGTGTTTAATTCAAACCTATTTCAACCATTGTTTAAAAATAATAAGTTAATTTTTAATTAATTAGAACATTTTGTAAAGTTTTTTTTTCTTTGTTAAACTCTAATTCAAACATATTAATGCTAATGTCATTTTGTTTTTCTACCTCGGGTTTTGATTTGGAATTTGATTGGGAACTGAATATTATTAAACGATAGTTTATTTTGATGCTTAAAGTATGATGATACACTATCGGAATGTGTATTTGCAGGATATAGTCCACTTAAAACATTGTTGATCGTTCTTTTTTTCGAATATACGAAGATCCCTGTAAGGGATTGAACTTATTAACATGCATTTCTAAGAACTGTTTTTTTTAAGGTCTACCATTTTCTTTTTTTTTCTAAATCACTATGTGACATTACACATTTTATTTTTAATGTCATCACTTAAAGTTTCTGAATAATTTTCTAATTCACCAATTTTTATCCAATTCCTAATAGTCAAATTTAAAAATTCAAAAGTATTTTTTAAATCTTTTGTTTCCTGATCAAAATCTGCATGAATAATAAAATAGTATTGATTCTTTAATTGATGCTATTAATACTTCACGAGTGATATAACAGACACATAAAGTAAATTATGATTAAGAATAAGACATTTCTATTTGTGTTTCATAGATCGTAAGTGCTGAGCATAGAATCTTTGGTTAAAAAATGTGATTTACAACATATTTGACACATCATGTGGACGTCGATGCTAGTTGTAAATCTTTAACACTATTATCAGCTTTTCTCTTTAAACTTCGACCGACTTGAATTGAAGATTTTCTGTAGGTATAACATGTCAAATCATATCAAGCGTGAACCGACACGTCTCCAGGTAAGTCTCCAGTCTAAAGACAAGTTTTTGTAAAGCGTGAGTGGACACACCCCTAAAATCTTGAGATACACCCTCGGGGGACTAGTTTTTGGAATGTCACCACCAACATCATTGTAATTAAATAGGAATAACTTAATTATGAACGGGGAAAAACATGATAACCCATTACGATAATGATGTAATTACATAACAAAACTAGAGACAAGTTATACACAGGAGTCACTGTGACGTCACGCGGTAGTTTTTGTCAAGTGTGAGTCGACATACCCCCCAGACACAGGGGGTGGTTTTGAGAGTGGTCAAGCGCGAGTCGTGCGGGGGGCAGAAAAGTTTTAAGGCGAGGGGTTGGGGTTGGAGGGTAGTGCGCCAGAACCAACGAATCCCCTCTACTTCCACACCCTATGATTTTATTAAAACTAGTACTCTAAAAGTTCCATTTTAACTTAAAAGTAAATTTTTAGATATTTATTCTTATACATCGCCATTTCAATTGTATTGTCTCTAAATTACGCAGAACCACAGGATTATTGTTTTATTATTTATTTTTTGTTTGTTTTATTGTTTTATTATTACAGGATTATTGATTATATATGATTAAGTTAGACTTCAAATTTACCCAAAGACTTTTTTTCGTTGTGTACGACTCGGTGATACCTACATCTCTAAGTTTTTTATTTAATTAAAAAATGCACAACCATAGGCAATTAGCCTGATTTGTAGTTTTGGCCACGTTCGCAAACAATTCACAATAATTCAAGTTTAATTGCATGGTGGGGATATTGCACAAAAAAAAATGTCTAAATTTCTATGAATCATTGACCACCTCAACACCCATCGTTCAGAACTTTTAATCATTTTAGGAAAAACAATTTTTACAGATTATTGCTTAAGCAGGTTCCTTAAGGGTGCTTACAGACTTCGGCCACCTAGACCCAAGTACGATTTCACATGGAACCTTTTATTCGTATTGAATCATCTATCACATAATTTCCCATATGAAAATTTACTTAATTTATCAATTAATCATCAGCATCAGCTTAATAAGAGAATCATTTATGAGAGAACCTCAGTAAGACATCTCGACCTGGATCTTACAAACCACCCTGGATTTTACCATCTATTCGGGGATCTCCTGAGATATGTCCAGCTCTAGCAGTAAAATCATACATCGATAAAACAAAAACGTTGTGAAGTAAGCAGTCTGATAAAGATCATTTGTTTATTAGCGTTAGAAAACCTAAGCAGAAAGTTGTCGCACAAGTATTATTTATTCATTGGGCAAAGGCTTAAACTTAAGGCTAGTGGTACAGATGTACGTATTTTTGGAGTGCACAGTACCCGATATGCTTCAACAACAGCTACTAATGATTCAGAGTCAATATTTAAGTTGAATTAGATTAAACTAGATCGTTTATTGATAATTGATTCTCCTATGTAAATAAGATAATAAATGATACTTTGGTTCAGTACTTCATTCAAGTCCTAGTTCTAAAATTTATAATTATTTAGTAAAGATTATTCTAGTCACCTCAAATTATAATGACAAATTTCTATAAGTATATTTTCTTTCTCGCAACATATAAGTGTGTTAGTTAATTAAATTTCAATTTATTTTATTTCTTACTTAACTCTAACCATCTGCAAGTAATCAAGTAATCGTCTTCGGTTAAGGTGTGAAGTATAATTGAGAATTAAACGAACTCACCTTGTAAAGTTCAATTCCAATTATACGAACACCGAAACCGAAGACGATTACTTCGATCGCACCCTGCCCCGGTTGACTACATATCCCAAAAATAAATAGAAATTCAAACTCCAAAATAATGGCGCGCCCGTCCGGCGCCCGAGAGAGAAAGAGAAGGGAGATATTGTTTCTTTTTATTAGGATTAGGTCTCTAAACGTGTGACTAAGACAGCATCAACTCGCGTGCTGCTGAAAGTAATCGTCTTCGGTTTCGGTGTTCGTATAATTGGAATTGAACTTCACAAGGTAAGTTCGTTTAATTCTTAACTATTCTTTGTTTTGCATTATTACTATTAAACATAATGTTTTACGGGGTTCTTACCGTGATTAGCCGAGAAAATGAGAGCTCCCGATATTTCGGTGCTGTTGCAAGCACCATGATCGCGGGATGACTGGCATACTTGCGAGTTTGTACAAAGTCTATGGGCAAACATATCTATCTACCCTTTTTCTTTTTCGTTTTGTTACGGAACTACTAGAACTCACTCAAAAGTCACCACGACAGTATATCGTCCCCGTCGAGCCAAAATTGACTAACTAACAAATAGTGACTTTTGAGATATTGTAACATGAAATTTAAAAAAAAAAGAAAAATTGTAACTTGTTCTTTAATTAATAACTTTTTAATGGTTTTGAATCGCAATTACCTGTGTTCTTTATCTTTGGAGTAATTTGTTCAAATACAGGTTAGTTAGTTTTTGCCCTCATGAAACGTTATAATTTGGAATTTTTAGCTAATTTAAGTTCCTTTAATGAAATATTGCGTAAATTTTGCGTAAATGTAATGGTGATTAAGGCATGTTAATGACATTTGACTTCTTTATGTATGTTAAAATCTAATTTTAGTACCTTGAGTTGTCAACCTTTTTTAATAAGTCAAATTTGAACTTTGAAGTTCGCCTGTTTAAATTGATAATAATAAAAAGAAAATAAAATCAATCATCATCTTTATTAAAAACTGTTACAGCATGGTATCAAAATTATAAAAGAACAGTTTCATTGAAACGTTATTCATTAGCAATGTCTGTTCACGTAACAGAGTGTTATGTGTGTCAATGCAATAACAAAATACGGCTGAAACACAGCCACTTTGGCGCATATTTTGGCATTAAAAAATAAACCAAAACCAATGGGGTACTTCCCGGTGTCTTAAAATCATAACATGTCACGAAGCAAGGTTTTGCATCACAAATGTAAGGCATATGTTTTTGTAAAAATTCAAAAACTGATCATAAACCTGTGAGACTTGATCTTATGATGAAAGAACTATCTACATATGATAAGTTTGTATACGAAACCCTCCACTTGGCCGTTTTTTTTTACTTGTATAATAGAGAGGCATTGATAAACAATACACAGTTTGCTTTATTGTTGTTTAGTGCATCTTCTATCAACATTCCTAGACATTCATTTTCACTTCATCTTATTTCACTTCGCAATGCTCCCGTATCACCCTATTTCAGTTCAGGACTTCTTTTCCATGGCTGCGTGCAATTCGGAACGTTTTAAGATGATAGTATCGTCCGTTGCCGCACGAACGCTGCCTTTACATTCAAAGTTCATAGTTCAACGGGATCCTGCTTTAACGCGTTTCTCGTGCGTATGAATACGTGTACACGTAAGCTGTAAAAAAAAAAAACTGGTTGCCTGTAAAGTCGGTATACGGGCGAAAGTTTTACGTGACAATGATTTTATGTCTGTCTCTCTCGCTCTTAGGCGGGCGCGTGCCTCTCACTCGCTCTCATTGTGAGCGCATAACGTGAGCGGAGCGTAACGCAGTTTCTTGAAGTGTCACCCGGCAAACCAATTTATAAGACGTTGTCACGTCAAAAAATACTGTATATCCTTACAAGAGCTCGGAGTAGGTAGAGCCATTTTTGGAACTTCAACTGTGCTGTCATAATATAGATAAGCCATATTTAAAACAGTTATTGAAAAAAATCAGGATACCAGGGAATATATAATTATTCGCGGTACTTCGTAGCGTGGTTCATACAAACGCATTTCTCACTTGTATTTGTCATTTACTGATCAAATATTGTGAATTTTTATAGATATGATCTCGAGCCGAATATGTCTGTAGTTTTCCAAAATCCCAAAAAATGTTTGTCATTAAGTTGTAATCTTATTTGAGACAATTTTTATGAAAAACTAGAATCCTGTATAACTTTTAAAATATACAATTGAATAAAAGACTGTGACGCTGCAGACCTCGAACACTTGTTTAAAATTTTATGGTATTTGAATGGTAAGTGTCAGAAATAAGTGGAAAATTCATTTTTATAAAGCACGCTGCAAGGCGACGCGATTCGCATCCTCTAAAGGTAGGGATGTAATTACAGATAAATAGACTAGATTAGAAAAACTTACATACAGGTCGTAAATACGTTAGTCCGAAATTGAAAACGGTTACGTCAAGTTACACACAAAGAAATACTTTCTTAAAAATATTACCTTCATATGCTTGGGTATTTTTTTTTTTTTGAAATTTCGCAGGCATGTCCATATTTACATATACGTTTGAAACCATTGACCCTAAATCGGTCTACCTACTCCAATCTCTAATCCTTATATAAATGGCTTTGTAAATGACCTGCTAGTTGTGAATGTAGCTTTGAAATTTCGAGTTATAAATAAGTGATAAATTGAAAGACCAGAATAGTAGCACAGTGTGGTTTCAGATAAACTTCCTCCGGCGAACGCTTAGTATGGGGAATGAGCTTCCTGCCAAAGTTTTCTCTAGGGACTACTGTAAAGTATGGGGTTCTTCAAGAAAAAAGTTATTAGATTTTTAAAGGGTTGGCAAAGCACGAGTAATGCCTCATTTATTGCAAGCGCCAATAAGGAGAGAGATAGATATAAGGTGAAGAGATAAAAAAAGGGCAGAAGATAGAAAAGAAGGGACAAAGAAACTATACGATTCTGAAAGTTATCTGCACTTATAATATTCTACTCTTTGCTATATTGTACTACAAATTGTAACGAAGAGGACTAAGTTAAAAGCCCAGAAAGTGGAATCTAAAGTACTAAACCTGACTCTTCTAATCTTCTCTACAAATCTTGTAAACAAAACCTAACTTTACTTAATGTTCACTTTTTCTGGTAATTTAATCATAAATCATTAAAATACTTACATGTTTAGCTTTATTGTCACATTCTTTAACTGGTTTTCAAATCACGACACTGATTAAAGCTTAAATCTACAAAATTCCAAATTTACTATGGAAATATTATACGTATTTATGTATATGTTGCATAGACTAACAAAGCGAAAGACGCGCGTCAAGGTCATTTTTGTTTACCCGAATTGCAAATAGATTCTGAGTCAGGTTTACTTACTTTAATATCTATGTCAGGGATTTAAATTTAAGAGGATTATAATTTGAAACACCTCAAAGAGTGTTTATGTTGCCTTGTCAGGGTTAAAAATAAGTAAATATTGGTAGGTAGTACGTATGATAGAAATAATAAAAAATTAAATACGCCGCTATATGTCATACGTCTGATTACAGACTTAAGGTCATTGTAGACGTCCGTTTTTACACCGGACACTAGACGAATAAATTAATTGGACGCGCAGTGTTGTATAGGTTACAATGAGAGTGTATACACGTGCCGGATGACAGACAGCCGAATATTTTTATTGGATGCTGTCTACTGCTCCGTGCAACAAGAGCCCTATGTTAATTATAGCAGCTTATGGAGCTACACCTGCTGAAGCTGAAACACCCAGCTTTAACCGGTTAGAATAAGATGTGATTGCATTTACATTCCACCACGCATTTTTTTATTCGCAATTTTAAATTCAAAGGGAATCAGTTTTTGTTTAATAACGATTTTATTTTAAGTTTATCTTAAAGTTTCAGCAAAGATGATAAGAACTAAAGTTACTGGAACTTTATTGACTATCATTATTACAATAGGCTGTATATTTTTCGAATTTAAAGAAAAAAAGTTGCATAGCGTAATTCTCAAGTATCTCGTATATTAATAATTTATGGACCTAAATATACATAAAGTTAGTTGTGTAAAATTAAAATTTATAGACTACAATTATTTTTTCTAAAACTAAAATCAAGAGAGTTTATAAAGTTATATTTAGTATTGTTAGAGTATATAAACTTATATTATTAATTAAAAACATACACACCTTTTATATGACAAAAAAAATACTAAAATACTAATATTAAGTTGTATATGTACCCATACATAAACAAATATACATTAAAAAGTAACTAAATATAAAAAAAAACCTCATCTAAGTTGCTGCCAGTCGGCAACGTAGCTAAAAGGCTAGTGGCATTGCCACGCTGTATAATTGTACGTTGACCAAGATATTTGGCAGCTCTTCGGTCATGTGAAATATATTCCGCCAAGCCAGTCCCAGATCCTACGTTTTTATCGGTAGTTGGAAGATGAGACGGTGCCAAAGTATCAATACAAGTAGCATCCAATACTTAAAGTCCTCCCATCCTCCAAGATACCAGCGACATCCCGTCGGGCCTTTTTCCATCGTTACGTGCAAGCCCTGTTGGTTCCGGAATTGCTGGCAATCCAGCGCTAACGAGAGCCCGACGGATAATTACATAAATGACTGCATGGCGGGGTATACGGTCTGTGCTTCTCTGGCATGACAGTGCATGGTGACCAAGACCATCAACTATGTTACTGCACTGGCAGCTATAAGAAACTGCACAAACCACCCCTAAACCTATAACAAACAGCTATACGAAATGTGGCGTTATTCATAAGAGTTCCAATCCTTTTGCAAGTTTTTTTGCAATTCGCTCTTATTTATTACTCTTTCGCAACCCAATTGGTAGTGAGACTGGCTGCAGTGCAGAGGGTGCGGGTTCGATTTCCGGACTTGACAAACATTTGTGTTTATCTGGAGTCTGGGTGTATTTACGTATGACATGTATTTTCAAAAAAAAAGTATACAAGTATATGTATCCGTTGTCTGGTTTTCATAATACAACCTTTGCTTGGTTTGGGGACCAGATGGCGCTTTTAATATGAGCAAAAAATTATTATTATATTATATATTATTATTTGTGAAAATTGTGTTACTAGAATTTCGATTCTAACTTATTTGAAAAAAAAAATATTATGTTTAATGTTAATTGAACAGCATTCTCGATGAGTCCATCGTCTTCTTGCAACTTTTACGTTTATTTTGAAAAATATTGATCTTTAATAACCAAAGTGGTAGAGAATCAAATTTAAAGATTTTATGATTTCTGTTGATAAAGTTCAAAATATGGGGTATTCAGAACATTCTTTATATTTTCAATTTTAGTTTTTTAAGGACAAAATTTATTTGTTTTTTAAAATCATCAAATATTGTTTCATCAAAAATCCATTAGCTTTTCATAATATTAATGAATTCCCTGCCGATAGCGAGCGGTGCGATGGTAGAAATTGAATAAAAGTTTAAGGCGACCACTATCAGCTGAAGTAGCTACTTAAACTCACAGATATATTCTAGAAACAATGAAAACCAGCCAAGTGCGAGATGGACTCACGAACCGACGGTTACGTTGGCACCCTCTGGGTACGAAACCCAAAAAACGATCTAATAATAGATTTTGAGTAGATTTTCAACAGTTTGAAACATACTCACAACAACGCTTTTTTTCTAATAAGTGGCTCCAAAAATATCTAGGCTAATAGGTTGCAGACAAGCATGAGAATTAGTTGGTCGTCCAAAAGAGAAAATTTAAACCGCATTATGACCCCAAATGTTAATTGATATTTTCCAAAGCCTATTTGGGCGTTCACTTGTATTATTATTTATATAGTAGGAATTTACTAAACAAAAAGGTCTGGGTAATATTTCTTATACGAATGACAATACTCCCTTTCATAATTCACATATATAAACGTTTTCAATGTCAGTAATTCTCTTTTTCGGAGACGTGCAAAAGACAACTGTAAAGTAATAGAGTTCGATTTCCGATTACTAATAAATTATTTACATTTATATTTTTCTACTAGATTGTATTGTCTAAATACACAAAGATATAAAAAAAAAATTCAAAGTTAGTTTCGTGATTAAACTACCATACCACTCTAAACCACAAAAATATCATCAGAAAAACGAATATAAATAAATATTTAGATAGATGATAGCGTCCTTTTTAAGAGAGTTCCGTAGCCAAAGGGTAAAAAAACGGGACCCTATTACTAAGACTTCGGTGTCCATCCGTCCGTCCGTCACTAGGCGGTATCTCATGAACCGTGATGGTTAGACACTTGAAATTTTTACAGATGATGTATTTCTGTTACTGCTATAACAACACATACTATAAAATAGAATAAAATAAATGTTTAAGGGGGCTCCCATACAACATGCGTGATTTTTTTGCTCGATATTGATAACGGCAATCAATATTGATAATAAAAATATTTAGATATTTTTTATTTACTTAAATTTAAATTTAAAAATTTAAAATTAAAATAAAACAAATATTTCCCTCCCATAAAACAAACGTGATTTTTTTGCCGTCTTTTATATTTAATGGTACGTAACCCTTCGTGCGCGAGTCCGACTCGCACTTAGACGATTTTTTTAGGTTACATTTTTAAGATATTTTAGAACTATCAGCAGAAATTTACTTTTAAAGTAATATAAAAAATAATAAATATGATTCATACATTTACTTTTGTATCAAAATTAGTATACAGTAGCTGCAGTTATATACGAACAAAAATTTTCTCACAACCAATACTAAAATCATATAACTTAATTTGGATTCTCTTTTAAAAAGAATGGATATGATTTCATTCTAAAATTAAATTTATTTTGATTTAACAGTATATAGTATTGTAATAAAGTATTAAAGATTATATATGATACATTTTGTTACAGAATATTTCGTTGCCAATTTTTTTTTTTACTAAATAAACGTACATGAACTCGTTTGGTAAGAATACTTTTAACGCCTAATAAAGCCCTCTAATGAGGCGTATATGGGTTCATTACGAGCTTTATACGACTTGTGTCATATGACTGTTTGTTTATAACAGGAAACATTCAACATAATCTAACTATTGCAGTGTAGTAAATATTGACCATTTGCTTAATTAACTTAAGAGGGCCTCCAACGGGGATATACATTTATATTTATTTATGGGCGTTAAGCTGAAATTTGCTAGTTATTTTTGGTCGTCAGTGTATACATATACCATATATACACCCGGTATGCATAAGATAACTGAAGTCAGTAAATTGAATAGAATTTTAAAATGTGTGAAAATATCAATACGCTTTAAAACAAATTACAAGTGTTAAAACAAAAGTTACTTTTAGAGTTGTTTAATACTTAATACAAATTAAATAAAAATTTGAATACCAGAATATTTAAGATCCTTTATACAGCTAATACTATTTGTATTTTAGAAATAATACGTAAAAATCTAAAAACATGACTATTTTTATGTTTTTGGTTGTTTAAATTTTTGTAATACGCTTTAAGAAAAGGAAACAATAAACTATCTAGACGTGATTTGTGCTCAAAGCTCAGCATTAGATTAGATTTACACACCCTTCAGCATTTTTCGGCATTTGCTGAGCTGAAATAATACGTAAGTTTGTTAACAGTCAGTCGTAAGTATTTCAAATACTTACATTGCAATTACATTTAATGGTATATAATCTTAATAATATTATTGGATTTTGTGTCATAAAAAGATGTTGTTTATGGTTTATTTCATGCCAATTTACAAGTGAAATTAAAATTTAGCGTCAAGGGTTATCCCCACTGGTCTATTGCAGTAGTTAGTGACTATTTACCATATAAAATGCCAAATAATCACTCACCACAATTCGCGGCATTACTGATCTATATCCGAAACTACCTTAACCTCATTTCGTGCATTTCTGTCCAAAAAAATGTAGAAATAATAAGTCGTTTGCGACAAAATAAGTCCGACGGACTAACTGAGCAATTTTGCAGAGCCAGGACCTTTTTTACCTGTACATCCAAAAAGCGTTTTTTAAAGGCCGTTGTTAACTAGGTTCCCAAAAAATACGTGTCGCAGTCAGTGTTTTACCTCATTACAGGATAATATTAATTCTGGTCACGCGCCGCTCGTACCGGCTTCACCACAGGGCTTTTCAAACTCACATTAATGACACCTTAAGGCTTTACCTTAACTTTTTTTGTAACGTTTAAAATACTTTTTACATGTTTTTTACACAAATATATTATTAGTCTACATAAACTAAACTAATATACACAATGGCAGCCCTGTTACATAATTCCAATCGTATGGTAATCTTAAATTAGCGCGTAAAAATGTTAGTAATTTTAGATAGGTACTTACATTGCAATAACATAATAAACGTGTAATCTTAATAATATTATTTGATTTTGTGACATAAAATATCAAACTAGATTGAAAATCATCAACAAACACTCATACAGTACATTTCTGTTTTTGATTTAGATTAACACAAAATTTCTAGTTTCTTCAACCTTTTAATCATAGATTGTCTATGATTAAAAGGTTGACGAAACTAGAAATTTTGTGTTCCATTGCACATAACAATGTGCGTAGTATAGTGCCATTTTGTTTTAAAAATAAAATAAATTAAAATTATAGGTATATTATAAAGAGAGTGAAGTGGCGTAAATAAGTTATTATATATACATAGTAGATAAACAACAGTGCCTTAATTATAGAAAACAAATGAAATCATGTATTGAAGCACTGTTCAAAACACTATACCTACATTAAAAAAAAACGGACGTAGAACTTAAGTGACTTAAGGAACCGCCCAATGTTCCCCGCGAACATCATAATTATCTTCAAATGTAATAAAAAATAATTATATATTCAGGAAAAACGGCATAGGAAATTAAATTACTAAAGACACAGTTTTTTTTTATTTTTAAATATTATATCTAAGTATAATTACGTCTGTTGAACGCTGTATTACGTAAAGTCCGACATACTCTTAATTTTATTTTTTTTGCTGTATTCATATTCTGATTATATAGCTAAATTATTAAGCTAGAATTAACTGACTAAATTAAATTTGCTACATTAATCACCACAAAAAAGATTCTATCTCACAAATACAAAATATCGAGCAGTTAACAACATAACTCGGCAAGGTTCGTAATCAAGCTGATGAACTTGGTATTTACGAATGTAAAAGAACGTAGGAACAAAGATATGCATGGAGCATTAATAGCACATTGCAGCTGCGTCACACAGCACTCCAGAGCTGCAATTATCTAGCTCTCAGCGAAGGGAGACCATTCAGCAGGCTCGCTGTCAACTGAGTCATTATGAAGACGACTGTATTGCTATTTGTACGTGTATTTAATTTATAGCATGATCTAAATGAATATGGAAGTTATTATTTTCTTTAACTATGAAAAAATTGCTACAATAAAGTCTTGTTTTTTAAACTATTAAAGTTTTTTTTTCATTCTTGTTTGTTTTTTAAGCTCTAGTGGAGTGCCGTAAGGCATAAAACTTGTAAAATCTCGAAATTCAGGGAAAGTCAATGAATGTTTATAAAAACTGTTCGTCTGCATTGCAAAAAGCTCAAATAAAAAAGAAAAAAAAAATGTGCGCTCTTAATTACAATAATTTATAACAAAATTAAGGTCTTTTGTATAATTGAGGCAGTGCTCAGCCCTAGGCCCCTCAGTTCGATTTCTCCGAACCCGAATGATTTGGAGGTGTTGACTCCTGGTCATTTTTTGGTGGGTGGACCCTTCACGGCCTTACCCGAGTATCCCTTATTAGATACTACACTCAACCGCTTGGCGTGAACTGCTGCAGCAGCTGTCTCAAAGCTTTTGGAAAAGGTTCTCTCTAGAGTATCTTCATCACTTGCAGCAGCGGGTGCATTGGTCGGATAAGACTGAACCCCCGAAAGTGGATGATCTTGTCCTGGTCAAAGAAATGAATATGCCACCTCTTCTCTGGAAGCATGGTCGCGTTCTTCGACTCTTCCCCGGCTCGGCGTTGCTGAAGTTCTAGTAGGTGACTCGATTCTTACGCTGCTGCTGAGTAGCTGTTGCTACTCTGTTGTGATTGCCGATTTCTTAGGGTATACAATGTCTCAGTCAGACCTAACCTGCCTGGGGTGGGTAATTGTTTCGTTCCATTGCAGATAGCAACTATCTGCAACGCGCTACAAAATGAACGCAACCTTTCATTTTCTGCCTAAACTCTGTAGTTGTCAGTTTGTAGTCTTTGAATAATAATCTATAGTAAAAACATAAAGTTCGTTTCTATTTTACTTATAATGAAATACGAATTACGCTTATATTTGAGTACTACTGCGTCAGCGTGAAATCAACTTGTTATTGTGTATGTGCCAGTGACAATTAAGTGAGGATTAAACGATAGAAGGAAAGATTCATTTTATACTTTAACTTAAGATTTTAGACACTGCCCCTATCTCATCTCCAATCTATATCCCCTTTCATGTTTAAGCAATACTTAAGGTTTGAGTTATAATTGGTTGCGCCTTACCTGTCATTTTAGACGAAATAAGAACAGGTAGGGTTTTTTTTATACCACTAAGGTGGCAAACAAGCCCACGGTCCGCCTGATGGTAAGCGGTCACCGTAGCCTATGGACGCTTGCAACACCAGGGGCATCACTTGCGCGTTGCCGACCCTTCAGAAATCTAATAACTTCTTTTTTGAAGAACCCTATACTGTAGTCCTTAGAGAAAACCTTGGCAGGGAGCTCATTCCACAACCCAAGCGTTCGCGGGAGGAAGTTTCTCTGAAACCGCACTGTACGCGACCATTTCGGTTCCAAAGTGTGAGAATGAATTCCCTGTCGATGGCGAGCGGTGCGATGGTAGAAAGTAGCCGTGGGCATCATTTCGAACAATTCCTCAGAACACATCCCATTTTACAAGCGGTAGAACACACACAGGGAGGCAAAGTCTCTCCTCAGGCTTAAGGGCTCGATACCGCAAGTGAGTTTGGGATCGCCGACAATTCTCATAGCCCGTCGTTGAACCGAGTCAAAAGGGCCAAGCTGATATCCGGGTGCACCCGCCCAGAGATGGCAGCAGTACTCCAATGCCAATGTCATAAAATAATTAACAAAAGTAATGTATAAAATTTAATTCCAAAAATTCATGTCGAACTTTGTGTCAGTTAAATTGTGAAACAGGTTACTGTGGTCCATTGGGAAATAAAGATACAACCGTATTATAAATGAGCTTTTTCTATTTTTGGGCCTAACCGAGGGAGAGTGATCAGAGCGATGATAACTCGATTACTGACTGTAATGTAAAAATATTGTTCCCTATTTAAAACACACAATAAATTTATTTTTTTAAATTTTCTCGTTTCATAATTAATTATAGTAAAATAAAACTGGGTTTAATTCGGGTGTAAGAGTTATAATTTATAATGCGATTGTATGTTTATTTTTTGATTATGAATTGCTGCTGCTATCTCTGGGTGGGTGCACCCGGATACCAGCTTGGCCCTTTGGACTCGGTTCAACGACGGGCTGTGAGAATCGTTGACGGTTAAGTCTGAGGAGAGCCTCCCAGTGTGTGTTCTACCGCTTGTATAATGGGATGTGTTCTAAGTATTTTTTCGAAATGATGCCCATGGCTACTTTCTACCTTCGCACCGCTCGCCATCGGCAGGGAATTCATCCTCACACCTTAGAACCCAAATGGTCACGTACTGAGCGGTTTCAGACAAACTTCCTCGCTTAGGTTATGGAATGAGCCAAGGTTTTCTCTAAGGACTACAGTATGGGGTTCTTAGGGTTTTTTATATTAAAACATTGTATGTAATGTTATTACCTAGTGTAAGGCCATATTGTATTTAAATATGAAATTGAAACATTTAAAAGAATAACTGCTGAGTTGCTAGCTGATTCGTCTCGGTAGTAAATCATTCCGAACAGGTGGTAATTATTTGGTATTTTTTAAATTAATAATTAAACTGACGATTCAAAAGTGCTGCATTAAAGTCTGTTTAAATAAAAAGTTTGAATTTGAGTTTACAAGAAAGGGGTTATTAGATTTTTTAAGGGTCGGCAACGCGCACGAACGAGGTGTTGCAAGCGTCCATAGGCTGCGATGACTGTTTACCATTAGACGTACCGCAAGCTTGGTGGTATATAAAAAAGGAAGCTTACGTCCTTCTCTGTCTTCTCAACTCTATTTTTTCCTCTCTAGAGTCTTTAATTCTATCTCTGTGCCAAATTTCAGCTCAATTAGATGCTACGTTGCGGCGTGATTGAATAACAAAACAGACAAACTTTCACATTTAGAAGGATAGCAGGATATACTAGTAAATACCATACATATACTACATAAAAAATGCATATAAGTAATTAAAGTTTCTAAAAGACAAAAATACCAACATAAGTATATTTAAACAAAAAGATAGGTATATAAAAACACTTAAACACACATATGATACATAAAAAAGTATCAAAATATATGATTATTACATTAGAAACAATTTTGAATAGGTATTCAGTTCAAACTTTACGAGAAAGATAATTAATTTTAGTAAGTTGATGTTTTTTGCTAAATTATTGAAACTTTATTACAAAGTTTAACAAAGTTATGTAACTTAAACAATGCTGAGGCTTCATTTAAAGAGCTTATTTGTCTTGATAAAAGTTGTTTTTAAAATATTTAAAACTATAGGTACTTACTTTCTTATTTACACATTTTTAGGGTTCCGTATCGCAAAAGGAAATAAGAAACCCTTATAGGATTACTTTGTTGTCCGTCTGTTTGTCTATCGAGACTCTTTTTCTCAGGAACGCGTAACGGTATCAAGGTGAAATTAAAATCAAACACTAAGGTCCCTTAGAGCTGTCGAAAAATAAAGCTTCTACGTCAACGCAATAACAAAAAAACGGCCGATATACGGCCATTTTTGTCGCATATTTCAGGCATTCATAAACAAATCAATACCTATAGGGTACTTTCCGTTGTCCTAGAACCATGAAGTTTGACACGAAGCAAGGTCTTACATCACTTATATAAGAAAAAAAACCGAAATTTGTTAATTTGTAGTTATAACAAATTCCAAAATAAGTTGTCTGTTTGTCTATCACCCTTTTACTCAAGAACGCGTGGAGGTATTAAGTTGAAATTAATAACAAATACTGAGGTGGTCACTTAAAGTTTCTAAGTCAATGCAATAAAAATATGTCCAAAATACGGTTTCTTTTGTCGCATATTGTGACACAAATAAATCAAAACCTATGGGGTACTTCCCGTTGACCTAGAATCATGAAATTTGGCAAGAAGCAAGATATTGCATCACTAATATAGGAAAACATTATAAATAAGGCATAAACCTGTGAGACTTGATCTCATGATGGAAGAACTATCTACATATAATATGTTTGTACGGAACCCTCGGACTTGGCCGGTTTTTTATTTACCTAAAACTCATTACCTTTTCCTATGTTACTTACTATTTTGTTAACCAAAATCAATAGAATATTAAAAGATCCCAAATAAAAAAGACGACAATATTTTCCACGACATTCTGTACTTGATCAGACGGAAAACATTATTTTTTACGACTTTATTTTACGAGGTTTTCTTAAAATGAAGTTCTTTGATAAATATAAAGAGAAAATATATCTAAAACTGTTTTGGAGACACAATCTTTAATAATATCCAATTTCTCAATTGAAGCTGCGTTGTGTTGACGACATTGAGAGATAACTTTTAAGGTATCTCCACAAGAAATAGTCCAGCGGGCTAAGTTCGGGGCTTCTAGGAGGCCAAA
The DNA here is from genome assembly GCA_946406115.1 of Apoda limacodes. Taxonomy (NCBI): domain Eukaryota; kingdom Metazoa; phylum Arthropoda; class Insecta; order Lepidoptera; family Limacodidae; genus Apoda; species Apoda limacodes. Next base: position 6,095,170 of record OX291541.1, read on the forward strand.
ATTCGCTTCGTCACTGAACAGCATGCTTTTAAAAATGTTGAACCGCTGACGCATTTCGTTTACAAAATTCAATCAATTAGCGTAGTCCGTATCCTTGAACCAATTTAATTTGATAGGCTTTTAAATGCAAATCTGCACCTCGGGTGCGGCTCTATTGTAAATTGTAACTAAAACTCCACAAAATGGCGGACGCCGCGATTCGCTCCCCGCACCCCTACTACCCTCGGCTTTTACTCCAAAGCTTTAGGTTAAAACAATTATTTGTGCCGCAGTTCTTGAAAACATTTACCTTAGGGGGAGTTATGTCGTCATCGATTTTTTGTATGGGATTTGAAATATTTTTTTCAGGACACTTCGTGTAGGTATCAAATCTGAAAGTATACAATACAATTACTACCTTTGGTCACTTGTTTTCTAAAAATCCTTAAAAATATTTTCAAAATAACAAGTAATTTACCATAAAATGTACCTTAAACGATAGGTAATGTACTCATATCTAAAGCCCTTAGAAAACAATTTTGAAAATATTATAATTTAATTTTTTTTTAATTTTTACAATGTGAAATAATTTCTTAAAGTTTAGTATTTTGCGAGACTTATATGGAACTGTATTGTACTTTGTTGTTTTCGTTTATTGGTTAGTAAATGGATTGAAAGGGGTAGGTATCGAACTAATCATCAGTATCCCCTTTTCTTGTTCCAGTACTTTCACTGCATACATGAATACTACTATAATTTTAAAAAATACTGAAGAGACCATCACACTTCGTAAAAATTAAAATTTAGAAAACAAAAATTAATTTAAAATATTTTGAAAATTGCTTTCTTGAGGTTAGATATAAGGATACTTCTCAAAAGAACCTAGACCTATCGTTTGAGGTACTTTTTACAAAAATTAAAATATTATTATTTTATTTATTAATTAATTACTTTTACCTGAAACTTGGTATGTTTTGATTTTTGGTTTTTAGAAAACAAGCGGCTGAAACGTAATAGTACAAGTTTTTTTAGATCATGCTCATGAAGCCCTTTATTATATAACACCGCAACGTGATTCTAAAAAAGAAATTCAAATCCCACACAAAAAATTGATGACGTCAGAACTTTCTCCCTAAGTGAAATATTTTTAGGAACTTTGGCTAAAAAACAAAATTTTTTAATGTATTTTTGTAACCATAAATATCCTCTACGTCGATTTCCGGTTTTCAAGCCAAATTGGCGTTGTAAACCGACCACTTTCCCTTTTTGGACACCTGTAGAATTTAATAGAATAGGATAGGAAACAATCGGCCAAGGGCGAGTTGGACTCGTCGAAAAAATCACGTTTGTTGTATGGAGGCCCCCTTAAATATTTATTTTATTTTAATTTAATTATTTATTTTTACATTAAGTGAATATATAACTAAATATTCTGTGAATATTTCAAGCGTCTACCTGTTGCCGTCATCAATATCGAGCAAAAACGAGCAAAAAATTACGTTCGTTGTATTGAAGCCCCCTTAAATATTTATTTTATATTGTTTGTTATTTGCTGTCATAGCGGCAATAGAAATACGTCTTCTGTGAAAATTTCAACTGTCTAACTATCATGGTTCATGAGATAAAGCCTGGTGACAGACTGACGTACCGACCGACGGACGGACAGCGGAGTCTTAGTAATAGGGTCCCGTTTTTTACCCTTTAAGTACGGAACCCTAAAAAGTGTGTTTTCTTTTGCCTACGTTTTCGAGTAAAGCTCTATACAAGGCTCAGCCACGAAACCATTGCTGGATTTATATTATTGCCGACCTCATCTTTGGTTAGGTTTTCAAACTCTACTTATCCAGCAAAGGCTTACCTTCACGGCCTCGACAGTAATATGCTATTTCTTCACAGTTTCCTCTCGATATTCTCTTAATATTTAATGAGGTCAGTTCGCCCTACTGCTGCCCTTTGAGGCGTATAAATGAATTATAAATGAACTAAACTTTGTATTTTCACGCCTCACTGCGGCTGAATGATCAAAGCGAAACTGATTGTTAGCTCGACAACTGCAACGTGGACAGTTTGTAACCTCAATGTTTTAGCTTGTATTCAATGTTTATTAACAATTCATTATATATATACATATATTTTAAATATATTACCTGCACTTCCTATCCCCCGTATTTATTGTGCAATTTCCTCTACCTAAAGGTTGTCTGGAAGAAATCGCTTATTAGCGATAAGACCGCCTAAATTGTGATTATCTTTTGTTTTTTATTGTTATTTGTAGATTTTTATGTGTGCAATAAAGTATATTACTACTACTACTAAATTCTCTTGAACTAAAAAAAATAAACAGAATCTTTTAAATACCTTTTGCCCGCAGGTCCACCCGCACTAAATTCGGATATCGCCCTGGGATTTCTAGACCAAGTCTTTGATTGTATTCGGAAAGTTTGCTTTAATAGTTTTATAAAATAAAATAAATTTTGCTTGTAAGAATATAGTGATAAGAATGTAAATGTGTGTAAAATAAATATTATTATTATATTTTATATATATTATAATAAGCTATACCTGTATCTATAGTTTATTCACGTGAGATTCGTTTATAGTTATTCCTGTGTGAATTTCTAGGATAAAATAGCATACGTCCTTCTCAGTCTATTCAACAATTAGTGGTGGCGCCGCAGAATGTTACTATTTTAGATGGATAAAAGCCATTGCTGTTTTACTGAACTGTTTTGTAAATTGTTCTTCGGCCATCTACAGAGATGTCGCTACGTACATCTTTTTATCCATATTGGACATATTTAAATAGACAGTTCAAACGCTAATTAGCCAGTCCTCAAAAAGATTACTTGCGCACGGACCTATTACGATTTTGTTTTCTGCAACGACCTTGCTCACGCAAAACGACGCTCCGTGACCGTTATTAATTTGGATTTTTACGTATTTTTATATATTTTACAAACTGTTTACGTGCGTGCTTCTGTGTATCAAAGAACTGTTAAACCAGAATAAAATATAGAAGATTTGTGCTGCCGGCGATTGCCAACCGCTGTTTCTGGCTACTAAGGGAGATCTCCAGGCTAGAATTTTAAAGATTGCTTTGCAGATCAGTAAATAGCATATTATTTTAGACATCTACAATAGGAGTGTTCTGCGCGCTAAAAACTTTTCGCCCCATTTACCGCAATTCCCGCCTTTTTTTTATAGTATTAGTATTTATTTTTTCTTCCCAATTTTACTCACCCGCATCTCGATGCGGCTATTTACACGCCCTTCCCATCCATAAGATGGTCCTTCGAGCCGGATCTTAGTCCCAGTCATTTAAATATATAAACCGCTAACCGCCATTTCCAAACTTCGCTTAATTAGGTACTCACGCATTCCCGCTAATTTTAAATTATAACGCTTATAACTACATACCTACATTATACCTACAGATTTAAACTACTACGTAATGTCGATCTCTACAGAAATTTAATTAGAAATTCTTACTGCCAAAATGTCAAAATGCCAAAATAATGCTTCCTTATTAGAAAAAATTAACCGTTTATTTACTGCATCAAAAAATATCTTGTCCTTTGATTCTAGATCTAACGAAAATTTCATGGCAGAATCAGAAACTATTGACGAGATTCAGAATAAATTTGAGGCGATTATTGATGAGATTAATCAGTTATCGTTATCTAAGATTCCCAGTTCGAAACCTGACTATAGATCATTGGTGGCCTTCGACGACCTTCATAGTCGTATAAAACGCGTACGAAATAATATTATTAAGTCAACAGAGTCTTCAACGCATCAAACTATAAATAAAAACAACAGTACTAACATGATCAAGTTAGAAGCCCTCCAACTACCTTTTTCCAACGGTATTTTATGAGGCATTTAAAACAAATGTGCATTTAAATATGGCTCTGAATGATTCGCAACCTGTGCATTACCTTATTAGTAAATTGACTGACGACGCATTAAAAATAACAGCGGGTATAGTTCCTACGGACGATACCTATTAAATCATATGGGATAGCTTAGTTAAAAAGTATCAAGATTTACATTTCTTAGGTACATATAATATAAATAACATTTTAGATTTGAAAAATTGTACCCATACCGCCTTCACATTTTGTTAATAAGAGTGATTTTACCTTTTTAAAATCTGTACCGCTCGCCGACCTCATATGGAATATTCCCGGCAGTATTGACTTCGTACTCGGCGCTCAGCTGTTTCCTTATATTTATTTAGGTGATAGGGTCGAATCAGGCACCCGAGCACCTCCCGCTTTACTTACTTCGTTCGGATATATTCTGATGGGTGACTATCCCAGCGAAGGCGTCTCGCAATCAACCTCGTTTACCGCTGTAGCACTCAATGAACTTGAAACAACCCTACATAAGTTTTGGGAATTGGAAGAAGTTTCGAATAAAAAACTCCTCAGCCCTGAAGAAACTGAGTGCGAAAATTTATTTGTTTCCTCTGAACGCCGCGAATGCCGGTCCCTGAATGTGACTCAAACAATGGTGGGTACTACATCCCGCATCACGCCGTTGTCCGTCCAGACAAGCCTATGCAACGCATTGTGCTCGATGCCAGTGCGAAAACTCACACAGGACTGTCCTTAAATGACACATTACATACTGGTGCCAATCAACAGGCTGACCTATTTTTACTTTTATTAGATTTTCGCCTATTTCCTGTTGCTATGACCGCAGACATTAAGCAAATGTACTTACGAATAGGTGTCCCGCAAAAAAACCGTAAATATTTAAAAATATTGTACCGATTTAATGACAGGGATAAAATCGAAACCTTTTGGTTTTGTTCCGTCCCATTCGGATTAAAATGTAGGCTTTTATTGCGATGCGTTCCTTAAGACAACTAACCTCAGATATGTCCCACCGATTCCCAACTGCAGCTCCAGTTGCAGAGTCCTATTTTTATATGGATGACTTGGTGTACTCCGCAATAGATGAACAAGCTACGACGCATTTATAACAAGAATTAATTCAACTTTTTAAATCAGGCAATTTAGATTTAATCAAATGGTCCAGCAACTTCCCCTCACTTCTTGAGAGTCTGCTTGATTCCCACCGCGCCGTAGTAGATTTTGCTGACAGAACCGCCACATCAAAGGTCCTTGGATTGTCCTGGGATCCTAATAGTGACATGTTTTGTTTACTGACCGCTCAACCGCAAGATAAATGTACTAAACGAACTATACTGTCGGTAGTAGCCCACTTATTTGACGTTCTTGGCTTAGTCGCGCCCGTCATTTTATACGCCAGGCAGGCTGTGGCAGAGCAACGTCGGCTGGGATGATTCACCGCCTGATAATATTGTTGAACGTTTAGCCGCACTTGTACAAGAACTTCCGTTATTGTCGACTCTGAAAACTCCTTTAAGTTGGCCATTAGGAGTTATTACAAAAGTATTTCCTGGTATCGATGGTATAGTCAGGGTCGCACTGGTGAATACGCAAACTGGTACCTTTAAACGTCCAGTTGTCAAACTTTACCCTATACCTATAATTTATCACAACTTTTGCCTTTTTTTTAATTTATAGTCACATTATTTATTATTTATTTATTATATTATTACACCGCCCGCTTTTTCATTAGGTTAATATTTTTTTTGTCGCAGACTCCCTATTTGTTTTATATAGGAAGTGGTAGATTTGTTGAAAGTTCTGAGAACTTTCAAGGCCGGGAGCATGGTGGCGCCGCAGAATGTTACTATTTTAGATGGATAAAAGACATTGCTGTTTAACTGAAGTGTTTTGTAATTTGTTCTTCGGCCATCTAAAGAGATGTCGCTACTTATATCTTTTTATCCATATTGGACATATTTAAATAGTTCAAACGCTAATTAGCCAGTCCATGAAAAGATTACTTGCGCACGTACCTGTTAACAATTTTTTTTTCTGCAATGACCTTGCTCACGCAACGCGACTCTCAGCGTTTTTTTATATATTGTCCTTCTGTGTATCAAAGAACTGTTAAAGCAGAATAAAATATAGAAGATTTGTGCTGCCAGCGATTGTCAACCGCTGTTTCTGGCTGCTAAGGGAGATCTCTATAAAAAAAGGAGTGTTCTGCGCGCTAAAAACTTTTCGCCCCATTTACCGCAATTCCCACCTTTTTTATAGTATTAGTATTTATAATTTTTTCTTCACAATTTTACTCACCCGCGTTTGGATGTGGCTATTGACACGCCCTTCCTGTCCAATTAGTGTACCTAAAATTAGCCCAATTAGTTGCTCCGTTGCCACGTCAAGCAGTCACTAACAGACTCTAATAAATATATATTAGTTTTAGGAAGATTAAAAATATACTGTAAAAATGGCGCAGACACTACGTTTTTTTTTTAATTTGTCACTAATTTTTGGCCAACTCTATGATTACAGGTTTTTTTTTAATTTAACCTTGGTAAAAAATTGCCCTTTTCCGTCGTCCCTTCACCTATCTGTTTGCCGAATTTCAGCTTTATTGGATGCTCCATTTTTTTATATTGCACTATCATTTAAATTAAATGACCGAATAAGAATAAAAAAAAAATTTCTTTATTATATTATAAATTATAAAACTCTTTTTATTTATAGAGAAAATAATAATTGAAAAACCATTTTAAAAGCAAACTGTTGCTAATATTATTAAAAATTTACTAATCATTCTACCCCGGTGCCACAAATTAAGCCAATTGTATACACTGTTACTACGTAAAAAAGTACTTAGACCACACAAAAAAAAAAACCCGTGGGAACTACTGATCGGTGACACCAAAAATAAGTTTACCTCATTACTTCTTTGCAACTAAAAGGAATAGTGCCTTTTTTCTTACGACTTTAAAACATTAATATTTCTTACGACTTTAAAACTTTAATATTTCACACTAAAAACTTATTCAAATCATAACATTTTATAGCTATGTTACCAGAAATAGTGTAGCTATCCATTTGACAAAGAATTTTTAGAATAAGTTCTGTAGTTGCAGAGGTTTTTTTTATACAAACAAACATTTATCTCTGTATAATATTGTATAGATAAACGTTTAAATTCGTTCCGAATGAATTCAAGACAGCACTGGGATTAGAAACTTGAAGGCTCACAACTCACAATACTGTATAAACAGAAATATCAAGGTAAGAAGTTGCCATTCTGAACATTTGAATTGCAAATTGCATTACTATTCCACCTACAGAGTTCTGAAGAATTAATTTAAATTGTTATACCGATGATCGTTCAATTACTTATGTTGTTGTGACTTGGATTCCTTTTGGATAAAGTGCGTATTAAAAATGCAATATACGATTACAAAACTTATCCCTGTAAGGACAGTCAAATCCAGATACGAACTCTTGTAACTGTAGAAAACGTATCAAGTATTTATTTAATGTAACGGTATTCTCTTTTATTAACTTTGTGTTTCGTTTTCTATTTTTTTGTAATAAAATTTATTTTATTGAAATTTGGTATTTTCAATTCTCAAATGTGAAGCTACACTATCCCTTAGTAACATTGGCTATAAAATGTTATGATTAGTATAAGTTTTTAGTGTGAAATATTAATGTTTCAAAGTCGTAAGTGCTTATTAAAAATGCAATATACGATCACTAAAATTATCGCTGAAAGGACAGCTAAATCCAGATACGTACTCTTGTAACTTTAGGATACGTATCAAGTATTTATTTAATGTAACGGTATTCTCTTTTATTCACTTTGTGTTTCGATTTCTATTTTTTGGAATAAAATTTATTTTATTGAAATTTGGTATTTTCAATTCTCAAATACACTATCCTCGTAAGTCGTAAGAAAAAAGGCACTATTCCTTTTCGTTGCAACGAAGCAATGAGCTAAAATTATTTTTGGCATAGTGCGCTGAAGGGATTTTAAAGGATTTTTATTTCGATCAGTAGTTCCCACGGGTTGTTTTTGTGTGGTGTAAGTACTTTTTTAAGTAGTATAAGTGCATACAATTGGCTTTATTTGTGGCACCGAGATAAGAATGACAAGTAATACATATGTCCCTATCGAAAACGGGTGAAACCGCGGAATACTAATAGTCTTTAATAAACATGAAAGAAAATATTTAGCATTATATTTGAGTGATTTGATTTTAGTTTAGTAAAAATAAGCCTAAATTACCTTATAATTTCATAAGGTACTACTTCTCCAGCTTAGGTGTAGGTACAATGTTAGTATTGCTATAAAGGTAAAACTTTCTTATAAAATTTACCCAGATATTTAAAGTATTAGCCACTTCAGCTGAAGGTTTTGTGACAAGAAATTTTAATATTACACTTTTATCGCCTTGGTAAATAACAATCAAGCTCAAAGGATAACATATGATATTTTAGTCATACATTTCGCACATAAAATGTTGGAAAAACGTAATTTTTAATAATATTAGCAAAAGTTTGATTTTAAAATGTTTTACTATTTTCTCTATAGCTAAAAAGGGTTTTATAATTTATAAAGAAATTATATTTCTTTCTTATTCGATCATTTAATTTTAATCTTCAACTGATAATCCATACTAATATTATAAATGTGGAATTGATTTGTTTTGTTATTTGTTTGTCCTTTCTTCACGCCGCAATATACAATCCAATTAAGAGGGCGATATAGGCCAGAAAGCTAATTTCTGTAATTCTAACGTTGTGTATGTAAATGTACTATTAATCACTAGATAATGTCATATAAATTACTATGAGATATATATATGTTATATACTTCTTAAGTAATTTATACCGTAATGACGCCTTAAAACTTTAAATTTTTTGTATGGAATTTAACGTTATTACAGTTTTGTCGTCACATCTTTTGACTTTTCGCTACAACTTAGAGTCTATGCACTAGATAACAAGCTATTCTAATTATTTAACCAACTTTCATTACAAGCAAATGCAAAACACGCTTTAAAAAATTTGCTCAAGTGTTGAAATAACGGTCACTTCCAGATTTTTTATTGCATTAAATACAATAAATGAAAATCATTCAGTTAGGTAATGCACTAGACAAAAGCAAGTTTTATAACATATTTTTTTTTTCAATGCTTTAGATGCTATTAACCACGATATTTTCACAAAAACGGCGTATTTACGCGGGCTGGTCTATACCCTAGCCTTGCTGAAATTCGGCAAACAGGTAGGTAAAGGAACGAAGGACAAGGGCTATTTTTGACAAAGGTAAAATTTAAAAAACTTGTTATCATGGAGTTGGCCAAAAATTAGTGCAAAATTAAAAAAAAAAAAGTTGTGTCTGCGCCATTTTTTCAGTTTATATTTAATCCTCCTAACTAACTAATATATATTTGTGAGAGTTTGTTTGTGACTGCTTGACGTCGCAATGGAGTAACCAATTGGGCTGATTTTAGGTACAGAAATTGTTGAATAGACGGACAAGGACGTAGCTAGGCTATTTTATCCTGGAAATTCCCATAGAAATAACAATAAACGAATCTCACGTGAATGAACTATAGATACATATATATACACATATCCTAGAAATTCCAGGGCGGTATCCGAATTTAGTGCGGGTGGACCTGCGGGCAAAAGGCATTATTATTTAAAAGCTTCTATTTAATTTAAGCAGCAGTAGGGTGAACTGACATTTATTAACAAGACATAAAAGCTTATTTAAAAAAAAATTTTTTTTGGAGTTTACTCCTTAAGAATCGATTTGCATATATAAGGAGCCCGGTATGAGAAAAATGTGAGGAGTAAAATCTATCGATGAATGACCTCGTTACGTTTTTTGTGCGCATCCTATGTCGCGCAACTTTCTAATTTGGTTGTGAGTGTAGGCTATAGGGACATGTGCATAGGGTATACTGCAAAGCGACTATACCTATATGTTATTGGGTTTGTTTATTTCTATCAGTGTCGACATTTTTATATTGCTGTTTTTATTATAAATATTAATAATTAATATTGTTATTGTGAAGTTTTAATCGTTATCATTGTGTTCCGCTAAAGTGAACTGAAGGTATTTTCAAATAACTATGGCAGAAAGAGGTGTAGATGATATTGCCGGAACATCTAAAAAACACGTGGCTGCAAGGTACGTTGCAATTCATGTATTATATGTATGAGCATGTGCAATTTGTATTTATTAAATATTTTAATAATTATCGAGCGCATCCACATAAAATAGAAAATTTCTAACCTAACTAAAAATTAATTTTTTTGTCGATGTCTATAAATTCTTCCACGTTATTATGATTTATTTTATAAATAATTTTTGAATATTAACAATTGTAGTCAATAATTCGATAATATTATCAGAAAAATCGACAATATTTTTTCATTATAATAATGTTTTTATAAAATTTTCATGTACTATTTATTATTGTACGTAAAAGATTTAGTGACATAATTATCTTTTTATAACCATTTTTGTTAATTATTGAGATAATATTATATTTTAAATAAAAAATTAATTATAATAATTTTAAAAAAATGTTTATGAAAACCTTTTTTTATCAATTTTCTTTTTAAAGTTAATTAAAATTTTTATAATTATGCATTTATAAATTTTCTATTTTTTTTTTATATTTTTTTACTAGGAAAAAATCTAAACCTCCAAAAACTCCAGCCGAGAGACAGCGAGCTTACCGATAAAAAAAAAAATTAATGAAGGAAGCCCAAAATATTCTGGCAATCAACCAACCCTCAGGGTCCGTCGCACACGGGATCGCACATCTGAAATTGACTATTGTAAAAAGTTTAATGTAAAATATTTCGTCGATTAGTTATAATGAATGTATATGAAATGAATAAATATATATTTATATATGTATAGTAAACTCCAGTCGTGCGTCGGAGCTGACACACACAATTTTTTTTATTATTTTGTGTGTGTTTAAGTATGTAGGTATATGAAATACCAGTGAGCAATTAAATAAAATACAATCAAAAAGAAATTGCCTTCTAGGGGATAATTTTCCAAAAAATTTTGAAAATGTCTATCTTAATTTTTAACCTTAAGGCCAAATACATTTTTTATGAATTCAAACAGTTTGTATGGGATGAGATTTCAAAAGTAAGAATACAAAAAAAGTCATAAATAGCAAAAGCCTATTATAGTCACTACAAATTGTACAGGAAAAGTTTTTAGATTTCTGAAATTTCTAGTACTCAAATTGGTCTCAATAAGAAACTGGATTGAACCGAATGAATAAAAAATAATATATGCGTTATATTTACCATTTTAAATCTGAATACAAGTCAAACTATCTTAAAAATTCAAGGCCGGTATTCTAAGACTTCTTGTAGGTATAACGTTACTTACCTACGCATATGTATAAACTTTAAGTAATAATAAAATTTAACTTTATTATTCGCAGAGTAAGTATCGTCTATAGAATACTGGGATTCGTTAACGATCTATGGTAATTAAAACTTAAGCTAATTAAGTGTAACAGCTACCCACTGAGAGGAAGTTTCCTAACGACGAAGTAAGTTTAAAGCGATTTGGCACAAAACAATTTTCCATCTACATAGGTACTATACAACTTTATTAATTCTAAATACCACTTTGTGCGGTAATCCATACTATCATAATATAAATGCTAGGTGTTTGTCTGTCTGTTTATTGCCTTTCCACCGCTTAACCGATCTCGATGAAATGTTGCAAGATGATATCTTGCACCTCAGGAAAGGAGAACCAACTTAAAAAACGTCAAGTGTAGGTCGAATTACTACACAGAGGGTTAAAAGAAACTGGGCTGCCCTGCTGAGCGGATTTTAATGACATTTTATGTGACTTTGATTAAAATATATAATGCTGTGACATATACAGTGACCTACACTTCAAGAACATTTGGAAGACAACGTTAAGCTGGCATCCAAAAACTTGGAGTACTTAACAGAGCATAGCAGTACTTCACCTCGGGGCAAAGGTTACTGCTTTACAAGTCCGCCCCCATGTGGAGTACTGCTGCCATCACAGTGCAGTGCATCCGAATATTAGCTTAAATATGATGAATAGTCCTTTTGACTCGGTTCAACGACGCGCTAAAAGAATTGCTAAAGATACCAAACTCACGAGCCCTTAACTCTGATAAGAGAGTTTGCCTCCCTGTGTGTATTCTACCTCTTGTATAATGGGCTTTGTTCTGATGAATTGCTTGAAATAATGGCCAAGACTACTTCTACCATTGCATCGCTCACATCGACAGGGAATTCATCCTCAAACCTTAAAAGTGACGTACAGAGTGGTTTCAAAGAAATTATTTCCCGCGAACGCTTAGGTTGTGGAATAGGCTCACTGTCAACGTTTCTTTTAAGGACTCATACTGTAGTCCTGTAGTCCTACTGTGGTTCTTAAAGAAATAAATGATTAGATTTTTGAAGCGTCGGTAACGCACGAGCTTTGCCCGTAATCAGGCGGCCCGTTAGCTTGTTTGCAACTTACTGGTTTAAAAAATGTGTAAATGGTTATATCTGCAACTACTAAACCAATTTTTAATTTATTTTTATAATAAATAAAACCTATACTATCCTCGAGTAATGTACCTTAGGCTTTAGTTTGATTACAGGAGTCTTTAACCGACTTAAAAAAGGAGGAAATTCTCGATTCGGTTGAATTTTTTTTTTATGTTTGTTACCTCAGAACTTTGTAATTTATATATTTAGATTAAGTTTACATATAGGGAAGGCATAATCCACAGATTGGCCCCATTTAAATTTTGTAAGGATTGGTCACAGAAAACCAGAGTTAGTTAAGAAAATGGCTTTAATTGTATTAATTTAGGCTGGATTATTTAGATAACCTTCTACCGGACTCTATTTTTAGACCGGTCACGTAAAATGAGATAAAGAAAAAATATACCTACGAAAGAATTATCACTCAGTATATAAGAACGTAACATACAACTCCATTTATACATCAATCTTACAAACACACAAAATCTTCATAGAATTAAGAAATATAATATAAATATACAAACATAAAAATAATCTTTCTTTGTTTATGACTCCCTGAAGGTTAGAGTCTTAGGCTGTGTTGCACCAACTAACTTTAACGTTAACCAGACGTCGAAAAATGGGAGATTCTATGAAAATTTGTACAGCCAGCTATTTTAAACTTAACCGGCCCGTCGAAGTTTAGCAAACCACTAGCTGGTTAACTGTATAAATAGCTAATAATATAATTTCAATATAATTCAATCTCCCATTTCTGGCAACTGGCTAACGTCAAAGTTAGTTGGTACAACACAGCCTAAGACTCTAACCTCTAGACTTAGAAGAAAATATATTATACTATACATGCAATATCTATAGCTATATTATCAATGTAAATAAATATTTTCAGAACGACGATGCAGTCAGAAATAAACGAAGAAAAATTATTTTTATGTATGTATACTTCTATTGTATTTCTTAATTCTATAAATATTTTGTGTGTTTGTAAGATTGATGAACTATTAGGACTTTGTAAGTCACTAGGAGTTGTATGTGACGTTCGTAAAGAGCGTATTTCCAAAACAAATATGTAGTTGGGATTTTCATCAGCCAGACTTGTGTCTCGATAGCTCATTTGGTAGAGCACTTACTCCTTAGTTGCAGGTTTAAGTCCTGGTTCGAGGTTAATCTTTTGACTGCACCTTGGTTAATGAAAATATCCAGTACCTATACATAAATGTATTCTCCGCACGTGCAAACTTATATGACGCGCACTCTAGTTGACAACTCAACATTCTAAGTATACGTATTCAAAATCGTAACGCATCAGAGTTGGTACGCGCTTTACATTTCAATTAAAAACAATCTGTTCTTAATTTCGTTTATGACAGGTTACGCGCAACCAAACTAATGTTAAAAAAAACCTCAAGTATGGCTTGCCTCAATATTGGTACTGTTGTTGTACCTACAGGGACCACGTCTGTGTGTTCTTATGTCCTCTAAGGGACCTAAGGAAGTCCTAAATTACAACTAATCTGAGGGGATATAAAAATAGGGACAAGACTTAAAAAGTTAAATTAAAAGTAGAAATGTATACCTGTGTACTTTCCTTGGTCCAAAAGTCAATGTCACAGGCACTTCAGGTACACACAAAAACTAGTAATTTTTGCTAGTAAGTACGCATTAATTAATTAATAAATAATTGTAGTATTAATATTAAATAAATCACAACATTTCCAATAGATTATATTTTGCAGAGTAATGAACCGACCACAGAGTACAATGCTTCTAGGGTGCGGTCCAAATCACGCTCCGTGCATGAGGCGTGGTCAAGATAGCAACGGTACGAAACACTATCTGATAGGAATTAATAGCATTGAAATTAACTAATAGGGTCTATGAGTCTCGGTATATATTAAAAAAAACCTTATCTATAAAACGTGTAGTGATAGAATTTAACTACACGTTAACTTACTACTTAACTTAACTACGCGTTTCAAGCACTATCCCGTCGATCTGTGGATTTTTTTGCGTAGTACGTGGGGTTTCACATACCTATTTCGGTCTTCGGCTTCTAGCTAAAGACCTAAGGAAGGAAGAAAGGTGTGAGAAGACACAAACGGTATTTCATATAGTTTTAATGGTTTCTAACTATATCTTAAAATAATGATCAAACCGAATATACTTGAATATGACAATAGTAAATTCTAAGTATACGGACTTTTTAGTTTTCCTCACGATTTTGAGATTGCATTATACTGTGTGTTTAACTTGGCACAATAAGATCTAATCACTAACGAATCAGGTATGTCACACCCGCAAAAACATGGCGGATGTAGCTCATGCATAAATCACGATTTTGTTTTTATTTTTTCATTTTATGTCCTTAAATTTTAAAATGGTGCAAACTGAATCTTGTGTGGCGTAATCAAATAAAACTGCCTACAATTCTACATAATTGTGCATTTGTTCTGCCCTGGCAGGTATGGTTATGTGACGTGTGTTCGGATTAAATGGCGGGAGGAACTGCCCATGTTTTATACAGATATGTTGTCCATCATCTTAATCATCAAATGGAATTTTTGTTACTGTAATAAGTAATATTATTGATAGCTACAGTTACCTAAACGCAAAAGGCTTAAAACAACTAATAAATTAAAACAATACAAATTACTAGTAATTTTATTCAAGCACATAAAATCGCAGATTACAACTTTTAAGAGTATTAAGCTTAAGACACTTGTAAATTGCACTTAAGTTTCTAAGCTCAAAGACATTGATAAAGTCCTTAACCGCAAGATCGTCCATTTCGAAAAAATAAAAAAGCAAAGTAAGATTAAGAATACTAAAACAGCCCCGTGTCCCATACTTCTTATACATTTTGGCAAAGGGATATATTATTCTGTCTCTGGTATTTCATGTTACCGCCTATTACTATAAATCTGGTATTTATGACTTATGGAACGCATATAAAGTCACCTTAGCCCAGAAACACTGCTATCAGACGCAGTATTGCGGCAATAGGTTCACCACCTGTCACATAAGACTTAAGTGGTCGTTGAAAAGAGGCCAGTTTCCACATTATGATGTAGAAATATTTCCAGCCACTGGTTAACCCCATCAGAGAATAAAATCTTTGACGTTATACATAAATAAAATAAGTATTATAACTGTATTGCTTAAATTTGTAAAGTAACTGATATATTTTATTAGATAGTTAAATTTTGTTTTAACTACTTTCGACACAATTGCATTCAAAAATATGTACTTTATGTATGTGTGTCTGTATATCTTCACGACTTTTATCCTCAGAAGACACACTTACAGTCCTACATTATGTGGATGGGTGGTATATACTATAACCTCTTTTCACTAACCACTTCAGTCCTGCGTGACAGGAATAAGTTAGCATAAGACATTATGTTTATTATTATTATCATACAAACTATTTTTCAACTATAATTAACGATATTTCTTTTGCAATGCAAATCCTTATACCTACTCGTATAAACTGTTTTAATTGTAGGTATATTATATATAAAATAACTTTATTTGCGTCAAATTTTATCCAACATAAATAAACAGCTTTTAGATTCGATATCTGACATATCTGTATAAGGCCAAGAAGAGCAAAGCAAAGCGCAAGGGCACTACCTACCTTTTCTCGAAGCGCTTCGTCGTTTTTTGAACCCTTATACCTTGGATTTGGATTATACCAGATAAACAAAACTCTAGGGATATAATGCCAATAGTAGACTTATATAACATATATAGTTTCAATTACATAGCTCTTATACTTTAGATTTTATTTATATCTAAATAACCCCGATTTCGTCACGCACTCACTGATAATCATGAAAATTCTTAGGGTACTTTTTGATGTCCAAGAAAGTTGAAATTTGATATCTAAGCTATTATTAGTACACAAACAACAAAAAAAATATAAAACTTGGAACTTCCTCCAACCCCTTAAACTAGAGGATGGAAGTTTGTATGAGACTTTCTCAAATTTTGATGCTAGAGGTCTGAAAATTGATATAGAGTCCCTATAACAAATATAAATAATAAAATACATATTTCAGTATTTTTAGTAACACACCCTTACCTTTCAAATTAGGAGAAGGAATTTTGTATGGGTTTTCCCTTACAAACATAATTTCATGAAAGAGATCTGAAAATTATACAAGTGCACAACCCTCTTATTAGGAATTGATAAACACTTTTTCAAATTAAAAATCATCCCACAACCCCTTAATTTAGGGTATAAAAGTGCGTATGGGTATCGTCAGGTTTCAGAAATCACTACATTGTATTATTCAAATAATATTACTACGCTTATAATAAAAATTAAAATGTGGTGACAAGTATTTAAAAAAGAAAACTTCTATTATATGGGGATAGGAAATCACAATGGTGTAGGCCCCGGTTGTTGTAAAATAAAATCTGTGTCGCGTATGTTATCACCATGCATAAGAGTCACGGGCTAAGTTTGAATAATGATCTCGTTGATATTGGGTCATCTAGGTTCTCTAGTGGGTAGGCTTATGTAGCACTCTCTGGTTACTAATATGCAAGGTGTTCACCTTATAAATATTGACTTTAGTAGTATTAAAGCACAACAGTCAGCTATAGTCAGATACAAAAGCATCTCTAATGTGCAAGAAATACACACCAAATAAAATAAAGAAAAAATGAACAAAATAAAAAATACTGTCATAAGCAACTTACAAAAAAAAGTGAATTCCCAACAAAAAAATTTCATGTAAAATATTAACAAGACATGACCCTATGACTTGCATTGTCGACAAGTTATCAGATTGCATGTAGAGCCAAGCCTCTATCTCTACAAGCCCTAAACACAAACTCTACACCTTAGGCAAAATGGCGTAAGGTGAAAAAATGTATTCATTGTTTATTACTTTTCTTAAACATTTTACGATATACGGACATATCTTGCGCAAGCTTCTTTGGGATAAATCATACGTGAAGTACAGTATCAGAGAGCGACCTGCAATGTTTCAGCCGTCCGCTCGAGCGGTCAAATATTAAAAAAAAATGAAAATTTATGGCCACAACTGAGCATAACCGGACTCTGTGATGGGTGCCTCGGCTATGCCCTGTCCGGTTATGCTGCGTTATTGTAGTATCGAAACGGCCAATCCACATATTTTGACCAAGGTGTAGAGTTTGTGAAGTTAGGGCTTGTAGAGTTAGAAGCTTGGCTCTAAATGAGATCTGATAACTGAGAGCAACATATTACATGAAAATGTTTTTGTTAGGATCATGATATTTCAAATGATAAAACAAATGTAATTTTTTTTTATACCACTAAGGTGGCAAACGACCTTAGCAGGGAGCTCATTCCACAACCCGAGCGTTCGCGGGAGGAAGTTTCTCTGAAACCGTACTGTACGCGACCATTTCGGTTCTTAAGTGTGAGAATGAATTCCCTGCCGATGGCGAGCGGTGCGATGGTAGAAAGTAGCCGTGGGCATCATTTCGAACAATTCCTCAGAACACATCCCATTGTACAAGCGGTAGAACACACACAGGGAGGCAACTTCTTGGAACAAAAATATTTTACAAGTATTGCTAAAATACTAGTATTTGATACCATGATAAAGCCTCGGCCTATGTATCGAATTATGCACATATTTTTCTAAGTTTCTTTGATCAGTATTTGATATGAAAAATGTTACCTACTTCTCCGAATAATAAGTAATTTATTTGATGTTAATTTAGATAGTTATGTACATAATACCTATTGTTGAAGAATGAAATCTTGGAACGTAAATATGTAAAAAACCAAAAGCTATTACTTTGGCGGTGGAATAAAATAAAATTTACCTACCAATGTTGAATGAATCCCTGTATGAGCTGTATATCTGCAGTGGTTTAAGATTTGATTCCCATTTAACGCAAAAAAATTGGAACTACTATTTTAAAGATTCACAAAAGTCACTGCATGGGATGGAACCTTGTCAAAACAAAAAAAAAAGTTATCATTAAAATTGGTATTAGTGATTTCAGTTGCAAATTAAGTAATTATTCAGCATTTCTGGAAAATTGTGTCTAAACTAGCTTTTGCCTGCGGCTCCACCCGCCCTAAATTTAGTTATCGGCGTGGGATTCTTCCGGCAACTCCTTGAATATACTAAAAAAGTTTGTTGAAGCAAACTTTAGCTGCAGCTATGGTTCGTTCGTAGGATTCGGTTAAGTTACTCCTGCGGGAACATAAAAAGTACAATATTAATGGGATAGCCAGACCTCCATACCAAATTTCTTTTAAAGTGACTTATGAAGCAACTTTCAGACAGACCAACAAACTTTCGCATTTATAATATTTATAAGAAGTATAGTTATATGCCCCCCATCCACAAGGATTCCCTGCTGTAATCCAACGTCTTGCTGCAAAGAAACCCGAGGACTGCGACATACCAATAGCCATGAACTTCTCTTTCAACACGAATGACAATTGAGTTCGATATTAATGCAGAACTCATACTGAGAGCTAAACTTCAAAAGGATATGTTGGAATGTCTTGACTAGGGATTGCAGAATCGGTACTGTTTTACGAAATCAGTTTTTCGGTAATTTTAAGACCATAGTAAAACTACAAGGAAATAAATAAAAAGTCTTGACAAAGAGAAGGTTATATTTTATTTTTAATAAAATTTAATATCACAGATATCTGTAATTTTTTTTCGAATTATAGGTACTTATGAATGCTAAGACAAAATCCGATGACTTTTTGTTTTTTCATCCTTGATTATAGTTCAACTAATCTGTTTTGTGTTTTGTACCTTTATTTTTTTTGTTCTAAGTGCTTTTCTTTTTTTCTCAACCACAAAAAAACAAGGCTGTTATATTTTGAATCTATCAGTTTTTACATTAATTAATATTGATAATGTTTAGTGATGACTATCAAATTGTTCTTTATGCGTTAATAAACAAGTGTCATAACTTTTTTTTCCGATTTCAAAAAAGGTGGAGGTTAACTATTCGTCGGAATCTTTTTTTATGTATGTTCCCCGATTACTCGATGATGCCTGAACCGATTCGAGTCAGAGTCGATTATTTTTTTAAAGTTTTGTGTAAATTAAATATTCATTATTTATAGATTATGTAAGCCACATAAAAAAAATATCTTTACCATAAATCATCGGCCGAGAAAATTAATTTATAGCTTTTTAGATTACAAAATCATTAAATGAAGTCACTAAAGTGCACACATATCCTTCTTTAGACCTTTTCATATTTTCTAGTAATGTAACTATAGTTTACTTAAACGAGCTCGGACATGTTCGGATTATATTCGAAAATAGAGCACAGAAAGTACGTAGTAAAAAGATTGTACACAATTAAAAACAAAAACTTACCGGAAACCAGGAATATTTATGTAGGTATTTCAATTTTCAACGATTTATGTAAAACAAACTTCTGATAGTGATTTTTCCACATCGACTTTTATAAAAAAAAGTCAGCTTCGTATTCATTCCATCCATACAAATTTTCGTCCCCTTTTTTGCTTTGTTTCAGGGTAATTTTTTAAAAACGTTGTAACACTAAAATCTTAATTTTTAAACTGACCAAATGTCAATTTTTATACATTTAGCTTAAAAAAATACGAATTTCCATACAGACTTCCAACCCCCATTTTACACCCTTAGAGGAAGATTTTGTTAAATCACTGACCTCTACTACTGCCCATGGACTGGCTTTTCTATACAATTGACAGCTAGTTTTGTGTGTCAATTTGAAACGCCACCGCGGAAGTCTCAGGAAACTAATTTTGACGTATATTGTTTATGGCTGCCTTGGAAGATTGAAATAATCATAAAACTTTCTTGAATTCAACTTAATTTATCGGTGTTTTAATTACAAAATATGAGGAAATGTGTCTTTTGCAAACGTTGCTTTAAAAAAGGGGGGTAACACGTCGTTTCACAGGTACGTGCATTTAGTGTTGTTTTTATTCAAAATTAATGTAAAATTTATATGTAAACCATCTGATTTTATTAGAATATTGAATTTCTACAAAATTGATATTTGCTAGTGATTCAAAGAGATCATAATTTTAATATCGATATTTAGAAAGCTAAATATGGACATGGAAATTGTAATATTTAGAATGTTGTAAAACGCAGTCAGTCTTCTCTTACAATACTCGCATTCCTTCGACTTAGAAAGCAGGATGTTGATACATTTGAAGTCTTTGTCTGTCGGTCTTGCTTTGTATCTGCCTGTGGCATCGTAGCTTCAAAATGTATCGATAAACAGATTTCAATATAGTCTTTCTTATATGCGGGTTATCATGAACTAGCGAGACAAACGTATCGTGGAATTCAAGCCATTTATGAGGTGGTTTTATAGCATAAAGCTTGAAATCACTGTTATCCATCACTGGATTCAAGGCACAACTATGAATTTCGAAATCTTTTGTTTTGGGAATTGGGAATGGCCCTTCTCGTGGTCATTAAAGGGGTAAATCGAAGATGGCGATCTAGACCTACACGCTGGAAGTGAACATCTGTCTCTACAATGGTCCTGGAGGTACACGGTCGGCTTACCAAACTCAGCTATGCTCTTCGGCGACAAAGAACTGTCCCTCTAAATTCTGAATAAACTGCTTCTATATGAGATATGCTAGTTTTCTATCTGTTAACGTTTCTACGAATTTAGAACTACGCTAATTTATACCATAAAATATTTCGAACCATTTCTCCAGCTAGGAGGCTGACATGGTCAAAATGGGACCATATTTCTATGATGAGGAAAAGGCGTGCTGCGATCAGACCCATTCCAATCGACAGGCGGTACGTATAAAAACAATACATTGAAGTTACAATATTCTATTTTAATTCATCGATTCTTATAAAAAACCTGATCGATAAAGCGTGAGTAATGATACAAGTACTATTTGTGCAAGCGTCCATAGGCAACGGTGACCCCACAAAAACTGGCGGGCAGCTGTTTGGTGCTATAAATCAATAAACTCTAGATTGCAAAGTTTTTAAAAGAACACACTAAATTATTTGTTTCCTACTTCAGCTGTAAATTAGGAGGGAAATGACGCAAATGTAAATGCGTAATGTATATATGAATGCGAAGGTATCAATAACAGGATCATAAATGTCAAATAGCCAAATATAGCTAAATGCATAAGTGCTTAAAGCTAAAACCCGTTTAATGTCAAGTTTACCTTTTATATAATACATTTCTAGATAAGTGTTTCGACCACAGACACAATAGGGTTCCGTTGTTGTTTTTTAGTTAAATAAAAAAAAAACATAAACATTCTATATAAAATTACGTTGCCATCATGCATTACTTTGCCACTATATATACAGGTGCCTAAGTAAGGCCGTGGTTGGAGGGAAAGTACAGTAGGCAACACATTGAGCTACCCACGAAAACATACCTATAACTACAACGTTTCGCTATAGATAAATCGTAGGAAAGAGACTGAACATAGCTGCGTCTGGGAACATATTTATATTTTTTTTATTTTTATATTTTATTTATTTAT
The DNA here is from genome assembly GCA_946406115.1 of Apoda limacodes. NCBI lineage: Eukaryota > Metazoa > Arthropoda > Insecta > Lepidoptera > Limacodidae > Apoda > Apoda limacodes. Next base: position 6,117,076 of record OX291541.1, read on the forward strand.
TCGGAACAACAGAAGGTTATAAAATATGATTTACTAACTAATATTAGGTACATCAACAGTTTTACGTAATTGAATAACCAACAACGTTATCTACTAATTAACTAAGGTAAGTATTTATTATACATATTATCGTTCACTTAGGATATTGGGTAAATAAATATTTTCATATCAAAGATGCAGTCAAAAGATTAACCTCGAGCCAGGACTTGAACCTGCGACCCTTACATTCCGTGTAAGTGCTCTACCACTGAGCTACCGAGGCACAAGTCTGACTGATGATTGTGTGTTTATAAGATTGATTAAAGGCTCCAACCTTCAAGGAGTCATAAACGAAGAGAGATTATTTCTATGTATGTATATATTGTATTTCTTACTTCTATGAAGATTTTGTGTGTTTATAAGATTGATGAACTAGGACTTTATAAGTCACTAGGAGTTGTATGTGACGCTCATTATGAACGTATTTCCATGTCAAAGATGTAGTTGGGATTTTCATCAGTCAGACTTGTGCCTCGGTAGCTCAGTGGTAGAGCACTTACACGGAAAAAAGGTTCAAGTCCTGGCTCGAAGTTAATCTTTTGATTGCATCTTTGATATGAAAATATTTATTTATATTGATGATATAGCCATGGATATGGCATGTTTAATTTGTTTTCTTCTAAGGTTCCAACCTTCAAGGAGTCATAAACGATAAGAGATCATTTCTATGTATGTATATATATATTGTATTTCTTACTTCTATGAAGATTTTGTGTGTTTATAAGATTGATGTACTAGGACTTTATAAGTCACTAGGAGTTGTAGGTAATTGGGTAAGTAATATTAAAAAAAATAATTTCGAGAGAAGTTAAGTAAAGAAATTGTATAGGTATATGTATATTAAAAACATGAATGAAAGCCGGCGCGGTGGGGCGGCGTAAGTATTGAGCTCAATCAACATTTTTGCATGCTTCTTTGTTATCGTAGGTAAGAAAAATTTGTACCCAATTATAATTACGCACGCACACTTATATATTCGTGTATAATTTACGGTTGTGACGCGATGCAGTGGGGATACTACGTAGTATCTCTCTTTCACGACATTTTCGCTGCGTTGCGCCTTGGGTTCAAAGTCCATTAAGGTTAGGTTGATGTGTAGCCTACTGTACCATAAACTCAAACTCAAATCAAACTTTATTCAAGTAGTGTAATACTCCCCCCGTGAAAAAAAATGAAGAAGAGGAAAGACTTTAATTGAAATATAATTTAGAAAATAAATAAATAAAAGTCCTAAATACTATTGTTTATAACTTAGCTAAAGAGACAGGACGTCTCGCCATTGTAAAACCGGAGTAAGCTCGTAGGTTCCCGCTTGTCGTTCATGCTCACACCACACTGAATTCGCTTATCCGCTCCTGGAATTCGAAAATAAAAGTGTGTATATATTGAATTCATAATAAGAAATAGATTTTTGAATTTTTGTTTAAAAGAAAATAAAAATAAAAAAAAAATATGAAATTATAAATCAACAAATAAAATTACAAATACCAAGTTAAGGTTAATAAGCATTTTTAATAAATTGGACCCTTTATCCTTATCTCCAAACAGATATAATTAATTCTGCTTTTTTGTAATTACCAAATTAATTATAATAATTTGATCATATCTGTTGCCCTCTCCTCGAGATTTTTTAATAGAAAAACCGCAATCTATTTAAGACAATTTTACACATAAAGGCAGTCCAGTGACTCTATTTACTACGTAACAGAAAAATAAAACACTCGTAATAATAAAAAAAAAGCAAAAAATATAAATTGAGTGTTTGGGGTAAACTAATTTTTAACTATTAGCGAGTTATGATGGGCCAATTAACGGCCATAATCAAAGAAAAAGGACGCTGAAAGTAAATTTTATTAATACACATTGAAATAAATTAACATTAAAGTACATAAATGATTGAAACAGTAAGCTAAATTAATTGAACTTTTCTCATAAGAAAACAAAATAGCCTGAATCAATTTTCCAGTGAGTTTGTGTTTAATCCTCGTATTTTAGAACTTCACTGAAATTGGGCATTACTTAAGTACAATAAAAGACCTAATTATTTAATCAATGTAATTAAAATAAATAATCCCTTACGATATATTCATATGATAGAATATGATTAGAGTAATGCCATACAAGTGAAAAGTTCAAATAGTAATTAATTATACTCAGCTTTTATGAATTTCAGCATTATAGTCCTGAAGTATCTCCCACAGTCCCATAGGTACATGACGTCTGCACCCCTTTGTCGATTCTCGTTGAACATTTACTCATTTAGCAACTCAAACAAAAGATTTTACAAAATAATTAATAAATGGAAACACTAATATATTATAATATTCATGGCTGAAAAGAAAAACTAATTATCAGAACATATTCTCTATCATTCAAAATCTCTGTAATTATGTGTGATTGACAACGTATGTGTATAAAATCTTGTATAATGATAAGTGTATGTGTAGAATTGTAGTAATAAAATATATTAAATATAATATATTTACTTAAATCTGGAACTTTAAACAAATATAAGATAAGAGAAAACCAGAGATACAATCTTCCTCCTGAAAATTAAGAAAATCTATTCAACCTTATATAACACGATTCCTGAAATCGTTAATATAAGTTTCGAACCATCCAACCAGATTTTCAGATTATCTCGCAGGTATCACACTGAGACTCAGACATAGATTGTTCAATCTCCCCTAAAATAATACCTATTACACAATCATACTTCTCTCCTAAAGTCTGCAGACATCCTAGGCCTCTAAGTCATACTAGACTCCTAAGACATAGAATATCTTAATATCGACATTGGAAAGCAAATTTCAAACATTTTTTGTATTTACCTAGTCTAACGTCTGCTCGCGACGAACATTTCCAATTCCATAGCCACGTAGGAAACAATTATATGACGCCTAGCATAAACTGGATTCCGACACGTTGACCAGGTCAAAGGCTTCCTCCATGACTCTCCCAGAACCGGTATACATCATTTCCCGAAGCTATAAACTCGAAAATGAACGCTGAGCTAGTTAGGTGATGAAGCTATGTTGTGAAGTAATTTCTAATATGCTCCTGATATTAGAAATAGTCCCCCCCCTGCTCCGCCTAGTTCCCTTGGGACGCCGACAGATACGAGGGGGAGTTTGAGTTACTAAATGCATGTCATCACAAAAAAAAATATTTTTAAAAATTAAACTGAGATATTAAAATTTCCTCTCAACTCTAGAAGTAATTAGTTGTGAAAATAAACTTGTATTCAAGAGAATTGTAATCACTCATTGTTAAAATTATTTAATTTGATGTGTTTATAAGGTGGTATTAATAAACACATTTTTATATAGTTGTTGAGCTCTTGGCAGGATAATTTAGTTTTTAAATATTTTCATGTAGTATTAAGCTTTTCAAACATTTCGTTTGAAAATCACTTAATGGAGCTTCAAATTAAATGCTTAAGTGGTTGTAATCACCCAGTTGAAACAATACACATCAAACAAAATAACATAACAATTTTACACACATTCAATCAATCACAAACACTTTTGTAAATAAATTCGATTTCAAAAGCTCGCCCCCTACTCCAACCAATTGATAAAACAAAAATATTGCAGTCGTTGTCCGATGTTTGCTGTCACTGTCGAAATTCACTTCTCTACACTGTATTAAAAGGAAAGAAAACCCTACCTGAAACTTTAAGATTCGTTTCAGCCCTAAAGCTCCTAATTTATAAAACCAGTTGAGAAATAAGAGAAAAATACAGACAAAATGCTGGAAGTCGAAAGAGGATCACCTCTCGTCTCATGTTGCATCAGCATCTAAATGAATATATAAGCTATATATATATATTTATATATATATATATATATATATATATATATATATATATATATATATATATATATATATTTATATATATATATATGTATATATATATGTATGTGTAGTGTTTATTAATTAGACCCGTCGTTCCCGAACATACGCTAATGAAAATTCCTTTAGACATACATATTTCACACTTTAGTCATCAATAAAAACATGCATTCGTCTTTATTACATACATCCTATTAAACTAAGTTATCCGAAGAAATTAGTAAATTAGATAAGAATCTAAAAGTTAAAAGAAGAAATATATAATAACAATAAAAAAAATGATACTGTTTACCAATTGTATGAAGAGCTCCAACTATCAAGATTTTACTTGTTAAAGTGCACAATTGTAAAGTTAAATTTTAAATTAATTAAATTAAATGCTAAATTAAAAGTTAATTGAAATATCACTTGTAACTAAAAATATCACTTGTAACTCTTTGGCCGACTCCTTTGAATTTTTAAACTATCACGTCCAAACGTCAACGCTGTTCCTGGGTGACTGTCCCACAACAACCCTCTATTGCTGCCACAGAATGACTCTCTCAACTTCGTTTTCGAGGTTCGCTTCTTGGAATTTCCGTTCACACGGTTCAGAAGCTCTCGCATTTTAATAGTGAAAAATGAAATTATACTCTATTTATTATAGTAATAAAGATACAGTTTGAGTATGTGACCTTTTCATAGTTCAAGTCACCAAACTTAGTTGAAATATTTAAAGATTAAATATTTTTAACAAGTTTTTTTTTTTTTTAACTTGTTAAAAGATTCCTGTCATCGTAGACGAAATTAACTGTGTAAGCACAACACAGATGTGAGGATTAAGAAAATAACTCAAGTTTCTTAAGTATTGCGCATAAATTCAGTTCACCATATTTACTTTCATGTCTATTTTCAAAGTAACATAAAACGATATGTTACAGTAGGTTTCTAAGAACACTTTTGAATCGTCAAAACAAAGTAAACAATGTTAAATTCTGCCAAAAGCTGGCAAAAAGTTCCATTTAAAGTAGTTATACAATACTTTGATAATAAGCTAAAGAGTATACAATATGTACTGAAACAATTATTAGGTAATAAAAAAATAAGTTAGTAAGCTACTAAAAACAAAGTCAAATATGTCATTTTTTTTTTGTTTTTATGTAGCATAGGGGGCGCACCATATGAAGCGTCAATTATCGTTAATCGAGTGAAGGAATTTAGATATTTAAGAAAATTCCGATATTAATTAGTACTAGTGGCATTAGCGTCATCATAATTATATTTTTGCACAATCATATGTACATACATATACTTAAAATTATCCATACTATCCATGAATATAATATAATAATAAATATTATAAATGCGAAAGTAAATCTGTCTGTTACCTTTTCACGGTAAAACCGCTGTACCGATCAAGATGAGATTTGGCATGTTGATAGTTTTGGGTCCCGGAGGAGGACATAAGCTACTTGAAAACGTCAAGTATTATTTGTTTAGTAATTGAGGAGTTGCCGTTGAAATCTTACACCGTTAACCGAATACTAAGAATACAAAGAAGAATATATTAATAATGGCAAATTTTACTGAAAGAAAACATTAGTTCACCTCATCCTCCCTCTTTTAACTATGGTCTGTTTTTTCCATCCTGTATAGAAATATTTATAGTTTTTATCAAAATCACAATAAAAGACATGTTTTGTTTTGTTTCTATTACTCTTATTTTTATTTTTTTTTTATTTAAGAGGATATCAGTCGTAATACGTAAATACACATGACATGCACATGATTAAGGATATAGCCATAAGCTATTACGGTTCAAACGCTAGCTATTGAACCGTTATAGCTACAGAGTAATAGCCTTTTAAAGATCGAACAGACAGACAAGAACAAACACTAGGTTCCGAACGCAACCCATTGTGTTTCTGGCAACACTTTATGGTTGTCATTACTGTGCAGAAAATTACCCTAATGTAAAAACGAAGTTTTTGCCCTTTTAGACTGATAATTAATTTGACACTTATGCAGTAGGCATTGTGTTATCGAATACTGAAAAAAGTGCTCTGTGCCAGTTACATTGAAGTAAGGACAAACTAGTGGACTAAGGGAAGTTAAATTAAATTTATATAATAATACCTTTAATTTACTTTTTATGTCTTGTCCCCTTTTCTATGTCCTTTAAAGTTTAAATCATTGTAATTTAGGGCTTCCTTAGGTCCTTTAATTTACTTTTTATGTCTTGTCCCCTTTTCTATGTCCTTTAAAGTTTAAATCATTGTAATTTAGGGCTTCCTTAGGTCCCCTTAGAAAACATAAGACAGACAGACATTGTCCATTTAAGTACATCAATATACTTTTGGAGATAAGCTAAGTTGCCTTGTAGTAATTTCACGTCAACACTGACAAACATTAACACAGTGCTTTTGGTTACAACACACACGCGAGGAAGTCTTTAGTTCATTGCTTGTAGTAGCAGCATGTACAAACTCGTGCTTTGGTGCCGAAGTAGAAGGCCTAGCGACGAAAAGAACTGTAGTAAAGTCTGGTACATAAGTGTAGGTACTTGAGTTGCTTCTCAACTTCGCGGAGCAAAAAGTGACAGAAATTTAGCTGGATTACTTCTGCAAAGTCAGAAAACCTAGCTTTCGCTAAGTCGCCAAGCTTCGATAGTGCGCCTTCGAATATTTCCGGTGAATGTAAATATTGATGCTGTTATAGTGCTTTTATATTACTTACACAGTCGCATATTTTGTTAGCAAACGTTATTGAGTTGTTTGGGAGTAAAATAAGACATAAAACAAAAATTAAATAAAAATAATCAAAATATTAAAAAAGCAAAGACTAAAAATTTTGAAAATAACGAAAGTGAGTAAATAAATTAGTGGTCATATTACAATTATAAACTAGTTATGTATCATTATCATAATTAAAATACTTCACTTGGCAATTTGGAATTTGGTATTGGAACAACCTATAAGTTCCGGAGGCAGATTTGTACTCCTCAACTTCTTCCATAGTAGGTCAGTTGACACGAGGTCGAATGCCTTAGATAAGACAAATCAATAAAACGTGCCACTTCACTGCCTTTGCCGGGAACATTTATCCCTAGATATAACTCAAGCTTAATCTCAAACAACATAAAGCCACGTCTCCTGCTTGGGTTTCGCCGAAAGATTGCACAAAACAACTACTTAATTAACCCCTTCATTATACTATTGAAGTTTGCTATAGCAAGCTAAGCTGTAGCTATAGTTCGTAAAAGCTCGATTAAAGTTATTCCATTATATTCAAACTTTCGAATTTTTCGGTATAAAATGTAGCCTATGTGTTAATCTAGTGTCAGCTACCTCCATATCTAATTTCATCAAAATGAGAAACCAAAAAAACAAACTTTCACATTTGTATATTAGTTTGAGTAGATTGTTTTAAGTTCATACCCGTAGCTTTGCTTGCGCGGAAGTAAGTTATCACCGTAGGATTCCTAGGACACTCTTTTTGAATCGGGATTAAGGTATTCCATGTATTCTGTCCCGCCAGCTATCTCATTTCTAAAACCTAAGTCACCTGTTGTAATAATAAGCTCCCGTGGTTTTATTTAAATAATATCCCAAAGTGATACTTCTTACCTCAGAAAAATCCAGGATTATTTAAAAAAAAAAACCATTTGCCTTAAGAGAAACGCTCTTAAGGCAAATGGTTTTTTTTTTAAATAATCCTGGATTAACATACAAACTATTAATTTTGTAGGTAACTATGGTGTCTTGTGCTGTAAGTAAATGTGAAGTCACAACAGATAATAATTCGAATAAGTACACATTTCACAGGTAAATTATGATATTTTTTACTACATTGTTGTCATATGCACATTTTATCAATTTTAGTTGAGAACTAAATGAAAAACAATTTAAATCATAGCTTGCATTTTTTTTTTTGTCTAGATTTACTGAGTACCATTATTTTGTTGTTAAATAAGGATTTGGAGAGTATTTTGCGTAAAATATGTAGACATTTAGTTACCATAGAGCTTGACAAGGTGGCGATCGACGGCATCAGTATCGATATATGTAATTATACATGTATATAATATTAATAAGATAATTATTCATAGCCATCCAAAAGCCTTTCGAGCCACATTTATAGAATTAGTATGAAATGCAATATGTATTACGCGCACGGTGGGGGTGAATTGTAAGAGGTTGTATGATGAAAAATAACAGAAAATACTTGGTTTTTATGACGGTGTTTTGTTCAGCAGAAGTCAACTTACAAATAGTTTCTATATTTAATGTTCTTATAGTTTTAGTATTATTACTAAATAATGTTAAATTTGATAAATTTAGATACTTTCAATAAAAAAAATTGAGACGTATCAATTAAATTTGGTTTTTATTCTTTACTCAAACAAAATTCTCTCAAATGGTACTTTCTCCAACGAGCATACCTAATATAGGGGCTAGGAGTGCGCCTCTTGGCTCCTTTGACCACTCTCTCGCCCGGAATGAAGTGTCATGCACACTAACCGTTTCCTCTACGCAAATTAATTGGCGTTGTGTGTGGCATTATAAGTCAGCAGATTGTAATGGATTGTGGGATTTTTATGCATCGTACCCGTGGAGGCAGCTCTGCTTCAGCTCAGAAGATCCTGACATCTGCGCAGCCGCAGTCACTGAAACAATCTTCGCTGGCATGGAATGTTACATTTCTAACCCTCGAGTAGCTGCCGATATCAAAAAAAGACCGTGGTTTAATAGGTCTTGTAAAGAAGCTAAAATTCTCAAGCAAACTGCATATGAGGCTTGGACCACGGTTCGAACAATAAGGATCTAAATACTTCTGAGTTAAAACGCAAATTAAATGCTGCCTCGAGGTTCAGTAAGAAAGTAACCGCCAGAGCTAAGTTCCAATTCATCGGCAAAATAGGTGGGCGACTTGCAAGCTATCCCTGTGGCAGTCATGCTCTCTGGTCGCTTGTTAAGCTGCCAAGGGAAACTTTTGTCAGTGCGCGTTACCACCACAGCGAAAAACCGATTCTCCCATAGTGCTAGAGAGAAAGCCGATTTATTGAGCAGTCTCATTGCCTCAAACTCGAATATCAATAACGAAGGAGCTGTACCACCTTATTACCGTGATGCGGTAAGACTATGCCAGAAATCTCCATAACGCAGTGGGAAATCCTGCGGGCGTTAAGCGTTTCAGGATTCAACCCAATAAAGACACAAGTATGCGCGTTCACCGCAAAGAAAATCCCATTTACTGTGGTCCTACAATTCCAGAACACAGCACTTACCATCTCCAAGTGTATTGGGATCTTTGGTGTTGACATCTCCAGCTATATCCAGTTTCGCGACCATTTGGAAACCAAGGTCAAGCTGGCGTCCAAGAAACCAAGAGTACTCAACAGAGCAAAGCGATACTTCACCTCAGGGCAAAGGTTGTTGCTTTACAAACCACAAGTCCGGTCCCATAGGGAGTACTGCTGCCATTTCTAGGCGGGTGCACCTGGATACCAGCGTAGCCCTTTTGATTCGGTTCAACGACGAGCAATAAGAATCGTCGACGATCCCAAACTCACAAGTCGTAGTGAACCTTTAAGTCTGAGGAAAGATTTTGCCTCCCTGTGTGTTCTACCGCTTGTATAATATGTTCTGTGTTTTGAGGAATTGTTTGAAATAATTTCCACAGCTACTTTCTACCATTGCTCCGCTTACCATCGACAGTGAATTCATTCTCACTCTTCGTAACCTAAATGGTCATAAACAGTGCGGTTTTATAGGAATAAGCTCCCTGCTGAGGTTTTCTCGAGGGACTACGATATGGGGTTCTTTAAGAAGAAAGTGATTAAATTCCCTTTAAGACGTGATTATAGTCCTAATAGTTTAGGTTCTAATGGTATGTTTACACTCTTGCATTCAACGCTATGTTATTGGGCACATGTACGAGCACAAATGTATAAACAGTTCTCTTTGCCCGACAACGCGTTCCGAGGCTGCGTGGTGCGAGTGTCAACGCGACATAGGTAATATTTAATTTCCCCAGCGCACTAGTTTGCAATAATTTTTTCTGTTTCGTTTTTCATTTGGCATGGTTGATCTTGTTCATTCTATATCTATGGTTTTACCTCAACCAAGGTCTCTCACTCAAACCAGCCAGTGTTACATGTATTAAAATCTTATATATAATCACGGACATAGAAGTATAAATTAAGTATTTGATGCAAAGAACTAATAAAATACCTAATATCTAAGTTTTAAGTTAAAACTTATATAATAAAACTTGATTATTATATTAGTAGTTTGCACCAAATTGTTAATTTATACTTCCATGTCCGTGATTGTAGATAAGAATCGATACATAGGCAATTCTAATAAACCTGAATTTTCTGATGAATTGCAAAATACGCATTACTTGGAACAACACCATTTTTACTTGCTTTTATTTAACTCACAATGCTTACTTTTTCGTTTTTTTTCCTTCCATGTTGTGGTGGAATCTTGCACGCTTAATTATTTTAGATTTATTTAGGCGCTAATCTCAATAAATAAAAAAAATTGATAAGCTAATGAAAATTTTCTGTTTTCTTGTACTTTAATAAAAAAAATTGTTCATTTGTTTGTTGTTGACAAAGTTTTATATTTAGTGGAAGAACCTAAAATAAATTATCTTGAAATAAATTGGTAAACGTTAAAATAAAAATAGAACGAAGCTGAAAGCAATAGTTGTATAGTTTCACTATATATATATACAAGCCACACTCCGCAACATTCGTATATTTTCGTCAGTTGCTTTGCATCACACGTCTCAGGTAAGCATCTCATTTTTTATTTTATAAAAGCAATTTATATTTTTTTCTACAACCTATTCTAGTGAATAATATAACCGTAAAGTGCAAGTTCGACCTTCCCATAATTTCTCTTGACTTTAATTTTTAAAACTTTGAAAACAAATGTGCTTGAAAAAAATAAAGGGTTCTTCATCTGCTGCTTCTTTAAGTGTTTGCGCTTTATAGGTGGGTACACAATTTAATTAGATTAATAATCGCGAGCGTCATATGGTAGGTACCTATGTTCGTAAGGATACTCAATCTAGGGCCGTCATTTTAAGGCCATGTTTAAGATAAACGCATTTTTTACGTAAATAGGTACTGTCTTTTGTATTTGAGACACTATGCGTTTAGCCAAGTTAGAGGCTTTATGTTTAGTTTAGTTTATTTAATCAACCATAAGTTGTCTGTTTATAAATTCTTAGTAAGTATAACTCAGATAAGTACAACATAAATTTTACAAAAATGGGACCTTCATAAAATTTACACAAAATCACATACATATTAAATCACTAATTGAGTACCTATGTCAAATTAAAATAATAATACAAACTAATAAAATGGCAAAGAATAAAAATATTATAAAAACAAAATAAAATGTTAATATTTTGCTACAATGTAACATATATCAAAATGTCATAATAAAATTATAGATATAGTAAAATAATAAAATGTCTACTGATAAAATGGGCCAGCATTGGGATGATGACCTATGCCTTTTTTCTCTAGGATATGTAAGACTTGTGCCCCTGTAGTGGATACACAACTTACTATAGCTAAACAGAATATATATTTGTGTATTTGTGTGTCTGTTCGTTTGTGTATTTGTTATTTGTGTATGTGTATTTTATATGTCGAAATTAAGCAGATTTTTGGTAGAGAGTGTGGAAAAGGACTAGACAGAAAAAACTATATCCAAAGTACACTTGGATAAACTATAGCTACAACTTAACACTAGCTTGTTGTAGAAAACATATATAATAATGCAAAATGTTTGTTACTCCTTCACGTTGCAATAACTGAACCCTAGTACTTATTCCCGACAATTTTAAAGATCACACAAGAATAATTATACTGCAATTCCTCTCGCAATAGCTTGCTAACTGAACCAAATTAAGATTAAGAGGATCTACGGGAAAATGCTAGTTAATTAAAATGATCAAACTTTTGTTTTGTTACAGACAACTCCATCAGAAATGTCGAAACTTTTACTATTGATTTTGATCATCGCAATGATTGGTTTGTTGGAAGGATGCAAGAGCATCAACGAACCGGTTAGTTTAAAATTGTTCATAGATTTATAGTTCACATCACTACTGTGAGACAATTTTACAAGAAAACCGCGATTAATGACATTTTTTAAGCCCAATCACAATGATATATCTTTATGAACAAACATGATCAGAAATTCGTAAATATGTTTCTTATTGCAAATTAATATATAATTCTGCATAGCCGCGGCGGCTGCCGAAAAAGCAGAGCGCAACAAGCGGCTCAAATATAGTAAATTACTTTCAGACTACATATTTGTGCCGTTTGCAGTAGAGACGCTCGGCCCATGGGGTCCATCTGCTCATAAGTTTTTTAAATATATTTTACCGCGCTTAAAAGCTGCTTCTGACGACAAGAGGGCTGGCTCATTTCTCGCTCAAAGAATAAGTATTTCAATTCAGAGGGGAAATGCAGCCAGCGTTCTTGGAACTCTACCACGCGGGCACAGACTTTTTTTATTATTAACTTTTAAGTTTCTTAGTAGGTATATCGTTTTGTAATAACTGTATTATTAATGTTTTAAATAAACACATCTTACTAAAATAAAAAAAAAAACTGCATATAATTGGATTTTATACTAATTATTATAAACATAATTATCTTTCATAATGCTAAAAAGCTTGTCTTAAAAGCTTGGAAAACGTTTAACAGGTACAAGTATATCGTATTATTTTAAAGATCTAGCGTGTTTCAGAAATATAGGTTTTCTTTAGCCTAGTTAAAATATTTATAAATATCTCACACTAGCTCTTTTTGCAATTACCTCTGTTATTTCTGAAAACATTTTAAAGACTGATCTTACCAGTATTTTTAACTAGATAAACGAGAAAGCTTAAAACGAAATAGACTAATTCCCTCCTTTTAATGGTTCAATATTCAACAAGGAACCCTCATAGTTTCGTTTCCTTTACTCAGAGACTATTAGTATTAGAAAGCTGTAATTTGGCATGGGTATACATATTAATTAGGCCGACAAAGTAATAAAATTGAAAAACAATTTATTTGTATGGGAACATACACGTAAAATAGGAATGCATATTTTTTTCCCGTCTTAGTGGGGGATGCCGTTGGATAGATCGTTCAAAAATATTGGGAGTGTGTTCCAACAATTTGTTAGAGCCCACTGTCTCCAAATTGCCAGGTAAATCATGGGAGTAGCATATGCAACAAAATTAAAAAGAAAACTACCTTAGCTATGTAGGCTTTACAACTAAATGAGTAATAGTAGACCAACTTAAAAATGTAGTCGGAAAAGTATAAATTTCGTACAAATTCTATTAAAAGGTACTAAGATAAAGTTGGTAAGTAGGTACTTCTGTGAAACAGGTATTAAAATATAAGTTTATGAACCATGTAAGTATGTAACATTATAGAAAAATAAAATTATTACATTCTGAATACTTCCAAAATTAATAACAATATTTAAGTAATAGCGCACTAACAACTAACAACTCCAGCCAGTGGCAGCTGCGCTCATAAGCGCATTCTGTTTGGATGTGTCATTCGAACTATTTATACCTAGATAAGTTTGTGATATGCACTTTGAAGGTTTAGTTTTCGATCGATTGTTGAGTATCATTTGAAAAACATTAAATTCAATATGGGTAATGAACCTTTTTTTTAAATTGAATTTCAGTTACTACGATTACTACGGAACACTACGCTGCACGCACTAGGCCGGTTTTGATTTGATATGTAACCTCAAATACACACACCAAATATTGCAGACTGCCTTATAGTTGCCTACATCATAAAACGCCCCCATTGAAATGTATTACTGGATTTGTGGAGTCATATAATATTAATCTATTCTTTATAAACTGACTATTCCTCGCCACAATAATTTTAAATTAGTAACAATAGACTTGGTATCGAAGTAGGAAACTAAAATTTCACATGAACCACGATTACTTGCATTACAGTTCTACCTAAACAAACGCATTTATCATCTACAGGTGTCTTACAAAAATCTTTTCATAATATTATTAACCACAACTATTTCAATGACAATGTTCCCTACTTATTATTATTATTTCTTATTAGTAGATAGAAAAATAATCTGAATTCCTATTATGCCAACAAAAATCCTTTATTATAAAAACGATTTATTGACGACATATCATGGTCTATATTACCACGATAAAAACAATCTTGTTAACTTTTAACACGCCCTAATTATTTAATTTAAATTTTTATATACATATTTTAATTGCCGTAGAATTTTAAGAAATAAATTGGTTAAAACAGTGAGTACTTGAGAATGATAATAAATTTATTTTTAAAATTTCAGTGCAGTGATAGAGAGCGGTGTTGCGGACAAGACTTAGGAAATTACTGCGTTAATGGCAGATGTGTCCTTCACCAAATAGTGCATTGGAATAATGGAATGGGTTAATTTTTTAAAATTTTTCAATTTTAGTGCATTTGTCAAAATATTTTCTCCTGTATATTTAAGTTTAAATTACATATTCTACGTTAATTTGTTAAACTTTGATTTAAATATTAAACATGTAATTTCCACTACTGCAAACTGAATATAAACAATACAGTAAAATTTGTAATGTGTGTATGAAAGCAAAAAAAATAAAATTGATTATTTATTTATTATCTTTATATTAACTACCTATGTATAGAACAAATATTCAGTATCAAAAATATAAACAAGTATTTCAAAAAGAACTCTGGTGTAAAATAGGTACATATACTGTGGCACTGGGATATTAGTGGTAATTAAATGTTTGACCAACCCAATGACCAACCAATGTAAATCAGCATTATATATAATGGCACGAGGAAATACTTACTTATTTCTGGAATATCTGAAATAAGATGATTATTAATGCCTATAACACACAAAGCTAAGATGCTTCGAAATACTGCCCATGGCTTGTCTCTACCACCGCTCGCCATCGGCAGGTAATTCATTCATACCTTAGAACTGAAATGGTCACGTATTGAGGTATTAGATGAAGTTTTCTCGAAGGACTTAAATATAGTCGGCAATGCACGAGTGTTGCTGCTGATACTGCAAGCGTCCATAGAATGCGGTGACCGCTTACCATGAGGAATATCCTTATTGGTTAAAAAAATATCTAGAATTCTATAGATCTTTAAGTTATAACCCAGAACAAAATACTGTCATATTAAAAGTAATTTTATTTGACAGACTATAGTTTTCTATGTATGGTACACCACAGACTAATATTGTACCCAAGAAGCTTATATTATATGGATGTCACTGGAGAGTGCACTACGAACAAATAGTTGAAGCCCATTTTTTTAACCTTTTGACCTTTTCCCCCTCTAAGGATTGTGGGTTACCAACGTTCCGGAATATTTCTCTAATTAATAACTACGCTACTCAATCCGTCATCACGCACATAATAAACGTATGTATTTCTAAATCAACTTACCTGGACAAACTAAAATAATAAATAATAGGACCGATTTATAAAAATCAGCAGTCTCAGCGACAAAAATAACTACAGGCCAATAACCATACTGTAATTTATTGATAAAATAATTAAGAGGTGTTGTCTGTATGTATGTATACTATATATATGTGCGGAGTAATACGCAGAGTGCATTATCTTTTATTATTTTAATACCACTAAGGTAGCAAACAAGCTCACGGTCCGGTTGATGATAAGCGGTCACCGTAGCCTGTGGACGCTTGCAACACCAGGGGTATCACTCGCGCGTTGTCGACCCGTCTGAAGTCTAATAACTTCTTTTTTGAAATACCCCATACTATAGTCCTAAAAGAAAGCCATGGCAGGGAGCTCAGTACACAACCCAAGCGTTCGCGGGAGGAAGTTTCGCTGAGACCGCACCGTACTGCTGATGGCGAGCGGTACGATAGTAGAATGTAGCCGTGGGCATTATTTCGAATAATTTCTCAGAACACATCCGATTATTCGAGCCGTAGAACACACACAAGGAGGGAGCCTTTTCTAATTTGACAGTTGTCACCCGAAGTAAAGATCCTTATGAGAGATCTCATTAGATCACTTCTGTAACGAAAATGCTAGTCTGAGATGAATAGTTTCGGAGATATAGCCCTATTAATTTAACAGTCATCCGAAACTAAGATGCTAATTAGATCTTTCACTTCTGTCAAGAAACTACTAGTCTACGATCAATATTTTACGAGATATAGCCTTTTCTAGTTCGACAGCTGTCATCTGAAATAAAGATCTAGCTCAGATATATCACTTCTGTCACAAAACTACTAGTCTACAAACAATATTTTACGAGATATAGCCTTTTTAAGTTTGACAGCTGTCATCCGAAATTCTTCTGTAAAGAAACTACTTGTTCGGTAAAGATAAGCGTGTGTGGGTCTTACGCAGATATTACGGAGCGACATTCGTACTTTGATAGTTTAGTGACCACGTATTTGGATTTGTTCATTGATTTATATTGAACTATTGTCTACGGAGACATACATTAGGCATCATCGGTGTGAGTAGTGTTGTCACTGAAGTGCATCAGGTGCACGCTTTTTCGCTCGTCTGGGGGGATGTCTGTTAAGTTAATTAGCTCAATCATTTCAGTTGTTGCTCCATATCTTCCTGATATATTAAATGTATGTATTAATAATGGTGTATTTCCAGACCTTTATAAAATGCAGTAAATTGCTACCACTTTTCAAATCTGGTGGCAAAGAAGATCCCTCAAATTTCAGACCAATTTGTTCCTTTACATTTTGGTATAAACGGACTCTGACATGATCGACAATTCAGTTTTACCAGGGGGCGCTCAACTACTGATGCTGGAGCCTTGCTTATGAAGCACATTTTTGCGGCATGGGTGAGTTCCCAAGATGTAGTTGGCGTTTTTTGTGACGTATCGAAGGCGTTTCATGGTGTCGATCATTATACGTTGTTAGCCAAACTAAAATATTATGGTGTTAGAAATAAATCTCTTGAACTTGTAGAATCATACATAAGGAATGGAATTCAAAAAGTGGTTATAAATGGTGCTAAATGTCAGGGATCTCTAGTGAAATTACGTGTACCACAATGTCAATATTAGGGCCTTTCTTGTTTTTAGTATATATAAATGACTTACCCTTTATGGTGCAAAAGTTTACAGAGATAGTATTATTTACAGATTACACTTCATTATTGTTTAAAGTGAATAGGAAACACGACAATTCGAACGACATAAATAGACAACTTATAAAAAATTCAAACTGGTTGGTTAAATAATCTTGTACTTAATGCAAATAAAACAAAATGCATTAAGTTTTCACTACCTTATGAAATCGAAATTATTAGAAATCTGGTATTAAATAATGAAAAATAAGAATTAGTTTATAAAAGATCTTTTTACTCAAAATTGCAGTGGGGTCCACAAATTACAGTTCTAGCAGGTAAACTTAGTTCTGCTGCTTTTGCGGTGAGAAAAAACAGGCAACTGACTGACATAACCACAGCAAGACTTGTTTACTTTGCTTATTTCCACAGTGTCATGTCTTATGGTATTTCGCTATGGAGTTCTGCTGCTGATATTGAAATCATATTTATATTACAATAAAGGGCAATACGAAGCATTTATGAGCTAAGTAGCCGAGATTCTCTCAGGTAAAGAAATAAATATTCTAACGGTACCGTGTCAATATATCTATGAAAATATTATGTTTGTCCGTATAAATATATCCCAATTTCCGAGGAACAATGATAGGCACAACTTAAATACGAGAAATAAAAATAAACTTGCTATGCCAAAGTTTAGGCTTATTACTAAAGCCAACAATTTATTTATGGGAAGAGGTGTAAAATTTTATAATAAGTTAACTGTAGAAATTCTTAACTTAGGTGACAAACAGTTTAAATTTTATATTAAACATCTGCTATGTAAGAAAGCATATTATAATGTAGATGAATATTTAAATGACAAAATTGTATGGCCTAGTATCACACAAATTAATGTTAGGTTCTCTATTCAAACTTAAATAATTTACGTTTGATAAGTTAAAGGAGCACTCTAAAGACCAACCTAAGTAGTGATGTTATGTCTCTGTTGTTAACTTTGTAGTGGTTGGGGGCGAGCTACCAGGGGATGCACTATGTGCAATCCGCCTTTGGTTGCCTGGTTATGGTGGGGTTATCGATGTGTGGGGTTGTGGCACACGAGTACGTACGTGTATGTGTGAATATACATCTTTGGATAGATATTGTGTACTTGATAGCTTGGTTCCTGCATGACTAATTGGTAACAGGTGTAGATCCGGGAGTTTGTTGTCACTTCTTCTCCCTTTCGGCTAGTTTCCGAAATGATGTTAGTTTAAATGATATGCATTTGTTGCCGGGCTATTGTGTGGGGGCTGGGCCACTTTCGGGTGTGCGACGTCTGTTTGAATATGTGTGTGCCTATATGTATATGTGCGTGTTTGAGTGTAGCACCCGCTCGTGTTCGGACCCTGCCGCTATCGGGTGGCCGAACGAGGATTGAATCAGATAGGACCTATAAGTTAATTTACATATAGTTTTATTTTAATATCTTTTATATGTATTTGTATATTTATATATATGTATTTATATATGTCTGTATGTGTATATATGTATATGTGCATGTATGTGTATTTTATATTATCTTTAATATGTATATGAATACCTATTTATTTATTTATTTACATGTTTGTAAAATGTAAATATGTATGTATATGTATATATAGTATCATCAATCATTATTCATATATCATTATTGGAGTTGCTTGAGTGTGTCATGCTCTCACAAAGTGTCTCTGCGGTGGTGACATGTGTGCGGGTCGTTACGTTCCCTAAAACATAGTTGAGAAAAACGATGGCTAAATTCATGTGTCATACTTTCGAACGGGTGCCACCTGTGGAGACTGGTCTGCTCTTGCAAACATCTTTGTTTTCGGTAATCAGTGTAGGATTTCAACGGCAACTTCCAATTATGGAGAAAAAATAAAAAAACGGATAATACTTGACGTTTTCAAGTAGCTTATGTCCTTTTCCGGGACTCAAACTAGCTGTATGCCAAATTTCATCTTGATCGGTTTTAGCGTAAAGAGGTAACGGACAGATTTACTTTCACATTTATAATTTTTATTATTATATTATATTAGTGGATAGTATCGGTAGTTTTAAGTATATATAGATAATTATGATTATGCAGAAATATAATTATGATGGTGCTTATGCCACTAGTACTATAAAATATCGGAATACTCTTAAATATCTGAATTTCTTAACTCGATTGACGATATTTGACGCTTCACATGGTGCGCCCCCTATGCTACATAAAAACAAAAAAATAATAATTGACACGTTTGACTTTGTTTTTAGTAGCTTACTTACTTATTTTCATTACCAAATAAGTGATTCGGTACATATTGTAGACTCTTTAGCTAATCATCAAAGTATTGATAATTAGCTAAAGAGTCTACTTTAAATAGAACTTCTTGCCAGCTCTTTTTGACAGAAAGTAACATTGTTTACATTGTGTAAGTGACAATTCAAAAGTGTTCTTAGTAACCTATTTGAATAAATATTGTTTGATTGATTGATTTATATTCTGCGTGGTGGTTTATTTTATATAATTTGCTAACTGATAGTCGAAAGCTCTTTGTAATAACGAAATAATAATATGTAAATGTCTATTAAACCATTTACTATCTATAATATATCGGTTACCCCTTTTGTAAGGTAGGTCAGAAAAGAAAACCAGTTATTAAACGAAAAACTACTTGTCTTTCATATTATCCAAAGCAAGAGAGAAAAATTTACTATAGAAAATTTGACTATTTTCTTAATTAACCGCTTTGGACAATTAATTAAAGTTGAAATTTTCCTGGCCCAAAACTCTAAAAAGGAGGAAAAACTCTGACTTTCAAACAACCTACTTTTGGCCGGTTAAAAATGATTACATATAAACAAATCAGCGAACAGTACAAAACAACAATATCACACAAATTAAAGTTTTCAGCGATCGGCTGGAATCTCGTGAGCCCAAGGAAATTACATTCACCGGTGAAACCTGTCAAGTTAGTTTATTAAAGTTACAAATAATTTGTAAGATCGACAAATTAATGGTTAAGTAAGATCTAGAATACTTAGCTCGCTTATCAGCTTAATTACAAATTTAATTAGAACTCTTAATAAATTATAAGAATAGAAACAACCTCGTTGATTTTAAATCAAATACAATTTCTTAAAAATCTAAATGTATTCCAGGGCACGGGTGTGTTCCATCAACTCTTGTGATTGAAATGCCCCGATTTTGGACGCGCTCCCGAAATCAAAGATCTCTCAACGTATAGGGTTTGTCCATTAAAATCTGGTAACTCCTATCCATTTATATTATTTGTGCTAAAACATGTTTTTAATTTTGCAACACAAAGGTTAATGTTAAGTGTGATAGTATAAATAGCCAGGAGGAGTTTAACGATTGTACGAAACTAAATTTTAATTCCAAGAGAGATAGATCGAAAATAGCGCACTAGTTTGTGGTGGGCCATAAGGCACGAAGTCCTTTGTTTTATTTACTTTTTTATAGCTGTCGGCACCAAGTAGTTAAAGTTCCTCAACAATTGATTCGCATCCATATTTTTTTTCATTGTTTTCTACAAAACTTATGAGGCAATTCTAAATTTTGTCATTTTAAGAGTATTAAAATGCTCTTATCTCTTAGAGGGTGCAGATAGCAATTTTCAATTTACTTTTCGCCTTTTTCTCTTTCTCACCAACCTCCTCTAACAGTCCGAACGAAAAATTCTCGAACGAAAATGTAGTTAAGAAATTCTGTTAATGTCGAATCCGACATTTTTCGGACGCAAGCCGCTTGAATTGCTTGAACATTGAAAGTGTTCGAGACTTTTGTTTTTATACCACTAAGGTGGCAAACAAGCACACGGTCCGCCTGATGGTAAGCGGTCACCGTGGACTATGGACGCTTGCAACACCAGGGGTATCACTCGCGCGTTGCTGACCCTTCAAAAATCCAATAACTTCTTTCTTTAAGAAAACTTTCTTGGACTGTTCAAGATGTAGATCTCGCATTCCAATCATGACAAATTTCGTTCAAAATAATTGGTTTCTAAACATTAATTCTACTCTTAGCGTAAACTTTAAAAAAGTCAAAGTCAAAAGTCAAAGTCAAAATGGTTTATTCAAATAAGGATTTTACAATCACTTTTGAATCGTCAAAGTTATAAAATATTATTTTTTGAACCCTCCCACCTTCCCGCCGTTTCACAATGTTGTTGATTTCTACCAAGAAGAATCCGGCAAGAAACTCGATAGTTACTCTTTTAAAAACACTATCAATAATACAAATAAACTAAAAATACAATTAATGTTTTAAATAAAAAAAATTTAGCCATACAATTTTATGTTATTTCCATTTTAATTTGGTTTACCTATGCATCCTGTAATTGAGCATCATCAGTCCCAAGGATTTTTATCATTTACATAGTCTGAAATATTGTAGTATGCCTTTTTACAAAGTACCTGCTTGATAAAAGATTTAAATTTACTTATTGATAGATTTTGAATTTTATTGGGAACTTTGTTGTAAAAGTGTATACATTGCCCCATAAAAGAGTGACTTTTTTTGTGTAGACGTGTATCATGCACCAACAGCTTATTTTTACTTCTAGTATTTACTTTGTGAACGTCACTTTTCTTGCTGAAACTATAGATATTTTTATGTACATATCAAAGATTTTCATATATGTACTGCGACACTTAAGTTAAAATTTTTACTTCCCTAAACCTTTCCCTCAGAGATATCCTAGATCCTAATTTATAAATAGCACGAATTGCCCTTTTTTGTAACAAAAATATTGTATTTACATCAGCAGCGCTACCCCACAATAGGATACCATATGTCATTTAACTATGGAAATAGCTAAAATATACTATTTTTGCAGTGTCGACATCGGTCAATTGTCTTATTTTCTTGATCGCATACACAGCAGAGCTAAGTTTTTTGGCTAGGTTATGAATATGAGGACCCCATTGAAGTTTGGAGTCCAGCGTTATGCCAAGAAAGACTGTTGAATTAACAAGTTCTAATTGCTCGCCATTAATATTAATACATGTCTGTCTCTGACTAACATTTGGTAATGTAAATTTAACACATTTGGTTTTTTTTTCATTAAGTAATGAATTATTAGCGTTAAACCAATTTACAATTTTAGAAAGGGCATTATTTAATTCATTATAATATCTCTGTCGTCTCTTAACTTTAAAAAGCAAAGAGGTGTCATCAGCAAATAAGACAATGTCATGGTTTTTTACGTTATATGGGAGATCATTAATGTAAATAAGAAATAGAAAAGGACCTAAAATTGAGCCCTGAGGGACTCCCATAGTGACTGCTGATCCTGGAGATCTTTCACCGTTGACATCTATGTTCTGTACCTTCCTACTCATATAGGATGTCAATAGGTCGAGAGCTTTGCCTCTTATACCATAGTGATGTAGCTTCCTGATGAGATTTTCATGAAAAATGAACACAGTCAAATGCCTTAGATAAATCACAAAACACTCCAAGGGCGTCATGAGAATCCTCCCAGGCGTTATATATATTTTTTAATAGTGCCATTCCTGCATCGGTTGTGGAACGGCCTTTCATAAAGCCAAACTGTTTACTACTAAGTAGCTCATTAATACAGAAATGTAATATGATGATGTGTAATAATAAAACTTAACATTTGACAAAGTATGATTTTTACAAAAACTTTACTGAGTATAGGTAGTATTGAAATAGGCCGAAAATTATTAGGATTTGTTGAACTACCTGATTTAAAAAGAGGTATAACTTTGCTAAGTTTCATCTCATCAGGAAACACACCACTATCAACACAACTATTAAAAATTATGGCTAAGGGTTGTGCTATAACATGAATTATTGAATTTATAGTTTTTACAGAAAGTCTCCAAAGGTCTGTGGTGTTTTTAATTTCTAATGTTTTAAATGTATTAATGATATCCGTAGGATTACTGTTTTTAAATACAAAGGGAACGTTACATTCAGGAACACTAGTTTTTAATATTTTTTCTGCTAAGATTGGACTTGAGTTTAGATGTTCAGTTGTTTTGAATGGAATATTCCTAAAAAACTGTTCAAAGGCCACTGCTACCTCAGAATTTGTTTTAAAACTAGCATCATCTACAATCAACTCAAAGTCCTGACAATAATTCCTAGCTTTACCAGTTTCATTATTTATTATGTTCCATGTAGTTTTTATTTTATTTGTTGATTTTTTTACTTTATGTCTGAGGTGAATTGCTTTTGTAACAAGACAGACCTTTTTAAAGGTTTTTGAGTATTTTTTTTAAATATTCCCTAAATATTTGGCTATTATTATATGTTTTTTTCTTTATATAATTCATACAGTTTACGCCTACTTTTATGAATACCTGGGGTAGCCCATTCACTAAAAATAAACCGACTGGAAATAAGTTTCTTTTTTGCAGTAAATATTTTATTATACTCTGTAGTAATAGTGTCAAGAACAGTATTGTACATATCATTTGGGTCGCCATTATAAAGCAAATCTGGAAGTTTATGCATTAAGTTAGATTTAAATGATTCAACCCGTTTAGTTGTTATTGGTATAAATAAATTAATTTTCTTTTTAGTAATACTATTCTTTCTTTCTAAAACCACTAACTGTCCACAATGATCTGACCCTAGATTGCTTATAATTGATTTTTGAATAGGTTTTATGTCAGTAAATATATTGTCGATGCAAGTGGCACTGGATACAGCAATTCTAGTTGGTTCACAAAACAAATTATTTAAATTAAAGACTGAAATAAGGCAAGCAATCTGGTGCTTAATGAGCTATTTTCCAAAATGTTTATATTGAAGTCTCCACAAACAATGATTTGTTTATTGGAATTGCTGATTTTATTCAGCACTTCTTCCATAACTAATTCAAAATTATCATAAATTGCACAAGGCGGCTTGTATACACTCACAACAATGAGATGCTCAACTTTTATACAGGACAGCTCGGCAGTTCGCTCAACTGAGAGGCTCACAATGTCTTTACGTTCCTTAAACTTTAGCTGTTTATTAACTAAAATTAAAGAGCCACCATGGATAGCATTTACTCGGCTGAACGAACTTCCCACCTGGTGATTAGTGAAATTGAACATAAACTGATGGCTGCGTAGCCAGTGTTCAGTGATTCATAAAATGTCAATCTTTTGGCAGATTATGAACAATTCAATTTCTAGTTCTTTCTGAGACATTCCTTGTATATTCTGATGCACCAGGTTCAATGGAATATTATTTTTAGTATGACAAAGTTTATTTTTTTATTTCTGTTTGCATAAAACTTGAGTAGACATAGATTGTTTAATATAATCATTATTAATGTTGGAATTATATAATATGCCAAAGAGATCCTTTGTTGTCTGAAAATTTAATTTAAATTATTACATGTCAAATTATTATACTGCTCAATAGAAGCAGGTTGTTTAGCTAAATGATTTGCTGAAATGTCAATTACACTATAATAATTGCACTGCTCAATATAAGCAGGTTGTTTAGCCAAATACTTGGCTGAAATGTCAATTACACTACTATCATTACACTGCTCAATAAAAGCAGATTGTTTAGCCAAATTATTGGCTGTGGTATTAATATAAAATGATAGCGACAAGGCTAACACTCTGGTACAATGGTGTGTGAGATAATTTTTATGTCTTGTCCTTATATAATTATGTCTAAAAATACTGTTAGTATCTATCACATGAAAGTTATTGTTATTGCTAAACATATTATGCAAAGCTAAATTTAACTCACATCTAAGGTTGTTTTCCTCCTGTAGCAAACCCTTACAATAGGGAAATGTAAACATTACAATTTTTTTACTTTAAGTGCGCTTATACTATTATAATATTGTCTTAATTCACTTTTATTTACATTACCCCTGTTACCGATAAATATTACTAATGTATGATGGAGTGATTTTGTCAGACTTTATTAAACTTCTTATTATATTAAAATAATTGGCATTTGGCATACAATTATTTAAAACCGGTTGTCCTACACTTGAGCTGAGAAAGTGTCCAAAACCTTTTCCCATTTCATCGCAAAACATTACTATATTGTCATCGACATTACATTTTTGTGAAACACTAGTTGAGTGAGAACTGTTGTGAGCATATGATTGTTGGTTTGATTCCAAACTGACACACATTGACGACTGAGGTGTTGGTAAAGGTAGTAGTATGTTCTTAAATCTAAAGTAAATGTCTAAAAAGTAGTTCAGAGTAATTAAAAGGGCGGAAAAAAGACTTATGTTAGCAAATATGATATTTTTAAACCTTTATTCCTTTCATAATATATTGATTGGCTGATTTTCGCATTTGTTAAGGTCACCCATGACAATAATTTTCCTCTATCTCTATTGGTTTCCATCATAACAAACACTAGGTTACATCAAATACACTGAAAAAAATATTTAAGGTCCGGCGCCGCCATTTTTAGTGCTGCTCAGTATTTTGATAATACTAGGCGGTAAATTCATGTGAGAAAAATTTAATAAGCACAATTACACCTTTAAACAATAAGAGTAACTATAATTATCAACCAAATAAAAAAATAAAATACTCAACAAAAACAAACAGAGTTTTTTTTATTTATGTCCAAATACGTTCCGTTTAAAGCTTAAAGAAATTTCTCGGAATAGGAATTTAGTTATACTTATTATGATGAAACACAAGAAAAATGTTGCCCCAAACATTTTGTATTCACCGAAACCTTTTTTAGTATATCAAAAGAGGCATATTAAAGTAGGTGTTTTAAAAACGCTCTAAAACTTTGCAACGAAACGTACCTCGCAGCGTAACCGATGGGGTTATCATCGATCTTACAGGAGCAGTGCAAGAGCCTCATATTTCGCTATAACCGCTGTCAAACACCAGTTTCGAATTATGTAGCAGCGCTCGCGATGCAAGTAGCGTTACGTCAACGCTAGCGCGACTATAAGGCGATTTAGGAGTTAAAAATGCATTTTCAATCGCTACGCTTCATAGAAAACTCCAAAATCAAAATTATGTATGACAACAACCACGATTAGCGAGCGGTTACCAAGCTATATGAACTGTCAAATTTGCGTTTACCTTTTTGAATGGCTGCAAATTGATCATTTTCTGATTGCAAAGCTAATATTTATTAAATAAAAGCCTTAAGACATTTTCAAATGCAAGAAATGAATCAAAGTTAAGTAACACAACAGAAACCAGTGTTCACGGTCAGAATACCCTTTTTCGTACCTAATCCAATTTTCTGTTTATATAATTTTCTGTGTTTTGGTTAATTTTGTGTGTGTTTGTGAATTTTAACTCGCTAATAATAGTGAAGAGAATACCAGAAAAACTGTTTGCGCTGATTTAAAACCCAAAATTGCTTATAAAATACTGTTACCTACTAATAAAGGAATCTAGGAAGTTGACAACATAAGATTACTAAAATCGAAGAAAATTGTATGTATTTAACGGTAAGATACTAGGACCTACCTATTCATTACATCACATTTGAAGTAGGAAAACTTGCAGTTAAAATCTATAACCTAAAATATACCAAACAATTGATGTGGTATTTGATTGAATTTAGATACCTAACTACCCTTTCTTTTATGTTTGGTCAGTTTTTTGCAGGTGTACCTACCCAACGCTCACAACAATAATATTTAATCACTAGGGAAACACAATTAAAAAAAAACAAACTTTAAGAATTATACTGTAAACATTGATAATCGAAGTGAATTAGAAGAAATCTACCAATTTATATATTTCTATAAGGTAGAGAGCAAATACTGTCCTCCAGCATAGCCTACAGGTGTTCTTAAACACAATATTGCAATCAAAAAGTAGTTTTGGAACAAACTTAATCAGCTAATTATTACTTAACAAAGTAATCATTATAAAATATTTATTGCTCAATTCTAATAATAATCTGTGTGAGCCAAATTTCATTTCATCATTGTCACAAACTTAAACATATTGTAAAAAGCATTAGTAGGATTTCTCCCACGATTTTATTCAAAACCTAAAATACGCTGCTTAGCTCTAGGACCTACTTATTATAACTTACCGTTTACCTTAATACCATATCGACTATAGCTATTTTTTTAATTATTTTGCAGATAATATGATGAAGATATGTTATAAGATTGATATACCTAAGCTGTCATATGACAAAATAGAATCAACACCTAAATTTGTGAATACTGCAACTTTTCTGCAGATAAAAAGGACAAAGTGTAGTCAGCAGTTCTACCTATTGTAGCATGTTTTTATGCTACCTATCACCATTAAACCAAACTTCGCGTTCAAAGAATCAATCTTTGCATTTCACCTTATTACAACTAACATACCCTTTGGTATAGTTAGACATGGTATCCCTTTTTTCCCATATCTCTCATGTATAATTGGCTTTTAACAGTAGTTATTTATAATTCGTATCGTCAAGAACTTTCGTTTGATTTTAGCTGTCAAAATTATTAGTTATTCGTCTTTCTGTTATAATAAGAGTAATAATAAGACAAGGTAAAGCTGGCGTCCAAAAAACTTGGTGTTCTCAACAGAGAGAACCAACCACCTTTAAAGTTTTCTGCTTTTTAGGCTGCCTGGGCGGGTTTACGTCTGACGAGAGGTTTTGCCTTTCTATGAGTATGCTCTTTCGCTTGTATAATGGGTTTGGTTCACGAATTGTTCGAAATGTACCAATAGGCTACTTTCTACTCCCCGCCATGGGCAGGGCATTCATCCTCACACATTAGAATAAACTGAATAATCACGCGCAGTGCGGTTCAAGCTTCTTTCGGAGGTTTTCTCGAGGGACTACAGTTTGGGGTTCTTTAATAAGTTAGTTATTAGATTTTTAAAGTCGCACAGCTCGCAAATAATGGGGACAAATGGGAGAGGGGTGTTGCAGGCGTCCTATGCTACGGTGACTGCTTAGCGTCAGGTGAGCCGTATGCTTGTTAACAACCTTAGTGCAGTACATTTAGTAAAGTTTTAATTTTCTTAAGTTTTTAACAATTTATAGCAGCTTAAATTATTTTTTTGCCGTCGATATCTATAAATTTTATACATTTAGAATGTACTCATTAATATCTGTCATTTTATACCATGCTAGATGCAATTTTAATAATGTTTAAATATTTCGGTGTTTTTATCAAGTATTTGATAGTTTATGGCCGCCATGTTTGTTTTATGCACTGTAATGCCGACGTCATATAGCGTATAGCACTTCTGTAACCAATACAAATATCTTTTTAAATCTATCTAAATTTGGATACACCCAAAACATTACGCTACTTTCAGGAATCGGTTAAAAACAGGGTCAAGCTTTGTATGTATTAACATCCTCTTAAAGTAAACAAGAAAAGGGAAGTACCATTATGTTATAAAAGCTAAATGGAATAGAACATTACTGCCGCGGCCCGCAAATGCAGCATAGCCGGGCCATCGTGAGTATGCGGGGCGAGACATAGTCTGGTTATGCTGAATTGTGGCCAAGGCTTGTATAGTGCTTTTCTGAAATTCTGGAACATGCGTGTAAAAAATGTATTATATTGACGAGTGTATTGACAATAATAAAAATAGTTCAGGTAATTTTGCCGCCAATTCGCTACGTTCAAATGTCGATTAAAAAATAATATGGAACCACCTCGGAAGTATACTCTTTCTATAAAACAAGAATTTTAAAAATCTGTCTATATATGTTATGTTATAGTTATATATAGTTATGCCCGAACATACATAAAAAAAAACCAAACATCCGAATTGAGAAACTTCCTTCTTTTTTGAAGTCGTTTAACTTTTTTTTTTTAACAAGTATTTGTTGTTCCATATAGCTAAGCTAAGCTAAGTGACTAGTTTCTTTTTCTTGAAATGCATGTGAATTATAAATTAACAAAATTTTGTTGATCTTCTCAGTTTATTTAATTTTAATAAAACAGGTTTTTTATTAATAAGTTTTTCGGTTATAAATTTGCACCCAAAAGTAATAATCGACCAGATGTTAGATAACGGCATTATAAATAATTTAAGGTTGACAGAATGAATAGTTTTCCACGATATCTTACCAATCTCTGACTGAGTAGTTTCTTACAGTAAATAGCAGACTTAATTCACCAGAAACAAACACAAGCCGAAGTTTCTTGGCTTACTGCCTATTTCAATCCAATCTGGGGCCAAAGACTTATTTTATTCATGTGTTTAGTTTATCCGGTGTCTGAGTTATACACTCAATAATCAGTACCGCAATTCAGCCCCAATTTTTAAATGCAAATACGATTTTTACTGATTTGAATGATAAATTTCCGCCCAACATATTAAGTAGCTGTGCCTTCCTAACTAGCGCTGCCAATCGATAAACTTTATTTCCTCTTTTTACAGAATACATTTCAAAAATGTTAAAAATCAATTATTTAGAACTAGGTATAAGCTATTTTGAGAACTTTGTGTATTGTATTTAAATATAAATATATTTGGACATTACACAAAGCGCCGTCTGGCTCCAAAGTAAGCAAAGCTTGTGTTATGGATACCAGGCAACGGATACAAATACATATACATATATTACTTTTTTTTGTAAATACATACATATCATACATAATTACACCCAGACTCAAGACAAACACAAATGTTTATTACATAAATGTTTGTCCAGTGCGGGAATCGAACCCACGCCCTCTGCACAGCAGTCGGCCACACTACCAACTAGGCTGCGAGGGAGTCATATTTGAAACGTATCTGTAAGTTGTAGATGGCGTTTCTGCTAAAAACGGTCACTTTTAGCAAAAAACGTTATCTACAAATCAGATACATTCTAGAAACGATGTATAACCTTCTAACAATAGCTTACAGTTCTAAATAATTGATTTATGATATTTATTTTGTCAATGATGACAGGTACAAGCTGACCCAAATTAAATTATTAGGCTACTAAACTTACCTCCATAGGTCACATTTAGGTACACCAGTACCTAAATTGACCACGTCTGTCTGTCCTATGTTTTACCGACTCAACTTATGTAGAATCATAAAACACTTGTCCGAATAATGATATATCAAGAAATAATCTTAATTGTTTTGTCTCATTCGATTGTTGGTTTATGTGCGAGCTGGATACTTCACGTCGGGGCAAAGGTTGCTGCTTTACAAGTCGCAAGTCCGGCTTCATATGGAGTACTGCTGCCATCTCTGGGCGGGTGCACGCGGATACCAGCTTGGCCCTTTTGACTCGGTTTAACGACGGGCTGTGAGAATTGTCGACGATCCCAAACTCATCGAGCCCTTAAGCCTGAGGAGAGACTTTGCCTCCCTGTGTGTGTTCTACCGCTTGTACAATGGGTTGTGTTCTGAGGAATTGTTCAAAATGATGGAAAAAAAAATGGATAACCTATAAGGATGTGGATTCATGGCCGTATTACAATCAACCTACATACATTTGGTTACTTGATATATGCATGCGATTATTAATTTCACCCTATGTAATCGTTCAATAAAGAAGAGAGATGGATTGGTGTTTTAAGAAAGTGGGAGTGATAGGAAAAAAACACATTGAAACTGTCATATGGAAGTGGCTTTTTTTCACATTCAAACAATAGATACGTGATGAGTTGCTTCATACAATTGTTTTTTACCATTTGTGTAAAAATTTCTAATACGTTATACAAATATCACGTAATTTTTTATTTTTTATTTTCATTCATTTTAAATGGACAAATAATAATTATTATATTTAAGTGTTTTTAACGAGTGTCAGGTCCACACGGGTGTACCTAAATTAATTTGGGTAATGTAACAGTTTATTTATAACTTCCAATATTTTAAAATCTTTCATAGTTGTACATTTTGCCTGGAATGCGTAGGTCAGGTACAATATTTTTCGTTATCTTTTAACCTTTTCTGGACGAAGCTGACTTTCTAGGAAATTTCTTAGAATTGGGTAATGGCTTGCACGTGCGTAGGTACGCGTCTAGTTAAGGCTGCAAAGTTTAAGGGGATGAGATAATGGATAATGGAGACATGACCTTATTTCAAACGCAATAAGTTCGAGCGCTGTTAATTTTGATATTGAGAGTTACAGCTTTACTACGACACAAGGGTGCGGCGACGCGTGGCAGTCAAGATTTTACGCAAAGAGGAGTAACACGCGAAAGGTGAATTTAACTACGGAGTGAACTGTGAGAGTGTTACGTGTTAACGTACGGAGACCTTCGTTCAAAGCTAAGTATAATTGCATAATCAATTTTCAGCAAAACTGTAATTATTTTAGCAAACTAGTTTAAAATGTACTTATTACTTAATTGTTTTTAATCGAGTTTCAAATAATAACGTAGATTTCGTATCTCTTCTCTCTCTCTTGAACTTATTTGTGTTATAAAAGTGGATATTACTTAGATCTCTTTTTGGAAATATTGTGTGTCTTAACCCCGTTTATTTCAGCAACACATTTTTTATCATAGGCTCAGGAAGAGCTCGTATCGATAGATAACGTAAAATCATACAGTACCTACTTTGTTTTGAATGTCGATTTTGCTTGTTTTGTGTACCTATTTTAAGAACGTAAAGTAAATGTTAGAATGCTGATTGTTCCCGTGTAAGAAATATCATAAACTCGGGATAGTTTAGGAAAGGATTTGAGGGAGAGGTATGGCGAATAATACCTGAGTCACACCCGGGTAATCGATCTTGTCAGTTCCGTTGATGAAATCCTCGATAGAACTAACAATATGGATTCGGTGTAAAGGAGGGAGCAATCAATACAATTATAATTGTCAACCATTAACTCATCTTCATTTACAGCAAATCTTCTTTCATGTACAAAATATATACACTTTATCTCATCAATTCCAGGTATATTTACGGCATGAACATGCGAACGGAGATACCAAGGCAAACAACGCGCGATACAATGGCAGAGCGACCTAAAGGTGATACTAACGAACGCGCTAGAAATCCACAATTTCAACGGCTATGTTTGGTAACGTTTTCCTGTATTTATATTTAATAAACCATAACAATAAATCGTTCTACTTGCCTTTTATTAAGCTATAGGCTAGGGATTGGTGTAGGGACCTCACACGAGAACTAGTAGGAATTAGAAATTCCCAAATTGGTGAGTCACAGAATTTTTCTTTTTGAGTACAGCGATTTATTTGGAAAATCATTTAAAGAATTTCTTTATGAATTGTTATTGGTTAGGTAAATTTTATTAATGATTTGTGATTTTTTATACGAACGTTATTGATGTGGGAAACCGTACATATAGTACAGTAAATGACGGTTTTTGGGTCGCAATTTTTTCAAGAAACATGGATTTTGCTTTAAGTAGTATTTTGACAGTAAGTAGGGAATACCCCAAGAAGCAAAATCTACCCTATGCCAAGGTGTGCTTTTTCGCGGAGGGTGAATACCACCCCAACTAGGGGGTGGTAATTAAAAAAAAAGAAAAAACTCCAGGAATCGATTGAAAGATGGATTTTAAGCTAAAAATGTTCTACAGAGAAGTTTTTCGATAAATAAATACTTTTTAAGATATTCGTGATCGAAAATGTTGATTTTTTCGAAAATAACCACGTTTTTTGACGATTTTTCACAAATAACTCATAAACTATTGATTTAATCAAAAAATCTATGATTATCAAAATGGTAGGTTATAAAAAATTAAAGAATTTTATTTTTTAATGTAGACCCAATACAAACAAAGTTATAGCTTAACCTTCAGGTAAGCCTTATTTTTTTAACGACAAATTTACAGATTTCAACATTGAATTCCAAACAAAACGGTACGTTTAACGATGAAAGTGCTCAAAATATTTTTTAAAGTACATTAAAGAATCTTTAAAATGCGTTTTCTTAAAGTTCTCTTATATAAAAACTAACGAAGTTATAACGAAAATAAAGTTTACGATAAAAATCAACAATGAAACGCATCTCATTATTACCCTAATTGGAATTAAATGTTACAAATGTACAAATGACTTTATCTTGACATTATAAAAATGATCCAAAAGTTAGATGGATTTAAAATGCTTATTTTTGAAAAAACATATCATCAAACTGAACTAGGTATTTTTAAAATATTGATAAAAATTTATTTTTGTCAAATTAACTCAGAAAATAAACCATATACGTAAAAATAGCTAGAGTACAAAAAGTTTGCATTTTCATTCAAAAATATATTTCTTTTTATTTTTTTACTGTAGCTTAAAAATTCTTCGAGATATGGCTTGTAAAACTTAGCATTGATACGAAATCAGTACCGCCTTTGAGCCCTTTCACCGTTGACCTTTATAAAATTAAGGGTTTGAGAAATATAAAACTTACATGAGCTTACATAGCTTATAGGCTATGGAATTCCCTACAAAATCCTTTTTTTTATCTCTCTAGGCCAAAATGCATCCAAGAAAATTTAAACGCATTTTTTTTTAATTTCGGAGCAGCTAGATTTTGGAGCAGAGAAATGCGTATACCATACATGTATACTAATAGTGTTCTCATCATTGCCACCTGGTGAAGGGGTCTTGTGTGTGTGTGTGTGAATGTGTGTGTATGTGTGTGTGTGTGTGTGTGTGTGTGTGTGTGTGTGTGTGTGTGTGTGTGAATGTGTGTGTGTGTGTATGTATGTATGTATGTATGTATATGTATGTATTATATTAGTTGGCGTTTCCCCCCCCTTTACAAACTCAACGCGCGGCAAGACCAACATCTACCAGCCGAGCCCAAAGGATATAACATCGTAATTTTTTTTACTCCCTTTCTTCCTGGTGAGATGTAATTTTTAAGGGTTAAAAATTTGGAAAAACAAAACTCAAAAAATTAAAAATTTGTTTTAATGAAGTATCATATCTTAAAAAAAAAGTTTTTTAGATATTTCTTATATTTCAATGTAATAGGGGTGGTTTTTAGGGCATGAAAACTAATTATAATAACTCCCTTAAGATTTCTACGATTTAAATATTATAATTTATCAAAACAATAAATAAAATATATCGAAAATTTTTTTTTTTTAATTTAATGTCAAAAAGGGTGTTTGAAAAGGGCGTAAATAATAAAATAGGGGTTGAAAAATCACAAATAGTTTTTAAAACTATATAACTATCATTAATCAAAAGCTTTATACGTTTTTTCATTCCTTAAATGCCTACATTTGTGAATTTATCATTTTTTGTCAATGAGGGGTAGTTTTTACCCCTAATAGTCAAAAGCACACATCGGCATAGGGTAGATTTTAAAGTGGATAGTAAGTAGAGCTTAATCCCAAATTTTGAAGAAAATCCATCTTTCTTGAAATAATTGCGAGGTTGTACCATCTTTTTACCGTCATTTACTGGACTAATAGAGAGAGTTGTTTTTTATTATCTATATTTTAATAGATAGCCAGCTGAATAAAAAATTAAAAAATAATAATAGGTGGGTGACTTGACTATCCCTCTAGGAGTCGTGCTTTCTGGTCGCTTGCTAAAGCTACGGAAGGGAGCTTTTGCCAATCGTCGTTACCAACACTGCGAAAGACCGATGGTGACTTGGCCCACAGTGCTAAAGAGAAAGCCGATCTATTGGGCAGTCTCTTTGCCTCAAACTCGAATATTTATTTATTTATTTAAATATATGAATTGCAACATTACAGTTCAGAAAACCAATTCGTTACAATATTATTATCTTACATTTTATAAAAACGAAACACAAGACAAAAAGAAAAAAAAAAATTCTTACATACGTCGTTCAAGCATGCTCTTACACTCAAAAATCAATCTCGGCACTGCTGTCACAAACAGATCACAGTGTGGTGCTGCCTCGAGTAGACCTCGCAAGAAATTAGTGCGGGATACAGCGACTTTAAACAACGGACGTTTGCGCATCCTCAAATATGAATCTGGTGCAAATAACTTTAATGTTCTTCCTAGCAATTTAATGTCGTCGATTTTGTTTCTTAAAATATACACAAAGAACTGACTAAAGCCATAGATCTTCTAAATTCTAATGAGTCGAAACCTAAATGCCCCTGCAAAAATTGGGTAGGATACAAAAATGGATAATAATAGTATTTTTTTTTATAAACACAGCGAAGAAATTTTTTTTGAACGCGTTCCATCATGAGTATATATTTATTCTCATGAGGACTCCACACCACTGTATTCGATTCTAATACACTCCGGACAAAGGAAGTGTAAAGCATGTAGCTTCGGTTGACAAAGGAGCGGCATGGCGCAGAACAAAGCCTAACCGCTGAAATGCAATGTTAGTCACTTTGAGCACATGCTGACGGAAATTGAGCTGAGGGTCAAAGTGGACAACTAAATCACGGACCTCTTCCACTCTGCGTATCAGTTGCCCGCCTATCATGTACTGGTATAACATAGGAGATTTGTTACGCGTATAAGACATCATTTCGCTCTTACTCGTGTTGAATAATAACTTATTGTTTATGCTCCATTGATGGACCGCGTCAATATCCTTCTGCAACAATTTGTAGTCACTTGCGCTTCTTACCACTTTTATCAGCTTTACGTCATCAGCAAACATCAAAACGAAAGAATTTTCTACAACTTCAGGTAAATCATTGATCAAAAGAACGAATAAGAAGGGTCCCACATTTGCTCCTTGACTTATTCCCGATCGCGTGTTATATGGTTCAGATAGGTACGGTCCGTATTTCACAAACTGTTTTCTTTCACTGAGGTAACTGGAAAACAGCTTGAGCAATCCCGGAACAAAACCCATAGCACCCAGCTTCGATAGAAGAACGTCGTTATCAACTCGATCGAACGCCTTTTGGAAGTCAAGATATATGACGTCCACCTGGTTACCGGCATCTATTTCAGCTGACAGGATATCCACCATGGTCAATAAATTCGTTGCAACTGAGTTACTCGAGATAACTTCCAATGGGCGGGATATTGCCCCGTGCTTATAATTATGTTAAATATGAACGTTATTGGATTTATAAATTCGTCAATACAACCCTTTATCACAAATTCTGGTATCGCATCAGGCCCGAGAGAAGTACTGGGTTTTAATTTCTGAACGGCTCGCCTGACGTCGTCTTTTTTCAATAGGCTAACGCTAACTCGTCTGTTATCAGCAGAAGTGTTCGAATTGACTTCATCAGGATTAAGGGAAGGATTGTTGGTCAAAAATACGGACTGAAAATGGTCTGCAAAAGCAGCTGCTGCATTAGCCCCACGATACTCACGATCGTTCTTAGTTACCAGTGGTTCCACACCTCCGCGACTGCGAAGTGTGTT
Source organism: Apoda limacodes (assembly GCA_946406115.1). Classification (NCBI taxonomy): domain Eukaryota; kingdom Metazoa; phylum Arthropoda; class Insecta; order Lepidoptera; family Limacodidae; genus Apoda; species Apoda limacodes. The sequence goes on from OX291541.1 coordinate 6,153,303, forward strand.
TATGTATTGCCAGAAAAGCATTGGTTTGGTTGTGGTAAGACCATGCCGGAAATCTACACAACACAGTGGGAGGTCCGGCGGGCGGTGCTTTCTCTAGACGTTCATAGGTCGAGTAGGCCAGACGGTATACCAGCATCGGTGCTTAAGCAGTGTGCTCCTGAGTTATGTCCTGTACTCACGTGCCTCTTCGCGCTTTCCTACCACACTAGGCAATTTCCGTCTTGATGGAAGACTGCGAATGTGCACCCGGTGCCCAAATAGGGCGATAGAATAGAATAGATCGGATCCATCGAAATACAGGCCAATAGCCTCTCCAAGGTAACTAGAAGAACACGACCTGGAAAGTGACCGTCAATATAGCTTTCGCCACGGTCACTCGACTGGTGACCTTCTAGTGTGTCTCACACACCGATGAGCACTAGCCATTGAGAGTCAGGGGAAGGCATTGGCATGTAGCCTGGACATAGCGAAGGCGTTCTATGGGGTCTGGCACCGGGGCTACTGTTGCCATCTCTCGGCGGGTGCACCCGGATACCGGCTTCCCCCTTTTGACTCGGTTCAACGACGGGCTGTGAGAATTGTCGACGATACCAAACTCACTTGCCGTATCTCTCCCTGTGTGTGTTCTACCGCGTGTATAATGGGATATGTTGTGAGGAATTTTTCGAAATGATGCCCACGGCTACTTTTACCATCGCACCGCTCGCCATTGGCAGGGAATTCCTTTAGAACTGAAATGGTCGCGTACAGTGCGGTTTCAGAGAAATTTCCTCCCGCGGACGCTTGGGTTGTGGAATGAGCTCCCTGCCAAGGTTTTCTCTAAAGACTACAGAATGGGGTTCTTCAAGAAAGAAGTTATTGGATTTTTAAAGGGTCGGCAACGCGCAACACCTAGTGTTACAAGCTTCCATAGGCTACGGTGACCGCTTACCATCAGGCGGACCGTAAAAGTTGAATAAGCCATGCTTTGGTACAAATAGGATTCGTGTCTTATTTATGGTCATTTTGAGAACATGTTGAGATTTCTATTAGTGTTATTGGTGAATTACTTTTGCGTTTTTAAAATTAATGGTTTTCGTTAGTACTGGTACGTAATTTAATACAATTTATGTTAAGTAAAAGTTTCATTTATGAGATTAGAATCCACTGTACGGTTCCTGATGGCGACTGACATAGCGCCCGATATGAAAGAAGATCGGGTCCAGAAAACCTACATCCAAGAAAGCAGTGGTACATCGGAGGCATGGACAGATTTTAAACCAGGACCGACATGTTTCGGATCGAGAGCACATAAAACACACTTAAAACATTTAGCATTGGGTTAGAGAAGAGGGCAGAAAATGTATTTATATGTATGTTCGATCCAGGGCAAGATGCCTTGTGTTAAAGTGTCCTAATTCGAATCGAGAAATAAACAAGAAAGTGGAAATTACTATTTTCGTTGTATTTATTAAATATATGAGATATCTAATTAATATTACTGCTTCGGAGTAGCTTTCGTCAAAGTAATGGGTGATAAGTTGTCGTGGTACAGATATAGGAGAGTTCAGTTATTAATCAATAAATCATTCATTGTGGAGACAAGTAGTTTTAGAATTTTAAATATAATTTTTTTTAACATTTTTTACATGAACTAATCAATAATATAAGGATTGAAGAATTAATCTTTGTGATAATAAAGGTGGAATGAGCTACCTGCTAAGGTTTTCTATAAGGACTAACAGTATGGGTTTGTTCAAGAAAGAGATTATTTGAGTTTTGAAAGATTTTGCGAGCGTTTATAGGCTGCGTTGTCCTTTTACCATCAGGCTGACCATAGGCTCGTTTGCCGCCTTGGTGATATAAATAAAAAGTGTAGCTTGATTTTACACCATGTCTTTTTGAAATGACTAATGTACATGAAACCATCATTATGGACTAACATATGAGTAACATGAGTCGTTTGGAATTGTAAAGCCTCGCATAGATTGTCAATCGTTGCTCACATGTGTTACTCTCATACATTCTTATAATGCATCTTTGGAGACTACTATTTATTATTAAGGTACATACTCGTTTATCATAATTTTCGTAATCGCAGGTGCACTAATTTATCAAGTCAGTTTTATCCGATCCCTATATTATACAATAATACTTGTTTTACCTGCGGCATGCACTATATTTGGTTATCGAAGTGGGATTTTTATGCTTGATTGATTTTTTTTCCGTATTTCTTTAATGGAATAATCTTATTTGTGTAACCGAATTTCTAAATTTCATAGCTAAGATAAGTCAATGATTTTGGTTTAATTAAACTATCCTACTGAAGTAATAACTTTTGTTGAGTGGGTAAATATAATTTTAAGTTCCAGATAAATTTTTGAAAAAAAGGGGGTTAATTGGTTGCAATTGACCTTAATTTATTAAAATTATCTGATTGATTTACATATGTTATTTTGTCTGTCAAAACACAACTAAAATTGAAATGATGGAGGGATAACTTCTGAGAATTTACCTTTAAGGTACTTTTAACAAACAGCTTTGACAATTTGACTAACGTTACATGTGAGTGACATGTAAGTTATGGTGCAGTTGATTTGAGATATGCCCATGTATTGGTTTCTTTATTTGAAACAATTATATTGCAATATATATTTTTATTAACGTTCGAGAGAAGTTATATCGAATAATAGTAATACTAGGTATCTGCTTATGGTGTATGTATTTGTTTTAGGATGGTTGTGGGGGTCTGGGATGTTGTGGAGTTTGGGATTTGTAGAAAAATGGCAAAGAAGAACAAAAGGTTGTCACATGCGTAGCAAATACTATCAAAAATATATTTCACACCGCAGCGACGCCGTTATGCGTATACATGTCAATATCGCTCTCCGTAATAATTAATGGATGTGCACATACGGGGCGGATAATATGTGTTTCGTCTTCTAGCATCCGCGTCTGCTGAGCGATATATACAGGCTGTGTATGGGTTTTTCGCAAATAAATATAGGAGTTGCATTGGTTTATCGCGCGGCGTACCAATAATTACCATTTATTTTCAAGCATCGTCAAAAAGAAGATTCTGTGTTTTTTTAGTGCGCGGGTGTTTTATTAATATTATTATTGATTATTAATTAGTTTAAAAAGGAAGGTTCAGTGTTTCCTTGGTGACAACATCTGCAGACTCTATATAATTAACCGCCATTTATTATTATTTAATATTAAACAGCAAAAAGAGGGAAGTTTTTATGGTTTCTCTGTATATATTTTTGTGTGGTTGCGATTTTCTCAGCAACTATCACTGTTATTATTTGTGTTATTAGCATCGTCTAGCGACACTAGTCGTATCGTCTAGAGAATTCCAAAACTTAAGGAGCAGTACCTAACTAACAAAGTACCGATCAGAGTTCCGATGGGGAGGAGAAGTTCCCCCGGCCGTGACAGGCTTGGACATCGCACCTGAACTGTCACCCAGGGAGGGTTCCCTTCAACAACTTCCCTCTCACCGTGGGGGGTGGAGGGTACTTACAAGTCTGTCAGTGGCTTGTTCTGACGACGGCGGGACGCAAATAGTTGGGCGGTGGGGACCACCACAATCGCTACACACAGTGTCCGAGAAGTGACACTGGGCGACCACGTGGTCCGCACCAACACACCTTTAGCACCATCGTCGCGTGCGCACAATGTTTCGTCGACTTGAGGAATGCAAATTGCCAACCCGGTCACAACATGGTCTCTACCAGGCAGGCACTGGTTTAGCTCGAGCGGTTACCTCGGAGGGTCCGAGGAAATTAAGATTGTCCACACGACGACACATCTCTTTAAAAAATCCCACCAAATCCGTCAATTTGGCAGAACTTCCTCCGCGTTCCCTCTCAAACTGACCCCTCATTTGCATGGGCAATTTGCTAAATACAACGGAGAAGCAGGAAAGACTATTCCACTACTTAGAGGTCCAACGCTTGAAGTGCGTTATACGTAGCACTAGCAGCTAGCAGCACATTGAGGAGCCCGGCCCACAGGTTTCTGATGTTCTGGACTCGCAGGAGGCCCAAAATGGCTAAAACATGAGTGTCCGCTAGCTGCAGTACCTCTTGTTCCCGCGCCACCTTATAGCTAGCGTCATCCAGAGGGAGGTGCTAGATTAGACCCCATGGTTCTCCATCCAAAGAGGCCAAAAGATAGGCTAGTTTCTGTGCCGGCGTCAGGTCAGGGCGGGCATCGACCTGACCAGCAAACATATTTCTGAAAGAAGTCCACCGACTTAACAGTCCCGCGAACCTCAGGACTTGAAAAGCGTCTCTGCGCGTAACGTGTGAATTTTGACCACGAACACTCCACCAATGTTCATTGTGGATATTAAACAGTCCAATCCGCGTGAACGTTGCTTCGTCAGTCCAGAGAATATTGGCATTTAAATTTTGTAACAACCGATTACAAAACCTCATTCTAAGTCCATAGTCAGCGAGAACGATGTCTTGTACTCGCTGAAAATGGTATGGATACATTCCCGAAACGTTGAGCAGTTTCCAGACGTAATTCTGGCTTACGTTAAAACGTCTAGCCGCTTGTCTAGTACTTGCCTGAGGATTTTGGGTAAAATACCGCCTTATCATCCGATACATTCGTTTTGGATGTACTGGTGCCCTCCCTCTGACTTGGGCATGCGCTGGAACATGAAAGCTCGCAAAGTCCAGTAGGTTTTGTGTTGCGCTAAAATTTCTTCGTAATGATGGCGGATTTCTGTTAGGATATGTACGCCGCCATCTTCGCTGCGTTCTACGTAAAGTCCTTGTTTGATAGTACCGTACAACCATGTGTAGAAGTTGTAGGTTGGTAAACAAGACTGTATTTTGTCTCGTCCTAGGCATCTTTCTTAATAACTGACACACACACACACAATGAATCGTTATCAATTGTTGATCGATAACGTAAGCGCGGCGCGACCGTGACCTACTTTTGAGAAGGATTTCGCAAGACTGTTTAATTCAGTGTCTCCAACTCCTACTGTAAAAATTCCTGTGTTGCTAGTCTAAAAATACGGTATATGACTCAATATTACGGCAAACAAAAAAATAAAAATACGGTAAAATTACGGTACACCAAAGATTACTTATACGTCTAGATACCGTGTTCAGGCACACAAAACGAGCCAATCCGAGTACCTGATTTTTCATGTACTTGCCGTCAACACTACATCATACGTAATCTGTGCGTCGACGCGAACTGTGCTCCCGCGAAGTTATAAAAATGGCAGTTTGTGCAATAAAATTGTGTTGAAACTATTGGCAAAAAAATCGGCCAAGTGCGAGTCGGACTCGCGCACGAAGGGTTCCGTACCATTATCTAAAGTTTGTTGTATGGGTGCCCCCCTTAAATATTTTTTTTTTTTAATTAAATTATTTATTTTTAAGCGACTATATAACTAAATATTTTGTGGATATTTTAAGCGTCTACCTGTTGGCGTTAGCAATATCGCGCAAAAACGAGCAAAAAAATCACGTTTGTTGTATGGGAGCCCCCTTAAATATTTATTTTATTCTATATTTTAGTATTTGTTGTTATAGCGGCAATAGAAATACATCTTCTGTGAAAATTTCAACTGTCTAACTATCACGGTTCATGAGATACAGCCTGGTGACAGACGGACGGACGAACGGACAGCGGAGCCTTAGTAATAGGGTTCCGCTAATTACCCTTCGGGTACAGAACCCTAAAAACACTTGATGACAAGAAAATCACTTTTCACAAGTTAGTTATTATCTGCTTGTTATATTTGTGTTACGAACAAATTTTTCGAAATAATTATTCGCCAGAGTAGCAATAAATATTTTTCTGTCTGTATTGCCAACTTAGAAGTCTGTACCTCAAATTCCCAAGTTCAGTAAGGTGAACATTAAAACGAAAATATATGCTTTTTACCTAACGTCACATACCTACGTACATTATTTCAGGTTGATAAATTCTGTAATGATGACCTCTGTGACACATTGTATTCATAGCACGTAAACCTTTACCCCGGAATCAATTATGCAATTTTTAAATTTTAGTTTGACACAAACATAACAGTTGCATGTAAATCACAACGGAAAAAGTAGTATGTCTAATGTATTTATAGACTACGAAACTAAATTAATTTATCACCGTATCTTAAAACACATTAGTAGTTAAATAAAAATATCTTGTCTTCACAACGAAAGGTAACGTCACACCTTGAACTCTTTGTATAAAATTTTAAATTAAATTACCTACTACTACTACTACTACATTAGAAGGGCGGCATATGACCAGTAATGACCACGCGCAATTGGGTGTTTAAAATAATAAGGCTGTCTCATTGTCACGTCACGTCACGCTGGCGCCACGCCTATCCTATCTATCTAGTCGGCCGGCGCGGCAGATCAAAAGCGCGCAAACAGCAGGCTACACAGTTGCATTAAAAGCGCGTTCGTTTTGGGATGCATAATCATTATTTTCATTACTTTTGTCACCTGTCATCCGTTTGTTTAGCGTTGTTAACAAAAATATCAAAATTTTAGTATCATCTGTAACAAACTGTCATGCGTTAATTTACGATATTTTTGTTATTTTGTCACTTTTGCCACCGAAAAATGAAACTTTAGACCCATGTCTGGAAGTGGGGTTTTAGTGTTGTTCTATCAAACTGCCTATACGTATTCATTGTTTATGGTAGTGTGTGTGTGTTTTGCAACCAAAAATTTTGTTGGTAACGTTTCAAAGCTACGCGAATGATAGGTGTCGGTGGCAAAACTGGCGTTATCAAAAGTGTGAAACGTATCAATCGTGGAAACTCTTAATCCCCAAACGAACGCACTCCAATTGTTTATTTTATGAATAAAAGACTGTTCGAGCGCTTCGAGTTAAACCGAGTGAAATTTGGATTGTTTGCGTAATATTCTGAGACGCCAGATTTTTAGTAATGTAAGTTATATGATTACAATGATAGACTTAGTACTCTTTAAGAATGAAGAAGAAGAAAACAAATATAATGTATTTATGAAAGCAAATATGATGTTGGTTTGATTTTCTTTAAGCAACCTATTAAAATATAAAAAACAGCCATTTTATTTGTTAACATTTGCGACGCTACACCGCGTTAGGCTCCCTTCCTATATAAGATATTTTGACTTATTTCATGGAAAAAAACTTTGAGCATAAAAATAGGTCTATGGATAAAAATATAAATTGCAATTTGTTAAAAAAACTACTTATGTCATGCATTAAGAAAAAAAATACTCTACGTTTATCCCAAAATGTTTAAAAAGTAAAAGTCCACCTGTACGAAGTGTGGGCCGCTAGTACCGAATAAAGGTAAAATTTCTCCAATTTGGGATAATCACTTCAGGGTTGGTAACACCGAAATTACGCACACAGATGTAAAAATCATAGTCGTATTAGCTGATTTACACAAACATGGCTACGAAAATGGCTCGCAGTGCTCCGTTTGATGTTGTTTGGGACACGGTATCTAGACGTATAAGTAATTTTTGCGGTAAACTTATACTAAACCAAATTGTTAAAGCAGACTGAGTTGTTGGTATTTTTAATTCTTTCACAATACTTACTTAAGTATTAGAGTTATACGTAACTTAAATCAAGTTAAAAACCGATCATCGATATTTATCAGTTTTTAACCGAATTCAATAAAGTAGGTTATCAATTCGACCCCTATGTACGTGATATTGTCAGAATTGCACTGTTTTTGTATACATTAGCTCATACCAGCTTCTAAACATATGTGCCAAATATCATAAGTGTATTTATGTATGTTTGTCCGCGCATATCTCAAAAACTATAAGTCGGATTGCAAAAATAGTTTTTTTAGTTGAACTATGTATCGCCCAACTTAGGGAAGTTTCATCAAAATGCTAGTATTTTTTAGTGACATTACTTCTTTTTGAAGGCCTTCCACCACTATTGTCACTTCAGTAACTAGAATGACTCATTGTTACAATGTTTTTATCGAGAAATCGCACCGAATGGTAAAAAATTATCAAAACAGCAAACGTAGAATAGAACGAGTAAAATTTATTTTAATTACCATGGTGTAGTATAAATTATCTTAGATATGTATGATCTTCGTTATTAGGTCGCATTACCTACATCATCTTGTCCATGTACTATCGACAAAATTTCTGGCTGACCACCTTTAAGGCAAATTTCGCTCGCACGCTGTCGTGGAGGGCGGGGCCAATCATAAGGCTATTTATTTAGTATTAGTTGTGCCCGGTGCGTAAGCACACGTACACTCGCTTCTGCAGTTGAACCCATTTCTTACACTTTCGATACAGACGAAATTGTCTGGAAGTGCACAGTTATTAAAAGTTGTGTAGATAAGTTGGCGCCTAATATCCGATTTAAGATAATCTTTTGAATTTAAGTATTTTCATTGACTAATAAACGTAAACTGATACGTTTCCTGATCTTTCAAAGCGCCTCAGTGATCATTTGATTTAGTAAGAAATTAAATATAAATTGCGCACATTACTTAAGAAAAAAATACTCACATATTCTGCATCGAAAAAGAACATAAAAATATTGTAAATGAAAAAGAGGGGTTGAAATTTAGACAAAGGAAATTAGTGAAATGACTGACAGCCTTTTTGTATCTATTTATTTTATATTTATTTATATTATATATATATATATATATATGAATCAATCCCTATCTCCCTTGGTCACGCCATCACGCGTGAACGGCTAGACCGATTTCGCTAATTCTTTTGCTGTTGTGTTTGTTATTGTCAGGAGAAGGTTCTTACAAAAAAAAAACGGCCAAGTGCGAGTTGGGCTCGCGCACTAAGGAAAACTCGAAGAAGGCTGGACCAATTCGGGTAATTTCTTTTTGTTGTGTTTGTTAGTGTTAGGGCAAGGTTGTTATGAAAGAAAAAAACGGTAAAGTGCGAGTCGGACTCGCGCACTAAGTAAAACTCGAAGATGGCTGGGCCAATTTGGGTTATTTTTTTTTGTTGTGTTTGTTAGTGTTAGGGCAAGGTTGTAATGAAAGAAAAAAACGGTAAAGTGCGAGTCGGACTCGCGCACTAAGGAAAACTTGAAGACGGCTAGACCAATTCGTGTAATTTGTTTTTGTTGTGTTTGTTAGTGTTAGACAGGGTTTTTATGAAAGAAAAAAACGGTCAAGTGCGAGTCGGACTCGCGCACTAAGAAAGACTTCTGCACGACTGCACTAAATTGGATAATTCTTTTTTGTTATCATAAGATCAAGGTTTATATTAAACAAAATAACCGGTCAAATGCGAGTCGGTCCCGCACATATAAAATAACTCCCGAACGACTGTCAAAATTAGATAATTTTTTTTTCGTTGTGTTTGTAACTGTAAGGACAAAATCAGTATAATAGAAAATAACCGGTCAAGTGCGAGTCGGTCTCGCGCGCTAAGAACAATTGTAATAAAATTTTGATATGTTTTTGTACAAATGCCTGGCAAGGTTTCCGAATTAGCACACTGTGGTCAAGTCATTAGTCTATATAAATTTAAAAAAATTAGCAGATCATGGTTTCGTAGTAAACAAAGCACGGAATAGGGGAAAAGGCAAGAGGGAGGAAAGTTGAGGAGAGGGAAATGGGAGAAGGGGCTCAAGCAACACAACGTTTGCGGGTTCAGCTAGTAATAAAATTTGGCTAAACAATCTGCTTTTATTGAGCAGTGTAATTATAGTAGTGTAATTGACATTTCAGCCAAGTATTTGGCTAAACAACCTGCTTCTATTGAGCAGTGCAATTATAATAGTGTAATTGACATTTCAGCTAATCATTTAGCTAAACCACCTGCTTCTATTAAGCAGTATAATAATTTGACATGTAATAATTTAAATTAAATTTTCAGACAACAAAGGACCACTTTGGCATATTATATAATTCCAGCATTAATAATGATTATATTAAACAATCTATGTCTACTCAAGTTTTATGCAAACAGAAACAAAAGAATAAACTTTGTCATACTAAAAATAATATTCCATTGAACCTAGTGCACCAGAATATACAAGGAATGTCTCAGAAAGAACTAGAAATTGAATTGTTCATGAACCGCGAAAAGATTTACATTTTACGTATCACTGAACACTGGCTACGCAGCCATCAGTTTATGTTCAATTTCACTAATCACCAGGTGGGAAGTTCGTTCAGCCGAGTAAATGCTATCCATGGTGGCTCTTTAATTTTAGTTAATAAACAGCTAAAGTTTAAGGAACGTAAAGACATTGTGAGCCTCTCAGTTGAGCGAACTGCCGAGCTGTCCTGTATAGAAGTTGAGCATCTCATTGTTGTGAGTGTATACAAGCCGCCTTGTGCAATTTATGATAATTTTGAATTAGTTATGGAAGAAGTGCTGAATAAAATCAGCAATTCCAATGAACAAATCATTGTTTGTGGAGACTTTAATATAAACATTTTGGAAAATAGCTCATTAAGCACCAGATTGCTTGCCTTATTTCAGTCTTTTAATTTAAATAATTTGTTTTGTGAACCAACTAGAATTGCTGTATCCAGTGCCACTTGCATCGACAATATATTTACTGACATAAAACCAATTCAAAAATCAATTATAAGCAATCTAGAGTCAGATCATTGTGGACAGTTAGTGGTTTTAGAAAGAAAGAATAGTATTACTAAAAAGGAAATTAAATTTATACCAATAACAACTAAACGGGTTGAATCATTTAAATCTAACTTAATGCATAAACTTCCAGATTTGCTTTATAATGGCGACCCAAATGATATGTACAATATTGTTCTTGACACTATTACTACAGAGTATAATAAAATATTCACTGCAAAAAAGAAACTTATTTCCAGTCGCTTTAGTTTTAGTGAATGGGCTACCCCAGGTATTCATAAAAGTAGGTGTAAACTGTATGAATTATATAAAGAAAAAACATATAATAATAGCCAAATATTTAGGGAATATTTAAAAAAATACTCAAAAACCTTTAGATAGGTCTGTCTTGTTGCAAAAGCAATTCACCTCAGACATAAAGTAAAAAATTCAACAAATAAAATAAAAACTACATGGAACATAATAAATAATGAAACTGGTAAAGCTAGGAATTCTTGTCAGGACTTTGAGTTGATTGTAGATGATGCTAGTTTTAAAACTAATTCTGAGGTGGCAGTTGCCTTTGAACAGTTTTTTAGGAATAATCCATTTAAAACAACTGAACATCTAAACTCAAGTCCAATCTTAGCAGAAAAAATATTAAAAACTAGTGTTCCTGAATGTAACGTTCCCTTTGTATTTTAAAACATTAGTCCTACGGATATCATTAATACATTTAAAACATTAGAAATTAAAAACACCACAGACCTTTGGGGACTTACTGTAAAAACTATAAATTCAATTATTCATGTTATAGCACAACCCTTAGCCATTATTTTGAATAGTTGTGTTGATAGCGGTGTGTTTCCTGATGAGATGAAACTTGGCAAAGTTATACCTCGTTTTAAAGTAGTTCAACAGATCCTAATAATTTTCGGCCTATTTCAATAATACCTATACTCAGTAAAATTTTTGAAAAAATCATACTCTGTCAAATGTTAAGCCATTTCTGTATTAATGAGCTACTTAGTAGTAAACAGTTTGGCTTTATGAAAGGCCGTTCCACAACCGATGCAGGAGTGGCACTATTAAAAAATATATATAACGCCTGGGAGGATTCGCATGACGCCCTTGGAGTGTTTTGTGATTTATCTAAGGCATTTGACTGTGTTCAACATGAAAATCTCATCAGGAAGCTACATCACTATGGTATTAGAGGCAAAGCTCTCGACCTTTTGACATCCTATATGAGTAGGAGAGTACAGAAAATAGATGTCAACGGTGAAACATCTCCGGGATCAGCAGTCACTATGGGAGTCTCTCAGGGCTCAATTTTAGGTCCTTTTCTATTTCTTATTTACATTAATGATCTCCCATATCATGTAAAAAACCATGACATTGTCTTATTTGCTGATGACACCTCTTTGATTTTTAAAGTTAAGAGACGACAGACATATTATAATGAATTAAATAATGCCCTTTCTAAAATTGTAAATTGGTTTAACGCTAATAATTTGTTACTTAATGAAAAAAAAACCAAATGTGTTAAATTTACATTACCAAATGTTAGTCAGAGACAGACATGTATTAATATTAATGGCGAGCAATTAGAACTTGTTAATTCAACAGTCTTTCTTGGCATAACGCTGGACTCCAAACTTCAATGGGGTCCTCATATTCATAACCTAGCCAAAAAACTTAGCTCTGCTGTGTATGCGATCAACAAAATAAGACAATTGACCGATGTCGACACTGCAAAAATAGTATATTTTAGCTATTTCCATAGTTTAATGACATATGGTATCCTATTGTGGGGTAGCGCTGCTGATGTAAATACAATATTTTTGTTACAAAAAAAGGCAATTCGTGCTATTTATAAATTAGGATCTAGGATATCTCTGAGGGATAGGTTTAGGGAAGTAAAAATTTTAACTTTAGTGTCGCAGTTCATATATGAAAATCTTTTATATGTACATAAAAATATCAATATTTTCAGCAAGAAAAGTGATGTTCACAAAGTAAATACTAGAAGTAAAAATAAGCTGTTGGTGCATGATACACGTCTACACAAATAAGTAACTCTTTTATGGGGCAATGTATACACTTTTACAACAAAGTTCCCAATAAAATTCAAAATCTATCAATAAGTAAATTTAAATCTTTTATCAAGCAGGTACTGTGTAAAAAGGCATACTACAATATTTCAGACCATGTAAATGATAAAAATCCTTGGGACTGATGATGCTCAATTACAGGATGCATAGGTAAACCAAATTAAAATGGAAATAACATAAAATTGTACGGCTAAAATTTTTTTATTTAAAACATTAATTGTATTTTTAGTTTATTTGTATTATTGATAGTGTTTTTAAAAGAGTAACTATCGAGTTTCTTGCCGGATTCTTCCCGATAGATATCAACAACATTGTGAACCGGCGGGAAGGTGGGAGGGTTCAAAAAATAATATTTTATAACTTTGACGATTCAAAAGTGATTGTAAAATCCTTATTTGAATAAACCATTTTGACTTTTGACTTTTGAATACATAAAAGAGTCTGATCAGTAATAATATTTATTTATAATCAGTTCTTACAAACTAAACAAGTTACACAATGAAATCTAACATTGTGTCGCTTAAACTTACTAAAAAAACTTGAAAAAAATCTTTGAACCACGAAAACCATTCTTGGACTACACGTGCACAGTGTATTGGACAGTTATCCTGAAAAAATAATATCTCAGGCATTTCAGCCTGCGGATACACCGTGCGCACTGTTGGCACCATTGTGTCTCTCAGCAACTCTAAATAGCTAAGCCCGTTAGCTCTCCCGGGGATGTAGGCAAGTTCACCTGGCCCTCCAGCACTTATCCAATCCCACATATTTACGGGTAAGATTCGGATTTATATTTTTTTCTTCGTATCTTGTGTTGTTTACACGCCACAAATTCCGACGGCCTTGTTGGCTTGATTTAAAACACTTTTCGTCGGAAAATATGGCGTTTGAAAAGTCGAAGTCCCTACAGTCCCTGGCGGAACGAAGCCTTGCCTGTTTTTGATTGTCGGTCAAAATAATTTTTCTTGCCGGTCTACGGTGGTGAATTCCATTCCGGTGCAAAGAATTTCGCACAGTCTGCATTGTGCAACCAAACACCTCAACTATTCGCCTTCTTGGTGTAAAAGGAGCTTGCCTATGTGTTTCCAACATCTGTTCTAGTTGATGTCCGCGTATTATTCGTGATAGGAGGTTACGAAGACGATCACTTACATGACCTTCGCTCTCGTGCCGCCTCACCCAAAGTCGAACTGTGTTTCTCTGAAAAGAAGATTGCAGTTATGTAATTCTCATTTCCCCGTCTGGTTACACCTTGGCTTATAATAAATAAAGAATTTTTAAATCAAAGACGATGTTTAGCTCATTTTGTTTTTAACAAATAAAAAACAATCATTTTTTTTTTTCTTTTTCTGAGCTGACTATGCAGTTGGCTGTTGCAGCCGTTACTGCTTCACCGGGCTTTTTGGGGCGAGACTCTGAAGGAGCCTCAGCCCATATAGCGCCCAACGCTCAAGGGCTCCCCGCGAGGGAAGCCTCGGCTTGGGTTGTCGCTCTCGGGGGCGTCCCTTCGACCGGCGTGAGTCTCGAACCCGAAGGTGAGTCACCGCCGTTACGCGGGTACGATTGCGATTGAGTGAGGGCGAGAAGCGCCCCGGCACTCTTTGATACCTCGTGTATCCTTGTGGGCACCGACGAACCCGGGGACGTCGGCGTCGTGTTTAGAGGGAGGCCCTATTCGGGGAGGTCGTAGAGACTAATCTCGCTATCCGGACAGCGAGATCGTCATCTGGGGCCGTTAGTACGTGCCGAGGCCGCCTAACTATGGTTTTACGACCGTGACCGGGTCGGTCGGGGGGATGATACGTTGTGGATTGCACAATTAATCGATTCGGGTGATTTTGCGTACGCTCGAAAAAGCGGACTGCCAAGTCTTTAAAGTATTGGGGAATCGTGGGGAGTTCGAAGTCTCTGTGTAGGTCCACATTGCGAACGTACCAAGAGGCCCCAGAGGCCGCTCTGAGAAAGCAGTTTTGGAGGGTCTGGAGTTTGTGGAGATTGCGCTTGGACAGCGCAAAGACTACGCTAGCATAAGTTAGTATGGGGCTGATGCAAGTTGTGTAAAGATTTAGCTTATTTCTAAGCGACATCTTACTGTACTTGCCTATCATGGGATAAAGACGACCGAGGACAAAAGCGGCTCGGTCTCTGACTATTTTGGTGTGAGCGTGGAAGTTCAAACGACTATCCACGGTCACACCGAGATATTTTGTCTTATTTTGCCAGGGAATGGCACGACCGAAGAGAGAGAGGGGAGATGGCCGCGGAGGGCAGCCTAAGGTCTTAAAGAGGACGGCAGAGCTTTTGTCGGGATTCACCTCGATTTTACATTTCCGAAACCAATCGCCTAGGGCGGTGATAGCGGGTTGGAGTCTCTTAGTCGACTCACTTGCCTATCGGTGGTATAGAGAGCGGTATCGTCCGCAAAGAGTGCTAGATTGGTACCTATCGTTTTAGGGATATCGTTAGTGAACAGAAGGTACAAGATGGGGGCGAGCACGGACCCTTGCGGGACTCCTGCTTCTATGGGACGGGGGGAAGAGAGAGTGCCTTCAACTTTGTAGCCAAAGCTACGATTCGACAAATAGTCTCGAATGATGAGCACGAGACGATCTGGCAACTGAAAGTTGTACAGTTTAAAAATTAAACCGTTGTGCCAGACTTTGTCGAAAGCTTTCGCTACATCGAAGAAGACAGCGCCCGTGTGACGGGTCTTACCTAACGCTGGTTGGAAGCCAGTAAGAATATGTTCCGTTATGCGGAGGACTTGATGGACGCATGAGTGTTTGGCACGGAAGCCGAACTGCTCGTCTATTAAAATGCCTCTGGAGACTATAGCGTTCCGTAGGCGAGCGAGGAGGAGGCGTTCATAGAGTTTACCAAGGGCCTTTAGTAAACTTATAGGGCGATAGGAGGACGGCTCGGTACGAGCTTTGCCTGGCTTATTTATGCCTATAACAATTGCATCTTTCCATTGAGAAGGAAAGATGCAATGTTCCATAGCAGCGTTAAAGATCGCTACTAGGGGGCAGATAAGGGGAAGAGTGAGGCGCTTTAGGATATCGTTAGAGATACCGTCCGCACCGGGGGCTTTACGGGGGCGTAGGTCTTTGATGACCTGTACGACTTCGTCGACAGTGACAGGGGGCAGGGGGTCCAGTGGAGGCAGAGAAGTTCTGCGCTCCACTTCGCCGTCTACCTCGCGCACGTGGTCGGGATCGAAAGGCTGTGTGCTTAAGGCACATTGGGCTTGAAGGCTAGACGCTAGGCAATCCGCTTTTTCGTCGTCATTGAACGCAGGAATGTTGTTGGGACGAGTTAACGGAGGGAGAGAGTTGGCGGTTTCGGATTTTAGAACTCTGGCTAAGTGCCAATAAGTTTGGTGAGAAGGAGAAATGTTCTCCATAAGATCACCGAAACGTTGGTCGAGAAGCTCAGCTGCAGCGGTTCTTACACGGCGGTGTAAGTCGTTGAAGCGAGCTTTATTATCGATAGTGGGAGCGCGATCGCGTGCGCGGCGGGCCGCTCAGTCATTAGCGACCTGATGTGCTGAGGCAGGATTAGGTGGTGATAATCACCAACCGGCACCTGTCGTGAGCACTCGCCAACGGTGGCGGTCAGGTGGCTGGTGAGTGAGTCGATAGCTACGTTTAGGTCGGTCACGGATGAGATTACGTTGGGAACGCGGTCTAGATGCGGCGAGCTGGGATTTTCGAGCAATTGCCCAAATTTATCCCAGTCCGTCACGGTTCTAGTGTCGGGAGGAGAGTCCGAAGGGGAACCTAATCGGAGGACGACAGGGCGGTGGTCCGAGTCAAGTTTGTCAAGCACCTCTATAGAGCGAAAGCTTAGCCTTACATTTTTTAGAAGTGCTATGTCGAGTACGTCAGTGCTATTCCGAGTATTGTGGGGAAAGTAAGTGGGCGTCATGGGAGCGATGATGTCAAAGTTTAGTCTGTCAACTAAATCTTCGAGGATTCTGCCTCTCCGTGAAGTTACAGAAGAGTTCCAGCGGCGATGCTTGCAATTTAGGTCGCCGGCAAGAATGACGGCGTCGCCTGAATTTAAGAGCGACTGAAGGTCGCTCTCGAGCAAGTCTTTTAGGGGAGAGAGATAAACCGATGCAATGATGATCGGCTGATGGCCGGTCATCGCTAAGCGGCAGACGGATGCTTCTTAGTTCGTAAGTGGTGGAGGATCGATAGGGGAGCAATGCAGGGAGCGCCTGTAATACATGAAAGTGCCTCCGAGATTGGAGGCAGTTCTATCATTACGAACGGTGCGATAGTTCGCGATCGAAGGGGTACGGACAGCGGGCTTTAGGAACGTTTCCTGGATGAGGAAGACGTCCGGCTTTTGGGACGAGAGGAATTGCGATAATTCCTCTCTTTGGTTGCGAAGACCGTTGGCGTTAAAATAGCCTATGGAGACGGACCGGGGATTTTCGCGCGCGGTTGTGAATTTTGAAAATTTGAATAAATTATGTGTACTCTTCAATGTAAAATGAATAAAGTTGCATTTTAAAAATCCTCTAAGTTTATTTTATAAAAAGTTAGGCATTTAATAATTAGCTTTATTTTTTGAACATCGACTTACATTGACAGCGGCGTGGCATGTGTTTAAATAAATATATGTTAGGTATAGCTCTAAAAATGTTTCGCTTCTCAGAGTTCTTTGTAAGTATATACTCTACCTATAATGAAATAAGACTAAGTTATAATGTTATAAAAGTTATTAAAAACTTGTTATTTTGTTTATTACAATTTGTAGTCAACAAAAAATTTTCACTTTTTGACAATTAAATAAAATTAAATAGTTTTTTTGTTAATTTTATATCGTAAAATAGTATGGTTTTATTTTAAATCTTCGAAAAATAAATAACTGATTAAAAAATGCCTAATTTTAATAAAATAAGCTTAAATTTTTTTATATAAAACTGATATTTCTTTAATTACAATAGCTTGTCTCACAAAACAGTTTATTTCAAAATAATAAAAAAACGTGAAATATTTACTAGAAGGAACAAGTATTTAATGGCAGGTAATAGAACATTATAATAAAAACAATTAACAGTTTCTTAAAAAAATAGATTAGAAACTTACCGGAATTCCCAATTCCTGAGCAATTTGAGAAATATTTCGTCCCTCATCATGCAAAATAACTATTTGATTTCGGTCTTCTCTTGTTAGATTGCGATAAGCCATTTTTCACAAAATAGCAATCAAGGAACCACTTCAAAAGAATGTTAATCACTAAGCATTTCAAGTCCATTTATCGTGCAGGGGTCGTATATGTAGGCAATCAAAACAGTCCAGTTAGAGCGCGCGTTAAAATCACTAATTGAAAGAAAATTTAAAAACGAATACGTCAGCAACAAATAAACTGCAAATTGCGACTAAGCCTAATGTCATTCAATCGGGATGAATGAATAGCAACAACATTGTTTTCTGTAATTGGCAAAAAAAATTGGGGGCGGGGCGCACGCGCTGCTGCCAGGTGCAATCGATTTATTTCTTAACTGGTCATCCGTAAAATTGGCCGATAGTACACACAAGTTAATTATGGGAAATTCCCTGTGAACTTTGCAGTGTTGCTAATATGAAAGTAATCATGAAACTTTTTAAAATTAGGTATTTGGTGTTGTTATTATAGAAATTAAGCATTTTTTCTTATTCAAACAGATGAAATAACGGTAGAATAAGGCACCGTATTAAGACAACTACGGTAGGTGGTAGATCCATAAGAAATACGGTATGTTTACCCTAATTACGGCGTAGTTGGAGACACAGGTTTAATTGTTTGTTTTGGTTTTTGTAATTGCGCGGGCGCGTGTGCGAGGGGAAGGTACAGGGTGGCCGGCCGGGATTTTAGAGATAATGCGGTTTGACAACGTCGCTAAATTTTTAGGTACCTAATTTATTTAGATAAGCCTAAAATACGCGTTGCCTCTTCTATCTATCTTGCAAAAGTTCTGTCTATGAGCATAAAATTTCTTGATACTTTAAATGTTTTATTTATTTGTTACGATTGTAGTCATATTTTATTTTTATTAATTATTGATATTTTGAGTTTGCCTTAACACAATGAGTTGATTGATGGTTTTTATCGTTTTAGGCGATAACATCAGTTTTTTTTTTTCATAATTTATTTTTGTAAAATGTCAATTAAAAATTAAAGTACTGTTGATACTGAATTATATATAATAATTGAAGCCTCAATTCAAAGTCAAGTCATAAGAAAAGAGGTAAGGGTATCTTATACTTAGCTCTGCTGTGTATGCGATCAAGAAAATAAGACAATTGACCGATGTCGACACTGCAAAAATAATATATTTTAGCTATTTCCATAGTTTAATGACATATGGTATCCTATTGTGGGGTAGCGCTGCTGATGTAAATACAATATTTTTGTTACAAAAAAGGGCAATTCGTGCTATTTATAAATTAGGATCTAGGATATCTCTGAGGGATAGGTTTAGGGAAGTAAAAATTTTAACTTTAGTGTCGCAGTACATATATGAAAATCTTTTATATGTACATAAAAATATCAATAGTTTCAGCAAGAAAAGTGACGTTCACAAAGTAAATACTAGAAGTAAAAATAAGCTGTTGGTGCATGATACACGTCTACACAAAATAAGTAACTCTTTTATGGGGCAATGTATACACTTTTACAACAAAGTTCCCAATAAAATTCAAAATCTATCAATAAGTAAATTTAAATCTTTTATCAAGCAGGTACTTTGTAAAAAGGCATACTACAATATTTCAGATTATATAAATGATAAAAATCCTTGGGACTGATGATGCTCAATTACAGGATGCATAGGTAAACCAAATTAAAATGGAAAAAACATAAAATTGTACGACTAAATTTTTTTTATATAAAACATTAATTGTATTTTAGTTTATTTGTATTATTGATAGTGTTTTTAAAAGAGTAACTATCGAGTTTCTTGCCGGATTCTTCTCGGTAGAAATCAACAACATTGTGAACCGGCGGGAAGGTGGGAGGGTTCAAAAAATAATATTTTATAACTTTGACGATTCAAAAGTGATTGTAAAATCCTTATTTGAATAAAGCATTTTGACTTTTACTTTGACTTTTGACTTTGACTTATAAATAAGAATATTACATTCATTTATTTGATTATCACTACTTGAGGAAAACGCACTATTTTTTATAAAATTAACATCGTAAATACGAATTTGAGTAAATAATTACAAAGGCCGTATACATTTCACGCGGTTCCTTTTTACAAACCTTTTCTTTTTTGCTCCGCGCGTGGCCGGCCAGTATAATTATACAGCTAGTTATTTGTTCATACAATGTTCTTGATTGATTTCTTATCTTTGGCGATTGAAACATTTACTAACAATATACATAATCTAATTTAAAATCACTTTGTGTCCCTAGTTTGCAGTTGCACTTTAATCCCTGTTAACGAGGAATCAACCAGCTCTGTTTCAATAGATGTGTTAAAAAATAATCCTTATTTATTTTCAGCTTAATTAGGGCATATTAAAAATGCAATAAGCTCGCTGAGTAAATTTACTAATTTCGACAAAATTACAACAAAATCCAAAACTGTTAAATTATTGCCAACCCTACCGTCCTTCCCAAACGTCGTCATTTCTTTTTATGGTTTCACACCTGTTATTCGAGCATTCGGTGTAAGCGTATTCCCCGCAACACTTCTCGGTAGCACTGCACTGAAAACAAATAATCAATTTCAATATTGTACATAATAAATACAGAAATACATTTAGAAACTATAGAACGATATTTGCTTTGTGAATTTGGGGTAATACCTGTATTTTAGGGTTTCATGGTATCATAATTTGTAATTTGTAAGTTTACATGAATTGATTTGATTAGTTTAAAAAAGTGTCATATTTTTTTTTTATAAATCAAATCAAACAACATTTGTTCAAGTAGTTTTCAGAGAACACTTTTGAATCGTCAATAAAATGTATACAATGTTAATTTCTGCCAAAAAGAGCTGACAAGAAGTTCTATTGAAAGTAATAATATATTACTTTATTAATCAGCTGACAAGTATACAATCTGTATTGAGATACTTAGTAATCTATAGGAGTTAGTAAGCTACTAAATACAAACAAAAACAAAAAAATATTTTATATTGTATTAATTCACTACAACTGTTGTTCCTTTACTAGCTGGCAAAATAATAATGTCTTATTTTTTAAGTAATCAAAGAAAACTTCATTCTGCTTAAGATATTTAGTCAACTTTCGTACTTTACAGTAGTTCATATTTTTTTATTCAATTTAAAAATACAGATAAGAGACTATTTAGATTAAAATAACAAGTATGTTATAAACATGTATTGTGCCAATTGTCACATACCAGCACAGGTGGGATTTCTTATAAAAAGTATATTTTTTGCAATGCTCTAGATCTTCAATAAAATACCTCAATATCCGGCTGCTTTTCCCATACAAACGTTCTAGTGTCGTCCATGGATTTTGGCCTAAGACCTTTCATATTTTTATCATATTATCTTTCATTCATATATATGTATATTGTATATGATAGATATACACATTCACTACGTTATATGTTTTGCTTTTTTTAAAATGCAATTCGTATAATTGGCTGGGCCAGCAAAAGTTCAAAAAACTGTCTCTAACACAGAAAAAAACATTAGCTTCCAGGATAATTACTATCAATTCGGTTGAGATTTGGAGGAGAAAAATACAAAACACCGATTTTGATTATTTTGACTAGGTATAATTAGCCCGAGGCGCAGTTGTTCCTGTGTCAACCATAAATCTTAAGAACAATTTCTAAACTAACCCGTTCGCTGAGGCCCTTGCAGCTCCATGCGTCGCCATTAATTAAACCAATCATTGCAATGATCAGGATTAATAGTAAAAGTTTTGACATTTTTTACCGAGTTGTCTGTAAAAAAAAAGGTTTTTTCTGAAAAAAAATTGTGGAACTCAAAAATCATTAAGTGCGTTTGTTTTGGGATAAAAAAAAACTACGTTTGGTATTTTTTTAAACTTTAGAAAATGCCAGTTTTGTCAACGACACACACCTTTTGCTTGTTTAGCTTTACATCCACATTTGTTCTGTTGAACTAGATAACAATTTTTTCAAGTGTCACTGCATTTGATCCGTTACAAAGTTTAAATTTTTCAATCATATTTTGTATTTTATTATTTAGATGTTGAGTTTTACTTTTATATATTATTATTCTATACATAAAATAACATATTCTTGAGATAAAGTAACCAATTAATAAGGAAATTGACAATTCATTATTGTTTAAAGAGAACAGGAAACACAACAATTCGAACAACATAAATAGACACCTTATAAAAATTTCAAACTGTGTTACTCGAACGATCGATCCGTTATAAAGTTCAAATTTTTCAATCATATTTTGTATATGATGGTCGGGGAAAATATCTTTTCGCCTATAGTATGTATAAATTTGTAAACAATTTATTTGGCTGTACTATTTGTATCTGGCTGGTTTTAAAAACATTTAAAAAGTTACATTAAAAAAAAAGAAACATATTAGTAAACTGTTGTTTCCCGCTATTTTTCATTTGTTTTGCTTTCTGTCACAATGAGTGAATCTAATGATGATATATTTTCGAATTTTATTACAAAAAAGAAAAAAATGTAACGCAAGCCGCGAAAAAAATTGTGACGTTTATGGAACTAATGCAGTGTCAGTAAAAGTAGCACAAAGTTGGTTTAAGCTTTCTCAATCCGGGAAGTTTGATGTCAAAGATGCACTTCGCTCTTACGCTCTCTTAAGTATTTATATTAAATGCAAAAAAAAAACTTTTTCCTGACCTATTAATATTTAGTTGTGATAGTGAGTTTTACTATTATTTATCATTATTCTATACATAAAAGAACATCATCTTAATGTAAAGTAACCAATTATTAAGCAAATTGTCAAGAAACAATCTCTTTCGTTACGTTGTCAAGCTATTGATAAGATTCAATGGCTTTCTTTTGTATTTATTACGTTCCACCAGCCTTAGAATGATTACTCGTAAGCCATATGCTTACCAGGAAGATACTTAACTTCAACCAGCATTGCAGGAACTTAAAATTTCAAAGGAAAAGTGTGATCAACTAGGTATACAGTGAAAGGGACGATAACGAAGGAAAACTCTTTGAAATATTAAACAAAAATAGTAGCCTCATTGAATTATCAGTGTTGCACACTGCGCGCTGCTTTACGGTATTATCAGTGTTGCACACTGCGCGCTGCTGTACGGTATTATCAGTGTTGCACACTGCGCGCTGCTGTACAGTATTTGTTGTACAATAATAACAAGGTTAAAAGGAGAAACTATCACAGCTTAGTAGGCTTTACAAATTAACAAATAATATTCGGTGAACCAACTTATGAAATGTATTATTTGGAGAAGTAAAAAGAAAATTTCATTAACTTCCATTAAAAAATTCTTGCATAAAATTGTTCATGGTTAAAATAATTTATGAACCATTTAAAATTATGTAAAAAAAAATCGTAACATTTTTGTGGCGGGCAACTACGAAACCCTACGAACGAACTCAGAAATAATGCATAAAAAATAATAATAAAATACTAAATTATAAGTATAAATAAAACGCATAAAAATATAAATTGTTTTTTAAAATGAAATTTGTAAGCGCTTACCCTTAACGTGTGATACAAAGCAACTGACAAAGATCCTAGGAGCGTGTCGTGAATATATAGGTACCGTATGTACCTAGTAAATATACAACTATTGTTTGCGGCTTTGTTTCACTTTTTCATTTCGATTTTCTTTTACCCCTCTAGTATTAGTAATCAACCATCTCAACAAATAGGGACATTGTTTTTATACTACAAAGGTGGCATACAAGCGTACAGCCCACCTCTCATATATCAAAGCAACTATCGTAGCCTATGAATTCTTGCTTGTTACCTTAGAAGTACTTACGAATATTTCTGACGCGTTGTCAATTTTCAGGGTTCCGTAGTCAACAAGGAACCCTTATAGTTTTGCCATGTCCGTCCGTCCGTCTGTCGGTCCGCGGCTTAGCTCAGAGACTATTACTACTAGAAAGCTGTAATTTGGCATGTATGTATATTTTAGTTAGGCCAGCAAATGTATATCCGTTTACTTGGTGTCTCCAAAGGTGTTTCATCGTCAAAAAAGTTTAAAGTTGCCCTAGTGTGCCTAAATGCCTATGGGTTGGTAAATGACGTACAGGATCAACGTTCTTCAAATAATTTAAAACATTTATATTGTTAAACAATACAAATATTGAATCCCTCATAGCCTAGTTGGTAGTATGGCCGGCTGCTTTGCAGAGCGTGTGGGTTCGATTCCCGCACTGGACAAACATTCATGTGATAAACATTTGTGTTTGTCTTGTGTCTTTTTATGTATGATATGTATATTTTAACAAAAAAAGAATATTTTATAAATATTTGTATCCGTTGTCTGGTATTCATAATACAAGCCAAAAATCATAAATATTACTATTATTATATTTTTTTATGTTTTCTTTCCACTAAATATAAAACTTTTACAGATATCCCATAGGTTTTATACTATGTACAAGCATTTCACAAGTACTTACGTAAAAACTAAAACTTACCGCGTTGTGTAGGGCACAAGCTTTTGTCAGCAACAAACAAATATACAAATAAACAATTTTGGAATAATAGTTAGCTCCTGAACATTTCATTAGCTTATCGGTTTTTTTCCATCTATTTTGTATATTGCCTACATAAAACTAAAAACTGGTATTATTCTAATTAATGTGTATTTTGCAATTCTATGTTACGAACCTCAGGGATTTATTTTGAATTTTTTAGAAACTGTTGAATATTAATGAAATGTTAGTCATTGACATTGACATTTGATGACCCTTATGCAGGGCTAATGTTGAAAGGCCGACATAATGTTGTCAGGTAGAGTTAATGGTGCATCACAGATATTTTATACGTGGCAAATTTGTACGCTCTAAAGAAGAAAGACCGCGGTATTAGGCTAATTGCAGTTGGTATGACCTATCTTCAATCTGGCACTTATTGAATGCTTCTATCGAAGTTGCCATCTTACGGAGTGCCCGAGGGTTTGTGCAAATGGGTGAGGGCAGACGCATACGAGCCGTAGTTGATGGTAATTGCTCAGATAGCATGGACATTAATTCTTGTGTCCTGCATGACTCAGCGCTGTCTCCTACGCTGTTTCTACTGCATATTAATGACATATTGGACATCAACAGCATACATTGCAATGCAGATGACAGTAGTGGTGACGCTTATTACACGGGTCGTGCAAGCAGCCCTCGTTCCGTTGTGGAGACAAATCGTGGGGAACTTGTGTCTCAAATCGAGACCACTCTGTCCCAGGTCTCTGATTGGGGACGGGTAAACTTGGTCCGATTCAACCCTACAAAGACACAAGTGTGCGCGTTCACCGCTAAGAAAACTCCATTCACTGTAGTGCCACAATTCCAGAACACTCCCCTCTACATCTCTAAGAGCATTTGGATCCTTGGTTTTGACATCTCCAGCGTTGTTCATTTCCGAGATGATTTGCAGGACAAGTTGGAGCTGGCGTCCAAAAACTTGGTGTTCTCAACAGAACGAAGCAGTACTTCACATTGGGGCAAAGGTTGCTGCTTTACAAGTCGCAAGTTCGGCCCCATATGGAGTACTGCTGCCATCTCTGGGCGGGTGCAACCAGATACTAGCTGGGCCCTTTTGACACGGTTTAAGGCCCCTATTACAGAATTCAGTGAAATTTAGCAGTTTTTGAAAGGCTTCTTCTCGGTTTCAGAAGCTTTAAAAATTTGAAAAAAATATATGTACATTATCAATTCCTCTACAATTAATGTGACATTTGGTTTTTTTGTAACTTGCTTAGGTACTTTTTTAATTAAAAATGAAAATGCAATGCAGTCTTTTAAAATTAAATTCGTAACTACTGCTAAACGGCTACGACGATTTTGATCGCTCTTGCACCAAAATGTAAAAGCTTAGTTGTTTTTTAATTGTGCGCGTCTCTGCGCGGGCGCGGGCGTCAGTGTTTCGCTAGCATTCGGACGGGGAGGCTGTGTCTCACGTCGTTCTGTTACGTTGTCCAGTATTTCGGATACAGACACACGTCCTTTATGTTTGCCTACAGCAACTTTTTGTGTGTGTGCGGCCAAAGAATTTGGAACAGAGAATAGAATGAATTGTTTGATATTATGTTTTGCGCGTAGACGCTTTAGGTTATCATTTTAGTTAGGTACTCGTACCTACCTATAGTTTATGATCTCGCGCATGAAGAATATAGGTACCAAATACGTTTAGATTATATATCCATCGTAATTTGACTAAGCCAGTCTAGTGTTCGAGTAAAATGCAGAATGTACCTGTGTTATACATATAGATGATACGCGCACAATAGCGGGAAAATGTGACGTTATCAAGGGTATTGAAAAGCGTACCTTGGTTGGAAATTTTCTGTTTTATAATTTTGTCGCGATTTGACTAGGGGTACTAGTGAAATGAATGTTACCCTGCATAGTGCATACTAATTTGTCGACTTTTTTCGATTTCACATATTGTATTTTTTACTGGTAGGAAACGATTGCTTATATTGAAAACTAGCTTATTCCCGCGACTTTGTCTGCATGGAATTTTTAAAAAAGAAAGCTTTTAACTTTTATCTACAAAAATATAGGAATTACCATACAAATTTTCCTCCCCTATTTTCTCCTCTAGGGAATGATTTTGCGAAAAAAGGGTACGACAAGACGATTTTAATTTTCAACCTTAAAATTTCTTATTTTTAATGCATTTAGCATCAAAAATGATGGCTTTCTAGACAGACTTTCAACATTCATTTTACCACCTTAGGAGATGTATATTGCAAAATTCATTCATTTATGACTGAGACGATTGGTACTACTATCGTCTTCCTTCTCTACAAACTCCACCAAAGGTTCCAGGGTTGAGGAAGGATATAAGTGTCAGAGCCAGTCGTTTAGAGGCAGTCTTCAACGTATATTTTTGACCGTGACCGTGTAAATATGTAAAGGGGGTTATATTGTACATTTTTAACTGTTTAAATTGATAATATTATGAGTGACTGGTACTTCAAATTGGATAATACACTCCAGTAAGTACATTATATTTTGTATTATTTATTGATCGCCTTTTTTCCTAGACTGTTTTGTGTTAAAGCTTAATTCAGATTCTATGAAATTCACTAAACAGAATGTATATGATAATATTATGTTAAAATTATTATACTATTTTCAGACACAAAGTTACAAAATGCTACGCACCACGTTGTGTGAAATGGAAGATATAGCCTTTCAGTTAGCTAGACAGACGACCTAGTAAGAGCAGCTATAAGAAGTCAATGGAACCACGCAACCTTTGTAAATACGTGTTGGAGGCAGAACCTACGTCCAGCAATGGACAGGAGTCCATGAGGACCTCTTAGTAGATATTTTTTGTATACCACTAAGCTGACAAACAAGCTTCCGGGCCGCCTGGTGAAAAACGGTCACTGAAGCCTATGGACGCTTGCAATATCTGGGGCATCACTCGCGCGTTTCCGACCCTTCAAAAACAACTTCTCTCTTGAATATGGGGATATTGTAGTCCTTAGAGAAAACTAATGGATTGGAATAACGAATGGAAAAATAATGGACCAATGGGGAGCTTATTCCACAACCTGAGCGTTCGCGGGAAAAAGTTTCTCTGTAATGCCCATTTAGACTCTAAGGTGTGAGAATGAATTTGCTGCCGATAACGAACGGTGCGATGAACAAAAACCTAGTCATGCACGTGCACAAATCCTCGGGTAGTCCGTGAGGTAGTAACTTCGAAAGAGGACCCCGGTACCATACCTCATCCAGGTCGTGTTTTTTTAGGTATCTTAGAAGCTGTGTGTTGATCACATTTTCCATTACCTAAGAGAATAGAGAGATAATAGCGATTATTCTGTTATTCAAAGGATCTAATCTATCGCCCTTTTTGGGCACCGGGTGCACATCTTCAGGCTTCCGTGAAGACGGAAATTGCCTCGTGTGGTAGAAAAGCGTGAAGAGGCGCATGAGTAAAGGACATAACTCTGGGCACCACTGCTGGTGTTGCATATGGCCGACTCGACTTATGAACGTCTAGAGAAAGCACCGCCCGCTGGACCTCCCTCTGTGTTATGGAGATTTCCGGCATGGTATTACGGCACCACAGTATAGGTGGTACAGCGTCTTCGTCGTGTATATTCAAATTTGAGGCGAAGAGACTGTGCAGTAGATCAGCTTTCTCTTTAGCACTATGGTCCAAGTCACCATCGGTTTTTCGCAGAGCTGGTAACTGTGAGACGGTAAGAAGTGTAAGCAAAATGTAGGGTATGCTGTTTCTGCCCCTGATGCTCTTACAGGCGCTGCTCGTTAAAAAAAATTGAAGGGTATGAAGCTTTGGCCGAAATTACTAAACTTAAGACAAGTTACAAAGTATGCTGACAGGGCCCTTTACATATTAAAAGATGGCGCGAAAAAGGAAAGTGACGATGTAGAAATGAGGAGATTTTTGACAGTCAATTTTTGACAACGGTTCTCAGTGGTCAGATTTTGAGTAAAGTATCTTAAATCTTCTCCTGACTTATAATTGCAATTGTTTTAATTTGTGTACAAACGTTCTTTAATCCCTACAACCGTTATTTTACTTCAGGCTCGGCGAGGTCCATCCTAATCCGTTACCTAGTTGACGTTTACCTACTCGGCACTTATTGTAATTTTGTAAGAATTTTTGTTTGTTTCTAAGTGTCGTATTTGCAGACTGTAGAGTAACTTTCCAGAATAGCATGGTGTAGAATCCTGGATATTATCTCCGGAGATTATATTCAAGATTTGAGGGAATGTCTAAAACTACCATCTTTTTCAGATAAGAGCAAATTTTGTTTCTTGATCTCCAACATACCTACTAACTAAAGGGAACAAAAACCGTTGCTATTATACTCGTATTTACGAAATATGCTCCGACAAACATTAATATTTCTTCATTTACAGCTTTTAACGTCTTTTTTATCAATTCCAGGTAAATAAAACGAGAGAAAAGCGCGGATAACTTCCAGCAATACGAGTTTTTAAAGAAGAAACACAACATCGTGGAGCCGAAACGACAGAGCAGCCTACGATCGGCTGTAAATCAGTAAGTAGAATAACCATTGTTTATCCTAGGAGTTTATAAGCATCGCATAAGGTTTAGTAACTGCTTGTTGTAAGCGGAGGCGGCTCGTGACAATTTTTAATGGGTGTTCACTGTTCACTAAAAAAACAAAAACAAGAGAGTACCTTATTTCTTAAACGCTAACCTTTTAGGTATTATTCTATTTATAACTAAAATTAATTCGCCTATTTAGATTTAAAAACGCGCCCCGCGCGTATGCTTTCGTGTCACATTTTTAAGACTCTTTGTCTTTTTATCTAACTGAGTTACTAAAATCTTTTAGCACTGTTTAATCACATTACAATAATCACATTTCATATTGCTATAGTTACTTATTAAACAATAAACAAACTGTTTATGTAGGTTTGTACTTATTTAATTAGTTAATCAAAACTCGCGCGCATGAATGAAACATTTATTGTGACAAGAGCGGCAACAGCGCGCCGGCGCGGCGCCAGTCGGACCGAAGGCGGGAGTCAAGCTCGCAACATAGCCCAGGAGCGGCGCTCAATATTTTGCTAACTTTTCATACAAAATCTTTTGTTTCACGTGTGAGACTCTGTAGAACTTTCTCTTTCACACTTGTGGATTATAGCTTTAAGTCTCTGTACTGAAATTCGTTTCATAGGAGCGCAATTGCTAGCGCACCACTTAGTAACACAGTCTCCTCAGAGCAATTCCATACTAAATCTTGAGTTAACTGTGTGTGTACAGAATGTTTTTAGTAAAATTTATTATTTTAACATAAAGGGTAATAGAAGCATAATAATTATTTATTTTAACTAAAATATAAAACACATTGTTTCTTAAGTAGATCATTATTTATGGGAGTGCGCTGCACTAGCGCTCCTTAGGACGAGCCGCCTCTGGTTGTAAGCTATACTCATCCGTAATCCAAACAAAATATCATTAAATCAGTTTATTTCTTCCATCGCTATTTATATCAAATTTACACCAAAGCGCTTTTTGAAATCATAGTTTTATGAACTACTAGATTTTGCCAGCGGCTCCGACCGCCCTAAATTTGGTTATCAGCGAGGGATTTTTACAGAAACTCCTTGATTATACTAAAGAAGTTTGTTATAGCAAGCTATATCTGCAGCTATGGTTCGTTCGAAGAATTTGGTTATAGTTGCTCCCACCAAGACTTTTAAATTTTCCGGGATAAAAAGTAGTCTGCGTCCTTCTCCGTATCTTCAACTGTCTCTAAAATTAAAAATTTCAGCTCAATTGGATGTTCTGTTGCGGCAGGATTAAGTAACAAACGTTCTAGTTATTCCCGCGGAAACTTTTTAAAGGAGACGTTTCAGAAATGTATGGAGGCCCGGTCTGGACATTGTACACTACTAATTTAGAAACCTCAGTATATTATAAGTGACTTTCAATTATCAATTTGTCGTATTTCGGTGTAGTTTTCTTGTACAATAGCATTTATATAAACATATTTAGCAACACCTAACTTTTAAAAAAACGGCGTCAGTCAATTACATATTACCACAGACTAAGTACGTACGTAGTAATACTATATCTATGCATATTACATAATTGACGTTTTACCTAGCAATGTCATTCATTTGACAACCGGTTTGGCCGAGTGCTTAGTGCACCTGACTACGGAACCGAGGGTTGCGGGTTCAAATCCCGCTAAGGGCAGATATTTTTTTGACGAAACATTTGTTACCGATTCATGTTATTTGTGTTGTTGTTGTTCCTGGTCACCATATAACAAGATTATTACTTAGCCTGCGGCCAGAACTATCTCATATCTGTTCTGTTAAAGTATGAAATTAGTAAATATATATATAGGATAGAAAGGAATATCAGGCTTGTGATATAAAAAAACAGCTTACATAATTTTTTGAATGTTTAATTTAATTAATGTTTAAGGCATCAATATAATCACAGAATCGCTGAATCGAAGACTTCAGCAGAGTTTCCTAAAAGGTGGGTCTTAAAATGAAAATAATGTTCATTGTCCTTGTCGCATCTAAGATAGTAGGACTTCAATAACATATTTTATTAATCACCTCAAATCCGAGATTGAGTTCTAGTGCAAAAGTTATTTCTGAGGCAATATTATCAGTCATGTAATATTGAGCATCTTCAATAATTGTAGAGGAACAAAGCAAACAATGCGCCATATTTGC
The DNA here is from genome assembly GCA_946406115.1 of Apoda limacodes. Taxonomy (NCBI): domain Eukaryota; kingdom Metazoa; phylum Arthropoda; class Insecta; order Lepidoptera; family Limacodidae; genus Apoda; species Apoda limacodes. The sequence goes on from OX291541.1 coordinate 6,184,321, forward strand.
TAGTCTGAAAATGATAAATACAACTATTTAGCAGCGTACCAATTGCTCAGATGACAGATATTCATTTGCAAGCATGGGCATACAAATCTTAGAATGTGCTCAGACAATATTATTAAGGTAAGCAAGCACAGCTGTTTAAAATAGCATAAGTACAAAAGACCACTGTGTGATTTCTAAACAGCGTTGCCAGATTTTTTTTGCCAAGTCGGGATTTAGGAACTTTGAGAGAAAAAAGCGGGATTCTTTCGTCGAAAGCGTAGTAAAAAACGTATATAATCAAAAGTTATTGAATATTTATCTTTTTATTTGAATTCAAATTACGTGTACGTGACAATAAATAGGTACCTAGTAAAAATATGGATAGAAAAAGTATTTTAGTAAAAATATGATATTTTAAATCAGATTTACCCTATCGTTAAATAGTTGAGTCTTATTCGTCTTCTAAATAAAAAGATAAAGCCCGTGCTTTCTCAGTACGCTGCACGCCCGGTCGAGTTATTCCCGAAAAGCTGGAATTTTGATTTAAAAATCGGGACGCCCTGCCAAAATCGGGATGTCTGGTAACGCTGTTTCTAGAGTAGTAGAAAGAATTTGTCCCTACCTGGAGTGACCTACTCCCATCGTGGATGTCAAATAAGGCGACTAAGGAAATACCTGTATTTAATTCTCCCCAACCTGTTTGGTCTGCGTTGGGAGTGTAGGCCAAATCCTCCGTCTGTCTCCGGCAGATGATAGAGGGTTGTGCTCCTGCAATGCAGACTTAAATTGTGTTATTGTGTACGTTTATCGCTTTGCCAAGCGACTTCCGCGCTCCACGACTATAACAACTGCAGATATAGAGTTTGCAGAGGGTAAATTACTATGTGCCATACAGAAATCATATTTTGCCGATACTATAGAAAATATTAAGCACAATAAATCTTGTACGGCATCAATTATGAAACTTAGGCCATTTTTAGACGAAAATGGTTTGATTCGCGTCGGTGGTCGTCTTACTAATTCAGCCGAAGATTTCAGCTATAAATATCCCTGCATATTACCGCGTCATGATCACGTCGTTGAGTTATTGGTGGACCAGAACTAGTCATGTCGTTGCTTAGGCAGAAATATTGGATTTTCGCAGCTAGGCGACTGATTCGTCATAGAATCCATAAATGTAATGTTTGTTTTAAACTTAAACCGCGCTCTCTTTTTCCGCTAATGGCTGACCTACCCATCCAGCGCGTCAACCAGGTTGAAAAACCATTTTATAATACTGGATGTGATTACGCAGGACCGCTTCAATACACACCTATTCGTGGCCGAGGTGTAAAGGGTCGAAAGGCTTGGCTGTGTATTTTTACATGTTTGACTACGCGTGCCACTCACATCAAGGTGGCTACTGATTTAACTTCTGTGAGTTTCCTGGCCGCATTAAAAAGATTCCTCGCGCGTCGTGGTCCTATTAAGTGCTTATTTACTGATAATGGGGGATGTTTTGTAGGTTCCCAAACTTATCTTAAGGACCTTTATGAATTCCTTGACAACGAGTATCGCACGCGCCTTAAAGATGAGCTTACCAAAAATCGCATTGAGTGGAAGTTTATTCCACCTGTTTCTCCCCATTTTGGTGGATGCTGGGAGAGCATGGTGAAGGTAGTCAAGTCGCACCTCTTCAAAGTTATAGGACAACAAATTCTATCTTACGAGGAACTTATCACGGTTCTTCCACAAATCGAGGCACACGTGAATTCGCGCCCGCTTACTGTGATGAGCTGTGATCCATCTGAACCCGTTGCACTTACGCCAGCGCATTTTTTACACTCTGCTCCGTTATCATCACTCCCGGGGCAGAAGTCACCTCTATGAGTATGCTCCAATGACATTAGCTGCTAGATAAACTAGTGCAGTCTTTTTGGAAGCGCTGGCGCATGGAATATCTTCACCGATTACAAGTCAGAGCCAAGTGGAATACTCCCTCGGTTCCCATAGAAATAGGCACGGTTGTTGTCATTGTAACAGACAATGCGCCACCTCTTTCTTGGCTTTTAGCAGTTGTGGAGAAAGTCCATGCGGGTAAAGACGGTATAATTCGCGTGGTTACCGTTAGAACCGCAAGAGGGTGCTATGTCAGACCTGTTGTAAGATTGTGTCCACTACCGACACAGTAACATCTGGCTTCAGCGTCAGGTATCCTAGTTATTAATTATTATTTAATAGGATATTGTATATTATTCCCATTATCGCTATTTTATTATATGTTACACATATTAATATAACCATAATGTACTTATATGCAATTTATTTATTTTATCTTATTTTTAAAGGCAATACTTTAAGGGCGGGGGAATGGTAACGCCACCTATCCATACTTTGAAACATAATATATTCTAAATAGACTTCACTACTATAGTTAATTAACCAACACCTTTCTTTTTCTACGAGCGTCCAACCTCCCCACCTCCACTTTCGCCCACCACACAGTTGTTGCAAGATAACCGCAAGAGAAGCACTGTTTTGGTCAAGTGTGAGCGTTGACCACCGTATCCGCCGCGATCTGTTCCAAAACCGCAGTATAACAAAGGAGTAATAAAGACGTGCTAAATTCCAGTTTATATTGACTATATTGTGCCCGTGTACACGTGGTGAAATCCGTGCTTGGGAAGCACGCCATCTTCCACGTAATCGTAAGGAGCGCACTTTCGTGAACCACGTAAGAAGCCAACACCAGGTAGGCGTGCTCATTCTATCCCGTATTTCTAAGTCCCATATCTAAAGGCTCGTATATTGTTCTCATATTTGATTCAAATCATACCAGCTATCCTTATACAGTCCACTTATTCATAATCGCAGTAACATCCAGTAGAGCTAAGGCTACGTGGATAAGATAGATAAAAAGAGCATTTGACATTGATTAGATATGTCTAATAATCTAATAAGTGCTATAAGTCGACTTACATCAGTTTTCACCGAGGGTACAGAATTATCCTCGTATTTTACCTTAAGAAAGCAATTTTAAAAATATTTTAATTTTTTTTTTATTTTTACACTGGAAATAGTTGCTTAAACTTGCGCATTTTACGAGACTTATATAGTGTTTCGTCCCGCCCATTGCTATCTGTAACGCGCTATAAGACAACCGTAGCGTTAGCTGGCAACACTAGATGACATGTTTTTGTCGTTGCGTAAATTAACCTAATGCAAATACATTATTTTGTACCTTTTAAATTAACTAAAGCATTTTTCTTCGCACTACGCTTATAAATACAGTAGTATTGTGTTAGCAACTAGTTTAGTTTGTTTCAGTGTTTTTAGTGTTTGGAAGAATCACGATAGAAGGTAAGTAGTTTTGAAGGTTTTAAATCCTGTCCCTAAATTTATGGTTCTCTTATACTCATAAGTCGTTTGGTACACCAGTGCTTTTAGGATAAATTTTTGTTTTTTAATTCGCAGTTCCAGAAAATATTTTTCTTATTTTATGTATTTGAGTTCAGTTTCAGTTCAGTTCTTTCATGTCATGTCGGGTATCAAATGAGAAGGCTTTATGAGCCGGATCTAAAAATATATTACTATTTATGTATGATTTGTATGTATTTACAAAAAAAAAGTATATGAGTATACGTTGTCCTGGTTGTCATAATACAAGCTTTGCCTAGTTTGAGAACAGATGGCGCTGTGTGATATATCCAACAAAATTTTTACTTTATGTATATTTATATTATTATTATTAACTTTTGGCCACATACTTATTTTCTAAAATCTAAAAAGTATTTTCAAAACGTACCTCCGTACGGCTCCTATTAATAAAAGACGGCTGAGTAAAAGTTTATAAAATATCCCTTAAAAAAGGGTAAAAAGCGTCGATTTTAATTTTCATCCTTAAAATAACAATTTTTTTTAGATTAAGCTTCAAAACTGATGGTTTTCTAGACGGAGTTCCAACATCCATTTTACCACCTTAGAAAATGTATTTTGCAAAATTAATTCATTTGTGACTCAGACGATTGCTACTACAATTGTCTTCCTCTTCTATTAACTCTACCAAACGTGGGTGGAATGGAGAAGGACATAAGCATTCAAAGCCAGTCGTTTAGAGGCAGTCTTCAACGTATATTTTTGACCGTGACCGTGTAAATATGTAAAAAGTGTTCAATTGTACATTTTTAACTGTGTAATTCGGAAATAGTATTATCTCCGGAGATAATATCCAGGATTTGAGGTAATGACTGAAACAACCATCCTTTTCAGTCAAGGGCAAGTTTTGTTTCTTAATCTCCAAAGTACCTACGAAGTAAAGGGAACAAGAACCGATACTTTGGTGACAAGGTAGTTTTTTATACTCGTATTCACGAAATATGCTCCGAAAAACATTAATCCATCTTCATTTAAAGCATTTAACGTATTTTATGTTCAAAACAAATACACTTGTATTTGTATCAATTCCAGGACTCAGGACCTCACATAACAACAACTGGAACAAGTTTCATATTTTCCCCAAAGTGCTTATTGAAATCATGGTTTTATGAAGTACTAGCTTTTGCCAGTGGCTTCACCTGCCCTTAATTTGGTTATCAGCAAGCTATATCTGCGGCTATGGTTCATTCGTAGAATTTGGTTTTAGTTGCTACCGCGGAGACTTTTGAATTTTCCGGGACAAAAAACTTTGTCCTTCTCCGTATATTCAACTGTCTCTGTTAAAAATTTCAGCTCAATAGGCTGCTCCGTTGCGGCAGGATTGAGTAACAAACGTTATAGTTATTTCCGGGGGAATAAAAATAAAAAAATAGCCTATGTTCGTCTCACACTCTCTCCGAAATAGTTTTCATCTAAATCAAGCAAGCTTTAGTTTGTTTAAGCTCGTTTATGGTTTTTTAAATATTTAAAACTATTCAATGTCCTTTCCCAAGGCTTAATCTATCTCCATACGAAATGCTATCTAAATCGGTTCAGCAATTTAAGCGTGAAGAGGTAACAGACATACAGAGACAGACATACAGAGTTACTTTTCTATTTATAATATCAGTATAAATTTATCAGTTTGCGCTCAGTCACTGAGACAATCCTTGCTGGTATGGAATGTTTCATTCCTAACCTGCGAGTAGCTGCCGGCGTCAAAAAACGACCGTGGTTTAATAGGTCTTGCAGAGAAGCTAAAATTCTTAAGCAAACTGCGTATGAGGCTTGGACCACGGCTCATAATAATAAGGATCCGAATATTTCTGAGTTAAAACGCAAATTAAATGCTGCCTCGAGGTTTAGTAAGAAAGCAACTGCCAGAGCAAAATTCCAATTCATCGGCAAAATAGGTGGGCGACTTGCAAGCTATCCTTCTGGGAGTCGTGCTTTCTGGTCGCTTGCCAAAGCTGCCGAAGGGAACTTCTGCCAGTCGTCGTTACCACCACTGCGAAAGACCGATGGTGACTTGGCCTATAGTGCTAAAGAGAAAGCCGATCTACTGGGCAGTCTCTTTGCCTCGAACTCGAATATGAACGATGAAGGCGCTGTACCACCTACTATACTGTGGTGCGGTAAGACCATGCCGGAAATCTCCATAACGCAGCGGGAGGTCAGGCGGGCGTTCCTCTCTCTAGACGTTCATAAGTCGAGTGGGCCAGACGGTATACCAGCAGTGGTGCTTAAGCAGTGTGCTCCTGAGTTATGTCCTGTACTCACGCGCCTCTTCGCGCTTTCCTACCACACTAGGCAATTTCCGTCTTCATGGAAGACTGCGAATGTGCACCCGGTGCCCAAAAAGGGCGATAGATCAGATCCATCGAATTACAGGCCTATCGCTATTACCTCTATCCTCTCTAAGGTGATGGAGCGTGTGATCAACACACAGCTTCTAAGATACCTAGAAGTACACGATCTGGTCAGTGACCGTCAATATGGCTTTCGCCACGGTCGCTCGACTGGTGACCTTCTAGTGTATCTCACACACCGATGGGCACTAGCCATTGAGAGTCAGGGGGAGGCATTGGCATGTAGCCTGGACATAGCGAAGGCGTTCGATAGGGTCTGGCACCGCGGTCTTCTATCAAAGTTGCCATCTTATGGAGTGCCCGAGGGTTTGTGCAAATGGGTGGCTAGCTTTTTGTCCGGCAGACGCATACGAACCGTATTTGACGGTAGTTGCTCTGATAGCATGGACATTAATGCTCTGTGCTGTCTCCTACGCTGTTGTCCAAGTTCAACGACGGGCTGTGAGAATTGTCGACGATTCCAAACTCACTTGCGGTATCGAGCCCTTAAGTCTGAGGAGAGACTTTGCCTCACTGTGTGTGTTCTACCGCTTATACAATGGGTTGTGTTCTGAGGAATTGTTTGAAATGATGCCCACGGCTACTTTCTACCATCGCACCGCTCGCCATCGGCAGGGAATTCATTCTCACACTTTAGAACCTAAATGGTCGCGTACAGTGCGGTTTCAGAGAAACTTCCTCCCGCGAACGCTTAAATTGTAGAATGAGCTCCCTGCCAAGGTTTTCTGCAAGGACTACAGTATGGAGTTCTTCAAGAAAGAAGTTATTAGATTTCTGAAGGGTCGGCAACGCGCAAGTGATACCCCTGGTGTTGCAAGCGTCTATAGGCTACGGTGACCGCTTACCATCAGGCGGGCCGTAAGCTTGTTTGCCATCTTAGTGGTATAAAAAAAAAAAAAAAATTAATTTAGTTGAAAGGTAATAAAAACATCTTAGTTTTAATAATATTAATTAATCCTACTTTATGTATCTCACTTACAAATCAGTATTCGTACAATGTTGTTTACATTCACTTGGCAGTCGTAAATTTGTCTTATTTACTCTGTAAATTAAGGTGATAATAGTAGATTGTATCACAAGGGATAAAATTAATATTTTTACGGTGAGGGCGTTATCCAGCTATATTGAATCCAGACAGGAGCGAACGATTCTAGAGTAGAATCCTGAGCACAGCGCGGGCTACAAAGAAAGGCGCACAAGGTAAAATAATTTTTATCATCCTCTATAAGAAAAGAGGTAAGAGTATCTTATAAATGAGAATAGTAATGCACAATTGTTTTTATAAAAGTATCATCATAAATACGCATTTGGGAAAACAATTACAAAAGCGGAATACCAGGAAAGTTTTGCGAATAAAAAGTTTTTATGTTATAAGGCTTTAAATTGTATTTCGAATTTCCATCCACATTTTTTTAAGGGGCAAAATTAAATTATCGTGACTCATCTAAAAATGGATCTGCATCGAGAACATTTTCGTGCGATGATTTTCTACGATTTTAAATGTGGCCTAAAACCTGATGAGTCATTTGATCGACTTCAAATGGCTTTTATGGATAAAGGACCTTCAAAAGCAACCATCAACCGTTGGCATAGCGAGTTCAAGCGCGGTTGCCTTACTTTGGGCGATGGACAAAGGAGTGGTCGCCCTACGAAGGCTGTCACGGAAGAAAGTGTGCTGGAAGTAAAAAAAATAATTTAAGAAAACAGGCGAATTACATACGAGGAGATTCAGCATACACTGCAGATTGGTTCGGGAAGCGTTCACAAGATTCTACACGAGCACCTTCACGTGAGGGGGACAGTTTCGCGCTGGGTGCCGCACAACCTCACCGAAGTTCAGAAGCAGGGCCGTGATATGATTCAAAAATTTGAAGCAGGCTCGTCTTGGCGCGTTTACGACATTGTGACAGGTGACGAATCCTGAATTTATCAATATATGGTCCAGAAACTAAGCGTCAGTCGATAGTTTGGCTGTTTCAAAATGAACCATCGCCTACGAAAGTGATCGAGAAGCGGGGGTAAAATTTGGATCGCTAGTCTGTTCATTGGTATCTGGTTTCAATTCCATTACAAGATCAAAGCAGCATAACCGCCGAATTGTATTCAGGAAAATGCCTGTCAGAAATTTTGTCTGCAATGAGCAACAAGCGACCGAATACCGAGCTCCGCGAGGTACTGCTTCACCATGACAAAGCCTCCGCGCACTTAGCGCTAAAAACGAGGGACTTCCTGGACACCAAACCGGTCAGTCTTGGGTCACCCTCCTTACAGTCCTGATCTGGCACCTCGTGACTTCTTTACATTCTCTAAAATAAAAAATCAGCTGAAAGGGATACAGTTTTCATCGCCGAAAGACGCGCTAGCAGCGTTCGAGAAGGCCGTGAAAGAGGTGTCTGCGGCGGACTGGAAAAAATGTTTCGAAAATTTGGTTAAGAAGCATGAAGCTTTGTATACAGGCTGGTGGAGTGTTTTTTGAAAAGATTTAATTGAAATATTTTAGCCATAGAAGTTAGTTTTTTAGTGTCTCATAACTTTTTGAGTGCCCCACGTATATTTCACGCAGATTCTATTTACGAACTTTTTGTTATTTGATCCGCGCGTGGCCGGCCAGTTTTATTATACAGCCAGTTACTTGTTCGTACAATGTTCTTTATCGTTCTCTTGACTTTGGTGATTGAAACCTTAACTTAAAATATCCACATTTCAAATTGCAATCCCTAGGGATTAAACTTGCAGTTTTTTTTTAATAAATGTAAAAAAAATACTTATCTAGATTTAACTTAGTTAAGGCATATTGAAAATGCAATAAGCTCTCTGGGTAATTTTTTTAATTACGACAAAATTACAACAAAATCAAAACTGTTTGTTTACAACCAGCCATCATCCTACTGTGTTGCCCCGTATCTTAGTGCAGTCTCCACACTTTCCAATTCAAATAACATACATTTATTATTCTCTGAGCATTTGGTGAACATGGATTCACCGCAACACTTCTCGGTAGCGCTGCACTGAAAAAAAACTTTAACTTCAATATTGTACATAATAAATTTAAAAATACATTTAGAAACTATAGGACGACATTTGCTTTGTGAATTTCGGGTTATACCTGTATTTCGGGGTTTTGAGGTATTTGAATGAATTGATTTGATCAGTTTAAAAAAGTGTCACGTATTTTTTATTTCAAATCAAACAACATTTTTTCTAGTATGTTTTTTAAATCATCAGTATACCTAAAAAATGTTAATTTCTGCCAAAAAGAGCTGACAAGAAGTTTTAAAATTAGTAACAAGTATACAATATGTATTGGAACACTTAGTAAGCTATATAAGTTAGTAACCTACTAAAAACAAACAAAAACAAGATTTTTTATTTTATGTTATTTTATTTCACTATTACTGTTGTTGATCCTCTACTATCTGGCAAAATAATAATGTCTTTTTTTGAAAGTAAACAAAGAAAACTTCATTTTGCTTCAGATTTTTAAGCAGGTTTTGTGTTTTATTTTGAGATTTGTAAAAAAGGTCTATAGGTACCTACTTAGTCAGTTAATTTCAACATTAACTTAGTTCGTCCCACGTAGTCGCAAAAGTGTTTAAGTATGTAAAAGAGGTTTTTTATAAGTTATTTGATTTCCTCAATAAATCAAGTATCAAACAGCGAGTTAAAGATAATGAATCAATAAAAAAAAACCTAACTAAGCATAAGAAAATATCGAACACCATTATGCAACAATATTTCGTATTTTTTTTATTGATTTTAAAATACAGCTAAGATTATTTAGATTAAAAATAACAAGTATATTATAAACAAGTACAATGCTAATCGTCACAGACGAGCACAGGTGGGATTTCTTATAAAAAGTATATTTTTTGCAATGCTCTAGATCTTCAATAACATACATTAATATCAGGCTGCTTTTCTCATACAAACGTATTCCCTTGTTTCCTCACTGGATTTGCCCTAAGACCTCTCACATTTTCATCATATTATCTTTCATTCATATATATGTATATTGTATATTCATTACGTTGTATGTTTTGCTATTTTATAAATGCCATTCGTATAATAAACTGGGCTAGCAAAAGTTCAAACAATTGCCTCTTTTTTATGACATATTCAAACGTATACGAATTTTTTTTTTATTTATCTAATAAAGTATTTTTAAGAAAACAAAACATACAAACACAAAAAAAGCATTTGCTTCTAGGATAATTACTATCAATTTGTTTGAGTTTTGAAGGAGAAAAGTGGGGAATACAAAACACTAATTTTGATTATTGTAACTAGGTGTAATTAGCCCGAGGCGCAGATGTCCCTGTCGCACATCGGTGTCTTGGTCCGGGTCTTCAATTGTTTACCAAATACCTGTGTGTATTTGCTTGGTACTGATACAGGTCCACGCATCATTTTATTTTTAGAAAAGTATTTTGGTAAAATCAAAGTAAATTTTAATCTTTAAAAAATACGAAGCAGAATAGGCTAATATATATAATATATAAATATCTATAATAGGCAGGAATAGGTTGAATCCATATTTACGATAACAAGTTAATATATTGCGATTGATAATAAAGATCATTAAATCATCATAATAACATTTAATATCTTCTACCAATCATGTTTCTTGTAGATTTATGTGTAGTGTTGTCAAACATAAATCTTTAGAACAATTCTAAACTAACCCGTTCGTCGATGCCCTTGCAGCTCCATGCGTCGCCCTTAATTAAACCAATCATTGCGATGATCAGGATTAATAGAAAAAGTTTTGACATTTTTTATGGAGTTGTCTGTAAAAAAAAACAAAAGTTTGTATTCATAAACAATTTGTGAAAATCAAAAATCATTGAGGGCGTTTGTTTTAGGATAAAAAAATCTACGTTTGGTATGTTTTAAACTTTTGATATCGCCAGTTTCGCCACCGACACCTATTGCTTGTGAAGCTTTGAAACGCTACTAAGAAAAGGATTGGTTGCAAATCGAACGTTTGACGTATTCACACTACTATATATAATAAATACGTATAGGCAGTGTGACAGATTTACACCAAAACACTACATTTAGACATGGATCTAAAGTTTTATTTTGCAGTGGCCAGTGGCACAAAAATATCGTAAACTAATGGCTGACCGTATGTTGAACGTGATTAAAAAAAAATATTTTTGACACCAATGCTCAACAAATGGTTGGCATATGACAAAATATACGAAAATAATGATTCTCGTATCCCAAAACGAACACACCCTTAGCAATAATTTGTGGAACTGTAGTTCTCGATTGGATTTGTTGCGTCCGGAGCGTGCGGTCTAGAAACGAGTACGTAATGCGCAGGACAGACAAGTGAAGTATGCGGCAGGTACGTCAAGGGGCCTAAACTCGAGAGATTCAGTGTGGGCTAGGGAGTATGGCGGAGGTGGGTTCCGAATTAAGTGGGTAAAAGGGACGGTAGCTAATCGCGAAGGTTCTCGGACCTACATTGTGGATAGGGGAGACGGTCGACTGATAACGAGGCACATAGACCAAATACGGCGGGCAGCACGATTATCTGACATACCTTGTCCGGAATTAGGCAGAAGTACAAATGGAAATGGGGGTGAGGATGTTAGGGCTGAATCTGGTTCCGAGCAAAGTGCAACAAAAATTTCTGAAGGCAAAAGTTCAGAGATCGCTGGCTCCACTAGCTTCCCAGAACCATCGGCGGAATCGAGCGATAACATTGATACACCGAGCTCGCCACCTTCCGGCGCGACTTCGCCTCGGCGAAAAAGGTTGCGTCGCCCAGTGGACCGTTTCCAAATTCATCCGTAACACTAGCATAATTTAATTCTTAAAATTCCTTATGCCTTACTTGTATTATTATTATTTAAAAAGTTAAATGTATTTAACGTAACTAGGTGATGTGTTTAGTTATAAATATAATAGTAATTAAGGGTGGAGGTGTCAGGTATGCGTAAATATTTTTTATATAAGAGGTAGTAGGTAATTGTCATTGTCATCAGCGCTGTTTCAGTCTGCAAATAAACTGGTTAGCAAACAAACGTGTGTTCAATATTTATTAGTTTGTAACATCCTTTAAATGTCTATTGTGCAAAGAGGAAATAAAGAATATCTTTTGATGGCGCTAGTTAGGTAGACACTGCGCCTTAAACAAGCTGACCTGACAAACGCGGCACATTTAACACTTACGGATGAAAATAGTTAACGCGCGCTCGATTCCCAAAATGCTTACCGATGCACAAAAACAAATATTTAAATATTTAATACTAAATATTTCTCGAGATTCTTTGGATCAGTTTTTGACTCCCCCGCAGCCTACTTCGTACTGAGGCAGGTGCTATGCAGATGCTGTGGGTTCGATTCACGCACTGGACTCCAAATGACACGCCAAAATGTAATTAGCTTCGAAATACTTTCCGGATAGCCCCTGTCTCCGATCCTTGTGGACTGTATTATATTAAAACCACAAATCACGGTGATATCGAGCAATTTATTACAATATTGTACAATTCATCTTGTGACATTTTAAATCTAGTAAAATTATCGACCGATCTCCCAACGTCAAAAGAAAAGTAAAAAGCATGTGGCCAGTATCCGCCACATTTCTCCCCCCCCCCCTTGCAGTATCAGGTGTAAAAATGATCTTCTAATTAGATTTCACCGTGTTAAGTTTTACAAGTTTTCGAGTGGGACGCCGAAAAACTCCTCCTTGTGTTTTTACATCAACAACTCGGACCACGCCGTCATGACCAGGATATTTTGCCGTTATTATGCCACGAGGCCAAGTCGCTCGTGGAAGATTGCCATCTACTATGAAGACAAGATCACCGATATTTAAATTTTGTACTGGATCATTAGGTTTTCTACGTGGTAACAGAGTTGGTAAATATTCTTTTAGCCACCTTCGCCAAAAAATCTCTGCTAAACAGGTAGCTCTCTTCCACATTACCCTAGCATCTAAATCTCCAGTGTCGACATTAGCAAGAGTAGCTGGTGATGAAGTTCCTATAAGAAAGTGGTTGGGTGTTAATGATTCTTCCTCACTGAAACTTACTGATACAAATGTTAGAGGACGAGAGTTAACAATACTTTCCACTTCAATGAGCAAAGTTTGCAACACTTCTTCTCGAGGCGCCTTTTCTGTTAATGTGACGATAAGGGCACTTTTTACTGTCTTTATTAAACGCTTCCAAGCACCTCCCATTGAAGGTGCAGATGGTGGTATAAAAGTCCATTTAACATTTTGATTTGTAGCAAAGTCTTCTAATTGCTTGGCTGCCGAAACAAAAGCCTTCCCATTGTCGGACATGATTTCTGACGGGCATCCTCTTCTGGAAAAAAATCTTCTCAGCGCCATAATTGTCGAATCAGCTGTCATACTTGCAACGGTTTCAAGGTGGATGGCGCGAGTTGTCAGACATGTCATTAAGGCGACCCAACGTTTCTCCCGCCTTCTACCAATAGTGACCTCTAGTGGCCCAAAGTGGTCAATACCAGTAAATGTAAAAGGCCGCATATTGTATCCCATACGCTGCAGTGGTAGATCTCCTGTAGGGGGAATAACCGGCTTCTCTCTGCGAAGTTTACAGAACTGGCATTGCCTTGCTACACTGTGCACTGTGTTGCGTAACGGCATGATCCAGTACCTCTGGCGTAGTTCATTAATTACTGTTTCATTGTTACTGTGTGCCATCTTCTGGTGGTAATGATGTACTAACAATCGGGTAGCTGGATTGTGGCCATCTAAAATGATTGGGAATTTAGAATCGTTACTAATAAATTTTACCAGTCCAATACGACTTTTAATTCTCATTAGCCCATCCTGGTCCAAATACGGAGATAAATCTTTTAAACGGCTTTGGCGTGGTATGGGGCGCGAGGACTGGAGGCACTTCCATTCTTCAGAAAAAGAAAGTAACTGGCTTTTACGTAGCACGATGGTTTCAGCATACTTCAAATCTTCAGTAGTCAAGGGAGGGGGGGGGGGGGCTACGTCCCTACTTTCCCTATCATTACACAAAATATGTTTTGCATTCTTAATTAGTAACAAAGATACATTTTTTGGCTGTACATTACTACTAGGGAGACCAGAATCCGGAACAAATGTGTTATTTTTAATATTTTTAGTTTTAGCTTTCCAGATACTACTATATTGACGGATCAATGCCGTGGAGCGTATTAGTGTGAGCCACTTCGATACTCGAAGTGGGTCTGCTGCAATAATATTTTCACCAACATCTGTTTTACAAAAGTAATATTGATCGTTTTCTTTGACAAACTCTTTGGTGTATTTTCGTTTTATTTCCCTGTCGTCGTTTGTCAAAGGAGTCAAGGGTGTTGGTTCCTGAGGCCAGTCATTAAAAGGTAAGAGTAAAAATGATGGGCCTCTAACCCACCTATGATCAGCAGATACTGTCACCGATCCACATCTTGTCGCGTCATCAGCAACATTCAAGCCACTCGGTAACCATCGCCAGTCTTTTACATTCGTCATCTCACCAATTTCCGTGACTCTATGAGCTACGAATGGCTTGAAGGTTTTGGCATCGTTTTTGATCCAACTGAGTACGGCTCTAGAGTCTGTCCAATAAAAGATGCGGGTCGGTTGTTTTCGGTGTTCTTTACAAATATAATTTGCTAACCTAGCTGCGATCAAGGCGGCTTGCAACTCTAATCGCGGAATAGTCGTGACTTTTAGTGGTGCAACTCGAGTTTTACTCCCAATTAGTGTTATCTTCACGTTGCCGTTGGAGTCCAGGAAGCGCCAATATGCGACTGCTGCGTAAGCTTGCTCACTTGCATCGGCAAATACGTGAAGTTCACACTCAGAAATTCTAGTGTGGGGTAGGTACCAACGAGGGAATTTCAACTCTGTGATTAAAGCCAAGTCCTTCAACCACTGTTCCCAATTAAGACGATCTTTATCGTATATTAAACTGTCCCATTCAACATCACTCCGCCAAATGTCCTGAAATATTATACGGCCCCTGATAACAAATATACCTAGTAAACCTAGGGGATCATATACGCGCATTAGGCATTTCAAAACATTTCGCTTAGTGAATTTCAGTGTCAGTTCTGTGGGAATATGAAATCCAAATGTCAACGTATCAACATTAGGATTCCATACTAATCCTAAAATTCGCACATCTATTTGAGCACTAGGAGTACATACTATATCTTTACTTGACAAATCTTGAAGCCAAAGGTGTTCTGGAACACGAAAAAGAGCAACGGGATCATTGCTTGCCCAGTCCCGCATCTCAAACCCGCCTTTAGCCTGAATTTCAACTATGCCTGATGCTAATTTAGCTGCTTGTTGAGGATCGTCTACACTACCAATGTAATTGTTCATATAGTGGTCTTGTACTATGGCCTCGACAACTTCTGGATAAGCAGATTTATACACTTTGGCATTTTTATTTTTTATGAAGATAGCCGTACAAGGCGACGACGCTGCGCCAAATATCAACGAAGTCATTCTATACTCAACTATTTCCGATCCCGGACCTTCTTTAAACCAAAGAAATCGTAAAGCGTCTTTATCTTCGTCAATAATTTTTATTTGCATAAAAAACTCCCTAATATCTGCAGTTAAAGCTATTCGTCCCTCTCTAAATCTATACAGCAAACCAAGTAAAGGTTGAAGAAGGTCTGGTCCGGTTAATAGAAGTGAATTCAAACTAACGCCACTGACCTTTGCCGCAGCATCATGGACCACCCTAATTTTTCCAGGTTTTTGCACATGAGTGACTCCGAAATGTGGTAGGTACCAACATCGTTTACTGGATGGTGGTGACGAACATTTTTCCGCATAGCCTTTGTCTATAAAGGCTTTGATGTTTTGAGCGTATATACGATACGCGTTTTCATCTTTAATTAGCTTTTTCTCTAAGCCTTTTAGTCTACTTAGCGCTAAACCGTAGCTGTTAGGCAAAAAAGGTTCGTTACTTCGCCACAAAAGACCAACTTCAAAGCGACCATTCGATAAACGATGTGTCGTGGACTCTAAAATACTCAATGCACGCTGATCTGCAGCGTTAAAACTTTTACGGGAACAAATACCTACTGAATCTAGCTCGTAATGATCCTTTATGAGTTTATTTAAATCTTCGTCAAACCGACAGTGGTTAATATATTCTACGGGCTTAGTAGAATTACTGACAAAACCATGTAACACCCAGCCTAGGGAAGTTCTCGTAGCAACTGGTTGATTACGAGAACCCATTCTGACTTCTTTAGAAATAGTCAGTGGCCAATCTGATGCACCGATCAGTACTAAGGGTTTAGCTATATCATAAACAACCATTTCTAAAATGTTAGAAAGATGTGGATAATTTTCTAATTCTCTACTTGATATGGTTTGCGATCTCACGGATAAGACATCAATGGTTCGAGCGTTATTAATAGTAAAAGTTTCATTTGAGTATTTTCCTTGAATTGAAAATTTCACTAATTGCATAGGCAGGCAATGTTTTTTCATTCCACCAACACCTTTAATATTGATATGTGCTATAGGACCCGATGCTCCAATACGACGAGCTGCTTCGGAGTCTATAAGTGTGGCGGTCGAACCATCGTCCAAAAATGCGTAAGTTTCGAAGCTACCAAGCGGACCGCTAATTACTACTGGCAACATTTTTAGTAAAACTAATGTGCCAACTAGTGGACTACAAATAGAATACGTAGAGTCGTGACTTATATCTGTTCCTTTGCCGTCATCGAGTTGTGGCCTCTGTTGGCAAGGACGATCATTTGTATTGACAGAAGTTACGGGTTGAACGGTTTGCGAGGTTGATTGCGAAGATAGTGTGACAAGTCCATGTAGAAGTTTGTGATGATGCCTTTTGCAATCGCCTACACCGCACGGCTTTGCTCTACACCTTGACCACTGATGACTCCGCTTCTTCAAACATTTGGCACACACTTTATTTTGTCTCGCCCAGTTCCAGCGTTCGTCTAAGGACATAGATAAAAACTTAGAACATTGTTTAATATTATGCGGAGCTTCGCAAAAACTACATTTAGATATTTGTATATCTGGTGCCGATGTGATATTTGTTGTTGTACTTTGTACTCGAACGAAAGCGTTACTTTTCGAAGGTTGCAACTGTTTGTAATTTGAACCGTGCCCGGAGTTGACGTTGTAGGGCGATTGACATAAGCCAAATTCGGACTGCATATCACTTTCCCTATCCAAAAAGTTTGCTAAAAGTTGAAGTTTGGAAGAATATTTTAAGTCGTTGGAATGAGAACCAGCAAAACTTATCCATTTAGACTTCAATATAGGATTTAATTTGGTGATTAGAACGTTGAATAAGTCTGGTGAATGCAGATATGAAGTGTCACCGACCATTTCCATGGTTGACAGACAGTTACGAACCTTACATGCAAAACAATTTAAATCTTTTACGTCGCCTGTAAGCTTAGGTAGGGCGCGCACGACTGAAATTTCATTAAGTATTAACTGCTCAGGGCGAGCAAAGCGCCGTTTGAGTGCATTTATAATTATTTCAGGATCTCTAGCTGTAAACAGTAAATTATAAACGGTGTCATAGGCCTCACCCTTTATAGCTTCTCTAAGTCTAGAAATATTCTCACCTGAAGAATAAGCATGCTTAGAATCTTCAAAAGACCGACTAAAATGTAACCATTCTTGTGGCTTCCCACTAAAAGAAGCTAAGTATAATTTTTTGTACTGACCTCCCTTTGCTAATTCCGAGAATGCTCTCGCTAGATTAGAGATCTCACTTGAACCGTGAGTAATCGGATTCTGCTGAGGAGTACCAGCATTTTCGTGTAAACCAAAACCTACAGAACTGAATGGTGTATTAACGATTTGAGCAGAACTAGTATGCATTATAGGAGAAGTATAAGCCTTGTCTAGTGCTTGTCTTGTTTGCGAAAATCAACGCAAAATGAATAAAAAGGTGAAAGAGGTTCCATGTCCTGTTCCGCGGTTAGAAAAGGTATTACAAGTATTACAAGGAGCGAAATACTTTTGTGAGATAAATTTAAATTTAGGCTATTTCCAATTGGAAATAGAAGAAAAGGATAGGTATAAAACAGGGTTTATGTGTAGTCAGGGTAGTTATGAGTGAAACGTGTTACCATTCGGAATGAAAAATAGCCAAGCGTTTTTCCAAAAGACAATGAATCTTGCGTTAAAAGATTTGTTAGGGAAAGGTGTATTGGTTTATGTTGATAATATAATTATTTATCACGAGAATTTAGTAGGGTTAGGTCAATTGTTAGAAGTAACTCTTCAGAAACTTTGCGAAGCTAACTTAACGTTGAAACCGTCCAAAAGTACGTTATGTTTCACACAATTGAAATTATTAGGGCATGTTGTATCAAGTGAGGGAATATTGCCTGATCGAATAAAGTTAGGTAGGTTAGATAGTATAAAAACGCCGAAAAATATAAGGGAAGTTAGGTCGCTAGTAGGTTCTTTATCATACTATAGGAAATTTATAGCTAACTTCGCTAAAATCGCGTTACCGTTAACTGATTTAACGCGTGAGAATCGTAAATTCTCTTAGGGGGAGCGGCAAGAAGAAGCGCTGCGAGAGTTAATTAAAGAAATACAGAAACCTCCATTATTGCGGTATTTTTCGGAAGAGGAAGGCATTATAACGAAAATTGCAACCGATGCGAGCGATTTGTGTCTAGGAGCAATCTTTATGCAAGGAAAGTCGGAAAAACAGATGATACCCGTGATGTTTGCATCCAGAAAATTATCGGCAGCTGAGCGAAATTACTCAATTACCGAAAAGGAATGTCTAGCATTAGTGTGGGCACTAAATTTTTTCAGAAGTTATATTTGGGGTAAAGCGATACAGGTGGATACAGACCACAAGGCATTGTGTTGGTTGGCAACCAATCGTAATAAAACTGGCAGAATTGCAAGATGGGTATTAGCTTTGCAAGAATTTGATTTTTCAGTTAATTTTGTGCAAGGAAAAAGCAACTTAGCGGATTTTATTATCCAGGTATCCATTAGAAGGAGAGGATTCAGAAGAATCACCACAAGATTTTGAAGATAACTTAGTGGTATTAGCCATCCATCAAAATCAATTGCTAGAAGGGCAAAATAGGGATGATTTTTGTGTAGGTGTACGTCAACGTTTGGTGAATCGCGGAACAAATCGTTATAAAGGATTTTTAGTTCGCGACGGCATGATAATGCATTTACGCAAATTTTTAGATAGAGATGTGTATAGGCATGTAATACCTAAAGATCTTGGGTATGAGATTTTAAAGGAAATACATGATGATTCGTTGACGGGCGGTCATTTAGGGTTATTTAAATGTTTGGGGAAATTTCAAGAACGATTTTTCTATCCAAATGCAAGACAAGTTATTGAAAATTATATAAAAACTTGCATAGAATGTCAGAAAAGGGAAGAAAAGTTAGGCATAGGATAATGCGAGCGCAGCAGCAACAAAAAGTTGTATTTGATCGTCGGGCGAAACCGAAAAATTTGGTTGTAGGAGATGTAGTATTGTTATATTTTGATAAACGACGAACAGGGTTCTCATATAAATTAAAGAAGATTTATAAGGGTCCTTATGAGATTGTTAGGTTAGTTAGGCATAACAATGCGTTGTTGAGAAATGTACGTACGGATAGACAGGTAGGTCCTGTACATTTTAATAGGTTAAAAGTATTCCGTCCGAGATTAACCTTATAAATAGGTTAATTCAACTAATTTACTTGGTAAAATAAATAAACGGACAGATCGATTTATTTATATATAGATAATGAAGTCAGGGTATAAAGCTAGTCAGGCTAGTTTTAGTCAATTATGGGAAGGTCGAACTTGCACTTTACGGTTATATTATTCACTAGAATAGGTTGTAGAAAAAAATATAAATTGCTTTTATAAAATAAAAAATGAGATGCTTACCTGAGACGTGTGATGCAAAGCAACTGACGAAAATATACGAATGTTGCGGAGTGTGGCTTGTATATATATATAGTGAAACTATACAACTATTGCTTTCAGCTTCGTTCTATTTTTATTTTAACGTTTACCAATTTATTTCAAGATAATTTATTTTAGGTTCTTCCACTAAATATAAAACTTTGTCAACAACAAACAAATGAACAATTTTTTTTATTAAAGTACAAGAAAACAGAAAATTTTCATTAGCTTATCAATTTTTTTTATTTATTGAGATTAGCGCCTAAATAAATCTAAAATAATTAAGCGTGCAAGATTCCACCACAACATGGAAGGAAAAAAAACGAAAAAGTAAGCATTGTGAGTTAAATAAAAGCAAGTAAAAATGGTGTTGTTCCAAGTAATGCGTATTTTGCAATTCATCAGAAAATTCAGGTTTATTAGAATTGCCTATGTATCGATTCTTATCTACAATCACGGACATGGAAGTATAAATTAACAATTTGGTGCAAACTACTAATATAATAATCAAGTTTTATTATATAAGTTTTAACTTAAAACTTAGATATTAGGTATTTTATTAGTTCTTTGCATCAAATGCTTAATTTATACTTCTATGTCCGTGATTATATATAAGATTTTAATACATGTAACACTGGCTGGTTTGAGTGAGAGACCTTGGTTGAGGTAAAACCATAGATATAGAATGAACAAGATCAACCATGCCAAATGAAAAACGAAACAGAAAAAATTATTGCAAACTAGTGCGCTGGGGAAATTAAATATTACCTATGTCGCGTTGACACTCGCACCACGCAGCCTCGGAACGCGTTGTCGGGCAAAGAGAACTGTTTATACATTTGTGCTCGTACATGTGCCCAATAACATAGCGTTGAATGCAAGAGTGTAAACATACCATTAGAACCTAAACTATTAGGACTATAATCACGTCTTAAAGGGAATTTAAAAATCTAATCACTTTCTTCTTAAAGAACCCCATATCGTAGTCCCTCGAGAAAACCTCAGCAGGGAGCTTATTCCTATAAAACCGCACTGTTTATGACCATTTAGGTTACGAAGAGTGAGAATGAATTCACTGTCGATGGTAAGCGGAGCAATGGTAGAAAGTAGCTGTGGAAATTATTTCAAACAATTTCTCAAAACACAGAACATATTATACAAGCGGTAGAACACACAGGGAGGCAAAATCTTTCCTCAGACTTAAAGGTTCGATACGACTTGTGAGTTTGGGATCGTCGACGATTCTTATTGCTCGTCGTTGAACCGAATCAAAAGGGCTACGCTGGTATCCAGGTGCACCCGCCTAGAAATGGCAGCAGTACTCCCTATGGGACCGGACTTGTGGTTTGTAAAGCAACAACTTTTGCCCTGAGGTGAAGTATCGCTTTGCTCTGTTGAGTACTCTTGGTTTCTTGGACGCCAGCTTGACCTTGGTTTCCAAATGGTCGCGAAACTGGATATAGCTGGAGATGTCAACACCAAAGATCCCAATACACTTGGAGATGGTAAGTGCTGTGTTCTGGAATTGTAGGACCACAGTAAATGGGATTTTCTTTGCGGTGAACGCGCATACTTGTGTCTTTATTGGGTTGAATCCTGAAACGCTTAACGCCCGCAGGATTTCCCACTGCGTTATGGAGATTTCTGGCATAGTCTTACCGCATCACGGTAATAAGGTGGTACAGCTCCTTCGTTATTGATATTCGAGTTTGAGGCAATGAGACTGCTCAATAAATCGGCTTTCTCTCTAGCACTATGGGAGAATCGGTTTTTCGCTGTGGTGGTAACGCGCACTGACAAAAGTTTCCCTTGGCAGCTTAACAAGCGACCAGAGAGCATGACTGCCACAGGGATAGCTTGCAAGTCGCCCACCTATTTTGCCGATGAATTGGAACTTAGCTCTGGCGGTTACTTTCTTACTGAACCTCGAGGCAGCATTTAATTTGCGTTTTAACTCAGAAGTATTTAGATCCTTATTGTTCGAACCGTGGTCCAAGCCTCATATGCAGTTTGCTTGAGAATTTTAGCTTCTTTACAAGACCTATTAAACCACGGTCTTTTTTTGATATCGGCAGCTACTCGAGGGTTAGAAATGTAACATTCCATGCCAGCGAAGATTGTTTCAGTGACTGCGGCTGCGCAGATGTCAGGATCTTCTGAGCTGAAGCAGAGCTGCCTCCACGGGTACGATGCATAAAAATCCCACAATCCATTACAATCTGCTGACTTATAATGCCACACACAACGCCAATTAATTTGCGTAGAGGAAACGGTTAGTGTGCATGACACTTCATTCCGGGCGAGAGAGTGGTCAAAGGAGCCAAGAGGCGCACTCCTAGCCCCTATATTAGGTATGCTCGTTGGAGAAAGTACCATTTGAGAGAATTTTGTTTGAGTAAAGAATAAAAACCAAATTTAATTGATACGTCTCAATTTTTTTTATTGAAAGTATCTAAATTTATCAAATTTAACATTATTTAGTAATAATACTAAAACTATAAGAACATTAAATATAGAAACTATTTGTAAGTTGACTTCTGCTGAACAAAACACCGTCATAAAAACCAAGTATTTTCTGTTATTTTTCATCATACAACCTCTTACAATTCACCCCCACCGTGCGCGTAATACATATTGCATTTCATACTAATTCTATAAATGTGGCTCGAAAGGCTTTTGGATGGCTATGAATAATTATCTTATTAATATTATATACATGTATAATTACATATATCGATACTGATGCCGTCGATCGCCACCTTGTCAAGCTCTATGGTAACTAAATGTCTACATATTTTACGCAAAATACTCTCCAAATCCTTATTTAACAACAAAATAATGGTACTCAGTAAATCTAGACAAAAAAAAAATGCAAGCTATGATTTAAATTGTTTTTCATTTAGTTCTCAACTAAAATTGATAAAATGTGCATATGACAACAATGTAGTAAAAAATATCATAATTTACCTGTGAAATGTGTACTTATTCGAATTATTATCTGTTGTGACTTCACATTTACTTACAGCACAAGACACCATAGTTACCTACAAAATTAATAGTTTGTATGTTAATCCAGGATTATTTAAAAAAAAAAAACATTTGCCTTAAAAGCGTTTCTCTTAAGGCAAATGGTTTTTTTTTTTAAATAATCCTGGATTTTCTGAGGTAAGAAGTATCACTTTGGGATATTATTTAAATAAAACCACGGGAGCTTATTATTACAACAGGTGACTTAGGTTTTAGAAATGAGATAGCTGGCGGGACAGAATACATGGAATACCTTAATCCCGATTCAAAAAGAGTGTCCTAGGAATCCTACGGTGATAACTTACTTCCGCGCAAGCAAAGCTACGGGTATGCACTCAAAACAATCTACTCAAACTAATATACAAATGTGAAAGTTTGTTTTTTTGGTTTCTCATTTTGATGAAATTAGATATGGAGGTAGCTGACACTAGATTAACACATAGGCTACATTTTATACCGAAAAATTCGAAAGTTTGAATATAATGGAATAACTTTAATCGAGCTTTTACGAACTATAGCTACAGCTTAGCTTGCTATAGCAAACTTCAATAGTATAATGAAGGGGTTAATTAAGTAGTTGTTTTGTGCAATCTTTCGGCGAAACCCAAGCAGGAGACGTGGCTTTATGTTGTTTGAGATTAAGCTTGAGTTATATCTAGGGATAAATGTTTCCGGCAAAGGCAGTGAAGTGGCACGTTTTATTGATTTGTCTTATCTAAGGCATTCGACCTCGTGTCAACTGACCTACTATGGAAGAAGTTGAGGAGTACAAATCTGCCTCCGGAACTTATAGGTTGTTCCAATACCAAATTCCAAATTGCCAAGTGAAGTATTTTAATTATGATAATGATACATAACTAGTTTATAATTGTAATATGACCACTAATTTATTTACTCACTTTCGTTATTTTCAAAATTTTTAGTCTTTGCTTTTTTAATATTTTGATTATTTTTATTTAATTTTTGTTTTATGTCTTATTTTACTCCCAAACAACTCAATAACGTTTGCTAACAAAATATGCGACTGTGTAAGTAATATAAAAGCACTATAACAGCATCAATATTTACATTCACCGGAAATATTCGAAGGCGCACTATCGAAGCTTGGCGACTTAGCGAAAGCTAGGTTTTCTGACTTTGCAGAAGTAATCCAGCTAAATTTCTGTCACTTTTTGCTCCGCGAAGTTGAGAAGCAACTCAAGTACCTACACTTATGTACCAGACTTTACTACAGTTCTTTTCGTCGCTAGGCCTTCTACTTCGGCACCAAAGCACGAGTTTGTACACGCTGCTACTACAAGCAATGAACTAAAGACTTCCTCGCGTGTGTGTTGTAACCAAAAGCACTGTGTTAATGTTTGTCAGTGTTGACGTGAAATTACTACAAGGCAACTTAGCTTATCTCCAAAAGTGTATTGATGTACTTAAATGGACAATGTCTGTCTGTCTTATGTTTTCTAAGGGGACCTAAGGAAGCCCTAAATTACAATGATTTAAACTTTAAAGGACATAGAAAAGGGGACAAGACATAAAAAGTAAATTAAAGGACCTAAGGAAGCCCTAAATTACAATGATTTAAACTTTAAAGGACATAGAAAAGGGGACAAGACATAAAAAGTAAATTAAAGGTATTATTATATAAATTTAATTTAACTTCCCTTAGTCCACTAGTTTGTCCTTACTTCAATGTAACTGGCACAGAGCACTTTTTTCAGTATTCGATAACACAATGCCTACTGCATAAGTGTCAAATTAATTATCAGTCTAAAAGGGCAAAAACTTCGTTTTTACATTAGGGTAATTTTCTGCACAGTAATGACAACCATAAAGTGTTGCCAGAAACACAATGGGTTGCGTTCGGAACCTAGTGTTTGTTCTTGTCTGTCTGTTCGATCTTTAAAAGGCTATTACTCTGTAGCTATAACGGTTCAATAGCTAGCGTTTGAACCGTAATAGCTTATGGCTATATCCTTAATCATGTGCATGTCATGTGTATTTACGTATTACGACTGATATCCTCTTAAATAAAAATAAATAAAAATAAGAGTGATAGAAACAAAACAAAACATGTCTTTTATTGTGATTTTGATAAAAACTATAAATATTTCTATACAGGATGGAAAAAACAGACCATAGTTAAAAGAGGGAGGATGAGGTGAACTAATGTTTTCTTTCAGTAAAATTTGCCATTATTAATATATTCTTCTTTGTATTCTTAGTATTCGGTTAACGGTGTAAGATTTCAACGGCAACTCCTCAATTACTAAACAAATAATACTTGACGTTTTCAAGTAGCTTATGTCCTCCTCCGGGACCCAAAACTATCAACATGCCAAATCTCATCTTGATCGGTACAGCGGTTTTACCGTGAAAAGGTAACAGACAGATTTACTTTCGCATTTATAATATTTATTATTATATTATATTCATGGATAGTATGGATAATTTTAAGTATATGTATGTACATATGATTGTGCAAAAATATAATTATGATGACGCTAATGCCACTAGTACTAATTAATATCGGAATTTTCTTAAATATCTAAATTCCTTCACTCGATTAACGATAATTGACGCTTCATATGGTGCGCCCCCTATGCTACATAAAAACAAAAAAAAAATGACATATTTGACTTTGTTTTTAGTAGCTTACTAACTTATTTTTTTATTACCTAATAATTGTTTCAGTACATATTGTATACTCTTTAGCTTATTATCAAAGTATTGTATAACTACTTTAAATGGAACTTTTTGCCAGCTTTTGGCAGAATTTAACATTGTTTACTTTGTTTTGACGATTCAAAAGTGTTCTTAGAAACCTACTGTAACATATCGTTTTATGTTACTTTGAAAATAGACATGAAAGTAAATATGGTGAACTGAATTTATGCGCAATACTTAAGAAACTTGAGTTATTTTCTTAATCCTCACATCTGTGTTGTGCTTACACAGTTAATTTCGTCTACGATGACAGGAATCTTTTAACAAGTTAAAAAAAAAAAAAACTTGTTAAAAATATTTAATCTTTAAATATTTCAACTAAGTTTGGTGACTTGAACTATGAAAAGGTCACATACTCAAACTGTATCTTTATTACTATAATAAATAGAGTATAATTTCATTTTTCACTATTAAAATGCGAGAGCTTCTGAACCGTGTGAACGGAAATTCCAAGAAGCGAACCTCGAAAACGAAGTTGAGAGAGTCATTCTGTGGCAGCAATAGAGGGTTGTTGTGGGACAGTCACCCAGGAACAGCGTTGACGTTTGGACGTGATAGTTTAAAAATTCAAAGGAGTCGGCCAAAGAGTTACAAGTGATATTTTTAGTTACAAGTGATATTTCAATTAACTTTTAATTTAGCATTTAATTTAATTAATTTAAAATTTAACTTTACAATTGTGCACTTTAACAAGTAAAATCTTGATAGTTGGAGCTCTTCATACAATTGGTAAACAGTATCATTTTTTTTATTGTTATTATATATTTCTTCTTTTAACTTTTAGATTCTTATCTAATTTACTAATTTCTTCGGATAACTTAGTTTAATAGGATGTATGTAATAAAGACGAATGCATGTTTTTATTGATGACTAAAGTGTGAAATATGTATGTCTAAAGGAATTTTCATTAGCGTATGTTCGGGAACGACGGGTCTAATTAATAAACACTACACATACATATATATATACATATATATATATATAAATATATATATATATATATATAAATATATATATATAGCTTATATATTCATTTAGATGCTGATGCAACATGAGACGAGAGGTGATCCTCTTTCGACTTCCAGCATTTTGTCTGTATTTTTCTCTTATTTCTCAACTGGTTTTATAAATTAGGAGCTTTAGGGCTGAAACGAATCTTAAAGTTTCAGGTAGGGTTTTCTTTCCTTTTAATACAGTGTAGAGAAGTGAATTTCGACAGTGACAGCAAACATCGGACAACGACTGCAATATTTTTGTTTTATCAATTGGTTGGAGTAGGGGGCGAGCTTTTGAAATCGAATTTATTTACAAAAGTGTTTGTGATTGATTGAATGTGTGTAAAATTGTTATGTTATTTTGTTTGATGTGTATTGTTTCAACTGGGTGATTACAACCACTTAAGCATTTAATTTGAAGCTCCATTAAGTGATTTTCAAACGAAATGTTTGAAAAGCTTAATACTACATGAAAATATTTAAAAACTAAATTATCCTGCCAAGAGCTCAACAACTATATAAAAATGTGTTTATTAATACCACCTTATAAACACATCAAATTAAATAATTTTAACAATGAGTGATTACAATTCTCTTGAATACAAGTTTATTTTCACAACTAATTACTTCTAGAGTTGAGAGGAAATTTTAATATCTCAGTTTAATTTTTAAAAATATTTTTTTTTGTGATGACATGCATTTAGTAACTCAAACTCCCCCTCGTATCTGTCGGCGTCCCAAGGGAACTAGGCGGAGCAGGGGGGGGACTATTTCTAATATCAGGAGCATATTAGAAATTACTTCACAACATAGCTTCATCACCTAACTAGCTCAGCGTTCATTTTCGAGTTCATAGCTTCGGGAAATGATGTATACCGGTTCTGGGAGAGTCATGGAGGAAGCCTTTGACCTGGTCAACGTGTCGGAATCCAGTTTATGCTAGGCGTCATATAATTGTTTCCTACGTGGCTATGGAATTGGAAATGTTCGTCGCGAGCAGACGTTAGACTAGGTAAATACAAAAAATGTTTGAAATTTGCTTTCCAATGTCGATATTAAGATATTCTATGTCTTAGGAGTCTAGTATGACTTAGAGGCCTAGGATGTCTGCAGACTTTAGGAGAGAATTATGATTGTGTAATAGGTATTATTTTAGGGGAGATTGAACAATCTATGTCTGAGTCTCAGTGTGATACCTGCGAGATAATCTGAAAATCTGGTTGGATGGTTCGAAACTTATATTAACGATTTCAGGAATCGTGTTATATAAGGTTGCTTAGATTTTCTTAATTTTCAGGAGGAAGATTGTATCTCTGGTTTTCTCTTATCTTATATTTGTTTAAAGTTCCAGATTTAAGTAAATATATTATATTTAATATATTTTATTACTACAATTCTACACATACACTTATCATTATACAAGATTTTATACACATACGTTGTCAATCACACATAATTACAGAGATTTTGAATGATAGAGAATATGTTCTGATAATTAGTTTTTCTTTTCAGCCATGAATATTATAATATATTAGTGTTTCCATTTATTAATTATTTTGTAAAATCTTTTGTTTGAGTTGCTAAATGAGTAAATGTTCAACGAGAATCGACAAAGGGGTGCAGACGTCATGTACCTATGGGACTGTGGGAGATACTTCAGGACTATAATGCTGAAATTCATAAAAGCTGAGTATAATTAATTACTATTTGAACTTTTCACTTGTATGGCATTACTCTAATCATATTCTATCATATGAATATATCGTAAGGGATTATTTATTTTAATTACATTGATTAAATAATTAGGTCTTTTATTGTACTTAAGTAATGCCCAATTTCAGTGAAGTTCTAAAATACGAGGATTAAACACAAACTCACTGGAAAATTGATTTAGGCTATTTTGTTTTCTTATGAGAAAAGTTCAATTAATTTAGCTTACTGTTTCAATCATTTATGTACTTTAATGTTAATTTATTTCAATGTGTATTAATAAAATTTACTTTCAGCGTCCTTTTTCTTTGATTATGGCCGTTAATTGGCCCATCATAACTCGCTAATAGTTAAAAATTAGTTTACCCCAAACACTCAATTTATATTTTTTGCTTTTTTTTTATTATTACGAGTGTTTTATTTTTCTGTTACGTAGTAAATAGAGTCACTGGACTGCCTTTATGTGTAGAGATCTTAAATAGATTGCGGTTTTTCTATTAAAAAATCTCGAGGAGAGGGCAACAGATATGATCAAATTATCATAATTAATTTGGTAATTACAAAAAAGCAGAATTAATTATATCTGTTTGGAGATAAGGATAAAGGGTCCAATTTATTAAAAATGCTTATTAACCTTAACTTGGTATTTGTAATTTTATTTGTTGATTTATAATTTCATATTTTTTTTTTATTTTTATTTTCTTTTAAACAAAAATTCAAAAATCTATTTCTTATTATGAATTCAATATATACACACTTTTATTTTCGAATTCCAGGAGCGGATAAGCGAATTCAGTGTGGTGTGAGCATGAACGACAAGCGGGAACCTACGAGCTTACTCCGGTTTTACAATGGCGAGACGTCCTGTCTCTTTAGCTAAGTTATAAACAATAGTATTTAGGACTTTTATTTATTTATTTTCTAAATTATATTTCAATTAAAGTCTTTCCTCTTCTTCATTTTTTTTCACGGGGGGAGTATTACACTACTTGAATAAAGTTTGATTTGAGTTTGAGTTTATGGTACAGTAGGCTACACATCAACCTAACCTTAATGGACTTTGAACCCAAGGCGCAACGCAGCGAAAATGTCGTGAAAGAGAGATACTACGTAGTATCCCCACTGCATCGCGTCACAACCGTAAATTATACACGAATATATAAGTGTGCGTGCGTAATTATAATTGGGTACAAATTTTTCTTACCTACGATAACAAAGAAGCATGCAAAAATGTTGATTGAGCTCAATACTTACGCCGCCCCACCGCGCCGGCTTTCATTCATGTTTTTAATATACATATACCTATACAATTTCTTTACTTAACTTTTCTCGAAATTATTTTTTTTAATATTACTTACCCAATTACCTACAACTCCTAGTGACTTATAAAGTCCTAGTACATCAATCTTATAAACACACAAAATCTTCATAGAAGTAAGAAATACAATATATATATACATACATAGAAATGATCTCTTATCGTTTATGACTCCTTGAAGGTTGGAACCTTAGAAGAAAACAAATTAAACATGCCATATCCATGGCTATATCATCAATATAAATAAATATTTTCATATCAAAGATGCAATCAAAAGATTAACTTCGAGCCAGGACTTGAACCTTTTTTCCGTGTAAGTTCTCTACCACTGAGCTACCGAGGCACAAGTCTGACTGATGAAAATCCCAACTACATCTTTGACATGGAAATACGTTCATAATGAGCGTCACATACAACTCCTAGTGACTTATAAAGTCCTAGTTCATCAATCTTATAAACACACAAAATCTTCATAGAAGTAAGAAATACAATATATACATACATAGAAATAATCTCTCTTCGTTTATGACTCCTTGAAGGTTGGAGCCTTTAATCAATCTTATAAACACACAATCATCAGTCAGACTTGTGCCTCGGTAGCTCAGTGGTAGAGCACTTACACGGAATGTAAGGGTCGCAGGTTCAAGTCCTGGCTCGAGGTTAATCTTTTGACTGCATCTTTGATATGAAAATATTTATTTACCCAATATCCTAAGTGAACGATAATATGTATAATAAATACTTACCTTAGTTAATTAGTAGATAACGTTGTTGGTTATTCAATTACGTAAAACTGTTGATGTACCTAATATTAGTTAGTAAATCATATTTTATAACCTTTTGTTGTTCCGAATAAATAAATAAAATATAAAAATAAAAAAAATATAAATATGTTCCCAGACGCAGCTATGTTCAGTCTCTTTCCTACGATTTATCTATAGCGAAACGTTGTAGTTATAGGTATGTTTTCGTGGGTAGCTCAATGTGTTGCCTACTGTACTTTCCCTCCAACCACGGCCTTACTTAGGCACCTGTATATATAGTGGCAAAGTAATGCATGATGGCAACGTAATTTTATATAGAATGTTTATGTTTTTTTTTTATTTAACTAAAAAACAACAACGGAACCCTATTGTGTCTGTGGTCGAAACACTTATCTAGAAATGTATTATATAAAAGGTAAACTTGACATTAAACGGGTTTTAGCTTTAAGCACTTATGCATTTAGCTATATTTGGCTATTTGACATTTATGATCCTGTTATTGATACCTTCGCATTCATATATACATTACGCATTTACATTTGCGTCATTTCCCTCCTAATTTACAGCTGAAGTAGGAAACAAATAATTTAGTGTGTTCTTTTAAAAACTTTGCAATCTAGAGTTTATTGATTTATAGCACCAAACAGCTGCCCGCCAGTTTTTCTGGGGTCACCGTTGCCTATGGACGCTTGCACAAATAGTACTTGTATCATTACTCACGCTTTATCGATCAGGTTTTTTATAAGAATCGATGAATTAAAATAGAATATTGTAACTTCAATGTATTGTTTTTATACGTACCGCCTGTCAATTGGAATGGGTCTGATCGCAGCACGCCTTTTCCTCATCATAGAAATATGGTCCCATTTTGACCATGTCAGCCTCCTAGCTGGAGAAATGGTTCGAAATATTTTATGGTATAAATTAGCGTAGTTCTAAATTCGTAGAAACGTTAACAGATAGAAAACTAGCATATCTCATATAGAAGCAGTTTATTCAGAATTTAGAGGGACAGTTCTTTGTCGCCGAAGAGCATAGCTGAGTTTGGTAAGCCGACCGTGTACCTCCAGGACCATTGTAGAGACAGATGTTCACTTCCAGCGTGTAGGTCTAGATCGCCATCTTCGATTTACCCCTTTAATGACCACGAGAAGGGCCATTCCCAATTCCCAAAACAAAAGATTTCGAAATTCATAGTTGTGCCTTGAATCCAGTGATGGATAACAGTGATTTCAAGCTTTATGCTATAAAACCACCTCATAAATGGCTTGAATTCCACGATACGTTTGTCTCGCTAGTTCATGATAACCCGCGTATAAGAAAGACTATATTGAAATCTGTTTATCGATACATTTTGAAGCTACGATGCCACAGGCAGATACAAAGCAAGACCGACAGACAAAGACTTCAAATGTATCAACATCCTGCTTTCTAAGTCGAAGGAATGCGAGTATTGTAAGAGAAGACTGACTGCGTTTTACAACATTCTAAATATTACAATTTCCATGTCCATATTTAGCTTTCTAAATATCGATATTAAAATTATGATCTCTTTGAATCACTAGCAAATATCAATTTTGTAGAAATTCAATATTCTAATAAAATCAGATGGTTTACATATAAATTTTACATTAATTTTGAATAAAAACAACACTAAATGCACGTACCTGTGAAACGACGTGTTACCCCCCTTTTTTAAAGCAACGTTTGCAAAAGACACATTTCCTCATATTTTGTAATTAAAACACCGATAAATTAAGTTGAATTCAAGAAAGTTTTATGATTATTTCAATCTTCCAAGGCAGCCATAAACAATATACGTCAAAATTAGTTTCCTGAGACTTCCGCGGTGGCGTTTCAAATTGACACACAAAACTAGCTGTCAATTGTATAGAAAAGCCAGTCCATGGGCAGTAGTAGAGGTCAGTGATTTAACAAAATCTTCCTCTAAGGGTGTAAAATGGGGGTTGGAAGTCTGTATGGAAATTCGTATTTTTTTAAGCTAAATGTATAAAAATTGACATTTGGTCAGTTTAAAAATTAAGATTTTAGTGTTACAACGTTTTTAAAAAATTACCCTGAAACAAAGCAAAAAAGGGGACGAAAATTTGTATGGATGGAATGAATACGAAGCTGACTTTTTTTTATAAAAGTCGATGTGGAAAAATCACTATCAGAAGTTTGTTTTACATAAATCGTTGAAAATTGAAATACCTACATAAATATTCCTGGTTTCCGGTAAGTTTTTGTTTTTAATTGTGTACAATCTTTTAACTACGTACTTTCTGTGCTCTATTTTCGAATATAATCCGAACATGTCCGAGCTCGTTTAAGTAAACTATAGTTACATTACTAGAAAATATGAAAAGGTCTAAAGAAGGATATGTGTGCACTTTAGTGACTTCATTTAATGATTTTGTAACCTAAAAAGCTATAAATTAATTTTCTCGGCCGATGATTTATGGTAAAGATATTTTTTTTATGTGGCTTACATAATCTATAAATAATGAATATTTAATTTACACAAAACTTTAAAAAAATAATCGACTCTGACTCGAATCGGTTCAGGCATCATCGAGTAATCGGGGAACATACATAAAAAAAGATTCCGACGAATAGTTAACCTCCTCCTTTTTTGAAATCGGAAAAAAAAGTTATGACACTTGTTTATTAACGCATAAAGAACAATTTGATAGTCATCACTAAACATTATCAATATTAATTAATGTAAAAACTGATAGATTCAAAATATAACAGCCTTGTTTTTTTGTGGTTGAGAAAAAAAGAAAAGCACTTAGAACAAAAAAAATAAAGGTACAAAACACAAAACAGATTAGTTGAACTATAATCAAGGATGAAAAAACAAAAAGTCATCGGATTTTGTCTTAGCATTCATAAGTACCTATAATTCGAAAAAAAATTACAGATATCTGTGATATTAAATTTTATTAAAAATAAAATATAACCTTCTCTTTGTCAAGACTTTTTATTTATTTCCTTGTAGTTTTACTATGGTCTTAAAATTACCGAAAAACTGATTTCGTAAAACAGTACCGATTCTGCAATCCCTAGTCAAGACATTCCAACATATCCTTTTGAAGTTCAGCTCTCAGTATGAGTTCTGCATTAATATCGAACTCAATTGTCATTCGTGTTGAAAGAGAAGTTCATGGCTATTGGTATGTCGCAGTCCTCGGGTTTCTTTGCAGCAAGACGTTGGATTACAGCAGGGAATCCTTGTGGATGGGGGGCATATAACTATACTTCTTATAAATATTATAAATGCGAAAGTTTGTTGGTCTGTCTGAAAGTTGCTTCATAAGTCACTTTAAAAGAAATTTGGTATGGAGGTCTGGCTATCCCATTAATATTGTACTTTTTATGTTCCCGCAGGAGTAACTTAACCGAATCCTACGAACGAACCATAGCTGCAGCTAAAGTTTGCTTCAACAAACTTTTTTAGTATATTCAAGGAGTTGCCGGAAGAATCCCACGCCGATAACTAAATTTAGGGCGGGTGGAGCCGCAGGCAAAAGCTAGTTTAGACACAATTTTCCAGAAATGCTGAATAATTACTTAATTTGCAACTGAAATCACTAATACCAATTTTAATGATAACTTTTTTTTTTGTTTTGACAAGGTTCCATCCCATGCAGTGACTTTTGTGAATCTTTAAAATAGTAGTTCCAATTTTTTTGCGTTAAATGGGAATCAAATCTTAAACCACTGCAGATATACAGCTCATACAGGGATTCATTCAACATTGGTAGGTAAATTTTATTTTATTCCACCGCCAAAGTAATAGCTTTTGGTTTTTTACATATTTACGTTCCAAGATTTCATTCTTCAACAATAGGTATTATGTACATAACTATCTAAATTAACATCAAATAAATTACTTATTATTCGGAGAAGTAGGTAACATTTTTCATATCAAATACTGATCAAAGAAACTTAGAAAAATATGTGCATAATTCGATACATAGGCCGAGGCTTTATCATGGTATCAAATACTAGTATTTTAGCAATACTTGTAAAATATTTTTGTTCCAAGAAGTTGCCTCCCTGTGTGTGTTCTACCGCTTGTACAATGGGTTGTGTTCTGAGGAATTGTTCGAAATGATGCCCACGGCTACTTTCTACCATCGCACCGCTCGCCATCGGCAGGGAATTCATTCTCACACTTAAGAACCGAAATGGTCGCGTACAGTACGGTTTCAGAGAAACTTCCTCCCGCGAACGCTCGGGTTGTGGAATGAGCTCCCTGCTAAGGTTGTTTGCCACCTTAGTGGTATAAAAAAAAATTACATTTGTTTTATCATTTGAAATATCATGATCCTAACAAAAACATTTTCATGTAATATGTTGCTCTCAGTTATCAGATCTCATTTAGAGCCAAGCTTCTAACTCTACAAGCCCTAACTTCACAAACTCTACACCTTGGTCAAAATATGTGGATTGGCCGTTTCGTTACTACAATAACGCAGCATAACCGGACAGGGCATAGCCGAGGCACCCATCACAGAGTCCGGTTATGCTCAGTTGTGGCCATAAATTTTCATTTTTTTTTAATATTTGACCGCTCGAGCGGACGGCTGAAACATTGCAGGTCGCTCTCTGATACTGTACTTCACGTATGATTTATCCCAAAGAAGCTTGCGCAAGATATGTCCGTATATCGTAAAATGTTTAAGAAAAGTAATAAACAATGAATACATTTTTTCACCTTACGCCATTTTGCCTAAGGTGTAGAGTTTGTGTTTAGGGCTTGTAGAGATAGAGGCTTGGCTCTACATGCAATCTGATAACTTGTCGACAATGCAAGTCATAGGGTCATGTCTTGTTAATATTTTACATGAAATTTTTTTGTTGGGAATTCACTTTTTTTTGTAAGTTGCTTATGACAGTATTTTTTATTTTGTTCATTTTTTCTTTATTTTATTTGGTGTGTACTTGCACATTAGAGATGCTTTTGTATCTGACTATAGCTGACTGTTGTGCTTTAATACTACTAAAGTCAATATTTATAAGGTGAACACCTTGCATATTAGTAACCAGAGAGTGCTACATAAGCCTACCCACTAGAGAACCTAGATGACCCAATATCAACGAGATCATTATTCAAACTTAGCCCGTGACTCTTATGCATGGTGATAACATACGCGACACAGATTTTATTTTACAACAACCGGGGCCTACACCATTGTGATTTCCTATCCCCATATAATAGAAGTTTTCTTTTTTAAATACTTGTCACCACATTTTAATTTTTATTATAAGCGTAGTAATATTATTTGAATAATACAATGTAGTGATTTCTGAAACCTGACGATACCCATACGCACTTTTATACCCTAAATTAAGGGGTTGTGGGATGATTTTTAATTTGAAAAAGTGTTTATCAATTCCTAATAAGAGGGTTGTGCACTTGTATAATTTTCAGATCTCTTTCATGAAATTATGTTTGTAAGGGAAAACCCATACAAAATTCCTTCTCCTAATTTGAAAGGTAAGGGTGTGTTACTAAAAATACTGAAATATGTATTTTATTATTTATATTTGTTATAGGGACTCTATATCAATTTTCAGACCTCTAGCATCAAAATTTGAGAAAGTCTCATACAAACTTCCATCCTCTAGTTTAAGGGGTTGGAGGAAGTTCCAAGTTTTATATTTTTTTTGTTGTTTGTGTACTAATAATAGCTTAGATATCAAATTTCAACTTTCTTGGACATCAAAAAGTACCCTAAGAATTTTCATGATTATCAGTGAGTGCGTGACGAAATCGGGGTTATTTAGATATAAATAAAATCTAAAGTATAAGAGCTATGTAATTGAAACTATATATGTTATATAAGTCTACTATTGGCATTATATCCCTAGAGTTTTGTTTATCTGGTATAATCCAAATCCAAGGTATAAGGGTTCAAAAAACGACGAAGCGCTTCGAGAAAAGGTAGGTAGTGCCCTTGCGCTTTGCTTTGCTCTTCTTGGCCTTATACAGATATGTCAGATATCGAATCTAAAAGCTGTTTATTTATGTTGGATAAAATTTGACGCAAATAAAGTTATTTTATATATAATATACCTACAATTAAAACAGTTTATACGAGTAGGTATAAGGATTTGCATTGCAAAAGAAATATCGTTAATTATAGTTGAAAAATAGTTTGTATGATAAAAATAATAAACATAATGTCTTATGCTAACTTATTCCTGTCACGCAGGACTGAAGTGGTTAGTGAAAAGAGGTTATAGTATATACCACCCATCCACATAATGTAGGACTGTAAGTGTGTCTTCTGAGGATAAAAGTCGTGAAGATATACAGACACACATACATAAAGTACATATTTTTGAATGCAATTGTGTCGAAAGTAGTTAAAACAAAATTTAACTATCTAATAAAATATATCAGTTACTTTACAAATTTAAGCAATACAGTTATAATACTTATTTTATTTATGTATAACGTCAAAGATTTTATTCTCTGATGGGGTTAACCAGTGGCTGGAAATATTTCTACATCATAATGTGGAAACTGGCCTCTTTTCAACGACCACTTAAGTCTTATGTGACAGGTGGTGAACCTATTGCCGCAATACTGCGTCTGATAGCAGTGTTTCTGGGCTAAGGTGACTTTATATGCGTTCCATAAGTCATAAATACCAGATTTATAGTAATAGGCGGTAACATGAAATACCAGAGACAGAATAATATATCCCTTTGCCAAAATGTATAAGAAGTATGGGACACGGGGCTGTTTTAGTATTTTTAATCTTACTTTGCTTTTTTATTTTTTCGAAATGGACGATCTTGCGGTTAAGGACTTTATCAATGTCTTTGAGCTTAGAAACTTAAGTGCAATTTACAAGTGTCTTAAGCTTAATACTCTTAAAAGTTGTAATCTGCGATTTTATGTGCTTGAATAAAATTACTAGTAATTTGTATTGTTTTAATTTATTAGTTGTTTTAAGCCTTTTGCGTTTAGGTAACTGTAGCTATCAATAATATTACTTATTACAGTAACAAAAATTCCATTTGATGATTAAGATGATGGACAACATATCTGTATAAAACATGGGCAGTTCCTCCCGCCATTTAATCCGAACACACGTCACATAACCATACCTGCCAGGGCAGAACAAATGCACAATTATGTAGAATTGTAGGCAGTTTTATTTGATTACGCCACACAAGATTCAGTTTGCACCATTTTAAAATTTAAGGACATAAAATGAAAAAATAAAAACAAAATCGTGATTTATGCATGAGCTACATCCGCCATGTTTTTGCGGGTGTGACATACCTGATTCGTTAGTGATTAGATCTTATTGTGCCAAGTTAAACACACAGTATAATGCAATCTCAAAATCGTGAGGAAAACTAAAAAGTCCGTATACTTAGAATTTACTATTGTCATATTCAAGTATATTCGGTTTGATCATTATTTTAAGATATAGTTAGAAACCATTAAAACTATATGAAATACCGTTTGTGTCTTCTCACACCTTTCTTCCTTCCTTAGGTCTTTAGCTAGAAGCCGAAGACCGAAATAGGTATGTGAAACCCCACGTACTACGCAAAAAAATCCACAGATCGACGGGATAGTGCTTGAAACGCGTAGTTAAGTTAAGTAGTAAGTTAACGTGTAGTTAAATTCTATCACTACACGTTTTATAGATAAGGTTTTTTTTAATATATACCGAGACTCATAGACCCTATTAGTTAATTTCAATGCTATTAATTCCTATCAGATAGTGTTTCGTACCGTTGCTATCTTGACCACGCCTCATGCACGGAGCGTGATTTGGACCGCACCCTAGAAGCATTGTACTCTGTGGTCGGTTCATTACTCTGCAAAATATAATCTATTGGAAATGTTGTGATTTATTTAATATTAATACTACAATTATTTATTAATTAATTAATGCGTACTTACTAGCAAAAATTACTAGTTTTTGTGTGTACCTGAAGTGCCTGTGACATTGACTTTTGGACCAAGGAAAGTACACAGGTATACATTTCTACTTTTAATTTAACTTTTTAAGTCTTGTCCCTATTTTTATATCCCCTCAGATTAGTTGTAATTTAGGACTTCCTTAGGTCCCTTAGAGGACATAAGAACACACAGACGTGGTCCCTGTAGGTACAACAACAGTACCAATATTGAGGCAAGCCATACTTGAGGTTTTTTTTAACATTAGTTTGGTTGCGCGTAACCTGTCATAAACGAAATTAAGAACAGATTGTTTTTAATTGAAATGTAAAGCGCGTACCAACTCTGATGCGTTACGATTTTGAATACGTATACTTAGAATGTTGAGTTGTCAACTAGAGTGCGCGTCATATAAGTTTGCACGTGCGGAGAATACATTTATGTATAGGTACTGGATATTTTCATTAACCAAGGTGCAGTCAAAAGATTAACCTCGAACCAGGACTTAAACCTGCAACTAAGGAGTAAGTGCTCTACCAAATGAGCTATCGAGACACAAGTCTGGCTGATGAAAATCCCAACTACATATTTGTTTTGGAAATACGCTCTTTACGAACGTCACATACAACTCCTAGTGACTTACAAAGTCCTAATAGTTCATCAATCTTACAAACACACAAAATATTTATAGAATTAAGAAATACAATAGAAGTATACATACATAAAAATAGTTTTTCTTCGTTTATTTCTGACTGCATCGTCGTTCTGAAAATATTTATTTACATTGATAATATAGCCATAGATATTGCATGTATAGTATAATATATTTTCTTCTAAGTCTAGAGGTTAGAGTCTTAGGCTGTGTTGTACCAACTAACTTTGACGTTAGCCAGTTGCCAGAAATGGGAGATTGAATTATATTGAAATTATATTATTAGCTATTTATACAGTTAACCAGCTAGTGGTTTGCTAAACTTCGACGGGCTGGTTAAGTTTAAAATAGCTGGCTGTACAAATTTTCATAGAATCTCCCATTTTTCGACGTCTGGTTAACGTTAAAGTTAGTTGGTGCAACACAGCCTAAGACTCTAACCTTCAGGGAGTCATAAACAAAGAAAGATTATTTTTATGTTTGTA
The DNA here is from genome assembly GCA_946406115.1 of Apoda limacodes. Lineage (NCBI taxonomy): Eukaryota > Metazoa > Arthropoda > Insecta > Lepidoptera > Limacodidae > Apoda > Apoda limacodes. The sequence continues at coordinate 6,223,595 of OX291541.1, forward strand.
TATTTATATTATATTTCTTAATTCTATGAAGATTTTGTGTGTTTGTAAGATTGATGTATAAATGGAGTTGTATGTTACGTTCTTATATACTGAGTGATAATTCTTTCGTAGGTATATTTTTTCTTTATCTCATTTTACGTGACCGGTCTAAAAATAGAGTCCGGTAGAAGGTTATCTAAATAATCCAGCCTAAATTAATACAATTAAAGCCATTTTCTTAACTAACTCTGGTTTTCTGTGACCAATCCTTACAAAATTTAAATGGGGCCAATCTGTGGATTATGCCTTCCCTATATGTAAACTTAATCTAAATATATAAATTACAAAGTTCTGAGGTAACAAACATAAAAAAAAAATTCAACCGAATCGAGAATTTCCTCCTTTTTTAAGTCGGTTAAAGACTCCTGTAATCAAACTAAAGCCTAAGGTACATTACTCGAGGATAGTATAGGTTTTATTTATTATAAAAATAAATTAAAAATTGGTTTAGTAGTTGCAGATATATCCATTTACACATTTTTTAAACCAGTAAGTTGCAAACAAGCTAACGGGCCGCCTGATTACGGGCAAAGCTCGTGCGTTACCGACGCTTCAAAAATCTAATCATTTATTTCTTTAAGAACCACAGTAGGACTACAGGACTACAGTATGAGTCCTTAAAAGAAACGTTGACAGTGAGCCTATTCCACAACCTAAGCGTTCGCGGGAAATAATTTCTTTGAAACCACTCTGTACGTCACTTTTAAGGTTTGAGGATGAATTCCCTGTCGATGTGAGCGATGCAATGGTAGAAGTAGTCTTGGCCATTATTTCAAGCAATTCATCAGAACAAAGCCCATTATACAAGAGGTAGAATACACACAGGGAGGCAAACTCTCTTATCAGAGTTAAGGGCTCGTGAGTTTGGTATCTTTAGCAATTCTTTTAGCGCGTCGTTGAACCGAGTCAAAAGGACTATTCATCATATTTAAGCTAATATTCGGATGCACTGCACTGTGATGGCAGCAGTACTCCACATGGGGGCGGACTTGTAAAGCAGTAACCTTTGCCCCGAGGTGAAGTACTGCTATGCTCTGTTAAGTACTCCAAGTTTTTGGATGCCAGCTTAACGTTGTCTTCCAAATGTTCTTGAAGTGTAGGTCACTGTATATGTCACCGCATTATATATTTTAATCAAAGTCACATAAAATGTCATTAAAATCCGCTCAGCAGGGCAGCCCAGTTTCTTTTAACCCTCTGTGTAGTAATTCGACCTACACTTGACGTTTTTTAAGTTGGTTCTCCTTTCCTGAGGTGCAAGATATCATCTTGCAACATTTCATCGAGATCGGTTAAGCGGTGGAAAGGCAATAAACAGACAGACAAACACCTAGCATTTATATTATGATAGTATGGATTACCGCACAAAGTGGTATTTAGAATTAATAAAGTTGTATAGTACCTATGTAGATGGAAAATTGTTTTGTGCCAAATCGCTTTAAACTTACTTCGTCGTTAGGAAACTTCCTCTCAGTGGGTAGCTGTTACACTTAATTAGCTTAAGTTTTAATTACCATAGATCGTTAACGAATCCCAGTATTCTATAGACGATACTTACTCTGCGAATAATAAAGTTAAATTTTATTATTACTTAAAGTTTATACATATGCGTAGGTAAGTAACGTTATACCTACAAGAAGTCTTAGAATACCGGCCTTGAATTTTTAAGATAGTTTGACTTGTATTCAGATTTAAAATGGTAAATATAACGCATATATTATTTTTTATTCATTCGGTTCAATCCAGTTTCTTATTGAGACCAATTTGAGTACTAGAAATTTCAGAAATCTAAAAACTTTTCCTGTACAATTTGTAGTGACTATAATAGGCTTTTGCTATTTATGACTTTTTTTGTATTCTTACTTTTGAAATCTCATCCCATACAAACTGTTTGAATTCATAAAAAATGTATTTGGCCTTAAGGTTAAAAATTAAGATAGACATTTTCAAAATTTTTTGGAAAATTATCCCCTAGAAGGCAATTTCTTTTTGATTGTATTTTATTTAATTGCTCACTGGTATTTCATATACCTACATACTTAAACACACACAAAATAATAAAAAAAATTGTGTGTGTCAGCTCCGACGCACGACTGGAGTTTACTATACATATATAAATATATATTTATTCATTTCATATACATTCATTATAACTAATCGACGAAATATTTTACATTAAACTTTTTACAATAGTCAATTTCAGATGTGCGATCCCGTGTGCGACGGACCCTGAGGGTTGGTTGATTGCCAGAATATTTTGGGCTTCCTTCATTAATTTTTTTTTTTATCGGTAAGCTCGCTGTCTCTCGGCTGGAGTTTTTGGAGGTTTAGATTTTTTCCTAGTAAAAAAATATAAAAAAAAAATAGAAAATTTATAAATGCATAATTATAAAAATTTTAATTAACTTTAAAAAGAAAATTGATAAAAAAAGGTTTTCATAAACATTTTTTTAAAATTATTATAATTAATTTTTTATTTAAAATATAATATTATCTCAATAATTAACAAAAATGGTTATAAAAAGATAATTATGTCACTAAATCTTTTACGTACAATAATAAATAGTACATGAAAATTTTATAAAAACATTATTATAATGAAAAAATATTGTCGATTTTTCTGATAATATTATCGAATTATTGACTACAATTGTTAATATTCAAAAATTATTTATAAAATAAATCATAATAACGTGGAAGAATTTATAGACATCGACAAAAAAATTAATTTTTAGTTAGGTTAGAAATTTTCTATTTTATGTGGATGCGCTCGATAATTATTAAAATATTTAATAAATACAAATTGCACATGCTCATACATATAATACATGAATTGCAACGTACCTTGCAGCCACGTGTTTTTTAGATGTTCCGGCAATATCATCTACACCTCTTTCTGCCATAGTTATTTGAAAATACCTTCAGTTCACTTTAGCGGAACACAATGATAACGATTAAAACTTCACAATAACAATATTAATTATTAATATTTATAATAAAAACAGCAATATAAAAATGTCGACACTGATAGAAATAAACAAACCCAATAACATATAGGTATAGTCGCTTTGCAGTATACCCTATGCACATGTCCCTATAGCCTACACTCACAACCAAATTAGAAAGTTGCGCGACATAGGATGCGCACCAAAAACGTAACGAGGTCATTCATCGATAGATTTTACTCCTCACATTTTTCTCATACCGGGCTCCTTATATATGCAAATCGATTCTTAAGGAGTAAACTCCAAAAAAAATTTTTTTTTAAATAAGCTTTTATGTCTTGTTAATAAATGTCAGTTCACCCTACTGCTGCTTAAATTAAATAGAAGCTTTTAAATAATAATGCCTTTTGCCCGCAGGTCCACCCGCACTAAATTCGGATACCGCCCTGGAATTTCTAGGATATGTGTATATATATGTATCTATAGTTCATTCACGTGAGATTCGTTTATTGTTATTTCTATGGGAATTTCCAGGATAAAATAGCCTAGCTACGTCCTTGTCCGTCTATTCAACAATTTCTGTACCTAAAATCAGCCCAATTGGTTACTCCATTGCGACGTCAAGCAGTCACAAACAAACTCTCACAAATATATATTAGTTAGTTAGGAGGATTAAATATAAACTGAAAAAATGGCGCAGACACAACTTTTTTTTTTTAATTTTGCCCAAATTTTCGGCCAACTCCATGATAACAAGTTTTTTAAATTTTACCTTTGTCAAAAATAGCCCTTGTCCTTCGTTCCTTTACCTACCTGTTTGCCGAATTTCAGCAAGGCTAGGGTATAGGCAAGCCCGCGTAAATACGCCGTTTTTGTGAAAATATTGTGGTTAAACTATAGCATCTAACTATAGCATTAAAAAAAAATATGTTATAAAACTTACTTTTGTCTAGTGCATTACCTTACTAAATGATTTTCATTTATTGTATTTAATGCAATAAAAAATCTGGAAGTGACCGTTGTTTCAACACTTGAGCAAATTTTTAAAGCGTGTTTTGCATTTTCTTGTAATGAAAGTTGGTTAAATATAATTAGAATAGCTTTTTATCTAGGGCATAGACTCTAAGTTGTAGCGGAAAACGGTAATAACGTTAAATTCCATACAAAAAATTTAAAGTTTTAAGGCGTCATTACGGTATAAATTACTTAAGAAGTATATAACATATATATCTTATAGTAATTTATATGACATTATCTAGTGATTTATAGTACATTTACATACACAACGTAAGAATTACAGAAATTAGCTTTCTGGCCTATATCGCCCTCTTAATTGGATTGTCTATTGCGGCGTGAAGAAAGGACAAACAAATAACAAAACAAATCAATTCCGCATTTATAATATTAGTATGGATTATCAGTTGAAGATTTAAATTAAATGATCGAATAAGAAAGAAATATAATTTCTTTATAAATTATAAAACCCTTTTTAGCTATAAAGAAAATAGTAAAACATTTTAAAATCAAAATTTTGCTAATATTATTAAAAATTACGTTTTTCCAACATTTTATATGCGAAATGTATGACTAAAATATAATATGTTATCCTTTGAGCTTGATTGTTATTTACCAAGGCGATAAAAGTGTAATATTAAAATTTCTTGTCACAACACCTTCAGCTGAAGTGGCTAATTCTTTAAATATCTGGGTAAATTTTACAAAGAAAGTTTGACCTTCATAGCAATACTAACATTGTACCTACACCTTAGCTGGAGAATTAGTACCTTATGAAATTATAAGGTAATTTAGGCTTATTTTTACTGAACTAAAATCAAATCACTCAAATATAATGCTAAATATTTTCTTTCATGTTTATTAAAGACTATTAGTATTCCGCGGTTTCACCCGTTTTCGATAGGGATATATGTATTACTTGTCATTCTTATCTCGGTGCCACAAATAAAGCCAATTGTATGCACTTTTACTACTTAATAAATTACTTACACCACACAAAAACAACCCGTGGGAACTACTGATCGAAATAAAAATCCTTTAAAATCCCTTCAGCGCACTATGCCAAAAATAAGTTTAGCTCATTGCTTCGTTGCAACGAAAAGGAATAGTGCCTTTTTTCTTACGACTTCGAGGATAGTGTATTTGTGAATTGAAAATACCAAATTTCAATAAAATAAATTTTATTCCAAAAAATAGAAATCGAAACACACAGTGAATAAAAGAGAATACCGTTACATTAAATAAATACTTGATACGTATCCTAAAGTTACAAGAGTACGTATCTGGATTTAGCTGTCCTTTCAGCGATAATTTTAGTGATCGTATATTGCATTTTTAATAAGCACTTACGACTTTGAAACATTAATATTTCACACTAAAAACTTATTCTAATCATAACATTTTATAGCCAATGTTACTAAGGGATAGTGTAGCTTCACATTTGAGAATTGAAAATACCAAATTTCAATAAAATAAATTTTATAACAAAAAAATACAAAACGAAACACAAAGTTAATAAAAGAGAATACCGTTACATTAAATAAATACTTGATACGTTTTATACAGTTACAAGAGTTCGTATCTGGATTTGACTGTCCTCACAGGGATAAGTTTTGTAATCGTATATTGCATTTTTAATACGCAGTTTATCCAAAAGGAATCCAAGTCACAACAACATTAGTATTTGAACGATCATCGGTATAACAATTTTAATTAATTCTTCAGAACTCTGTAGGTAGAATAGTAATGTAATTTGCAATTCAAATGTTCAGAATGGCAACTTCTTACCTTGATATTTCTGTTTATACAGTATTGTGAGTTGTGAGCCTTCATGCTTCTAATCCCAGTGCTGTCTTGAATTCATTCAGAACGAATTTAAACGTTTATCTATACAATATTATACAGAGATAAATTTGTTTGTTTCTATAAAAAAAACCTCTGCAACTACAGAACTTAGTCTAAAAATTCTTTGTCAAATGGATAGCTACACTATTTCTGGTAACATAGCTATAAAATGTTATGATTTGAATAAGTTTTTAGTGTGAAATATTAATGTTTTAAAGTCGTAAGAAAAAGGGCACTATTCCTTTTCGTTGCAAAGAAGCAATGAGATAAACTTATTTTTGGCGTCACCGATCAGTAGTTCCCACGGGTTTTTTTTGTGTGGTCTAAGTACTTTTTTACGTAGTAACAGTGTATACAATTGGCCTAATTTGTGGTACCCGGGAGGAATTATTAGTAATACATTTATCCCCATCGTAAACGGGTGAAACCGCAGGATTCGACTAGTTTTTTATTTTTATTTTAGTGATCTGATTTTAGTCTAGTAAAATAAGCCTGTATGAGGTAATTTCATTAGGTACTAATTCTCCAGCTAAGGTGTAGGTACAATGTTAGTATTGCTATTAAGGTCAAACTTTCTTTGTAAAATTTATCCAGACATTTAAAGAATTAGCCACTTCAGCTGAAGGTGTTGTGACAAGAAATTTTAATATTACACTTTTATCGCCTCGGTAAATAGAAATCAAGCTCAAAGGTGAGATATTATTTTTTAGTCTGTGACAACGAACTGAATTGTCAATTAATTGGTAATTGACAAATCTAAGTTGTCGTATTGAGATAGTTAGGTTTACCTCTAGAATAATTTCGCTTAGATTCAGTGATCATTTGATCATGATCTCTTTATTTAATAAATTAATATAAATAAAAGTTATTAAAAAGCTCAGGTAAAAATGGTACTTGACCATAATAATAAAATCATGAAATCAAATCTTTATCAAGCAGCAAAGAGCACAGAAAATACACTTTGCACATAAAATGTTAGAAAAACGTCTACATAGAGTAAACATATGATTTTTAATAATATTAGCAACAGTTTGCTTTTGAAATGGTTTTTCAATTATTATTTTCTCTATTAATAAAAAGAGTTTTATAATTTATAATATAATAAAGAAATTCTTTTTTTTCTTATTCGGTCATTTAATTTAAATATTGCAATATAAAAAAATGGAGCATCCAATAAAGCTGAAATTCGGCAAACAGATAGGTGAAGGGACGACGGACAAGGGCTATTTTTTACCAAGTTTAAATTAAAAAAAAAAACTGTAATCATAGAGTTGGCCAAAAACTAGTGCAAAATTAAAAAAAAAACGTAGTGTCTGCGCCATTTTTACAGTATATTTTGAATCTTCCTAATACTAACTAATATATATTTATTAGAGTCTGTTAGTGACTGCTTGACGTCGCAACGGAGCAACTAATTGGGCTAATTTTAGGTACACTAATTGGACAGGAAGGACGTGTCAATAGCCGCATCCAAACGCGGGTGAGTAAAATTGTGAAGAAAAAATTATAAATACTAATACTATAAAAAAGGTGGGAATTGCGGTAAATGGGGCGAAAAGTTTTTAGCGCGCAGAACACTCCTATTGTAGATGTCTAAAATAATATGCTATTTACTGACCTGCAAAGCAATCCTTAAAATTCTAGCCTGGAGATCTCCCTTAGCAGCCAGAAACAGCGGTTGGCAATCGCTGGCAGCACAAATCTTCTATATTTTATTCTGGTTTAACAGTTCTTTGATACACAGAAGCACGCACGTAAACAGTTTGTAAAATATATAAAAAAAAACGCGGAGGGTCGCGTTGCGTGATTGCTCACAGTCGGTCATTTGAAAGCGTTTGAACTATTTAAATATGTCCAATATGGATAAAAAGATATAAGTAGCGACATCTCTTTAGATGGCCGAAGAACAAATTACAAAACAGTTCAGTAAAACAGCAATGTCTTTTATCCATCTAAAATAGTAACATTGTGCGGCGCATGGTGGCCGGCCGGCCTTGAAAGTTCTCAGAACCTTCAACAAATCTACCACTTCCTATATAAAACAAATAGGGAGTCTGCGACAAAAAAAATATTAACCTAATGAAAAAGCGGGCGGTGTAATAATATAATAAATAAATAATAAATAATGTGACTATAAATTCAAAAAAAAGGCAAAAGTTGTGATAAATTATAGGTTAGGTAGTGCAGCGTGCGGGGGCGTAAATATGTTCAAATTCAAATTCAATTTAATTTATTCAGTTTAGGCTACAATAATTGAGCACTTATGAATGACACTACGCCATCGGTTTGTAAGTCTACAGGGCGGGAGACCTTGTACTGAGAAGAACCGGCAAGAAACTCAGCAAGGGCATTTCTTTTTTCCCTTTCTCTTACAGCGTCCAATTAAAATATTGGAAAATGTCCTCCCTATCATAAAAGGACACTTTCCATTACAAACATAAAAAAACATGAAATATAAAGCACAAGCACAACATAAAAAAGTATCTAATATAAACAAAAGACAGTTTATGTATTCATCACTAAGGAATAATCAATGTCTTACAGTATTAATAAACAAAACAAAAAAGTAAGACTAAATACTAAGTATACATAGAAGTTTGCAAGAGCAGACCAGCCTCCACAGGCGGCACCCGTTCACGAGTATGACACATGAATCAGCCATCGCTTTGCTCAACCATGTTTTAGGGAACGTAACGACCCAACACACACGCCACCACCGCAGAGACACTTTGAGAGAGCATGACACACTCAAGCAACTCCAATAAAACTTCGATTGTACTAGTTACAATGTGTGTAGTAAAGGAACAAAATATAAGAGGAGAAGATTGGAAGGTTCGTAATGCTTTACTACCGAGAAGAAACGGCAATAAACTCACTAGTTTATCTTTTATACATCATATAAAAATACAATATAGCCTTAATAACATAATATACAATGTTTTAATTTAAAAAAAAAAAAAATTTCAAATGTCCCAATACAAATCAATTAAGTTCTAATTTTTCCAAGCATTTTTATCATTTATGTATTCATCTACTTTGTAATAGCTTTTTTTCATTAAACTATCTTTGACATATATTTTAAATTTATTTGAGGGTAAATTAACCACATGTTCTGGAATTTTATTGTAGAAAAATATACTTTGTATTGCGAAAGAGCTATGTACCTTCTGAAAACGACATTTTGGAACTACCAATTTATCCTTATTCCTTGTATTAACACTGTGGAGGTCACTATTTTTAGCAAATAAGTGACAATTTTGGCGTACATACATTATACAAGCAAAGATATATTGGCAAAGAACAGTTAAAATATCAATTTCCCTAAATAGTTCCCTAAGAGAAATTCGAGGTCTTATTTATAAATTGACCGTACTGCTCTCTTTTGCAAAATAAAGACTGTATCAATATCAGGTGCCTTACCCCAAAGCAAAATGCCATAAGACATGACGGAATGGAAATAGCTAAAGTAGACCAAGCGAGCACTGTCAACATCTGTAAGCTGCCTAACTTTCCTAACTGCATAGGCAGCTTAACTGAGTTTTCCGGCAAGAACTGAAATGTGAGGGTTCCACTGCAGCCTATTGTCTAATGTAATACCTAGAAACACTGTTGAGTCTAATAGTTCTATTTCTTCTCCGTTTAGGGATAATTTTGTACTTATGTTTCTGACATTTGGCATCATAAATTTTAAACACTTAGTCTTTTTCGCATTAAGAAGTAAATTATTTGCCGTAAACCAATGAAGAACCTGAGAAAGCGCACTACTTACGTCGTCAAAATTAGTTTTATTTCTGTCAACTTTAAATAAAAGAGATGTGTCATCAGCAAATAGTACAATCTTGCATAGCTTCTCTACAAAGAAGGGCAAGTCATTTATGTAAATTAAAAATAGAAAAGGACCTAAAATAGAACCTTGAGGAACTCCTATTTTTACTTCAGAGCCATTGGATTTTACTTCATTGATTTCAACCTTCTGCATTCTACTACTCAAATATGAGCGGATAAGCTCAAGAGCCAAATCTGCAATACCATAATGAATGATGTTTCCGTATAAGAGTTTCATGTTGCACGCAGTCGAATGCCTTTGATAGATCACAGAAGATACCAATAGCATTTTGTGACTGTTCCCAAACAGCAAATATATGCTGTATAAGGGCAACACCTGCGTCAGTTGTGAAACGCCCTTTTGTAAAACCAAACTGTTGAGGATGAAGTAATCCATTTAAGTTAAAATGTTTAAGCATCTGATTGAACATAATTTTTTCAAAAATTTTGCTTAAGGCAGGCAGTATAGAGATAGGTCTAAAATTATTAGGATCATCTTTACTTCCACTTTTAAAAAGTGGTATTATTTAACTATATTTCATTAAGTCTGGGAATATCCCTTCGTCAACACACTTATCAAATATTATGGAATCTTATATAATCTTAGATTGGTGCTATAATATCAATAATTCCTCTAAGGACTTTGACTGATATACCCCATAGGTCACAAGTTTTTTTCTGAGTTAGTAATTTAAATGTCTTTATGATGTCTTCAGAGGTAACATGCTCAAATTTAAATATAGCCTTGCATTTATTTACATTACATTTTAAAAGTAACTCTGATTCTAATGGAGAGGAATTTAATGCATTAGTTGTAATTGTAGGCATTTCAGTAAAATATTTCTCAAAAGAGTTAGCGATATCAAGATCTGAATCAATTATTTTTGAATTTACAGTAAGTGAATAATGATTGTCACGCGGTTTAATTTTTCCTGTTTCACTATTTATTACATTCCATGTGGCCTTTATTTTATTATCAGAATTTTTAATTTTGTTACTTAAATGTATTGATTTTGCAACCCTGCATATTTTTTTAAGTATTTTTGAATACATTTTGACATAGTTGGTGAATGTGGGACTGTGGTTATATTGTTTCATTTCATACAACTCATACAACCTAGTTCGACTTCGGTGTATTCCTACAGTAGCCCAGTCCTTGAATTTCATTTTATTATTTGGCCTAAAAGTTTTTACTTTAAACACTTGCTCGAACTCATTACTTAAGTAACTACATAAAAATATTATAAAGATTATTAGCATTATCATGAAATGGAATTTTCGGACGGCAAATTGTTAATAATAGATTTATCTTTTACTTCAACGTTACAGAAAATATTATCTAAACATGTAGCTGAAGTCGATGTAATTCTAGTTGGTTCCAGAAACAAATAATTTAAGTCAAAACTTGTAAATAAGTTAAAAAATCTATCTCTTGTTTGGGAACTCTCTAAAAGATCAATATTAAAGTCACCACAAACAATAACTGACTTTTTAGAATGACAATTTTTTTTCAGAACTTGTTCCATTACAGGCTCAAAAGAATTATAATTTGCAGAAGGGGGGCGATACACACAAAGTATAATATAATTCTTAAGTTCTATACAAGACAATTCTATTATGTGTTCAAGTGATAGGCTAACTATATCCTTTCGGTCTTTACACTGTATTATTAACAATTATTAATGAACCCCCTCGAATAGCATTTTTTCGAATAAAGGCACTGGACAAATAATGATTGGGGAAACTAAACATTAATTCATGTTTACTTAGCCAATGCTCAGTTACACACAACATATGTATATTATGACTTTTTAAAAATAATTCTATTTCCAATTCCTTGCTAGAAATGCCTTGTATATTTTGATGAACAATGTTAAAAAAACAGGCATTGTCTGTTGTCAAAGAACTCAGTTTAAAGTATGATCTAAAATAGAAACTGACTGTGTGCAGCTAATAACATCAGCACTATAAGACATAGCACTAACGCTAGAGAGGTCAATAGACTCCTTAATACTACTTAAATCTAAATCATGTATATTAGAAGCTAACAACGAAGCCATTTCTCGTCTACATTTCATAGGCATGGACATACCAGCCGGTGTCAGTCTAAAATTATAAATAAATTTATTTATGTCAAAATATAAAATTGCATCGCTATGACGATGAGTCAAGTTGTACAGATGTACATTCATGTCAAATATATGCCTATTTAGTTTAGCAGTGGAGCTTGAAGAATATGGATATAGAATCGATACATAGGCAATTCTAATAAACCTGAATTTTCTGATGAATTGCAAAATACGCATTACTTGGAACAACACCATTTTTACTTGCTTTTATTTAACTCACAATGCTTACTTTTTCGTTTTTTTTCCTTCCATGTTGTGGTGGAATCTTGCACGCTTAATTATTTTAGATTTATTTAGGCGCTAATCTCAATAAATAAAAAAAATTGATAAGCTAATGAAAATTTTCTGTTTTCTTGTACTTTAATAAAAAAAATTGTTCATTTGTTTGTTGTTGACAAAGTTTTATATTTAGTGGAAGAACCTAAAATAAATTATCTTGAAATAAATTGGTAAACGTTAAAATAAAAATAGAACGAAGCTGAAAGCAATAGTTGTATAGTTTCACTATATATATATACAAGCCACACTCCGCAACATTCGTATATTTTCGTCAGTTGCTTTGCATCACACGTCTCAGGTAAGCATCTCATTTTTTATTTTATAAAAGCAATTTATATTTTTTTCTACAACCTATTCTAGTGAATAATATAACCGTAAAGTGCAAGTTCGACCTTCCCATAATTTCTCTTGACTTTAATTTTTAAAACTTTGAAAACAAATGTGCTTGAAAAAAATAAAGGGTTCTTCATCTGCTGCTTCTTTAAGTGTTTGCGCTTTATAGGTGGGTACACAATTTAATTAGATTAATAATCGCGAGCGTCATATGGTAGGTACCTATGTTCGTAAGGATACTCAATCTAGGGCCGTCATTTTAAGGCCATGTTTAAGATAAACGCATTTTTTACGTAAATAGGTACTGTCTTTTGTATTTGAGACACTATGCGTTTAGCCAAGTTAGAGGCTTTATGTTTAGTTTAGTTTATTTAATCAACCATAAGTTGTCTGTTTATAAATTCTTAGTAAGTATAACTCAGATAAGTACAACATAAATTTTACAAAAATGGGACCTTCATAAAATTTACACAAAATCACATACATATTAAATCACTAATTGAGTACCTATGTCAAATTAAAATAATAATACAAACTAATAAAATGGCAAAGAATAAAAATATTATAAAAACAAAATAAAAAGTTAATATTTTGCTACAATGTAACATATATCAAAATGTCATAATAAAATTATAGATATAGTAAAATAATAAAATGTCAACTGATAAAATGGGCCAGCATTGGGATGATGACCTATGCCTTTTTTCTCTAGGATATGTAAGACTTGTGCCCCTGTAGTGGATACACAACTTACTATAGCTAAACAGAATATATATTTGTGTATTTGTGTGTCTGTTCGTTTGTGTATTTGTTATTTGTGTATGTGTATTTTATATGTCGAAATTAAGCAGATTTTTGGTAGAGAGTGTGGAAAAGGACTAGACAGAAAAAACTATATCCAAAGTACACTTGGATAAACTATAGCTACAACTTAACACTAGCTTGTTGTAGAAAACATATATAATAATGCAAAATGTTTGTTACTCCTTCACGTTGCAATAACTGAACCCTAGTACTTATTCCCGACAATTTTAAAGATCACACAAGAATAATTATACTGCAATTCCTCTCGCAATAGCTTGCTAACTGAACCAAATTAAGATTAAGAGGATCTACGGGAAAATGCTAGTTAATTAAAATGATCAAACTTTTGTTTTGTTACAGACAACTCCATAAGAAATGTCGAAACTTTTACTATTGATTTTGATCATCGCAATGATTGGTTTGTTGGAAGGATGCAAGAGCATCAACGAACCGGTTAGTTTAAAATTGTTCATAGATTTATAGTTCACATCACTACTGTGAGACAATTTTACAAGAAAACCGCGATTAATGACATTTTTTAAGCCCAATCACAATGATATATCTTTATGAACAAACATGATCAGAAATTCGTAAATATGTTTCTTATTGCAAATTAATATATAATTCTGCATAGCCGCGGCGGCTGCCGAAAAAGCAGAGCGCAACAAGCGGCTCAAATATAGTAAATTACTTTCAGACTACATATTTGTGCCGTTTGCAGTAGAGACGCTCGGCCCATGGGGTCCATCTGCTCATAAGTTTTTTAAATATATTTTACCGCGCTTAAAAGCTGCTTCTGACGACAAGAGGGCTGGCTCATTTCTCGCTCAAAGAATAAGTATTTCAATTCAGAGGGGAAATGCAGCCAGCGTTCTTGGAACTCTACCACGCGGGCACAGACTTTTTTTATTATTAACTTTTAAGTTTCTTAGTAGGTATATCGTTTTGTAATAACTGTATTATTAATGTTTTAAATAAACACATCTTACTAAAATAAAAAAAAAAACTGCATATAATTGGATTTTATACTAATTATTATAAACATAATTATCTTTCATAATGCTAAAAAGCTTGTCTTAAAAGCTTGGAAAACGTTTAACAGGTACAAGTATATCGTATTATTTTAAAGATCTAGCGTGTTTCAGAAATATAGGTTTTCTTTAGCCTAGTTAAAATATTTATAAATATCTCACACTAGCTCTTTTTGCAATTACCTCTGTTATTTCTGAAAACATTTTAAAGACTGATCTTACCAGTATTTTTAACTAGATAAACGAGAAAGCTTAAAACGAAATAGACTAATTCCCTCCTTTTAATGGTTCAATATTCAACAAGGAACCCTCATAGTTTCGTTTCCTTTACTCAGAGACTATTAGTATTAGAAAGCTGTAATTTGGCATGGGTATACATATTAATTAGGCCGACAAAGTAATAAAATTGAAAAACAATTTATTTGTATGGGAACATACACGTAAAATAGGAATGCATATTTTTTTCCCGTCTTAGTGGGGGATGCCGTTGGATAGATCGTTCAAAAATATTGGGAGTGTGTTCCAACAATTTGTTAGAGCCCACTGTCTCCAAATTGCCAGGTAAATCATGGGAGTAGCATATGCAACAAAATTAAAAAGAAAACTACCTTAGCTATGTAGGCTTTACAACTAAATGAGTAATAGTAGACCAACTTAAAAATGTAGTCGGAAAAGTATAAATTTCGTACAAATTCTATTAAAAGGTACTAAGATAAAGTTGGTAAGTAGGTACTTCTGTGAAACAGGTATTAAAATATAAGTTTATGAACCATGTAAGTATGTAACATTATAGAAAAATAAAATTATTACATTCTGAATACTTCCAAAATTAATAACAATATTTAAGTAATAGCGCACTAACAACTAACAACTCCAGCCAGTGGCAGCTGCGCTCATAAGCGCATTCTGTTTGGATGTGTCATTCGAACTATTTATACCTAGATAAGTTTGTGATATGCACTTTGAAGGTTTAGTTTTCGATCGATTGTTGAGTATCATTTGAAAAACATTAAATTCAATATGGGTAATGAACCTTTTTTTTAAATTGAATTTCAGTTACTACGATTACTACGGAACACTACGCTGCACGCACTAGGCCGGTTTTGATTTGATATGTAACCTCAAATACACACACCAAATATTGCAGACTGCCTTATAGTTGCCTACATCATAAAACGCCCCCATTGAAATGTATTACTGGATTTGTGGAGTCATATAATATTAATCTATTCTTTATAAACTGACTATTCCTCGCCACAATAATTTTAAATTAGTAACAATAGACTTGGTATCGAAGTAGGAAACTAAAATTTCACATGAACCACGATTACTTGCATTACAGTTCTACCTAAACAAACGCATTTATCATCTACAGGTGTCTTACAAAAATCTTTTCATAATATTATTAACCACAACTATTTCAATGACAATGTTCCCTACTTATTATTATTATTTGCTATTAGTAGATAGAAAAATAATCTGAATTCCTATTATGCCAACAAAAATCCTTTATTATAAAAACGATTTATTGACGACATATCATGGTCTATATTACCACGATAAAAACAATCTTGTTAACTTTTAACACGCCCTAATTATTTAATTTAAATTTTTATATACATATTTTAATTGCCGTAGAATTTTAAGAAATAAATTGGTTAAAACAGTGAGTACTTGAGAATGATAATAAATTTATTTTTAAAATTTCAGTGCAGTGATAGAGAGCGGTGTTGCGGACAAGACTTAGGAAATTACTGCGTTAATGGCAGATGTGTCCTTCACCAAATAGTGCATTGGAATAATGGAATGGGTTAATTTTTTAAAATTTTTCAATTTTAGTGCATTTGTCAAAATATCTTCTCCTGTATATTTAAGTTTAAATTACATATTCTACGTTAATTTGTTAAACTTTGATTTAAATATTAAACATGTAATTTCCACTACTGCAAACTGAATATAAACAATACAGTAAAATTTGTAATGTGTGTATGAAAGCAAAAAAAATAAAATTGATTATTTATTTATTATCTTTATATTAACTACCTATGTATAGAACAAATATTCAGTATCAAAAATATAAACAAGTATTTCAAAAAGAACTCTGGTGTAAAATAGGTACATATACTGTGGCACTGGGATATTAGTGGTAATTAAATGTTTGACCAACCCAATGACCAACCAATGTAAATCAGCATTATATATAATGGCACGAGGAAATACTTACTTATTTCTGGAATGTCTGAAATAAGATGATTATTAATGCCTATAACACACAAAGCTAAGATGCTTCGAAATACTGCCCATGGCTTGTCTCTACCACCGCTCGCCATCGGCAGGTAATTCATTCATACCTTAGAACTGAAATGGTCACGTATTGAGGTATTAGATGAAGTTTTCTCGAAGGACTTAAATATAGTCGGCAATGCACGAGTGTTGCTGCTGATACTGCAAGCGTCCATAGAATGCGGTGACCGCTTACCATGAGGAATATCCTTATTGGTTAAAAAAATATCTAGAATTCTATAGATCTTTAAGTTATAACCCAGAACAAAATACTGTCATATTAAAAGTAATTTTATTTGACAGACTATAGTTTTATATGTATGGTACACCACAGACTAATATTGTACCCAAGAAGCTTATATTATATGGATGTCACTGGAGAGTGCACTACGAACAAATAGTTGAAGCCCATTTTTTTAACCTTTTGACCTTTTCCCCCTCTAAGGATTGTGGGTTACCAACGTTCCGGAATATTTCTCTAATTAATAACTACGCTACTCAATCCGTCATCACGCACATAATAAACGTATGTATTTCTAAATCAACTTACCTGGACAAACTAAAATAATAAATAATAGGACCGATTTATAAAAATCAGCAGTCTCAGCGACAAAAATAACTACAGGCCAATAACCATACTGTAATTTATTGATAAAATAATTAAGAGGTGTTGTCTGTATGTATGTATACTATATATATGTGCGGAGTAATACGCAGAGTGCATTATCTTTTATTATTTTAATACCACTAAGGTAGCAAACAAGCTCACGGTCCGGTTGATGATAAGCGGTCACCGTAGCCTGTGGACGCTTGCAACACCAGGGGTATCACTCGCGCGTTGTCGACCCGTCTGAAGTCTAATAACTTCTTTTTTGAAATACCCCATACTATAGTCCTAAAAGAAAGCCATGGCAGGGAGCTCAGTACACAACCCAAGCGTTCGCGGGAGGAAGTTTCGCTGAGACCGCACCGTACTGCTGATGGCGAGCGGTACGATAGTAGAATGTAGCCGTGGGCATTATTTCGAATAATTTCTCAGAACACATCCGATTATTCGAGCCGTAGAACACACACAAGGAGGGAGCCTTTTCTAATTTGACAGTTGTCACCCGAAGTAAAGATCCTTATGAGAGATCTCATTAGATCACTTCTGTAACGAAAATGCTAGTCTGTGATGAATAGTTTCGGAGATATAGCCCTATTAATTTAACAGTCATCCGAAACTAAGATGCTAATTAGATCTTTCACTTCTGTCAAGAAACTACTAGTCTACGATCAATATTTTACGAGATATAGCCTTTTCTAGTTCGACAGCTGTCATCTGAAATAAAGATCTGGCTCAGATATATCACTTCTGTCACAAAACTACTAGTCTACAAACAATATTTTACGAGATATAGCCTTTTTAAGTTTGACAGCTGTCATCCGAAATTCTTCTGTAAAGAAACTACTTGTTCGGTAAAGATAAGCGTGTGTGGGTCTTACGCAGATATTACGGAGCGACATTCGTACTTTGATAGTTTAGTGACCACGTATTTGGATTTGTTCATTGATTTATATTGAACTATTGTCTACGGAGACATACATTAGGCATCATCGGTGTGAGTAGTGTTGTCACTGAAGTGCATCAGGTGCACGCTTTTTCGCTCGTCTGGGGGGATGTCTGTTAAGTTAATTAGCTCAATCATTTCAGTTGTTGCTCCATATCTTGCTGATATATTAAATGTATGTATTAATAATGGTGTATTTCCAGACCTTTATAAAATGCAGTAAATTGCTACCACTTTTCAAATCTGGTGGCAAAGAAGATCCCTCAAATTTCAGACCAATTTGTTCCTTTACATTTTGGTATAAACGGACTCTGACATGATCGACAATTCAGTTTTACCAGGGGGCGCTCAACTACTGATGCTGGAGCCTTGCTTATGAAGCACATTTTTGCGGCATGGGTGAGTTCCCAAGATGTAGTTGGCGTTTTTTGTGACGTATCGAAGGCGTTTCATGGTGTCGATCATTATACGTTGTTAGCCAAACTAAAATATTATGGTGTTAGAAATAAATCTCTTGAACTTGTAGAATCATACATAAGGAATGGAATTCAAAAAGTGGTTATAAATGGTGCTAAATGTCAGGGATCTCTAGTGAAATTACGTGTACCACAAGGTCAATATTAGGGCCTTTCTTGTTTTTAGTATATATGAATGACTTACCCTTTATGGTGCAAAAGTTTACAGAGATAGTATTATTTACAGATTACACTTCATTATTGTTTAAAGTGAATAGGAAACACGACAATTCGAACGACATAAATAGACAACTTATAAAAAATTCAAACTGGTTGGTTAAATAATCTTGTACTTAATGCAAATAAAACAAAATGCATTAAGTTTTCACTACCTTATGAAATCGAAATTATTAGAAATCTGGTATTAAATAATGAAAAATAAGAATTAGTTTATAAAAGATCTTTTTACTCAAAATTGCAGTGGGGTCCACAAATTACAGTTCTAGCAGGTAAACTTAGTTCTGCTGCTTTTGCGGTGAGAAAAAACAGGCAACTGACTGACATAACCACAGCAAGACTTGTTTACTTTGCTTATTTCCACAGTGTCATGTCTTATGGTATTTCGCTATGGAGTTCTGCTGCTGATATTGAAATCATATTTATATTACAATAAAGGGCAATACGAAGCATTTATGAGCTAAGTAGCCGAGATTCTCTCAGGTAAAGAAATAAATATTCTAACGGTACCGTGTCAATATATCTATGAAAATATTATGTTTGTCCGTATAAATATATCCCAATTTTCGAGGAACAATGATAGGCACAACTTAAATACGAGAAATAAAAATAAACTTGCTATGCCAAAGTTTAGGCTTATTACTAAAGCCAACAATTTATTTATGGGAAGAGGTGTAAAATTTTATAATAAGTTAACTGTAGAAATTCTTAACTTAGGTGACAAACAGTTTAAATTATATATTAAACATCTGCTATGTAAGAAAGCATATTATAATGTAGATGAATATTTAAATGACAAAATTGTATGGCCTAGTATCACACAAATTAATGTTAGGTTCTCTATTCAAACTTAAATAATTTACGTTTGATAAGTTAAAGGAGCACTCTAAAGACCAACCTAAGTAGTGCTGTTATGTCTCTGTTGTTAACTTTGTAGTGGTTGGGGGCGAGCTACCAGGGGATGCACTATGTGCAATCCGCCTTTGGTTGCCTGGTTATGGTGGGGTTATCGATGTGTGGGGTTGTGGCACACGAGTACGTACGTGTATGTGTGAATATACATCTTTGGATAGATATTGTGTACTTGATAGCTTGGTTCCTGCATGACTAATTGGTAACAGGTGTAGATCCGGGAGTTTGTTGTCACTTCTTCTCCCTTTCGGCTAGTTTCCGAAATGATGTTAGTTTAAATGATATGCATTTGTTGCCGGGCTATTGTGTGGGGGCTGGGCCACTTTCGGGTGTGCGACGTCTGTTTGAATATGTGTGTGCCTATATGTATATGTGCGTGTTTGAGTGTAGCACCCGCTCGTGTTCGGACCCTGCCGCTATCGGGTGGCTGATAGGACCTATAAGTTAATTTACATATAGTTTTATTTTAATATCTTTTATATGTATTTGTATATTTATATATATATGTATTTATATATGTCTGTATGTGTATATATGTATATGTGCATGTATGTGTATTTTATATTATCTTTAATATGTATATGAATACCTATTTATTTATTTATTTACATGTTTGTAAAATGTAAATATGTATGTATATGTATATATAGTATCATCAATCATTATTCATATATCATTATTGGAGTTGCTTGAGTGTGTCATGCTCTCACAAAGTGTCTCTGCGGTGGTGACATGTGTGCGGGTCGTTACGTTCCCTAAAACATAGTTGAGAAAAACGATGGCTAAATTCATGTGTCATACTTTCGAACGGGTGCCACCTGTGGAGACTGGTCTGCTCTTGCAAACATCTTTGTTTTCGGTAATCAGTGTAGGATTTCAACGGCAACTTCCAATTATGGAGAAAAAATAAAAAAACGGATAATACTTGACGTTTTCAAGTAGCTTATGTCCTTTTCCGGGACTCAAACTAGCTGTATGCCAAATTTCATCTTGATCGGTTTTAGCGTAAAGAGGTAACGGACAGATTTACTTTCACATTTATAATTTTTATTATTATATTATATTAGTGGATAGTATCGGTAGTTTTAAGTATATATAGATAATTATGATTATGCAGAAATATAATTATGATGGTGCTTATGCCACTAGTACTATAAAATATCGGAATACTCTTAAATATCTGAATTTCTTAACTCGATTGACGATATTTGACGCTTCACATGGTGCGCCCCCTATGCTACATAAAAACAAAAAAATAATAATTGACACGTTTGACTTTGTTTTTAGTAGCTTACTTACTTATTTTCATTACCAAATAAGTGATTCGGTACATATTGTAGACTCTTTAGCTAATCATCAAAGTATTGATAATTAGCTAAAGAGTCTACTTTAAATAGAACTTCTTGCCAGCTCTTTTTGACAGAAAGTAACATTGTTTACATTGTGTAAGTGACAATTCAAAAGTGTTCTTAGTAACCTATTTGAATAAATATTGTTTGATTGATTGATTTATATTCTGCGTGGTGGTTTATTTTATATAATTTGCTAACTGATAGTCGAAAGCTCTTTGTAATAACGAAATAATAATATGTAAATGTCTATTAAACCATTTACTATCTATAATATATCGGTTACCCCTTTTGTAAGGTAGGTCAGAAAAGAAAACCAGTTATTAAACGAAAAACTACTTGTCTTTCATATTATCCAAAGCAAGAGAGAAAAATTTACTATAGAAAATTTGACTATTTTCTTAATTAACCGCTTTGGACAATTAATTAAAGTTGAAATTTTCCTGGCCCAAAACTCTAAAAAGGAGGAAAAACTCTGACTTTCAAACAACCTACTTTTGGCCGGTTAAAAATGATTACATATAAACAAATCAGCGAACAGTACAAAACAACAATATCACACAAATTAAAGTTTTCAGCGATCGGCTGGAATCTCGTGAGCCCAAGGAAATTACATTCACCGGTGAAACCTGTCAAGTTAGTTTATTAAAGTTACAAATAATTTGTAAGATCGACAAATTAATGGTTAAGTAAGATCTAGAATACTTAGCTCGCTTATCAGCTTAATTACAAATTTAATTAGAACTCTTAATAAATTATAAGAATAGAAACAACCTCGTTGATTTTAAATCAAATACAATTTCTTAAAAATCTAAATGTATTCCAGGGCACGGGTGTGTTCCATCAACTCTTGTGATTGAAATGCCCCGATTTTGGACGCGCTCCCGAAATCAAAGATCTCTCAACGTATAGGGTTTGTCCATTAAAATCTGGTAACTCCTATCCATTTATATTATTTGTGCTAAAACATGTTTTTAATTTTGCAACACAAAGGTTAATGTTAAGTGTGATAGTATAAATAGCCAGGAGGAGTTTAACGATTGTACGAAACTAAATTTTAATTCCAAGAGAGATAGATCGAAAATAGCGCACTAGTTTGTGGTGGGCCATAAGGCACGAAGTCCTTTGTTTTATTTACTTTTTTATAGCTGTCGGCACCAAGTAGTTAAAGTTCCTCAACAATTGATTCGCATCCATATTTTTTTTCATTGTTTTCTACAAAACTTATGAGGCAATTCTAAATTTTGTCATTTTAAGAGTATTAAAATGCTCTTATCTCTTAGAGGGTGCAGATAGCAATTTTCAATTTACTTTTCGCCTTTTTCTCTTTCTCACCAACCTCCTCTAACAGTCCGAACGAAAAATTCTCGAACGAAAATGTAGTTAAGAAATTCTGTTAATGTCGAATCCGACATTTTTCGGACGCAAGCCGCTTGAATTGCTTGAACATTGAAAGTGTTCGAGACTTTTGTTTTTATACCACTAAGGTGGCAAACAAGCACACGGTCCGCCTGATGGTAAGCGGTCACCGTGGACTATGGACGCTTGCAACACCAGGGGTATCACTCGCGCGTTGCTGACCCTTCAAAAATCCAATAACTTCTTTCTTTAAGAAAACTTTCTTGGACTGTTCAAGATGTAGATCTCGCATTCCAATCATGACAAATTTCGTTCAAAATAATTGGTTTCTAAACATTAATTCTACTCTTAGCGTAAACTTTAAAAAAGTCAAAGTCAAAAGTCAAAGTCAAAATGGTTTATTCAAATAAGGATTTTACAATCACTTTTGAATCGTCAAAGTTATAAAATATTATTTTTTGAACCCTCCCACCTTCCCGCCGTTTCACAATGTTGTTGATTTCTACCAAGAAGAATCCGGCAAGAAACTCGATAGTTACTCTTTTAAAAACACTATCAATAATACAAATAAACTAAAAATACAATTAATGTTTTAAATAAAAAAAATTTAGCCATACAATTTTATGTTATTTCCATTTTAATTTGGTTTACCTATGCATCCTGTAATTGAGCATCATCAGTCCCAAGGATTTTTATCATTTACATAGTCTGAAATATTGTAGTATGCCTTTTTACAAAGTACCTGCTTGATAAAAGATTTAAATTTACTTATTGATAGATTTTGAATTTTATTGGGAACTTTGTTGTAAAAGTGTATACATTGCCCCATAAAAGAGTGACTTATTTTGTGTAGACGTGTATCATGCACCAACAGCTTATTTTTACTTCTAGTATTTACTTTGTGAACGTCACTTTTCTTGCTGAAACTATAGATATTTTTATGTACATATCAAAGATTTTCATATATGTACTGCGACACTTAAGTTAAAATTTTTACTTCCCTAAACCTTTCCCTCAGAGATATCCTAGATCCTAATTTATAAATAGCACGAATTGCCCTTTTTTGTAACAAAAATATTGTATTTACATCAGCAGCGCTACCCCACAATAGGATACCATATGTCATTTAACTATGGAAATAGCTAAAATATACTATTTTTGCAGTGTCGACATCGGTCAATTGTCTTATTTTCTTGATCGCATACACAGCAGAGCTAAGTTTTTTGGCTAGGTTATGAATATGAGGACCCCATTGAAGTTTGGAGTCCAGCGTTATGCCAAGAAAGACTGTTGAATTAACAAGTTCTAATTGCTCGCCATTAATATTAATACATGTCTGTCTCTGACTAACATTTGGTAATGTAAATTTAACACATTTGGTTTTTTTTTCATTAAGTAATGAATTATTAGCGTTAAACCAATTTACAATTTTAGAAAGGGCATGTCGTCTGTCGTCTCTTAACTTTAAAAAGCAAAGAGGTGTCATCAGCAAATAAGACAATGTCATGGTTTTTTACGTTATATGGGAGATCATTAATGTAAATAAGAAATAGAAAAGGACCTAAAATTGAGCCCTGAGGGACTCCCATAGTGACTGCTGATCCTGGAGATCTTTCACCGTTGACATCTATGTTCTGTACTCTCCTACTCATATAGGATGTCAATAGGTCGAGAGCTTTGCCTCTTATACCATAGTGATGTAGCTTCCTGATGAGATTTTCATGAAAAATGAACACAGTCAAATGCCTTAGATAAATCACAAAACACTCCAAGGGCGTCATGAGAATCCTCCCAGGCGTTATATATATTTTTTAATAGTGCCATTCCTGCATCGGTTGTGGAACGGCCTTTCATAAAGCCAAACTGTTTACTACTAAGTAGCTCATTAATACAGAAATGTAATATGATGATGTGTAATAATAAATCTTAACATTTGACAAAGTATGATTTTTACAAAAACTTTACTGAGTATAGGTAGTATTGAAATAGGCCGAAAATTATTAGGATTTGTTGAACTACCTGATTTAAAAGGAGGTATAACTTTGCTAAGTTTCATCTCATCAGGAAACACACCACTATCAACACAACTATTAAAAATTATGGCTAAGGGTTGTGCTATAACATGAATTATTGAATTTATAGTTTTTACAGAAAGTCCCCAAAGGTCTGTGGTGTTTTTAATTTCTAATGTTTTAAATGTATTAATGATATCCGTAGGATTACTGTTTTTAAATACAAAGGGAACGTTACATTCAGGAACACTAGTTTTTAATATTTTTTCTGCTAAGATTGGACTTGAGTTTAGATGTTCAGTTGTTTTGAATGGAATATTCCTAAAAAACTGTTCAAAGGCCACTGCTACCTCAGAATTTGTTTTAAAAGTAGCATCATCTACAATCAACTCAAAGTCCTGACAAGAATTCCTAGCTTTACCAGTTTCATTATTTATTATGTTCCATGTAGTTTTTATTTTATTTGTTGATTTTTTTACTTTATGTCTGAGGTGAATTGCTTTTGTAACAAGACAGACCTTTTTAAAGGTTTTTGAGTATTTTTTTTAAATATTCCCTAAATATTTGGCTATTGTTATATGTTTTTTCTTTATATAATTCATACAGTTTACGCCTACTTTTATGAATACCTGGGGTAGCCCATTCACTAAAAATAAACCGACTGGAAATAAGTTTCTTTTTTGCAGTAAATATTTTATTATACTCTGTAGTAATAGTGTCAAGAACAGTATTGTACATATCATTTGGGTCGCCATTATAAAGCAAATCTGGAAGTTTATGCATTAAGTTAGATTTAAATGATTCAACCCGTTTAGTTGTTATTGGTATAAATAAATTAATTTTCTTTTTAGTAATACTATTCTTTCTTTCTAAAACCACTAACTGTCCACAATGATCTGACCCTAGATTGCTTATAATTGATTTTTGAATAGGTTTTATGTCAGTAAATATATTGTCGATGCAAGTGGCACTGGATACAGCAATTCTAGTTGGTTCACAAAACAAATTATTTAAATTAAAAGACTGAAATAAGGCAAGCAATCTGGTGCTTAATGAGCTATTTTCAAAAATGTTTATATTGAAGTCTCCACAAACAATGATTTGTTTATTGGAATTGCTGATTTTATTCAGCACTTCTTCCATAACTAATTCAAAATTATCATAAATTGCACAAGGCGGCTTGTATACACTCACAACAATGAGATGCTCAACTTTTATACAGGACAGCTCGGCAGTTCGCTCAACTGAGAGGCTCACAATGTCTTTACGTTCCTTAAACTATAGCTGTTTATTAACTAAAATTAAAGAGCCACCATGGATAGCATTTACTCGGCTGAACGAACTTCCCACCTGGTGATTAGTGAAATTGAACATAAACTGATGGCTGCGTAGCCAGTGTTCAGTGATACATAAAATGTCAATCTTTTGGCAGATTATGAACAATTCAATTTCTAGTTCTTTCTGAGACATTCCTTGTATATTCTGATGCACCAGGTTCAATGGAATATTATTTTTAGTATGACAAAGTTTATTTTTTTATTTCTGTTTGCATAAAACTTGAGTAGACATAGATTGTTTAATATAATCATTATTAATGTTGGAATTATATAATATGCCAAAGAGATCCTTTGTTGTCTGAAAATTTAATTTAAATTATTACATGTCAAATTATTATACTGCTCAATAGAAGCAGGTTGTTTAGCTAAATGATTTGCTGAAATGTCAATTACACTATAATAATTGCACTGCTCAATATAAGCAGGTTGTTTAGCCAAATACTTGGCTGAAATGTCAATTACACTACTATCATTACACTGCTCAATAAAAGCAGATTGTTTAGCCAAATTATTGGCTGTGGTATTAATATAAAATGATAGCGACAAGGCTAACACTCTGGTACAATGGTGTGTGAGATAATTTTTATGTCTTGTCCTTATATAATTATGTCTAAAAATACTGTTAGTATCTATCACATGAAAGTTATTGTTATTGCTAAACATATTATGCAAAGCTAAATTTAACTCACATCTAAGGTTGTTTTCCTCCTGTAGCAAACCCTTACAATAGGGAAATGTAAACATTACAATTTTTTTACTTTAAGTGCGCTTATACTATTATAATATTGTCTTAATTCACTTTTATTTATATTACCCCTGTTACCGATAAATATTACTAATGTATGATGGAGTGATTTTGTCAGACTTTATTAAACTTCTTATTATATTAACATAATTGGCATTTGGCATACAATTATTTAAAACCGGTTGTCCTACACTTGAGCTGAGAAAGTGTCCAAAACCTTTTCCCATTTCATCGCAAAACATTACTATATTGTCATCGACATTACATTTTTGTGAAACACTAGTTGAGTGAGAACTGTTGTGAGCATATGATTGTTGGTTTGATTCCAAACTGACACACATTGACGACTGAGGTGTTGGTAAAGGTAGTAGTATGTTCTTAAATCTAAAGTAAATGTCTAAAAAGTAGTTCAGAGTAATTAAAAGGGCGGAAAAAAGACTTATGTTAGCAAATATGATATTTTTAAACCTTTATTCCTTTCATAATATATTGATTGGCTGATTTTCGCATTTGTTAAGGTCACCCATGACAATAATTTTCCTCTATCTCTATTGGTTTCCATCATAACAAACACTAGGTTACATCAAATACACTGAAAAAAATATTTAAGGTCCGGCGCCGCCATTTTTAGTGCTGCTCAGTATTTTGATAATACTAGGCGGTAAATTCATGTGAGAAAAATTTAATAAGCACAATTACACCTTTAAACAATAAGAGTAACTATAATTATCAACCAAATAAAAAAATAAAATACTCAACAAAAACAAACAGAGTTTTTTTTATTTATGTCCAAATACGTTCCGTTTAAAGCTTAAAGAAATTTCTCGGAATAGGAATTTAGTTATACTTATTATGATGAAACACAAGTAAAATGTTGCCCCAAACATTTTGTATTCACCGAAACCTTTTTTAGTATATCAAAAGAGGCATATTAAAGTAGGTGTTTTAAAAACGCTCTAAAACTTTGCAACGAAACGTACCTCGCAGCGTAACCGATGGGGTTATCATCGATCTTACGGGAGCAGTGCAAGAGCCTCATATTTCGCTATAACCGCTGTCAATCACCAGTTTCGAATTATGTAGCAGCGCTCGCGATGCAAGTAGCGTTACGTCAACGCTAGCGCGACTATAAGGCGATTTAGGAGTTAAAAATGCATTTTCAATCGCTACGCTTCATAGAAAACTCCAAAATCAAAATTATGTATGACAACAACCACGATTAGCGAGCGGTTACCAAGCTATATGAACTGTCAAATTTGCGTTTACCTTTTTGAATGGCTGCAAATTGATCATTTTCTGATTGCAAAGCTAATATTTATTAAATAAAAGCCTTAAGACATTTTCAAATGCAAGAAATGAATCAAAGTTAAGTAACACAACAGAAACCAGTGTTCACGGTCAGAATACCCTTTTTCGTACCTAATCCAATTTTCTGTTTATATAATTTTCTGTGTTTTGGTTAATTTTGTGTGTGTTTGTGAATTTTAACTCGCTAATAATAGTGAAGAGAATACCAGAAAAACTGTTTGCGCTGATTTAAAACCCAAAATTGCTTATAAAATACTGTTACCTACTAATAAAGGAATCTAGGAAGTTGACAACATAAGATTACTAAAATCGAAGAAAATTGTATGTATTTAACGGTAAGATACTAGGACCTACCTATTCATTACATCACATTTGAAGTAGGAAAACTTGCAGTTAAAATCTATAACCTAAAATATACCAAACAATTGATGTGGTATTTGATTGAATTTAGATACCTAACTACCCTTTCTTTTATGTTTGGTCAGTTTTTTGCAGGTGTACCTACCCAACGCTCACAATAATAATATTTAATCACTAGGGAAACACAATTAAAAAAAACAAACTTTAAGAATTATACTGTAAACATTGATAATCGAAGTGAATTAGAAGAAATCTACCAATTTATATATTTCTATAAGGTAGAGAGCAAATACTGTCCTCCAGCATAGCCTACAGGTGTTCTTAAACACAATATTGCAATCAAAAAGTAGTTTTGGAACAAACTTAATCAGCTAATTATTACTTAACAAAGTAATCATTATAAAATATTTATTGCTCAATTCTAATAATAATCTGTGTGAGCCAAATTTCATTTCATCATTGTCACAAACTTAAACATATTGTAAAAAGCATTAGTAGGATTTCTCCCACGATTTTATTCAAAACCTAAAATACGCTGCTTAGCTCTAGGACCTACTTATTATAACTTACCGTTTACCTTAATACCATATCGACTATAGCTATTTTTTTAATTATTTTGCAGATAATATGATGAAGATATGTTATATACCTAAGCTTTCATATGACAAAATAGAATCAACACCTAAATTTGTGAATACTGCAACTTTTCTGCAGATAAAAAGGACAAAGTGTAGTCAGCAGTTCTACCTATTGTAGCATGTTTTTATGCTACCTATCACCATTAAACCAAACTTCGCGTTCAAAGAATCAATCTTTGCATTTCCCCTTATTACAACTAACATACCCTTTGGTATAGTTAGACATGGTATCCCTTTTTTCCCATATCTCTCATGTATAATTGGCTTTTAACAGTAGTTATTTATAATTCGTATCGTCAAGAACTTTCGTTTGATTTTAGCTGTCAAAATTATTAGTTATTCGTCTTTCTGTTATAATAAGAGTAATAATAAGACAAGGTAAAGCTGGCGTCCAAAAAACTTGGTGTTCTCAACAGAGAGAACCAACCACCTTTAAAGTTTTCTGCTTTTTAGGCTGCCTGGGCGGGTTTACGTCTGACGAGAGGTTTTGCCTTTCTATGAGTATGCTCTTTCGCTTGTATAATGGGTTTGGTTCACGAATTGTTCGAAATGTACCAATAGGCTACTTTCTACTCCCCGCCATGGGCAGGGCATTCATCCTCACACATTAGAATAAACTGAATAATCACGCGCAGTGCGGTTCAAGCTTCTTTCGGAGGTTTTCTCGAGGGACTACAGTTTGGGGTTCTTTAATAAGTTAGTTATTAGATTTTTAAAGTCGCACAGCTCGCAAATAATGGGGACAAATGGGAGAGGGGTGTTGCAGGCGTCCTATGCTACGGTGACTGCTTAGCGTCAGGTGAGCCGTATGCTTGTTAACAACCTTAGTGCAGTACATTTAGTAAAGTTTTAATTTTCTTAAGTTTTTAACAATTTATAGCAGCTTAAATTATTTTTTTGCCGTCGATATCTATAAATTTTATACATTTAGAATGTACTCATTAATATCTGTCATTTTATACCATGCTAGATGCAATTTTAATAATGTTTAAATATTTCGGTGTTTTTATCAAGTATTTGATAGTTTATGGCCGCCATGTTTGTTTTATGCACTGTAATGCCGACGTCATATAGCGTATAGCACTTCTGTAACCAATACAAATATCTTTTTAAATCTATCTAAATTTGGATACACCCAAAACATTACGCTACTTTCAGGAATCGGTTAAAAACAGGGTCAAGCTTTGTATGTATTAACATCCTCTTAAAGTAAACAAGAAAAGGGAAGTACCATTATGTTATAAAAGCTAAATGGAATAGAACATTACTGCCGCGGCCCGCAAATGCAGCATAGCCGGGCCATCGTGAGTATGCGGGGCGAGACATTGTCTGGTTATGCTGAATTGTGGCCAAGGCTTGTATAGTGCTTTTCTGAAATTCTGGAACATGCGTGTAAAAAATGTATTATATTGACGAGTGTATTGACAATAATAAAAATAGTTCAGGTAATTTTGCCGCCAATTCGCTACGTTCAAATGTCGATTAAAAAATAATATGGAACCACCTCGGAAGTATACTCTTTCTATAAAACAAGAATTTTAAAAATCTGTCTATATATGTTATGTTATAGTTATATATAGTTATGCCCGAACATACATAAAAAAAAACCAAACATCCGAATTGAGAAACTTCCTTCTTTTTTGAAGTCGTTTAACTTTTTTTTTTTAACAAGTATTTGTTGTTCCATATAGCTAAGCTAAGCTAAGTGACTAGTTTCTTTTTCTTGAAATGCATGTGAATTATAAATTAACAAAATTTTGTTGATCTTCTCAGTTTATTTAATTTTAATAAAACAGGTTTTTTATTAATAAGTTTTTCGGTTATAAATTTGCACCCAAAAGTAATAATCGACCAGATGTTAGATAACGGCATTATAAATAATTTAAGGTTGACAGAATGAATAGTTTTCCACGATATCTTACCAATCTCTGACTGAGTAGTTTCTTACAGTAAATAGCAGACTTAATTCACCAGAAACAAACACAAGCCGAAGTTTCTTGGCTTACTGCCTATTTCAATCCAATCTGGGGCCAAAGACTTATTTTATTCATGTGTTTAGTTTATCCGGTGTCTGAGTTATACACTCAATAATCAGTACCGCAATTCAGCCCCAATTTTTAAATGCAAATACGATTTTTACTGATTTGAATGATAAATTTCCGCCCAACATATTAAGTAGCTGTGCCTTCCTAACTAGCGCTGCCAATCGATAAACTTTATTTCCTCTTTTTACAGAATACATTTCAAAAATGTTAAAAATCAATTATTTAGAACTAGGTATAAGCTATTTTGAGAACTTTGTGTATTGTATTTAAATATAAATATATTTGGACATTACACAAAGCGCCGTCTGGCTCCAAAGTAAGCAAAGCTTGTGTTATGGATACCAGGCAACGGATACAAATACATATACATATATTACTTTTTTTTGTAAATACATACATATCATACATAATTACACCCAGACTCAAGACAAACACAAATGTTTATTACATAAATGTTTGTCCAGTGCGGGAATCGAACCCACGCCCTCTGCACAGCAGTCGGCCACACTACCAACTAGGCTGCGAGGGAGTCATATTTGAAACGTATCTGTAAGTTGTAGATGGCGTTTCTGCTAAAAACGGTCACTTTTAGCAAAAAACGTTATCTACAAATCAGATACATTCTAGAAACGATGTATAACCTTCTAACAATAGCTTACAGTTCTAAATAATTGATTTATGATATTTATTTTGTCAATGATGACAGGTACAAGCTGACCCAAATTAAATTATTAGGCTACTAAACTTACCTCCATAGGTCACATTTAGGTACACCAGTACCTAAATTGACCACGTCTGTCTGTCCTATGTTTTACCGACTCAACTTATGTAGAATCATAAAACACTTGTCCGAATAATGATATATCAAGAAATAATCTTAATTGTTTTGTCTCATTCGATTGTTGGTTTATGTGCGAGCTGGATACTTCACGTCGGGGCAAAGGTTGCTGCTTTACAAGTCGCAAGTCCGGCTTCATATGGAGTACTGCTGCCATCTCTGGGCGGGTGCACGCGGATACCAGCTTGGCCCTTTTGACTCGGTTTAACGACGGGCTGTGAGAATTGTCGACGATCCCAAACTCATCGAGCCCTTAAGCCTGAGGAGAGACTTTGCCTCCCTGTGTGTGTTCTACCGCTTGTACAATGGGTTGTGTTCTGAGGAATTGTTCAAAATGATGGAAAAAAAAATGGATAACCTATAAGGATGTGGATTCATGGCTGTATTACAATCAACCTACATACATTTGGTTACTTGATATATGCATGCGATTATTAATTTCACCCTATGTAATCGTTCAATAAAGAAGAGAGATGGATTGGTGTTTTAAGAAAGTGGGAGTGATAGGAAAAAAACACATTGAAACTGTCATATGGAAGTGGCTTTTTTTCACATTCAAACAATAGATACGTGATGAGTTGCTTCATACAATTGTTTTTTACCATTTGTGTAAAAATTTCTAATACGTTATACAAATATCACGTAATTTTTTATTTTTTATTTTCATTCATTTTAAATGGACAAATAATAATTATTATATTTAAGTGTTTTTAACGAGTGTCAGGTCCACACGGGTGTACCTAAATTAATTTGGGTAATGTAACAGTTTATTTATAACTTCCAATATTTTAAAATCTTTCATAGTTGTACATTTTGCCTGGAATGCGTAGGTCAGGTACAATATTTTTCGTTATCTTTTAACCTTTTCTGGACGAAGCTGACTTTCTAGGAAATTTCTTAGAATTGGGTAATGGCTTGCACGTGCGTAGGTACGCGTCTAGTTAAGGCTGCAAAGTTTAAGGGGATGAGATAATGGATAATGGAGACATGACCTTATTTCAAACGCAATAAGTTCGAGCGCTGTTAATTTTGATATTGAGAGTTACAGCTTTACTACGACACAAGGGTGCGGCGACGCGTGGCAGTCAAGATTTTACGCAAAGAGGAGTAACACGCGAAAGGTGAATTTAACTACGGAGTGAACTGTGAGAGTGTTACGTGTTAACGTACGGAGACCTTCGTTCAAAGCTAAGTATAATTGCATAATCAATTTTCAGCAAAACTGTAATTATTTTAGCAAACTAGTTTAAAATGTACTTATTACTTAATTGTTTTTAATCGAGTTTCAAATAATAACGTAGATTTCGTATCTCTTCTCTCTCTCTTGAACTTATTTGTGTTATAAAAGTGGATATTACTTAGATCTCTTTTTGGAAATATTGTGTGTCTTAACCCCGTTTATTTCAGCAACACATTTTTTATCATAGGCTCAGGAAGAGCTCGTATCGATAGATAACGTAAAATCATACAGTACCTACTTTGTTTTGAATGTCGATTTTGCTTGTTTTGTGTACCTATTTTAAGAACGTAAAGTAAATGTTAGAATGCTGATTGTTCCCGTGTAAGAAATATCATAAACTCGGGATAGTTTAGGAAAGGATTTGAGGGAGAGGTATGGCGAATAATACCTGAGTCACACCCGGGTAATCGATCTTGTCAGTTCCGTTGATGAAATCCTCGATAGAACTAACAATATGGATTCGGTGTAAAGGAGGGAGCAATCAATACAATTATAATTGTCAACCATTAACTCATCTTCATTTACAGCAAATCTTCTTTCATGTACAAAATATATACACTTTATCTCATCAATTCCAGGTATATTTACGGCATGAACATGCGAACGGAGATACCAAGGCAAACAACGCGCGATACAATGGCAGAGCGACCTAAAGGTGATACTAACGAACGCGCTAGAAATCCACAATTTCAACGGCTATGTTTGGTAACGTTTTCCTGTATTTATATTTAATAAACCATAACAATAAATCGTTCTACTTGCCTTTTATTAAGCTATAGGCTAGGGATTGGTGTAGGGACCTCACACGAGAACTAGTAGGAATTAGAAATTCCCAAATTGGTGAGTCACAGAATTTTTCTTTTTGAGTACAGCGATTTATTTGGAAAATCATTTAAAGAATTTCTTTATGAATTGTTATTGGTTAGGTAAATTTTATTAATGATTTGTGATTTTTTATACGAACGTTATTGATGTGGGAAACCGTACATATAGTACAGTAAATGACGGTTTTTGGGTCGCAATTTTTTCAAGAAACATGGATTTTGCTTTAAGTAGTATTTTGACAGTAAGTAGGGAATACCCCAAGAAGCAAAATCTACCCTATGCCAAGGTGTGCTTTTTCGCGGAGGGTGAATACCACCCCAACTAGGGGGTGGTAATTAAAAAAAAAGAAAAAACTCCAGGAATCGATTGAAAGATGGATTTTAAGCTAAAAATGTTCTACAGAGAAGTTTTTCGATAAATAAATACTTTTTAAGATATTCGTGATCGAAAATGTTGATTTTTTCGAAAATAACCACGTTTTTTGACGATTTTTCACAAATAACTCATAAACTATTGATTTAATCAAAAAATCTATGATTATCAAAATGGTAGGTTATAAAAAATTAAAGAATTTTATTTTTTAATGTAGACCCAATACAAACAAAGTTATAGCTTAACCTTCAGGTAAGCCTTATTTTTTTAACGACAAATTTACAGATTTCAACATTGAATTCCA
The DNA here is from genome assembly GCA_946406115.1 of Apoda limacodes. NCBI lineage: Eukaryota > Metazoa > Arthropoda > Insecta > Lepidoptera > Limacodidae > Apoda > Apoda limacodes. The sequence goes on from OX291541.1 coordinate 6,258,008, forward strand.
AACAAAACGGTACGTTTAACGATGAAAGTGCTCAAAATATTTTTTAAAGTACATTAAAGAATCTTTAAAATGCGTTTTCTTAAAGTTCTCTTATATAAAAACTGACGAAGTTATAACGAAAATAAAGTTTACGATAAAAATCAACAATGAAACGCATCTCATTATTACCCTAATTGGAATTAAATGTTACAAATGTACAAATGACTTTATCTTGACATTATAAAAATGATCCAAAAGTTAGATGGATTTAAAATGCTTATTTTTGAAAAAACATATCATCAAACTGAACTAGGTATTTTTAAAATATTGATAAAAATTTATTTTTGTCAAATTAACTCAGAAAATAAACCATATACGTAAAAATAGCTAGAGTACAAAAAGTTTGCATTTTCATTCAAAAATATATTTCTTTTTATTTTTTTACTGTAGCTTAAAAATTCTTCGAGATATGGCTTGTAAAACTTAGCATTGATACGAAATCAGTACCGCCTTTGAGCCCTTTCACCGTTGACCTTTATAAAATTAAGGGTTTGAGAAATATAAAACTTACATGAGCTTACATAGCTTATAGGCTATGGAATTCCCTACAAAATCCTTTTTTTTATCTCTCTAGGCCAAAATGCATCCAAGAAAATTTAAACGCATTTTTTTTTAATTTCGGAGCAGCTAGATTTTGGAGCAGAGAAATGCGTATACCATACATGTATACTAATAGTGTTCTCATCATTGCCACCTGGTGAAGGGGTCTTGTGTGTGTGTGTGTGAATGTGTGTGTATGTGTGTGTGTGTGTGTGTGTGTGTGTGTGTGTGTGTGTGTGTGTGTGAATGTGTGTGTGTGTGTATGTATGTATGTATGTATGTATATGTATGTATTATATTAGTTGGCGTTTCCCCCCCCTTTACAAACTCAACGCGCGGCAAGACCAACATCTACCAGCCGAGCCCAAAGGATATAACATCGTAATTTTTTTTACTCCCTTTCTTCCTGGTGAGATGTAATTTTTAAGGGTTAAAAATTTGGAAAAACAAAACTCAAAAAATTAAAAATTTGTTTTAATGAAGTATCATATCTTAAAAAAAAAGTTTTTTAGATATTTCTTATATTTCAATGTAATAGGGGTGGTTTTTAGGGCATGAAAACTAATTATAATAACTCCCTTAAGATTTCTACGATTTAAATATTATAATTTATCAAAACAATAAATAAAATATATCGAAAATTTTTTTTTTTTAATTTAATGTCAAAAAGGGTGTTTGAAAAGGGCGTAAATAATAAAATAGGGGTTGAAAAATCACAAATAGTTTTTAAAACTATATAACTATCATTAATCAAAAGCTTTATACGTTTTTTCATTCCTTAAATGCCTACATTTGTGAATTTATCATTTTTTGTCAATGAGGGGTAGTTTTTACCCCTAATAGTCAAAAGCACACATCGGCATAGGGTAGATTTTAAAGTGGATAGTAAGTAGAGCTTAATCCCAAATTTTGAAGAAAATCCATCTTTCTTGAAATAATTGCGAGGTTGTACCATCTTTTTACCGTCATTTACTGGACTAATAGAGAGAGTTGTTTTTTATTATCTATATTTTAATAGATAGCCAGCTGAATAAAAAATTAAAAAATAATAATAGGTGGGTGACTTGACTATCCCTCTAGGAGTCGTGCTTTCTGGTCGCTTGCTAAAGCTACGGAAGGGAGCTTTTGCCAATCGTCGTTACCAACACTGCGAAAGACCGATGGTGACTTGGCCCACAGTGCTAAAGAGAAAGCCGATCTATTGGGCAGTCTCTTTGCCTCAAACTCGAATATTTATTTATTTATTTAAATATATGAATTGCAACATTACAGTTCAGAAAACCAATTCGTTACAATATTATTATCTTACATTTTATAAAAACGAAACACAAGACAAAAAGAAAAAAAAAAATTCTTACATACGTCGTTCAAGCATGCTCTTACACTCAAAAATCAATCTCGGCACTGCTGTCACAAACAGATCACAGTGTGGTGCTGCCTCGAGTAGACCTCGCAAGAAATTAGTGCGGGATACAGCGACTTTAAACAACGGACGTTTGCGCATCCTCAAATATGAATCTGGTGCAAATAACTTTAATGTTCTTCCTAGCAATTTAATGTCGTCGATTTTGTTTCTTAAAATATACACAAAGAACTGACTAAAGCCATAGATCTTCTAAATTCTAATGAGTCGAAACCTAAATGCCCCTGCAAAAATTGGGTAGGATACAAAAATGGATAATAATAGTATTTTTTTTTATAAACACAGCGAAGAAATTTTTTTTGAACGCGTTCCATCATGAGTATATATTTATTCTCATGAGGACTCCACACCACTGTATTCGATTCTAATACACTCCGGACAAAGGAAGTGTAAAGCATGTAGCTTCGGTTGACAAAGGAGCGGCATGGCGCAGAACAAAGCCTAACCGCTGAAATGCAATGTTAGTCACTTTGAGCACATGCTGACGGAAATTGAGCTGAGGGTCAAAGTGGACAACTAAATCACGGACCTCTTCCACTCTGCGTATCAGTTGCCCGCCTATCATGTACTGGTATAACATAGGAGATTTGTTACGCGTATAAGACATCATTTCGCTCTTACTCGTGTTGAATAATAACTTATTGTTTATGCTCCATTGATGGACCGCGTCAATATCCTTCTGCAACAATTTGTAGTCACTTGCGCTTCTTACCACTTTTATCAGCTTTACGTCATCAGCAAACATCAAAACGAAAGAATTTTCTACAACTTCAGGTAAATCATTGATCAAAAGAACGAATAAGAAGGGTCCCACATTTGCTCCTTGACTTATTCCCGATCGCGTGTTATATGGTTCAGATAGGTACGGTCCGTATTTCACAAACTGTTTTCTTTCACTGAGGTAACTGGAAAACAGCTTGAGCAATCCCGGAACAAAACCCATAGCACCCAGCTTCGATAGAAGAACGTCGTTATCAACTCGATCGAACGCCTTTTGGAAGTCAAGATATATGACGTCCACCTGGTTACCGGCATCTATTTCAGCTGACAGGATATCCACCATGGTCAATAAATTCGTTGCAACTGAGTTACTCGAGATAACTTCCAATGGGCGGGATATTGCCCCGTGCTTATAATTATGTTAAATATGAACGTTATTGGATTTATAAATTCGTCAATACAACCCTTTATCACAAATTCTGGTATCGCATCAGGCCCGAGAGAAGTACTGGGTTTTAATTTCTGAACGGCTCGCCTGACGTTGTCTTTTTTCAATAGGCTAACGCTAACTCGTCTGTTATCAGCAGAAGTGTTCGAATTGACTTCATCAGGATTAAGGGAAGGATTGTTGGTCAAAAATACGGACTGAAAATGGTCTGCAAAAGCAGCTGCTGCATTAGCCCCACGATACTCACGATCGTTCTTAGTTACCAGTGGTTCCACACCTCCGCGACTGCGAAGTGTGTTTATGTATTGCCAGAAAAGCATTGGTTTGGTTGTGGTAAGACCATGCCGGAAATCTACACAACACAGTGGGAGGTCCGGCGGGCGGTGCTTTCTCTAGACGTTCATAGGTCGAGTAGGCCAGACGGTATACCAGCATCGGTGCTTAAGCAGTGTGCTCCTGAGTTATGTCCTGTACTCACGTGCCTCTTCGCGCTTTCCTACCACACTAGGCAATTTCCGTCTTGATGGAAGACTGCGAATGTGCACCCGGTGCCCAAATAGGGCGATAGAATAGAATAGATCGGATCCATCGAAATACAGGCCAATAGCCTCTCCAAGGTAACTAGAAGAACACGACCTGGAAAGTGACCGTCAATATAGCTTTCGCCACGGTCACTCGACTGGTGACCTTCTAATGTGTCTCACACACCGATGAGCACTAGCCATTGAGAGTCAGGGGAAGGCATTGGCATGTAGCCTGGACATAGCGAAGGCGTTCTATGGGGTCTGGCACCGGGGCTACTGTTGCCATCTCTCGGCGGGTGCACCCGGATACCGGCTTCCCCCTTTTGACTCGGTTCAACGACGGGCTGTGAGAATTGTCGACGATACCAAACTCACTTGCCGTATCTCTCCCTGTGTGTGTTCTACCGCTTGTATAATGGGATATGTTGTGAGGAATTTTTCGAAATGATGCCCACGGCTACTTTTACCATCGCACCGCTCGCCATTGGCAGGGAATTCCTTTAGAACTGAAATGGTCGCGTACAGTGCGGTTTCAGAGAAATTTCCTCCCGCGGACGCTTGGGTTGTGGAATGAGCTCCCTGCCAAGGTTTTCTCTAAAGACTACAGAATGGGGTTCTTCAAGAAAGAAGTTATTGGATTTTTAAAGGGTCGGCAACGCGCAACACCTAGTGTTACAAGCTTCCATAGGCTACGGTGACCGCTTACCATCAGGCGGACCGTAAAAGTTGAATAAGCCATGCTTTGGTACAAATAGGATTCGTGTCTTATTTATGGTCATTTTGAGAACATGTTGAGATTTCTATTAGTGTTATTGGTGAATTACTTTTGCGTTTTTAAAATTAATGGTTTTCGTTAGTACTGGTACGTAATTTAATACAATTTATGTTAAGTAAAAGTTTCATTTATGAGATTAGAATCCACTGTACGGTTCCTGATGGCGACTGACATAGCGCCCGATATGAAAGAAGATCGGGTCCAGAAAACCTACATCCAAGAAAGCAGTGGTACATCGGAGGCATGGACAGATTTTAAACCAGGACCGACATGTTTCGGATCGAGAGCACATAAAACACACTTAAAACATTTAGCATTGGGTTAGAGAAGAGGGCAGAAAATGTATTTATATGTATGTTCGATCCAGGGCAAGATGCCTTGTGTTAAAGTGTCCTAATTCGAATCGAGAAATAAACAAGAAAGTGGAAATTACTATTTTCGTTGTATTTATTAAATATATGAGATATCTAATTAATATTACTGCTTCGGAGTAGCTTTCGTCAAAGTAATGGGTGATAAGTTGTCGTGGTACAGATATAGGAGAGTTCAGTTATTAATCAATAAATCATTCATTGTGGAGACAAGTAGTTTTAGAATTTTAAATATAATTTTTTTTAACATTTTTTACATGAACTAATCAATAATATAAGGATTGAAGAATTAATCTTTGTGATAATAAAGGTGGAATGAGCTACCTGCTAAGGTTTTCTATAAGGACTAACAGTATGGGTTTGTTCAAGAAAGAGATTATTTGAGTTTTGAAAGATTTTGCGAGCGTTTATAGGCTGCGTTGTCCTTTTACCATCAGGCTGACCATAGGCTCGTTTGCCGCCTTGGTGATATAAATAAAAAGTGTAGCTTGATTTTACACCATGTCTTTTTGAAATGACTAATGTACATGAAACCATCATTATGGACTAACATATGAGTAACATGAGTCGTTTGGAATTGTAAAGCCTCGCATAGATTGTCAATCGTTGCTCACATGTGTTACTCTCATACATTCTTATAATGCATCTTTGGAGACTACTATTTATTATTAAGGTACATACTCGTTTATCATAATTTTCGTAATCGCAGGTGCACTAATTTATCAAGTCAGTTTTATCCGATCCCTATATTATACAATAATACTTGTTTTACCTGCGGCATGCACTATATTTGGTTATCGAAGTGGGATTTTTATGCTTGATTGATTTTTTTTCCGTATTTCTTTAATGGAATAATCTTATTTGTGTAACCGAATTTCTAAATTTCATAGCTAAGATAAGTCAATGATTTTGGTTTAATTAAACTATCCTACTGAAGTAATAACTTTTGTTGAGTGGGTAAATATAATTTCAAGTTCCAGATAAATTTTTGAAAAAAAGGGGGTTAATTGGTTGCAATTGACCTTAATTTATTAAAATTATCTGATTGATTTACATATGTTATTTTGTCTGTCAAAACACAACTAAAATTGAAATGATGGAGGGATAACTTCTGAGAATTTACCTTTAAGGTACTTTTAACAAACAGCTTTGACAATTTGACTAACGTTACATGTGAGTGACATGTAAGTTATGGTGCAGTTGATTTGAGATATGCCCATGTATTGGTTTCTTTATTTGAAACAATTATATTGCAATATATATTTTTATTAACGTTCGAGAGAAGTTATATCGAATAATAGTAATACTAGGTATCTGCTTATGGTGTATGTATTTGTTTTAGGATGGTTGTGGGGGTCTGGGATGTTGTGGAGTTTGGGATTTGTAGAAAAATGGCAAAGAAGAACAAAAGGTTGTCACATGCGTAGCAAATACTATCAAAAATATATTTCACACCGCAGCGACGCCGTTATGCGTATACATGTCAATATCGCTCTCCGTAATAATTAATGGATGTGCACATACGGGGCGGATAATATGTGTTTCGTCTTCTAGCATCCGCGTCTGCTGAGCGATATATACAGGCTGTGTATGGGTTTTTCGCAAATAAATATAGGAGTTGCATTGGTTTATCGCGCGGCGTACCAATAATTACCATTTATTTTCAAGCATCGTCAAAAAGAAGATTCTGTGTTTTTTTAGTGCGCGGGTGTTTTATTAATATTATTATTGATTATTAATTAGTTTAAAAAGGAAGGTTCAGTGTTTCCTTGGTGACAACATCTGCAGACTCTATATAATTAACCGCCATTTATTATTATTTAATATTAAACAGCAAAAAGAGGGAAGTTTTTATGGTTTCTCTGTATATATTTTTGTGTGGTTGCGATTTTCTCAGCAACTATCACTGTTATTATTTGTGTTATTAGCATCGTCTAGCGACACTAGTCGTATCGTCTAGAGAATTCCAAAACTTAAGGAGCAGTACCTAACTAACAAAGTACCGATCAGAGTTCCGATGGGGAGGAGAAGTTCCCCCGGCCGTGACAGGCTTGGACATCGCACCTGAACTGTCACCCAGGGAGGGTTCCCTTCAACAACTTCCCTCTCACCGTGGGGGGTGGAGGGTACTTACAAGTCTGTCGGTGGCTTGTTCTGACGACGGCGGGACGCAAATAGTTGGGCGGTGGGGACCACCACAATCGCTACACACAGTGTCCGAGAAGTGACACTGGGCGACCACGTGGTCCGCACCAACACACCTTTAGCACCATCGTCGCGTGCGCACAATGTTTCGTCGACTTGAGGAATGCAAATTGCCAACCCGGTCACAACATGGTCTCTACCAGGCAGGCACTGGTTTAGCTCGAGCGGTTACCTCGGAGGGTCCGAGGAAATTAAGATTGTCCACACGACGACACATCTCTTTAAAAAATCCCACCAAATCCGTCAATTTGGCAGAACTTCCTCCGCGTTCCCTCTCAAACTGACCCCTCATTTGCATGGGCAATTTGCTAAATACAACGGAGAAGCAGGAAAGACTATTCCACTACTTAGAGGTCCAACGCTTGAAGTGCGTTATACGTAGCACTAGCAGCTAGCAGCACATTGAGGAGCCCGGCCCACAGGTTTCTGATGTTCTGGACTCGCAGGAGGCCCAAAATGGCTAAAACATGAGTGTCCGCTAGCTGCAGTACCTCTTGTTCCCGCGCCACCTTATAGCTAGCGTCATCCAGAGGGAGGTGCTAGATTAGACCCCATGGTTCTCCATCCAAAGAGGCCAAAAGATAGGCTAGTTTCTGTGCCGGCGTCAGGTCAGGGCGGGCATCGACCTGACCAGCAAACATATTTCTGAAAGAAGTCCACCGACTTAACAGTCCCGCGAACCTCAGGACTTGAAAAGCGTCTCTGCGCGTAACGTGTGAATTTTGACCACGAACACTCCACCAATGTTCATTGTGGATATTAAACAGTCCAATCCGCGTGAACGTTGCTTCGTCAGTCCAGAGAATATTGGCATTTAAATTTTGTAACAACCGATTACAAAACCTCATTCTAAGTCCATAGTCAGCGAGAACGATGTCTTGTACTCGCTGAAAATGGTATGGATACATTCCCGAAACGTTGAGCAGTTTCCAGACGTAATTCTGGCTTACGTTAAAACGTCTAGCCGCTTGTCTAGTACTTGCCTGAGGATTTTGGGTAAAATACCGCCTTATCATCCGATACATTCGTTTTGGATGTACTGGTGCCCTCCCTCTGACTTGGGCATGCGCTGGAACATGAAAGCTCGCAAAGTCCAGTAGGTTTTGTGTTGCGCTAAAATTTCTTCGTAATGATGGCGGATTTCTGTTAGGATATGTACGCCGCCATCTTCGCTGCGTTCTACGTAAAGTCCTTGTTTGATAGTACCGTACAACCATGTGTAGAAGTTGTAGGTTGGTAAACAAGACTGTATTTTGTCTCGTCCTAGGCATCTTTCTTAATAACTGACACACACACACACAATGAATCGTTATCAATTGTTGATCGATAACGTAAGCGCGGCGCGACCGTGACCTACTTTTGAGAAGGATTTCGCAAGACTGTTTAATTCAGTGTCTCCAACTCCTACTGTAAAAATTCCTGTGTTGCTAGTCTAAAAATACGGTATATGACTCAATATTACGGCAAACAAAAAAATAAAAATACGGTAAAATTACGGTACACCAAAGATTACTTATACGTCTAGATACCGTGTTCAGGCACACAAAACGAGCCAATCCGAGTACCTGATTTTTCATGTACTTGCCGTCAACACTACATCATACGTAATCTGTGCGTCGACGCGAACTGTGCTCCCGCGAAGTTATAAAAATGGCAGTTTGTGCAATAAAATTGTGTTGAAACTATTGGCAAAAAATCGGCCAAGTGCGAGTCGGACTCGCGCACGAAGGGTTCCGTACCATTATCTAACGTTTGTTGTATGGGTGCCCCCCTTAAATATTTATTTTATTTTTATTAAATTATTTATTTTTAAGCGACTATATAACTAAATATTTTGTGGATATTTTAAGCGTCTACCTGTTGGCGTTAGCAATATCGCGCAAAAACGAGCAAAAAAATCACGTTTGTTGTATGGGAGCCCCCTTAAATATTTATTTTATTCTATATTTTAGTATTTGTTGTTATAGCGGCAATAGAAATACATCTTCTGTGAAAATTTCAACTGTCTAACTATCACGGTTCATGAGATACAGCCTGGTGACAGACGGACGGACGAACGGACAGCGGAGCCTTAGTAATAGGGTTCCGCTAATTACCCTTCGGGTACAGAACCCTAAAAACACTTGATGACAAGAAAATCACTTTTCACAAGTTAGTTATTATCTGCTTGTTATATTTGTGTTACGAACAAATTTTTCGAAATAATTATTCGCCAGAGTAGCAATAAATATTTTTCTGTCTGTATTGCCAACTTAGAAGTCTGTACCTCAAATTCCCAAGTTCAGTAAGGTGAACATTAAAACGAAAATATATGCTTTTTACCTAACGTCACATACCTACGTACATTATTTCAGGTTGATAAATTCTGTAATGATGACCTCTGTGACACATTGTATTCATAGCACGTAAACCTTTACCCCGGAATCAATTATGCAATTTTTAAATTTTAGTTTGACACAAACATAACAGTTGCATGTAAATCACAACGGAAAAAGTAGTATGTCTAATGTATTTATAGACTACGAAACTAAATTAATTTATCACCGTATCTTAAAACACATTAGTAGTTAAATAAAAATATCTTGTCTTCACAACGAAAGGTAACGTCACACCTTGAACTCTTTGTATAAAATTTTAAATTAAATTACCTACTACTACTACTACTACATTAGAAGGGCGGCATATGACCAGTAATGACCACGCGCAATTGGGTGTTTAAAATAATAAGGCTGTCTCATTGTCACGTCACGTCACGCTGGCGCCACGCCTATCCTATCTATCTAGTCGGCCGGCGCGGCAGATCAAAAGCGCGCAAACAGCAGGCTACACGGTTGCATTAAAAGCGCGTTCGTTTTGGGATGCATAATCATTATTTTCATTACTTTTGTCACCTGTCATCCGTTTGTTTAGCGTTGTTAACAAAAATATCAAAATTTTAGTATCATCTGTAACAAACTGTCATGCGTTAATTTACGATATTTTTGTTATTTTGTCACTTTTGCCACCGAAAAATGAAACTTTAGACCCATGTCTGGAAGTGGGGTTTTAGTGTTGTTCTATCAAACTGCCTATACGTATTCATTGTTTATGGTAGTGTGTGTGTGTTTTGCAACCAAAAATTTTGTTGGTAACGTTTCAAAGCTACGCGAATGATAGGTGTCGGTGGCAAAACTGGCGTTATCAAAAGTGTGAAACGTATCAATCGTGGAAACTCTTAATCCCCAAACGAACGCACTCCAATTGTTTATTTTATGAATAAAAGACTGTTCGAGCGCTTCGAGTTAAACCGAGTGAAATTTGGATTGTTTGCGTAATATTCTGAGACGCCAGATTTTTAGTAATGTAAGTTATATGATTACAATGATAGACTTAGTACTCTTTAAGAATGAAGAAGAAGAAAACAAATATAATGTATTTATGAAAGCAAATATGATGTTGGTTTGATTTTCTTTAAGGAACCTATTAAAATATAAAAAACAGCCATTTTATTTGTTAACATTTGCGACGCTACACCGCGTTCGGCTCCCTTCCTATATAAGATATTTTGACTTATTTCATGGAAAAAAACTTTGAGCATAAAAATAGGTCTATGGATAAAAATATAAATTGCAATTTGTTAAAAAAACTACTTATGTCATGCATTAAGAAAAAAAATACTCTACGTTTATCCCAAAATGTTTAAAAAGTAAAAGTCCACCTGTACGAAGTGTGGGCCGCTGGTACCGAATAAAGGTAAAATTTCTCTAATTTGGGATAATCACTTTAGGGTTGGTAACACCGAAATTACGCACACAGATGTAAAAATCATAGTCGTATTAGCTGATTTACACAAACATGGCTACGAAAATGGCTCGCAGTGCTCCGTTTGATGTTGTTTGGGACACGGTATCTAGACGTATAAGTAATTTTTGCGGTAAACTTATACTAAACCAAATTGTTAAAGCAGACTGAGTTGTTGGTATTTTTAATTCTTTCACAATACTTACTTAAGTATTAGAGTTATACGTAACTTAAATCAAGTTAAAAACCGATCATCGATATTTATCAGTTTTTAACCGAATTCAATAAAGTAGGTTATCAATTCGACCCCTATGTACGTGATATTGTCAGAATTGCACTGTTTTTGTATACATTAGCTCATACCAGCTTCTAAACATATGTGCCAAATATCATAAGTGTATTTATGTATGTTTGTCCGCGCATATCTCAAAAACTATAAGTCGGATTGCAAAAATAGTTTTTTTAGTTGAACTATGTATCGCCCAACTTAGGGAAGTTTCATCAAAATGCTAGTATTTTTTAGTGACATTACTTCTTTTTGAAGGCCTTCCACCACTATTGTCACTTCAGTAACTAGAATGACTCATTGTTACAATGTTTTTATCGAGAAATCGCACCGAATGGTAAAAAATTATCAAAACAGCAAACGTAGAATAGAACGAGTAAAATTTATTTTAATTACCATGGTGTAGTATAAATTATCTTAGATATGTATGATCTTCGTTATTAGGTCGCATTACCTACATCATCTTGTCCATGTACTATCGACAAAATTTCTGGCTGACCACCTTTAAGGCAAATTTCGCTCGCACGCTGTCGTGGAGGGCGGGGCCAATCATAAGGCTATTTATTTAGTATTAGTTGTGCCCGGTGCGTAAGCACACGTACACTCGCTTCTGCAGTTGAACCCATTTCTTACACTTTCGATACAGACGAAATTGTCTGGAAGTGCACAGTTATTAAAAGTTGTGTAGATAAGTTGGCGCCTAATATCCGATTTAAGATAATCTTTTGAATTTAAGTATTTTCATTGACTAATAAACGTAAACTGATACGTTTCCTGATCTTTCAAAGCGCCTCAGTGATCATTTGATTTAGTAAGAAATTAAATATAAATTGCGCACATTACTTAAGAAAAAAATACTCACATATTCTGCATCGAAAAAGAACATAAAAATATTGTAAATGAAAAAGAGGGGTTGAAATTTAGACAAAGGAAATTAGTGAAATGACTGACAGCCTTTTTGTATCTATTTATTTTATATTTATTTATATTATATATATATATATATATATATGAATCAATCCCTATCTCCCTTGGTCACGCCATCACGCGTGAACGGCTAGACCGATTTCGCTAATTCTTTTGCTGTTGTGTTTGTTATTGTCAGGAGAAGGTTCTTACAAAAAAAAAACGGCCAAGTGCGAGTTGGGCTCGCGCACTAAGGAAAACTCGAAGAAGGCTGGACCAATTCGGGTAATTTCTTTTTGTTGTGTTTGTTAGTGTTAGGGCAAGGTTGTTATGAAAGAAAAAAACGGTAAAGTGCGAGTCGGACTCGCGCACTAAGTAAAACTCGAAGATGGCTGGGCCAATTTGGGTTATTTTTTTTTGTTGTGTTTGTTAGTGTTAGGGCAAGGTTGTAATGAAAGAAAAAAACGGTAAAGTGCGAGTCGGACTGGCGCACTAAGGAAAACTTGAAGACGGCTAGACCAATTCGTGTAATTTGTTTTCGTTGTGTTTGTTAGTGTTAGACAGGGTTTTTATGAAAGAAAAAAACGGTCAAGTGCGAGTCGGACTCGCGCACTAAGAAAGACTTCTGCACGACTGCACTAAATTGGATAATTCTTTTTTGTTATCATAAGATCAAGGTTTATATTAAACAAAATAACCGGTCAAATGCGAGTCGGTCCCGCACATATAAAATAACTCCCGAACGACTGTCAAAATTAGATAATTCTTTTTTCGTTGTGTTTGTAACTGTAAGGACAAAATCAGTATAATAGAAAATAACCGGTCAAGTGCGAGTCGGTCTCGCGCGCTAAGAACAATTGTAATAAAATTTTGATATGTTTTTGTACAAATGCCTGGCAAGGTTTCCGAATTAGCACACTGTGGTCAAGTCATTAGTCTATATAAATTTAAAAAAATTAGCAGATCATGGTTTCGTAGTAAACAAAGCACGGAATAGGGGAAAAGGCAAGAGGGAGGAAAGTTGAGGAGAGGGAAATGGGAGAAGGGGCTCAAGCAACACAACGTTTGCGGGTTCAGCTAGTAATAAAATTTGGCTAAACAATCTGCTTTTATTGAGCAGTGTAATTATAGTAGTGTAATTGACATTTCAGCCAAGTATTTGGCTAAACAACCTGCTTCTATTGAGCAGTGCAATTATAATAGTGTAATTGACATTTCAGCTAATCATTTAGCTAAACCACCTGCTTCTATTAAGCAGTATAATAATTTGACATGTAATAATTTAAATTAAATTTTCAGACAACAAAGGACCACTTTGGCATATTATATAATTCCAGCATTAATAATGATTATATTAAACAATCTATGTCTACTCAAGTTTTATGCAAACAGAAACAAAAGAATAAACTTTGTCATACTAAAAATAATATTCCATTGAACCTAGTGCACCAGAATATACAAGGAATGTCTCAGAAAGAACTAGAAATTGAATTGTTCATGAACCGCGAAAAGATTTACATTTTACGTATCACTGAACACTGGCTACGCAGCCATCAGTTTATGTTCAATTTCACTAATCACCAGGTGGGAAGTTCGTTCAGCCGAGTAAATGCTATCCATGGTGGCTCTTTAATTTTAGTTAATAAACAGCTAAAGTTTAAGGAACGTAAAGACATTGTGAGCCTCTCAGTTGAGCGAACTGCCGAGCTGTCCTGTATAGAAGTTGAGCATCTCATTGTTGTGAGTGTATACAAGCCGCCTTGTGCAATTTATGATAATTTTGAATTAGTTATGGAAGAAGTGCTGAATAAAATCAGCAATTCCAATGAACAAATCATTGTTTGTGGAGACTTTAATATAAACATTTTGGAAAATAGCTCATTAAGCACCAGATTGCTTGCCTTATTTCAGTCTTTTAATTTAAATAATTTGTTTTGTGAACCAACTAGAATTGCTGTATCCAGTGCCACTTGCATCGACAATATATTTACTGACATAAAACCAATTCAAAAATCAATTATAAGCAATCTAGAGTCAGATCATTGTGGACAGTTAGTGGTTTTAGAAAGAAAGAATAGTATTACTAAAAAGGAAATTAAATTTATACCAATAACAACTAAACGGGTTGAATCATTTAAATCTAACTTAATGCATAAACTTCCAGATTTGCTTTATAATGGCGACCCAAATGATATGTACAATATTGTTCTTGACACTATTACTACAGAGTATAATAAAATATTCACTGCAAAAAAGAAACTTATTTCCAGTCGCTTTAGTTTTAGTGAATGGGCTACCCCAGGTATTCATAAAAGTAGGTGTAAACTGTATGAATTATATAAAGAAAAAACATATAATAATAGCCAAATATTTAGGGAATATTTAAAAAAATACTCAAAAACCTTTAGATAGGTCTGTCTTGTTGCAAAAGCAATTCACCTCAGACATAAAGTAAAAAATTCAACAAATAAAATAAAAACTACATGGAACATAATAAATAATGAAACTGGTAAAGCTAGGAATTCTTGTCAGGACTTTGAGTTGATTGTAGATGATGCTAGTTTTAAAACTAATTCTGAGGTGGCAGTTGCCTTTGAACAGTTTTTTAGGAATAATCCATTTAAAACAACTGAACATCTAAACTCAAGTCCAATCTTAGCAGAAAAAATATTAAAAACTAGTGTTCCTGAATGTAACGTTCCCTTTGTATTTTAAAACATTAGTCCTACGGATATCATTAATACATTTAAAACATTAGAAATTAAAAACACCACAGACCTTTGGGGACTTACTGTAAAAACTATAAATTCAATTATTCATGTTATAGCACAACCCTTAGCCATTATTTTGAATAGTTGTGTTGATAGCGGTGTGTTTCCTGATGAGATGAAACTTGGCAAAGTTATACCTCGTTTTAAAGTAGTTCAACAGATCCTAATAATTTTCGGCCTATTTCAATAATACCTATACTCAGTAAAATTTTTGAAAAAATCATACTCTGTCAAATGTTAAGCCATTTCTGTATTAATGAGCTACTTAGTAGTAAACAGTTTGGCTTTATGAAAGGCCGTTCCACAACCGATGCAGGAGTGGCACTATTAAAAAATATATATAACGCCTGGGAGGATTCGCATGACGCCCTTGGAGTGTTTTGTGATTTATCTAAGGCATTTGACTGTGTTCAACATGAAAATCTCATCAGGAAGCTACATCACTATGGTATTAGAGGCAAAGCTCTCGACCTTTTGACATCCTATATGAGTAGGAGAGTACAGAAAATAGATGTCAACGGTGAAACAGCTCCGGGATCAGCAGTCACTATGGGAGTCTCTCAGGGCTCAATTTTAGGTCCTTTTCTATTTCTTATTTACATTAATGATCTCCCATATCATGTAAAAAACCATGACATTGTCTTATTTGCTGATGACACCTCTTTGATTTTTAAAGTTAAGAGACGACAGACATATTATAATGAATTAAATAATGCCCTTTCTAAAATTGTAAATTGGTTTAACGCTAATAATTCATTACTTAATGAAAAAAAAACCAAATGTGTTAAATTTACATTACCAAATGTTAGTCAGAGACAGACATGTATTAATATTAATGGCGAGCAATTAGAACTTGTTAATTCAACAGTCTTTCTTGGCATAACGCTGGACTCCAAACTTCAATGGGGTCCTCATATTCATAACCTAGCCAAAAAACTTAGCTCTGCTGTGTATGCGATCAAGAAAATAAGACAATTGACCGATGTCGACACTGCAAAAATAGTATATTTTAGCTATTTCCATAGTTTAATGACATATGGTATCCTATTGTGGGGTAGCGCTGCTGATGTAAATACAATATTTTTGTTACAAAAAAAGGCAATTCGTGCTATTTATAAATTAGGATCTAGGATATCTCTGAGGGATAGGTTTAGGGAAGTAAAAATTTTAACTTTAGTGTCGTAGTTCATATATATAAATCTTTTATATGTACATAAAAATATCAATATTTTCAGCAAGAAAAGTGATGTTCACAAAGTAAATACTAGAAGTAAAAATAAGCTGTTGGTGCATGATACACGTCTACACAAATAAGTAACTCTTTTATGGGGCAATGTATACACTTTTACAACAAAGTTCCCAATAAAATTCAAAATCTATCAATAAGTAAATTTAAATCTTTTATCAAGCAGGTACTGTGTAAAAAGGCATACTACAATATTTCAGACCATGTAAATGATAAAAATCCTTGGGACTGATGATGCTCAATTACAGGATGCATAGGTAAACCAAATTAAAATGGAAATAACATAAAATTGTACGGCTAAATTTTTTTTATTTAAAACATTAATTGTATTTTTAGTTTATTTGTATTATTGATAGTGTTTTTAAAAGAGTAACTATCGAGTTTCTTGCCGGATTCTTCCCGATAGATATCAACAACATTGTGAACCGGCGGGAAGGTGGGAGGGTTCAAAAAATAATATTTTATAACTTTGACGATTCAAAAGTGATTGTAAAATCCTTATTTGAATAAACCATTTTGACTTTTGACTTTTGAATACATAAAAGAGTCTGATCAGTAATAATATTTATTTATAATCAGTTCTTACAAACTAAACAAGTTACACAATGAAATCTAACATTGTGTCGCTTAAACTTACTAAAAAAACTTGAAAAAAATCTTTGAACCACGAAAACCATTCTTGGACTACACGTGCACAGTGTATTGGACAGTTATCCTGAAAAAATAATATCTCAGGCATTTCAGCCTGCGGATACACCGTGCGCACTGTTGGCACCATTGTGTCTCTCAGCAACTCTAAATAGCTAAGCCCGTTAGCTCTCCCGGGGATGTAGGCAAGTTCACCTGGCCCTCCAGCACTTATCCAATCCCACATATTTACGGGTAAGATTCGGATTTATATTTTTTTCTTCGTATCTTGTGTTGTTTACACGCCACAAATTCCGACGGCCTTGTTGGCTTGATTTAAAACACTTTTCGTCGGAAAATATGGCGTTTGAAAAGTCGAAGTCCCTACAGTCCCTGGCGGAACGAAGCCTTGCCTGTTTTTGATTGTCGGTCAAAATAATTTTTCTTGCCGGTCTACGGTGGTGAATTCCATTCCGGTGCAAAGAATTTCGCACAGTCTGCATTGTGCAACCAAACACCTCAACTATTCGCCTTCTTGGTGTAAAAGCAGCTTGCCTATGTGTTTCCAACATCTGTTCTAGTTGATGTCCGCGTATTATTCGTGATAGGAGGTTACGAAGACGATCACTTACGTGACCTTCGCTCTCGTGCCGCCTCACCCAAAGTCGAACTGTGTTTCTCTGAAAAGAAGATTGCAGTTATGTAATTCTCATTTCCCCGTCTGGTTACACCTTGGCTTATAATAAATAAAGAATTTTTAAATCAAAGACGATGTTTAGCTCATTTTGTTTTTAACAAATAAAAAACAATCATTTTTTTTTTTCTTTTTCTGAGCTGACTATGCAGTTGGCTGTTGCAGCCATTACTGCTTCACCGGGCTTTTTGGGGCGAGACTCTGAAGGAGCCTCAGCCCATATAGCGCCCAACGCTCAAGGGCTCCCCGCGAGGGAAGCCTCGGCTTGGGTTGTCGCTCTCGGGGGCGTCCCTTCGACCGGCGTGAGTCTCGAACCCGAAGGTGAGTCACCGCCGTTACGCGGGTACGATTGCGATTGAGTGAGGGCGAGAAGCGCCCCGGCACTCTTTGATACCTCGTGTATCCTTGTGGGCACCGACGAACCCGGGGACGTCGGCGTCGTGTTTAGAGGGAGGCCCTATTCGGGGAGGTCGCAGAGACTAATCTCGCTATCCGGACAGCGAGATCGTCATCTGGGGCCGTTAGTACGTGCCGAGGCCGCCTAACTATGGTTTTACGACCGTGACCGGGTCGGTCGGGGGGATGATACGTTGTGGATTGCACAATTAATCGATTCGGGTGATTTTGCGTACGCTCGAAAAAGCGGACTGCCAAGTCTTTAAAGTATTGGGGAATCGTGGGGAGTTCGAAGTCTCTGTGTAGGTCCACATTGCGAACGTACCAAGAGGCCCCAGAGGCCGCTCTGAGAAAGCAGTTTTGGAGGGTCTGGAGTTTGTGGAGATTGCGCTTGGACAGCGCAAAGACTACGCTAGCATAAGTTAGTATGGGGCGGATGCAAGTTGTGTAAAGATTTAGCTTATTTCTAAGCGACATCTTACTGTACTTGCCTATCATGGGATAAAGACGACCGAGGACAAAAGCGGCTCGGTCTCTGACTATTTTGGTGTGAGCGTGGAAGTTCAAACGACTATCCACGGTCACACCGAGATATTTTGTCTTATTTTGCCAGGGAATGGCACGACCGAAGAGAGAGAGGGGAGATGGCCGCGGAGGGCAGCCTAAGGTAAAGAGGACGGCAGAGCTTTTGTCGGGATTCACCTCGATTTTACATTTCCGAAACCAATCGCCTAGGGCGGTGATAGCGGGTTGGAGTCTCTTAGTCGACTCACTTGCCTATCGGTGGTATAGAGAGCGGTATCGTCCGCAAAGAGTGCTAGATTGGTACCTATCGTTTTAGGGATATCGTTAGTGAACAGAAGGTACAAGATGGGGGCGAGCACGGACCCTTGCGGGACTCCTGCTTCTATGGGACGGGGGGAAGAGAGAGTGCCTTCAACTTTGTAGCCAAAGCTACGATTCGACAAATAGTCTCGAATGATGAGCACGAGACGATCTGGCAACTGAAAGTTGTACAGTTTAAAAATTAAACCGTTGTGCCAGACTTTGTCGAAAGCTTTCGCTACATCGAAGAAGACAGCGCCCGTGTGACGGGTCTTACCTAACGCTGGTTGGAAGCCAGTAAGAATATGTTCCGTTATGCGGAGGACTTGATGGACGCATGAGTGTTTGGCACGGAAGCCGAACTGCTCGTCTATTAAAATGCCTCTGGAGACTATAGCGTTCCGTAGGCGAGCGAGGAGGAGGCGTTCATAGAGTTTACCAAGGGCCTTTAGTAAACTTATAGGGCGATAGGAGGACGGCTCGGTAAGAGCTTTGCCTGGCTTATTTATGCCTATAACAATTGCATCTTTCCATTGAGAAGGAAAGATGCAATGTTCCATAGCAGCGTTAAAGATCGCTACTAGGGGGCAGATAAGGGGAAGAGTGAGGCGCTTTAGGATATCGTTAGAGATACCGTCCGCACCGGGGGCTTTACGGGGGCGTAGGTCTTTGATGACCTGTACGACTTCGTCGACAGTGACAGGGGGCAGGGGGTCTTGTGGAGGCAGAGAAGTTCTGCGCTCCACTTCGCCGTCTACCTCGCGCACGTGGTCGGGATCGAAAGGCTGTGTGCTTAAGGCACATTGGGCTTGAAGGCTAGACGCTAGGCAATCCGCTTTTTCGTCGTCATTGAACGCAGGAATGTTGTTGGGACGAGTTAACGGAGGGAGAGAGTTGGCGGTTTCGGATTTTAGAACTCTGGCTAAGTGCCAATAAGTTTGGTGAGAAGGAGAAATGTTCTCCATAAGATCACCGAAACGTTGGTCGAGAAGCTCAGCTGCAGCGGTTCTTACACGGCGGTGTAAGTCGTTGAAGCGAGCTTCATTATCGATAGTGGGAGCGCGATCGCGTGCGCGGCGGGCCGCTCAGTCATTAGCGACCTGATGTGCTGAGGCAGGATTAGGTGGTGATAATCACCAACCGGCACCTGTCGTGAGCACTCGCCAACGGTGGCGGTCAGGTGGCTGGTGAGTGAGTCGATAGCTACGTTTAGGTCGGTCACGGATGAGATTACGTTGGGAACGCGGTCTAGATGCGGCGAGCTGGGATTTTCGAGCAATTGCCCAAATTTATCCCAGTCCGTCACGGTTCTAGTGTCGGGAGGAGAGTCCGAAGTGGAACCTAATCGGAGGACGACAGGGCGGTGGACCGAGTCAAGTTTGTCAAGCACCTCTATAGAGCGAAAGCTTAGCCTTACATTTTTTAGAAGTGCTATGTCGAGTACGTCAGGGCTATTCCGAGTATTGTGGGGAAAGTAAGTGGGCGTCATGGGAGCGATGATGTCAAAGTTTAGTCTGTCAACTAAATCTTCGAGGATTCTGCCTCTCCGTGAAGTTACAGAAGAGTTCCAGCGGCGATGCTTGCAATTTAGGTCGCCGGCAAGAATGACGGCGTCGCCTGAATTTAAGAGCGACTGAAGGTCGCTCTCGAGCAAGTCTTTTAGGGGAGAGAGATAAACCGATGCAATGATGATCGGCTGATGGCCGGTCATCGCTAAGCGGCAGACGGATGCTTCTTAGTTCGTAAGTGGTGGAGGATCGATAGGGGAGCAATGCAGGGAGCGCCTGTAATAGATGAAAGTGCCTCCGAGATTGGAGGCAGTTCTATCATTACGAACGGTGCGATAGTTCGCGATCGAAGGGGTACGGACAGCGGGCTTTAGGAACGTTTCCTGGATGAGGAAGACGTCCGGCTTTTGGGACGAGAGGAATTGCGATAATTCCTCTCTTTGGTTGCGAAGACCGTTGGCGTTAAAATAGCCTATGGAGACGGACCGGGGTTTTTCGCGCGCGGTTGTGAATTTTGAAAATTTGAATAAATTATGTGTACTCTTCAATGTAAAATGAATAAAGTTGCATTTTAAAAATCCTCTAAGTTTATTTTATAAAAAGTTAGGCATTTAATAATTAGCTTTATTTTTTGAACATCGACTTACATTGACAGCGGCGTGGCATGTGTTTAAATAAATATATGTTAGGTATAGCTCTAAAAATGTTTCGCTTCTCAGAGTTCTTCGTAAGTATATACTCTACCTATAATGAAATAAGACTAAGTTATAATGTTATAAAAGTTATTAAAAACTTGTTATTTTGTTTATTACAATTTGTAGTCAACAAAAAATTTTCACTTTTTGACAATTAAATAAAATTAAATAGTTTTTTTGTAAATTTTATATCGTAAAATAGTATGGTTTTATTTTAAATCTTCGAAAAATAAATAACTGATTAAAAAATGCCTAATTTTAATAAAATAAGCTTAATTTTTTTTATATAAAACTGATATTTCTTTAATTACAATAGCTTGTCTCACAAAACAGTTTATTTCAAAATAATAAAAAAACGTGAAATATTTACTAGAAGGAACAAGTATTTAATGGCAGGTAATAGAACATTATAATAAAAACAATTAACAGTTTCTTAAAAAAATAGATTAGAAACTTACCGGAATTCCCAATTCCTGAGCAATTTGAGAAATATTTCGTCCCTCATCATGCAAAATAACTATTTGATTTCGGTCTTCTCTTGTTAGATTGCGATAAGCCATTTTTCACAAAATAGCAATCAAGGAACCACTTCAAAAGAATGTTAATCACTAAGCATTTCAAGTCCATTTATCGTGCAGGGGTCGTATATGTAGGCAATCAAAACAGTCCAGTTAGAGCGCGCGTTAAAATCACTAATTGAAAGAAAATTTAAAAACGAATACGTCAGCAACAAATAAACTGCAAATTGCGACTAAGCCTAATGTCATTCAATCGGGATGAATGAATAGCAACAACATTGTTTTCTGTAATTGGCAAAAAAAATTGGGGGCGGGGCGCACGCGCTGCTGCCAGGTGCAATCGATTTATTTCTTAACTGGTCATCCGTAAAATTGGCCGATAGTACACACAAGTTAATTATGGGAAATTCCCTGTGAACTTTGCAGTGTTGCTAATATGAAAGTAATCATGAAACTTTTTAAAATTAGGTATTTGGTGTTGTTATTATAGAAATTAAGCATTTTTTAAAGGTCTTATTCAAACAGATGAAATAACGGTAGAATAAGGCACCGTATTAAGACAACTACGGTAGGTGGTAGATCCATAAGAAATACGGTATGTTTACCCTAATTACGGCGTAGTTGGAGACACAGGTTTAATTGTTTGTTTTGGTTTTTGTAATTGCGCGGGCGCGTGTGCGAGGGGAAGGTACAGGGTGGCCGGCCGGGATTTTAGAGATAATGCGGTTTGACAACGTCGCTAAATTTTTAGGTACCTAATTTATTTAGATAAGCCTAAAATACGCGTTGCCTCTTCTATCTATCTTGCAAAAGTTCTGTCTATGAGCATAAAATTTCTTGATACTTTAAATGTTTTATTTATTTGTTACGATTGTAGTCATATTTTATTTTTATTAATTATTGATATTTTGAGTTTGCCTTAACACAATGAGTTGATTGATGGTTTTTATCGTTTTAGGCGATAACATCAGTTTTTTTTTTTCATAATTTATTTTTGTAAAATGTCAATTAAAAATTAAAGTACTGTTGATACTGAATTATATATAATAATTGAAGCCTCAATTCAAAGTCAAGTCATAAGAAAAGAGGTAAGGGTATCTTATACTTAGCTCTGCTGTGTATGCGATCAAGAAAATAAGACAATTGACCGATGTCGACACTGCAAAAATAATATATTTTAGCTATTTCCATAGTTTAATGACATATGGTATCCTATTGTGGGGTAGCGCTGCTGATGTAAATACAATATTTTTGTTACAAAAAAGGGCAATTCGTGCTATTTATAAATTAGGATCTAGGATATCTCTGAGGGATAGGTTTAGGGAAGTAAAAATTTTAACTTTAGTGTCGCAGTACATATATGAAAATCTTTTATATGTACATAAAAATATCAATAGTTTCAGCAAGAAAAGTGACGTTCACAAAGTAAATACTAGAAGTAAAAATAAGCTGTTGGTGCATGATACACGTCTACACAAAATAAGTAACTCTTTTATGGGGCAATGTATACACTTTTACAACAAAGTTCCCAATAAAATTCAAAATCTATCAATAAGTAAATTTAAATCTTTTATCAAGCAGGTACTTTGTAAAAAGGCATACTACAATATTTCAGATTATATAAATGATAAAAATCCTTGGGACTGATGATGCTCAATTACAGGATGCATAGGTAAACCAAATTAAAATGGAAAAAACATAAAATTGTACGACTAAATTTTTTTTATATAAAACATTAATTGTATTTTAGTTTATTTGTATTATTGATAGTGTTTTTAAAAGAGTAACTATCGAGTTTCTTGCCGGATTCTTCTCGGTAGAAATCAACAACATTGTGAACCGGCGGGAAGGTGGGAGGGTTCAAAAAATAATATTTTATAACTTTGACGATTCAAAAGTGATTGTAAAATCCTTATTTGAATAAAGCATTTTGACTTTTACTTTGACTTTTGACTTTGACTTATAAATAAGAATATTACATTCATTTATTTGATTATCACTACTTGAGGAAAACGCACTATTTTTTATAAAATTAACATCGTAAATACGAATTTGAGTAAATAATTACAAAGGCCGTATACATTTCACGCGGTTCCTTTTTACAAACCTTTTCTTTTTTGCTCCGCGCGTGGCCGGCCAGTATAATTATACAGCTAGTTATTTGTTCATACAATGTTCTTGATTGATTTCTTATCTTTGGCGATTGAAACATTTACTAACAATATACATAATCTAATTTAAAATCACTTTGTGTCCCTAGTTTGCAGTTGCACTTTAATCCCTGTTAACGAGGAATCAACCAGCTCTGTTTCAATAGATGTGTTAAAAAATAATCCTTATTTATTTTCAGCTTAATTAGGGCATATTGAAAATGCAATAAGCTCGCTGAGTAAATTTACTAATTTCGACAAAATTACAACAAAATCCAAAACTGTTAAATTATTGCCAACCCTACCGTCCTTCCCAAACGTCGTCATTTCTTTTTATGGTTTCACACCTGTTATTCGAGCATTCGGTGTAAGCGTATTCCCCGCAACACTTCTCGGTAGCACTGCACTGAAAACAAATAATCAATTTCAATATTGTACATAATAAATACAGAAATACATTTAGAAACTATAGAACGATATTTGCTTTGTGAATTTGGGGTAATACCTGTATTTTAGGGTTTCATGGTATCATAATTTGTAATTTGTAAGTTTACATGAATTGATTTGATTAGTTTAAAAAAGTGTCATATTTTTTTTTTATAAATCAAATCAAACAACATTTGTTCAAGTAGTTTTCAGAGAACACTTTTGAATCGTCAATAAAATGTATACAATGTTAATTTCTGCCAAAAAGAGCTGACAAAAAGTTCTATTGAAAGTAATAATATATTACTTTATTAATCAGCTGACAAGTATACAATCTGTATTGAGATACTTAGTAATCTATAGGAGTTAGTAAGCTACTAAATACAAACAAAAACAAAAAATTTTTTTATATTGTATTAATTCACTACAACTGTTGTTCCTTTACTAGCTGGCAAAATAATAATGTCTTATTTTTTAAGTAATCAAAGAAAACTTCATTCTGCTTAAGATATTTAGTCAACTTTCGTACTTTACAGTAGTTCATATTTTTTTATTCAATTTAAAAATACAGATAAGAGACTATTTAGATTAAAATAACAAGTATGTTATAAACATGTATTGTGCCAATTGTCACAGACCAGCACAGGTGGGATTTCTTATAAAAAGTATATTTTTTGCAATGCTCTAGATCTTCAATAAAATACCTCAATATCCGGCTGCTTTTCCCATACAAACGTTCTAGTGTCGTCCATGGATTTTGGCCTAAGACCTTTCATATTTTTATCATATTATCTTTCATTCATATATATGTATATTGTATATGATAGATATACACATTCACTACGTTATATGTTTTGCTTTTTTTAAAATGCAATTCGTATAATTGGCTGGGCCAGCAAAAGTTCAAAAAACTGTCTCTAACACAGAAAAAAACATTAGCTTCCAGGATAATTACTATCAATTCGGTTGAGATTTGGAGGAGAAAAATACAAAACACCGATTTTGATTATTTTGACTAGGTATAATTAGCCCGAGGCGCAGTTGTTCCTGTGTCAACCATAAATCTTAAGAACAATTTCTAAACTAACCCGTTCGCTGAGGCCCTTGCAGCTCCATGCGTCGCCATTAATTAAACCAATCATTGCAATGATCAGGATTAATAGTAAAAGTTTTGACATTTTTTACCGAGTTGTCTGTAAAAAAAAAGGTTTTTTCTGAAAAAAAATTGTGGAACTCAAAAATCATTGAGTGCGTTTGTTTTGGGATAAAAAAAAAACTACGTTTGGTATTTTTTTAAACTTTAGAAAATGCCAGTTTTGTCAACGACACACACCTTTTGCTTGTTTAGCTTTACATCCACATTTGTTCTGTTGAACTAGATAACAATTTTTTCAAGTGTCACTGCATTTGATCCGTTACAAAGTTTAAATTTTTCAATCATATTTTGTATTTTATTATTTAGATGTTGAGTTTTACTTTTATATATTATTATTCTATACATAAAATAACATATTCTTGAGATAAAGTAACCAATTAATAAGGAAATTGACAATTCATTATTGTTTAAAGAGAACAGGAAACACAACAATTCGAACAACATAAATAGACACCTTATAAAAATTTCAAACTGTGTTACTCGAACGATCGATCCGTTATAAAGTTCAAATTTTTCAATCATATTTTGTATATGATGGTCGGGGAAAATATCTTTTCGCCTATAGTATGTATAAATTTGTAAACAATTTATTTGGCTGTACTATTTGTATCTGGCTGGTTTTAAAAACATTTAAAAAGTTACATTAAAAAAAAAGAAACATATTAGTAAACTGTTGTTTCCCGCTATTTTTCATTTGTTTTGCTTTCTGTCACAATGAGTGAATCTAATGATGATATATTTTCGAATTTTATTACAAAAAAGAAAAAAATGTAACGCAAGCCGCGAAAAAAATTGTGACGTTTATGGAACTAATGCAGTGTCAGTAAAAGTAGCACAAAGTTGGTTTAAGCTTTCTCAATCCGGGAAGTTTGATGTCAAAGATGCACTTCGCTCTTACGCTCTCTTAAGTATTTATATTAAATGCAAAAAAAAAACTTTTTCCTGACCTATTAATATTTAGTTGTGATAGTGAGTTTTACTATTATTTATCATTATTCTATACATAAAAGAACATCATCTTAATGTAAAGTAACCAATTATTAAGCAAATTGTCAAGAAACAATCTCTTTCGTTACGTTGTCAAGCTATTGATAAGATTCAATGGCTTTCTTTTGTATTTATTACGTTCCACCAGCCTTAGAATGATTACTCGTAAGCCATATGCTTACCAGGAAGATACTTAACTTCAACCAGCATTGCAGGAACTTAAAATTTCAAAGGAAAAGTGTGATCAACTAGGTATACAGTGAAAGGGACGATAACGAAGGAAAACTCTTTGAAATATTAAACAAAAATAGTAGCCTCATTGAATTATCAGTGTTGCACACTGCGCGCTGCTGTACGGTATTATCAGTGTTGCACACTGCGCGCTGCTGTACGGTATTATCAGTGTTGCACACTGCGCGCTGCTGTACAGTATTTGTTGTACAATAATAACAAGGTTAAAAGGAGAAACTATCACAGCTTAGTAGGCTTTACAAATTAACAAATAATATTCGGTGAACCAACTTATGAAATGTATTATTTGGAGAAGTAAAAAGAAAATTTCATTAACTTCCATTAAAAAATTCTTGCATAAAATTGTTCATGGTTAAAATAATTTATGAACCATTTAAAATTATGTAAAAAAAAATCGTAACATTTTTGTGGCGGGCAACTACGAAACCCTACGAACGAACTCAGAAATAATGCATAAAAAAAAAAAAAAAAAAAATACTAAATTATAAGTATAAATAAAACGCATAAAAATATAAATTGTTTTTTAAAATGAAATTTGTAAGCGCTTACCCTTAACGTGTGATACAAAGCAACTGACAAAGATCCTAGGAGCGTGTCGTGAATATATAGGTACCGTATGTACCTAGTAAATATACAACTATTGTTTGCGGCTTTGTTTCACTTTTTCATTTCGATTTTCTTTTACCCTCTAGTATTAGTAATCAACCATCTCAACAAATAGGGACATTGTTTTTATACTACAAAGGTGGCATACAAGCGTACAGCCCACCTCTCATATATCAAAGCAACTATCGTAGCCTATGAATTCTTGCTTGTTACCTTAGAAGTACTTACGAATATTACTGACGCGTTGTCAATTTTCAGGGTTCCGTAGTCAACAAGGAACCCTTATAGTTTTGCCATGTCCGTCCGTCCGTCTGTCGGTCCGCGGCTTAGCTCAGAGACTATTACTACTAGAAAGCTGTAATTTGGCATGTATGTATATTTTAGTTAGGCCAGCAAATGTATATCCGTTTACTTGGTGTCTCCAAAGGTGTTTCATCGTCAAAAAAGTTTAAAGTTGCCCTAGTGTGCCTAAATGCCTATGGGTTGGTAAATGACGTACAGGATCAACGTTCTTCAAATAATTTAAAACATTTATATTGTTAAACAATACAAATATTGAATCCCTCATAGCCTAGTTGGTAGTATGGCCGGCTGCTTTGCAGAGCGTGTGGGTTCGATTCCCGCACTGGACAAACATTCATGTGATAAACATTTGTGTTTGTCTTGTGTCTTTTTATGTATGATATGTATATTTTAACAAAAAAAGAATATTTTATAAATATTTGTATCCGTTGTCTGGTATTCATAATACAAGCCAAAAATCATAAATATTACTATTATTATATTTTTTTATGTTTTCTTTCCACTAAATATAAAACTTTTACAGATATCCCATAGGTTTTATACTATGTACAAGCATTTCACAAGTACTTACGTAAAAACTAAAACTTACCGCGTTGTGTAGGGCACAAGCTTTTGTCAGCAACAAACAAATATACAAATAAACAATTTTGGAATAATAGTTAGCTCCTGAACATTTCATTAGCTTATCGGTTTTTTTCCATCTATTTTGTATATTGCCTACATAAAACTAAAAACTGGTATTATTCTAATTAATGTGTATTTTGCAATTCTATGTTACGAACCTCAGGGATTTATTTTGAATTTTTTAGAAACTGTTGAATATTAATGAAATGTTAGTCATTGACATTGACATTTGATGACCCTTATGCAGGGCTAATGTTGAAAGGCCGACATAATGTTGTCAGGTAGAGTTAATGGTGCATCACAGATATTTTATACGTGGCAAATTTGTACGCTCTAAAGAAGAAAGACCGCGGTATTAGGCTAATTGCAGTTGGTATGACCTATCTTCAATCTGGCACCTATTGAATGCTTCTATCGAAGTTGCCATCTTACGGAGTGCCCGAGGGTTTGTGCAAATGGGTGAGGGCAGACGCATACGAGCCGTAGTTGATGGTAATTGCTCAGATAGCATGGACATTAATTCTTGTGTCCTGCATGACTCAGCGCTGTCTCCTACGCTGTTTCTACTGCATATTAATGACATATTGGACATCAACAGCATACATTGCAATGCAGATGACAGTAGTGGTGACGCTTATTACACGGGTCGTGCAAGCAGCCCTCGTTCCGTTGTGGAGACAAATCGTGGGGAACTTGTGTCTCAAATCGAGACCACTCTGTCCAAGTTCTCTGACTGGGGACGAGAAAACTTGGTCCGATTCAACCCCACAAAGACGCAAGTACGCGTTCACCGCTAAGAAAACCCCATTTACTGTGGTCCCACAATTCCAGAACACTCCCCTCTACATCTCTAAGAGCATTTGGATCCTTGGTTTTGACATCTCCAGCGTTGTTCATTTCCGAGATGATTTGCAGGACAAGTTGGAGCTGGCGTCCAAAAACTTGGTGTTCTCAACAGAACGAAGCAGTACTTCACATTGGGGCAAAGGTTGCTGCTTTACAAGTCGCAAGTTCGGCCCCATATGGAGTACTGCTGCCATCTCTGGGCGGGTGCAACCAGATACTAGCTGGGCCCTTTTGACACGGTTTAAGGCCCCTATTACAGAATTCAGTGAAATTTAGCAGTTTTTGAAAGGCTTCTTCTCGGTTTCAGAAGCTTTAAAAATTTGAAAAAAATATATGTACATTATCAATTCCTCTACAATTAATGTGACATTTGGTTTTTTTGTAACTTGCTTAGGTACTTTTTTAATTAAAAATGAAAATGCAATGCAGTCTTTTAAAATTAAATTCGTAACTACTGCTAAACGGCTACGACGATTTTGATCGCTCTTGCACCAAAATGTAAAAGCTTAGTTGTTTTTTAATTGTGCGCGTCTCTGCGCGGGCGCGGGCGTCAGTGTTTCGCTAGCATTCGGACGGGGAGGCTGTGTCTCACGTCGTTCTGTTACGTTGTCCAGTATTTCGGATACAGACACACGTCCTTTATGTTTGCCTACAGCAACTTTTTGTGTGTGTGCGGCCAAAGAATTTGGAACAGAGAATAGAATGAATTGTTTGATATTATGTTTTGCGCGTAGACGCTTTAGGTTATCATTTTAGTTAGGTACTCGTACCTACCTATAGTTTATGATCTCGCGCATGAAAAATATAGGTACCAAATACGTTTAGATTATATATCCGTCGTAATTTGACTAAGCCAGTCTAGTGTTCGAGTAAAATGCAGAATGTACCTGTGTTATACATATAGATGATACGCGCACAATAGCGGGAAAATGTGACGTTATCAAGGGTATTGAAAAGCGTACCTTGGTTGGAAATTTTCTGTTTTATAATTTTGTCGCGATTTGACTAGGGGTACTAGTGAAATGAATGTTACCCTGCATAGTGCATACTAATTTGTCGACTTTTTTCGATTTCACATATTGTATTTTTTACTGGTAGGAAACGATTGCTTATATTTAAAACTAGCTTATTCCCGCGACTTTGTCTGCATGGAATTTTTAAAAAAGAAAGCTTTTAACTTTTATCTACAAAAATATAGGAATTACCATACAAATTTTCCTCCCCTATTTTCTCCTCTAGGGAATGATTTTGCGAAAAAAGGGTACAACAAGACGATTTTAATTTTCAACCTTAAAATTTCTCATTTTTAATGCATTTAGCATCAAAAATGATGGCTTTCTAGACAGACTTTCAACATTCATTTTACCACCTTAGGAGATGTATATTGCAAAATTCATTCATTTATGACTGAGACGATTGGTACTACTATCGTCTTCCTTCTCTACAAACTCCACCAAAGGTTTCAGGGTTGGGGAAGGATATAAGTGTCAGAGCCAGTCGTTTAGAGGCAGTCTTCAACGTATATTTTTGACCGTGATCGTGTAAATATGTAAAGGGGGTTATATTGTACATTTTTAACTGTTTAAATTGATAATATTATGAGTGACTGGTACTTCAAATTGGATAATACACTCCAGTAAGTACATTATATTTTGTATTATTTATTGATCGCCCTTTTTCCTAGACTGTTTTGTGTTAAAGCTTAATTCAGATTCTATGAAATTCACTAAACAGAATGTATATGATAATATTATGTTAAAATTATTATACTATTTTCAGACACAAAGTTACAAAATGCTACGCACCACGTTGTGTGAAATGGAAGATATAGCCTTTCAGTTAGCTAGACAGACGACCTAGTAAGAGCAGCTATAAGAAGTCAATGGAACCACGCAACCTTTGTAAATACGTGTTGGAGGCAGAACCTACGTCCAGCAATGGACAGGAGTCCATGAGGACCTCTTAGTAGATATTTTTTGTATACCACTAAGCTGACAAACAAGCTTCCGGGCCGCCTGGTGAAAAACGGTCACTGAAGCCTATGGACGCTTGCAATATCTGGGGCATCACTCGCGCGTTTCCGACCCTTCAAAAACAACTTCTCTCTTGAATATGGGGATATTGTAGTCCTTAGAGAAAACTAATGGATTGGAATAACGAATGGAAAAATAATGGACCAATGGGGAGCTTATTCCACAACCTGAGCGTTCGCGGGAAAAAGTTTCTCTGTAATGACCATTTAGACTCTAAGGTGTGAGAATGAATTTGCTGCCGATAACGAACGGTGCGATGAACAAAAACCTAGCCATGCACGTGCACAAATCCTCGGGTAGTCCGTGAGGTAGTAACTTCGAAAGAGGACCCCGGTACCATACCTCATGCCTAGGCTAGTGCCCATCGGTGTGTTAGGTACACTAAAAGCTCAGAACCGTGACGAACGACATATTAACGGTCGCTGACCAGGTCGTGTTTTTTTAGGTATCTTAGAAGCTGTGTGTTGATCACATTTTCCATTACCTAAGAGAATAGAGAGATAATAGCGATTATTCTGTTATTCAAAGGATCTAATCTATCGCCCTTTTTGGGCACCGGGTGCACATCTTCAGGCTTCCGTGAAGACGAAAATTGCCTCGTGTGGTAGAAAAGCGTGAAGAGGCGCATGAGTAAAGGACATAACTCTGGGCACCACTGCTGGTGTTGCATATGGCCGACTCGACTTATGAACGTCTAGAGAAAGCACCGCCCGCTGGACCTCCCTCTGTGTTATGGAGATTTCCGGCATGGTATTACGGCACCACGGTATAGGTGGTACAGCGTCTTCGTCGTGTATATTCAAATTTGAGGCAAAGAGACTGTGCAGTAGATCAGCTTTCTCTTTAGCACTATGGTCCAAGTCACCATCGGTTTTTCGCAGAGCTTGTAACTGTGAGACGGTAAGAAGTGTAAGCAAAATGTAGGGTATGCTGTTTCTGCCCCTGATGCTCTTACATGCGCTGCTCGTTAAAAAAAATTGAAGGGTATGAAGCTTTGGCCGAAATTACTAAACTTTAGACAAGTTACAAAGTATGCTGACAGGGCCCTTTACATATTAAAAGATGGCGCGAAAAAGGAAAGTGACGATGTAGAAATGAGGAGATTTTTGACAGTCAATTTTTGACAACGGTTCTCAGTGGTCAGATTTTGAGTAAAGTATCTTAAATCTTCTCCTGACTTATAATTGCAATTGTTTTAATTTGTGTACAAACGTTCTTTAATCCCTACAAACGTTATTTTACTTCAGGCTCGGCGAGGTCCATCCTAATCCGTTACCTAGTTGACGTTTACCTACTCGGCACTTATTGTAATTTTGTAAGAATTTTTGTTTGTTTCTAAGTGTCGTATTTGCAGACTGTAGAGTAACTTTCCAGAATAGCATGGTGTAGAATCCTGGATATTATCTCCGGAGATTATATTCAAGATTTGAGGGAATGTCTAAAACTACCATCTTTTTCAGATAAGGGCAAATTTTGTTTCTTGATCTCCAAAATACCTACTAACTAAAGGGAACAAAAACCGGTGCTATTATACTCGTATTTACGAAATATGCTCCGACAAACATTAATATTTCTTCATTTACAGCTTTTAACGTCTTTTTTATCAATTCCAGGTAAATAAAACGAGAGAAAAGCGCGGATAACTTCCAGCAATACGAGTTTTTAAAGAAGAAACACAACATCGTGGAGCCGAAACGACAGAGCAGCCTACGATCGGCTGTAAATCAGTAAGTAGAATAACCATTGTTTATCCTAGGAGTTTATAGGCATCGCATAAGGTTTAGTAACTGCTTGTTGTAAGCGGAGGCGGCTCGTGACAATTTTTAATGGGTGTTCACTGTTCACTAAAAAAACAAAAACAAGAGAGTACCTTATTTCTTAAACGCTAACCTTTTAGGTATTATTCTATTTATAACTAAAATTAATTCGCCTATTTAGATTTAAAAACGCGCCCCGCGCGTATGCTTTCGTGTCACATTTTTAAGACTCTTTGTCTTTATATCTAACTGAGTTACTAAAATCTTTTAGCACTGTTTAATCACATCACAATAATCACATTTCATATTGCTATAGTTACTTATTAAACAATAAACAAACTGTTTATGTAGGTTTGTACTTATTTAATTAGTTAATCAAAACTCGCGCGCATGAATGAAACATTTATTGTGACAAGAGCGGCAACAGCGCGCCGGCGCGGCGCCAGTCGGACCGAAGGCGGGAGTCAAGCTCGCAACATAGCCCAGGAGCGGCGCTCAATATTTTGCTAACTTTTCATACAAAATCTTTTGTTTCACGTGTGAGACTCTGTAGAACTTTCTCTTTCACACTTGTGGATTATAGCTTTAAGTCTCTGTACTGAAATTCGTTTCATAGGAGCGCAATTGCTAGCGCACCACTTAGTAACACAGTCTCCTCAGTGCAATTCCATACTAAATCTTGAGTTAACTGTGTGTGTACAGAATGTTTTTAGTAAAATTTATTATTTTAACATAAAGGGTAATAGAAGCATAATAATTATTTATTTTAACTAAAATATAAAACACATTGTTTCTTAAGTAGATCATTATTTATGGGAGTGCGCTGCACTAGCGCTCCTTAGGACGAGCCGCCTCTGGTTGTAAGCTATACTCATCCGTAATCCAAACAAAATATCATTAAATCAGTTTATTTCTTCCATCGCTATTTATATCAAATTTACACCAAAGCGCTTTTTGAAATCATAGTTTTATGAACTACTAGATTTTGCCAGCGGCTCCGACCGCCCTAAATTTGGTTATCAGCGAGGGATTTTTACAGACACTCCTTGATTATACTAAAGAAGTTTGTTATAGCAAGCTATATCTGCAGCTATGGTTCGTTCGAAGAATTTGGTTATAGTTGCTCCCACCAAGACTTTTAAATTTTCCGGGATAAAAAGTAGTCTGCGTCCTTCTCCGTATCTTCAACTGTCTCTAAAATTAAAAATTTCAGCTCAATTGGATGTTCTGTTGCGGCAGGATTAAGTAACAAACGTTCTAGTTATTTCCGCGGAAACTTTTTAAAGGAGACGTTTCAGAAATGTATGGAGGCCCGGTCTGGACATTGTACACTACTAATTTAGAAACCTCAGTATATTATAAGTGACTTTCAATTATCAATTTGTCGTATTTCGGTGTAGTTTTCTTGTACAATAGCATTTATATAAACATATTTAGCAACACCTAACTTTTAAAAAAACGGCGTCAGTCAATTACATATTACCACAGACTAAGTACGTACGTAGTAATACTATATCTATGCATATTACATAATTGACGTTTTACCTAGCAATGTCATTCATTTGACAACCGGTTTGGCCGAGTGCTTAGTGCACCTGACTACGGAACCGAGGGTTGCGGGTTCAAATCCCGCTAAGGGCAGATATTTTTGTGACGAAACATTTGTTACCGATTCATGTTATTTGTGTTGTTGTTGTTCCTGGTCACCATATAACAAGATTATTACTTAGCCTGCGGCCAGAACTATCTCATATCTGTTCTGTTAAAGTATGAAATTAGTAAATATATATTTTGAAACAGATAATCCTAAAATAAAAATATTAATCGACACCGGTAGTCAACGATCTTTTATCACGCCGCAAGTACAACAATATTTGTTTTCTGAATTTTGGAAACCTGAAAGTTTTTCTGTAAGAACATCACACGGTGTTACCTCTCATAATGGTATTATAGAAACCCCGTATTGGTGTAAATATTTTGGAAAAGATAAAGGCCCAATGAAATTTTATGTATATAACTTTAGTGACAAATATGATATTTTAATGGGAACAGAAATGATTGAACAAATTAATGCAACAATTGATTTAAAAGAAAGAAAATTAACTATGCCTGAAAAAGAATTATTAATATTTCACATGACTGAAGATGATAAATTAAATATTCAGGATTTATGTAATACATATGAAAATTTATTTACTGAAGATGTGACTAACAGTGCAACTACTAAAATTAGACATCATATAAACGTAATGGATCCTGAACCCATATATCAAAGACCATTTAGATTACCACAAATTCAGCAAGAAGAAGTTAAAAGACAAATTGATAAATTATTACAAGAAAAAATCATCAGACCTTCAGAATCACCATGGGCATCACCTGTTCATTTGGTACAAAAGAAAGTTGATCAATCAGGAAAACAAAAATGGAGAATGGTGATTGATTATAGGAAACTCAATGAGAAAACCAAATCAGATAAATTTCCTTTACCAAATATAGAAGAAATATTCTCTAAATTACAAGGTAATAAATACTTTACGTCAATTGATTTAACTTCTGGTTACCATCAAATATTAATGAATGAAGCATCAATAGAGCTAACCGCTTTCAGTAATGCTAATTCACATTATGAGTTCTTAAGAATGCCCTTTGGCCTGAAAAATGCTCCAGCAACCTTTCAGAGAATGATGAATAATGTATTAAATAAAGAAATAAATAGCGACGTCTGGCTAGTATATTTAGATGACATAATAGTGTATTCTAGAAATAAACAAGACCACATCAACAAACTGCAACAAGTTTTCGAAGCACTAAGAAGAGCTAACTTAAAAATAAATAAAAATAAATGTGTTTTTATGCAAGAAGAAATTGAATTTCTTGGCCACGTTTTAAATAAAGACGGTTTAAAACCAAATCAAAAGAAAATTGAAGCAATTCAAAAATTTCCAATACCAAAAACACTAAAAGAAATTAGAGCATTTCTTGGATTAATTGGATATTATAGAAAATTCGTACCAAATCTTAGTCAAATTGTTAAACCCTTAACGGAAGCAACAAAAAAAGATGCTGTTATAAATATTAAAGATAAAAAATTTACTGAAGCCGTAGAAAATTGTAAAAAATTATTAGTAAATGCTCCAATCTTAGCCTTCCCAGATTTTAATAAAAAGTTCGTTATAACAACAGACGCTTCTGACATAGCATTAGGAGGAGTTTTAAGTCAAGACGGTCACCCAATAGCCTATGCGTCAAGAACTCTTCATAGAAGTGAACAAAAATATAATACCACAGAAAAAGAATTACTTGGAATAATTTGGGCAGTAACACAATTTAGACCCTATATTTATGGCAGAAAGTTTACGCTTAGAACAGATCATAAAGCTCTCACATGGTTAGCAAAATTAAAAGAACCAAATCAGAGATTAACTAGATGGAAACTTAAATTACAAGATTATGATTATAATATAGAATATGTTAAAGGAAAGGATAACTTTGTAGCCGATGCTTTAAGTAGAATAGAAATTCATCATACAGACGAGAGTTCAATGGAAGTTAATATGGAAGAAGACACTCACTCAAACGTTTCTATGAAAAGCATGTCAATAGATATAGGATCAGATGAAATTTTAGCAGATTATCAAAGGAGAAAAACTAAACAAACTATTCATTCAAACCACGAGAATAGTGATGGAGGAATACCCATAATGCATTCTTATCCACCTAAGCGATTAAAGCGTGTTATATTTGAAATGGCACCTTACGAAAAAGCAAAGAATAAAAATGGAGTTTGGTATTTTACATCCCGCCAGGAAAAGAAGAACAAGTTGCAAAAAAATTTATGTTAGAATATCGACCACATGAAAAATATGCTTTTATAATACCTAATGACGAATTATATTATAAGATATCCGAAGTATATCGTAAAGAATTTGATAATGGTAAATTTAAACCTTTTAGATACACTAAATCTTTAATAGAAATAGATACTAAAGAAGAACAATTAACACTTATCAAAGAATGCCATTTACAAGATCAAAGACACGCTGGAATAAAAAGTGTTTATAAACAACTAAGAGAAAAATATTACTGGGAAAACATGAGAAAACAAATAAAAAAGTTTATTTTAAAGTGTGAATTATGCAAAAAGGAAAAATATAACAGACATCCTCACGTTACACTCTCAACAGAAACTGAAACACCACACGAACCTATAGAAATATGGCACATAGACTTCATGTCTCTTAATAAGCAATGGTATCTTACCATTATTGATAAATTTTCTAAATTTGCATTAGTTAAAATAACAGAAAAGAGTAAAGTATATGAAACTCTCGCAGAAATTTTCGCAATATTAGGATCACCCAATAAAATAGTTCACGATGGAGAACAATCATTTTGTAGTGCATTATTATCAGAATTATTTCAAACTTACAAAATAGAAAATCACACTACATCCCCTTTACATCATAAATCAAATTCAGATATAGAGAGATTACACAGCACAATTCAAGAGCTATACAGATTACAAAGAGATTCTGACTTAGATCAAAATCAGAAAATAGCTTTAATTACTCATGCTTATAACAATACTAGGCACAGCTAAATTAATATGGCTCCATTTGAGGTACATTTCGGTCGTAAACCTAAATTAAGGAACTTTGATAATTTAAAAGTAGCAATACAAAGATATACAGCACAACAAAAAGTTTTTATTAATAAATTGAATGAAGACATTCATAATTTATTGATTAAACAAAAAGAAGCACGAAATAATAGAATAAATAATCAAATAACTTCGTGTAGAATATTTAAAATAGGAGATATAGCATATCTTAAAAATAGTAGAGCCGAAAGACATAAGACAAATTCAAGATTTTTAGGTCCTTTCACAATCCTTGCTTGTGAACCTAACAAATTAATATAAACTAAATAATGGCAGAACTTACCACATTGAAGAACTTTGTGTTACAGATGCTACATTGTTTTCGGAAACCAATTCAGACCATTAGAACCTGATGAACATTTAATATTAGTTGAATTGCAAAATTCTCGTATTATGGAAGGAAAGTGGACAATAATTCATAAGTTAGATATAAGACCCATATTTGAAATAAAAAATTGGATGATTAATAAAGTTCAAATAATGAGATCAGAATTTAATATTTAAAATATAAGACATGTATACAGTAGAATTAATGTTATAATTAGTCAAGTTAAGGAAATATGTATTCATTTATCAACTCAAAGTAGATCTAAGAGAGGTTTAATTAATGGATTAGGTTCGATTGTTAAATATATTACTGGAAATTTAGATGATAACGATTATGTTAAAATTCAAAACGATTTGGAAACATTGAGAATTTCTTATTATCAACAGATATCTATAACTAATGATGCTTTAGAAGAATATAATAAACAAATTAATAGAATAACAGAGATTCAAAATAGGATAGATAATCAGTTTACACAAGTAGCAAACAATACAGAATTTAAGATAGCTATGGGATTACTATTACAAGCTCAAACATTACAAGATATAGCTGAAAGGTTAGCCACTGCTATTACTTTTGCAGAACATCATACGTACCATTATAGTATTATAAAGTCACATATATTGCAAGATACTTTAGAAATGATTTCAAAAGATGTTATGATTTCAAACAATATTAATGACATAGAATCTCTTATTTATGTCAAAAGTAAAATTATAGATAAAATTGTATACTTTATAATTGAAATACCTTTAGTTAAAGCACAGCTGTTTGAAACTAGAAAAATTGTACCTATTGTTTAAAATACCCCAACCCAAAATACCTGTACCTATCCTTTTATGCGAAAAGTTACTATAGCCTTTACAGAATTAGAAACTTATGAAGTGGAAGACTGTCTAGAACTTACAGAATTAATATGCAAAGGAAAAATTTTACTACAAAATACTTGTAAAAAAGGAATATTACAACAGAAGAACACAGATAAATGCAGTATTATTCCAATCAATTTCCCTAAAGAAGAAGTACAAGAAATATCTTCAAAAAGTTTATATGTCTACATCAATGAAACTACAGAAGTTAAAATTAATTGCAATTCTAATGAAGAAACTATGTGGATTAAAGGTCCATATCTTTTAAATGGAGAAGATTGTGAACTTTCCATCGCTGGAATAAAGAAATTTAAAACAAGAAAATCAAAAGAAAGAATCATAATTCCAAAAATGACAATCGATAATAAAATAGAAACCCCTGCAATAGAACTAAACTATGATATGAATAAAATTTCAGAAAAATTAAGACATATGAAACAAATACAGGAATTACAAACAAGAAACAATCATACTATAACTTTATACAGCCTTACTGGAATCATAATAACAATAATTATTTTGTATTTACTTTATAAATTTTTAAGATCCAAGGATTATTTTAAACCATGGACTTCAAAATTATCAGAGGAGAGTCAAATACAGCTATCTGTATTGTCTAACAGAACAGTAGAAAACAGATCAATTGCAACAAAGGACACTTTAACAGAACCTGAGCCTGTCAATCAACAACGTATTATCACTCCATGGAATACGAAGACTCAATTGACAGACTAACAATAGGGTAATATCAATGACAGACAACAATAGGGTAATATCAATTAATTCAGAAAGAATAGAACATCAATATTAATGGTCAACAAACACCCCACTGTCACCACCAGAGGTGTGATCGTATTACTATATAAACCTCAGTCTGGACTTCGATAGTATTCACTTCGACCTCTAACTCCAGAGAAAAAACAACAAAAACTTGTATTAACTTTAATAAATTTATTAATTTTAAAACATTAAATTGTTATTATTTTAACTCGCACGTGGCCGGCCAGTATTATTATATATCGATCGATCTCTTATCTTTGGTGATTGAAACATTTACTAACAATATCCACATTCTAAATTGCATTCACTTTGCGTCTCAATCGTTATCGTTTCGTTATCGTTCGTCATCTTTTTGAATAGATGTGAAAATAGAATAAAAAAAAAATAACTTATTTAGTTTCAACTTAATGAAGGTATACTGAAGTATATAAAAAGCTATTGGATAAATTTTATTAATAAAGTTAATTTATTGATTACAACAAAATTACAATACAATCAAAAACTTTTACTTTTTAGCAAACCAGTGATCAGGGTGCGTATTGTACCCACCATCGGCAGCCATCCCACCGCCGCTATTTGTTTTTAACACACATTTGTTATTCAAACAAGCGCTTTTCCCGCAACAGCTCTCGGTATCGCTGCACTGAAAAAAATATTAATATTGTACATAATAAATGCAGAAATACATTTAGAAACTATATGTAACTAACCCACCCCAAAGAACATATATACTAACTACCCTTAACGTACCTACCTAACTAACCAGCATGGAAAGAAAAGATTATAAGACAATATAAACACGAAACTTGAAAATTGAAGTATAAATTTATAGAAGGATTGGCTATGTGATCGTCTAAGTGGTAGGACCTAATTGTGTAACGTAGACCGCAGGTTCTTTAAGAGAAAAACTGAAACACCGTTCTAGTAATGAAAATAGTATCCTCTACCCCTATGCGCTTTTTATTTTTCTAAAAAAATAAAAAGGCGGGAAGCTCCACCCAGCGCTTCCCACGGTACGTGTCCATACCGAGGCTAACTTCGCGCACATCCCCCGAAGGAGTAGAGGTGTGAAATCATAAATGGTATAACCATTAAATTATCGTTGCAGCCGAAGCTGAAGACCGAAGTCTTAATATGTAGTTTCAGGAACAAATCCTTGTGCGTGCATAGCACAAACACTCAGCCTTAGGCCAAAGAGTGTGACATCCGTTCGCACAGACACAGCCATGACATTGTCAAGAGAGCACGCCTCGTGTTAAGCACACTCCGAAGAGCAGGACGCAATAAACCCCACTGAACCATTTGTGTAGTAGGTAATAATTATTATTTACCAATGAAACAGCCATGGAATTCACCAAGAGGGCACGCCCCATGCTTAACACACTCCGAAGAGCAAGACGCAATAAGCACCACTGCATCCATGTAACTTCAGTCGTAGATTATAAATGATATATTTCGGTTTTCAAGCCGGCGTCCACACCATACATGATCAAGGATTCATAAACAGGTTAAATGTATAGGTATTTTATCAGTTCAAGTACGAAGAATTCTAGTTTACAGTTTATTTGATCGATTAACGATAGAATAAGTGTGAGTTATATTATTTATGTAATATTCAGTATCGCAGCTTTTCAGGAATTTAGTTGCGAGCCAAATATGATTCCATGAGTTGTTACCAGTCGCGTAGGTGAAGTATCACTGTCGCCTTCGCGTAATCAGCGTCCGACTCCCCACAACTTGGCAACGGTTTACGTGTCAATTTAAATAAAACAACAATTGCCTTCTTTCGCAGTTTTTCGACTCTGACAGACAGCTTGGGGAAAGGACCTTTACCCTTCTACACTGTGTGATCTGTTGTCGTCGTTCAAGTCGCTCGGCACTGAACTCACATTCGTATTTGACCCAAACAAACGGATCGAAACGTTAGGCGAGAGATGTTCAAACCGTCTGTGAGCTCAGCCGATGTAACTTGAAGC
Source organism: Apoda limacodes (assembly GCA_946406115.1). Taxonomy (NCBI): domain Eukaryota; kingdom Metazoa; phylum Arthropoda; class Insecta; order Lepidoptera; family Limacodidae; genus Apoda; species Apoda limacodes. The sequence continues at coordinate 6,299,061 of OX291541.1, forward strand.
CACTAACGAATGTTAACGACAAACATTCTGAGAGACCAGTAGGTTTTATAAGCTTCCCATCCCCGGGCATGCCTCCATCATCTCCTTATCTCCTTTTTACTTTACTCAGGCGAGGTCTTTTTACCTGTATTGTATAGCAGCAGTATAAGCAATCAAACATAAGAAGCAACATCCATCGCTAAATCAAGCAAAAGAGTCGTATTCCAATATTCAGGTCACTACAACACTACCACCTTTTATTAGCCATCAGAAAGGTACATAATTCCTCTCATATTATAATGTATTCACTCAATAATACATTGCATTTTATATAAATCTATCGTATTTTGCATATGCCCACTTCATACGTTTTCTTAATATTTGGTGGCACCGCGACGCTCGCCGCTGCCTATGTATGTCTACGTAAACTTATGCTGTCCCGGGTGTTCTAGTAATGAAATTTATTTAATTTTCGAATTTAGGTATTTAACTACATAAATGTGTTAAGCCCGTCTTTAGAAAGTCTACAAAAATATTAAAGACCTCCACCGCCACGATCCTGGCTAACTTTTTCTAAGTCCTCGATCTTACACGATCTTATTTAATTATTATTTTGATAATTATGTTAGTTTTATATAACAATTTTATTTTATATATATTTTTTATTTTTTAATTTTTTAATTTTATATTATGAAGGACGAAGATGGCTTGGTAAACGGGTAGGCTTGGCAGATGGGTACATATAGAACGATATTTGCTTTGTGAATTTTAGGTGATACCTGTAATTTGTGGTTTCGAGGTGTCATAATTTGTAATTTGTAAGTTTGATCATTTTAATAAAATTTTAAAATTTATTTTTCAAATCAAATCAAACAACATTTATTTAAGTTTATTTCTGAGAACACTTTTGAATCGTCAACACAATGTAAACAATGTTAATTTCTAACAAAAAGAGCTGGCAAGAAGTTCATTTAAAAGTAATAACATATTACTTTGTTAATCATCTAACAAGTAAACAATCTGTATTGAAACACTTAGTAAGCTATATAGGTTAGTAAGCTACTAAAAACTAACAAAAACAACAATTTTTATTTTATGTTATTTAAATTATTCACTACTTCTGTTGTCGATCCTTTACTAGCTGACAAAATAATAATGTCTTTTTCTTAAATTAAACAGATAAAACTTCATTCTGCTTCAGATTTTTAGTCAGCTTTTATGTTTTATTCTGAGGTTCCTACTTACTTATTTGATTCTGACATTAACTTAGTTCGTCGTGAGTAGTCGCAAAAGTGTTTGAATATTTAAAAGAAGTTTTTTATAAGTCATTTGATTCCCTAAATAAATCAAGTATCTAAACAGCGAGTAAAAGATGATGTACCAATAACAAAAAAACCTAACTAAGCATAAGAAAATATCAAACATTATTTGTAACAGTATTTCGTATTTTTTTTATTGATTTTAATAATACAGATAAGATTATTTAGATTAAAAATAACAAGTATATTAAAAACAAATATAGTGCTAATCGTTACAGACCAGCAGAGGTAGGATTTCTTATTAAATATTCTTATATTTTTTTGCAATGCTTTAAATGTTTAATTAAATACCTTAATATCAGGCTGCTTTTCCCATACAAACATCCTAGTTTCCTCCCTGGATTTTGGCCTAAGACCTCTCAAATTTTCATCATATTATCTTTCATTCATATATATGATAGATATACACATTCACTACGTTGTATTTTTATTTTCTTTTATAATGCTATTAACTGGGCTAGTAAAAGTTCAAAAAATTGCCTTTTTTTTATGACATATTAAAACGTTACCTGTGCGAATAGATATATAAAGTATTTTTAAAGAAAAAAAAATACAAACACAAAACAAATCATTATCTTCGAGGATAATTACTATCAGTTTGGTTGAGGTTTCGAGGAGAAAAGTGGGGAATACAAAACACCGATTTTGAATATTGTGACTAGGTATAATTAGCCCGAGGCGCAGTTGTCTCTATCGCACATCGATGTCTTGTCCAGGCTGTTCAATTGTTTACCAAATACCTATGTGTGTATTTGTTTGTGTCTGATACAGGTCTAACGCAACATTTTATTTTTTGGTAATATCTAAGTAAATTCTTATCTTTAAAAAATATGAAGTAGAATAGGCGGTCGAATCCATATTTACGATTACAAGTTAATATATTGCGATTGCTTATAGAGATCATTAAATCATCATAATTACATCTGATATCTTCTACCAATCACGGTTCTTGTAAAATTGTCTCACAGTAGTATTGTGTGGTGTGGTGTACCATAAATCTGTAGAACAATTCTAAACTAACCCGTTGGCCGATGCTCTTGCAGCTCCATGCGCCGCCAATCATTGCGATGATCAGGATTAATAGTAAAAGTTTTGACATTTTTATGGAGTTATCTGTAAAAAAATAATAGTTTGTTTCATGAACAAATTGTGAAAATCAAAATTTCGTTTCAGTGCGTTTGTTGTGGGATAAAAAAATCTACGTTTGATATTCTTAAAACTTTTGATATCTCCAGTTTTGCCACCGACACCTATCGTTTGTGTAGCTTTAAAACCTTACTAAGAAAAGTATTGGTTGCAAAACGAACGTTCAACGTATACACTACCATAAATAATAAATACGTATAGGCTGTGAGTACACAAAATCCTGCCTCTAGACATGGATCTAAGGTTTTATTTTTCAGTGGCCAAACGGACAAAAGTATCGTAAACCAAAGGCTGACAGTATGTTGCCTATGATTAAAAGAAAAATATTTTCGACACCAATGTTCGACGAACGGTACCCGATAGGTCGTCTAAAAATAATGCGGGCGTGTCAAGACCATTTTACGAAACAGGGATCCGTTTGCGAAATATTGAGCTTCCGGATACAGTTAACAAATCACGGCAGTTATATATATGCAACGAGGTTAAGAAAAACTATCACAGCTAGCATGCTATAAATTAAAAAGTATTAGTCAGTGAACCAACCTCTAAAATGTTATTTTGAGTGGTGAACAAAAAATTTCGTAAACTTCCATTGAAAATTACTTGCACAAAAATTGATCGTTGGTTAAAATAGGTAATTAATATATGAACCATATAAAATAATTTAAAAATAAAATTATAACATTTTTGTGACGGGCAAATACGAAACCCTACACTAAGCGTGTCCCGACACGCACTTGGCCAGTTTTTTTAAAGATATAAAAATTTAACGGGCCATGATTGATAGCAAAATGGTCGAACTCAGAAGTAACACATAAACAATAATAATAAAACACTAAAATATAAATTGTTTTTTTAAGATGAAATTTGTAAGCGCTTACCCTTGACGTGTGATATAAAGCAACTAACAAAGATCTTAGGAGCGTGTCGTGAATATATAGGTACCGTGCGTAGAAATATACAACTATAGTTTGCGGCTTTGTTTTACTTTTTCATTTCGATTCTCTTTTGCCCTCTAGTATTAGAAATCACCATCTCAACAAACAGGGACATAGTTTTTATACTACTAAAGTGGCACACAAGCGTACGACCCACCTCTCATATCAAATTAACTATCGTAGCCTATGGATTCTTGCTTGTTACCTTAGAAGTACCTACGAATATTAGTGACGTGTTGCCAATTTTTAGGGTTCCGAAGTCAACAAGAACCCTTATAGTTTTGCCATGTCAAAAGAGAGGTAGGGCACTGCAAGTACTCGCTCGAATAAGCTGCCCCAACAAATAAAGCGGGGCATAGCGAGTACTTGCGCAAATGAGCGGCCCGAACTGGGGAAGTACCTCCCACCCTACTCCCACCTTACAGAAAACCGCGGCCACAATAACACTAATATTGAGTAGTGCTGTGTTCCTGGCGGTGAGTAAGGTTGCCAGAGCTCTCTTTGAGGATTCGCTGCGCGGACAGCGGAGGACCGACGGTGCTTATCGCTGTCATTGCTCGGTGTAGACGTGGCGTGCTGGTTCGGCGGTCAGGAAGACCTGATGAAACGGCTGACGGCTGGCCGCCCGCAGGTTGAACGGGTTCCCGAACCCAGGGATCACTTAATCTCCGCCCTGGGAGGCTGATCCGCCAGCCTGTGTAAAGTCTGAAGTGGTAGTCGCGCCGGAGAAGGAGACCGGAGTGGATCCGGCTACTACAACAGAAGGGGATTAGGGGCCCTTCCGCCCGCCGTGCCAGCAACCGTATCATCTGTGTTGAGCTTCGGCAGTCTTAGTACCGCACCTTTTTGTCTTCTAAGCTGTCTGTGCAGTGAATCCTCATCCCTAGTCTAAGTAACTTTATATAAAATGGCCAGAAATAAAAAAAGGAAAAGAGTTTTTACAGCGGCTACTCCATCCACATACAATGTGGATTTTTGCAATATCAGGGGTATTCACGCAAATCTTAATGCAGTCCACCATCACCTCGAGACTGCACAGCCGACCATCCTCTTTCTAACGGAGACGCAGATATCCTGCCCGGCCGACACATCATACCTTCACTATCCCGGCTACAAACTGGAGCACAATTTTTTGAGTCGTGCCGGTGTATGTATGTTCGTCCGGGAGAATATCTGCTGTCGCCGACTTCATAGCCTTGAAGACAGGGACCTGTCGATATTGTGGGTGCGCGTAGATCACGGCGGCCACACTCGTATCTATGCTTGCCTATACAGGTCTCATAGCGGTGACACGGACGTAACTCGACTCTTCACGCACCTGAGTTTGACGACTGACAAAGTTCGAGAGCAATATCCCGCAGCAGAACTAGTTATTTTGGGAGACTTTAACGCCCACCATCGTGAGTGGCTCAGTTCTCGAACCAATAACTATGCAGGGATATCTGAATTCGCTCTGACCTATGGAATCTCTCAGCTGGTACTTTCTCCAACGAGAATACTCCTGCTCTATATTTAGATATAGAGGACCATACGAGCTCCTTACTGGACCTACTGCTGACTACACGTCCGGACGGATACTCCGTCTCAGTGGATGCGCCTCTTGGCTTCTCGGACCACTGTCTCGTTCGGACTCAAATGTCATGCACACAACCCAATCCTTCTGGGCCAACTAATTGGCGTCGTGTGTGGCACTATAAGTCGGCAGACTGGGACGGATTGCGAGAATTTTATGCATCGTACCCGTGGAGGCAGCTCTGCTTTAGCTAAGATGATCCTGACGTCTGCGCAGCCGCAGTCACTGAGACAATCCTCGCTGGTATGGAATGTTTCATTCCTAACCTGCGAGTAGCTGCCGGCGTCAAAAAACGACCGTGGTTTAATAGGTCTTGCAGAGAAGCTAAAATTCTTAAGCAAACTGCGTATGAGGCTTGGACCACGGCTCGTAATAATAAGGATCCGAATATTTCTGAGTTAAAACGCAAATTAAATGCTGCCTCGAGGTTCAGTAAGAAAGCAACTGCCAGAGCAAAATTCCAATTCATCGGCAAAATAGGTGGGCGACTATCCTTCTGGGAGTCGTTATTTCTGGTCGCTTGGTAAAGCTGCCGAGGGGAACTTCTGCCAGTCGTCGGTACCACCACTGCGAAAGACCGATGGTGACTTGGCCCATAGTGCAAAAGAGAAAGCCGATCCATTGGGCAGTCTCTTTGCCTCCAACTCGAATATGAACGACGAAGGCGCTGTACCACCTACTTTACCGTGGCACGGTAAGACCATGCCGGAAATCTCTATAACACAGCGAGAGGTCCGGCGGGCGTTGTTTTCCCTAGACGTTCATAAGTCGAGTGGGCCAGACGGTATACCAGCAGTGGTGCTTAAGCAGTGTGCTCCTGAGTTATGTCCTGTACTCACGCGCCTCTTCGCGCTTTCCTACCATAATAGGCAATTTCCGTCTTCATGGAAGACTGCGAATGTGCACCCGGTACCCAAAAAGGGCGATAGATCTGATCCAAGAAATTAAAGGCCTATCGCTATTACCTCTCTCCTCTCCAAGGTGATGGAGCGTGTGATCAACACACAGCTTTTGAGATACCTAAAAAAACATGACCTGATCAGCGACCGTCAATATGGCTTTCGCCACGGTCGCTCCACTGGTGACCTTCTAGTGTATCTTACACACCGATGGGCACTAGCCATTGAGAGTCAGGGGGAGGCATTGGCATGTAGCCTAGACATAGCGAAGGCGTTGGATCGGGTCTGGCACCGGGGTCTTCTATCGAAGTTGCCATCTTATGGAGTGCCCGAGGGTTTGTGCAAATGGGTGGCTAGCTTTTTGTCCGGCAGACGCATACGAGTCGTAGTTGACGGTAGTTGCTCTGATAGCATGGACATTAATGCTGGTGTCCCGCAAGGCTCTGTGCTGTCTCCTATGCTGTTTCTACTGCACATCATTGATATGTTGGAGATCAACAACATACATTGCTATGCAGATGACAGTACTGGAGACGCTTATTTCACGGGCCGTGCAAGCATCCCTCGTTCTGTTGTGGAGGAAAAACGTGAAGAACTTGTGTCTCAAATCGAGATCGGTCTGTCCAAGGTCTCTGACTGGGGACGGGAAAACTTGGTCCGATTCAACCCTACAAAGACACAAGTCTGCGCGTTAACCGCTAAGAAAATCCCATTCACTGTAGTCCCACAATTCCAGAACACTCCCCTCTCCATTTCCAAGAGCATTGGGATCCTTGGTGTTCACATCTCCAGCGATGTTCAGTTCCAAGATCACTTGCTAGACAAGGTAAAGCTGGCGTCCAAAAAACTTGGTGTACTCAACAGAGCGAAGCAGTACTTCACGTCGGGGCAAAAGTTGCTGCTTTACAAGTCGCAAGTCCTACCCCATATGGAGTACTGCTGCCATCTCTGGGCGGGTGCACCCGGATACCAGCTTGGCCCTTTTGACTCGGTTCAAAGACGGGCTGTGAGAATTGTCGACGATCCCAAACTCACTTGCGGTATCGAGCCCCTAAGTCTGAGGAGAGACTTTGCCTCCCTGTGTGTGTTCTACCGCTTTTACAATGGGTTGTGTTCTGAGGAATTGTTCGAAATGATGCCCACGGCTACTTCCTACCATCGTACCGCTCGTCATCGGCAGGGAATTCATTCTCACACTTTAGAACCGAAATGGTCGCGTACAGTGCGGTTTCAGAGAAACTTCCTCCCGCGAACGCTTAGGTTGTGGAATGAGCGTCCTGCCAAGGTTTTCTCTAAGGACTACAGTATGGGGTTCTTCAAAAAAGAAGTTATTAGATTTCTGAAGGGTCGGCAACGCGCGAGTGATGCCCTTGATGTTGCAAGCGTCCATAGGCTACGGTGACCGCTTACCATCAGGCGGACCGTAGGCTTGTTTGCCACCTTAGTGGTATATAAAAAAAATAATATCCGTTCTTGGGTGAGTGACAAAACTCGTGGGAACAGCATATATAACGAAATTAAAAGGATAACTATCATAGCTTTACAGCTTAATGAATTATATCGACCAACTTAAAAATGTAGTCGGATAAGTAAAAATTTGGTATATATTATGTAAAATAGGTATTAAATATAAGTTAATGAACCATGCAACATCACCCAGGTATTTAAAAAAATATTAAGGTCGAACTGGTATACCTATAAAGGAAAGGGAAAGGTATCGAAAAGGACATCTATGGACCTTTTTCTCTAATTCCTTCTATATCGAAGTTCTTAGAATACGGCGTAACACAGCGTATATATAACTTTTTTGAAGAAAACAAGTTACTGAGTAACAAACAATTTGTTTATAGAAAAGGCAAGTCATGAGTTTCAATAGTTCGTGACGTCATTTACAATATTCTACACGCAAAGGAACGGCAGCATCATGTTGCTATTCTCTTATGTGACATGACCGGCGCATTTGACTTATGTAATTACAAAGTCCTCGTTTTAAAATTTGAACAGATGGGTGTAAGAGAGGCTGCCTTAGGATTTATAAAATAATTTCTCAGTAACAGGCTCCAAACAGTCACTTTAAAAAAATGCCTTTTAAGGTCCGAACAAGGCTCTACAAAAATTTTCGTACCCCAGGGTTCTGCTTTGGCAAACATATCATTCTTAGTCCAAAGTAAATGATCTACCTAATGCTGTAAATGGTAACATGTATCTATTTGCCGACGATACATGTGACATAATCTCGAGCAATTCATCTTTTATCCTTGAACAGCTTAACTTACCTCCATCTAAGTTAGAAAAGATGACTAAATTGGTATATAGTATGGGTCCAAAAATCTACAATAGACTTCCCAACGAAATAAAATTGTTATTGAGAACAACATTTTTGAAAAAAAAAAACCTAAATTATTTATGAATATTATAAATAAAGAGTATATATTTCTATATGTTATATAGAGAATGAGTACAGAAAAATAAAATTATAACATTCTAAATAACAATATTCACGTTCGAATTAAGTCACAGCGCTTAGCGGTACAGGGTAAAAACTTATAATCTAGTAGCTCTGCCGTAAAAACAGTAACACAAATAATCTTGCAGTGATCATAGTGTGCATTAACTCTAAAGTATACAAACAAATAATTAAAACTGGCCAAGTGTGAGACGGGTCCAAGCTATTATCCATTTAAGTCACCGTTACAGCGCCATATAGTTATTATTAAGCAAAACAGTAACATATTTGTTTGTTGGAAACTATATTCAAAGTTAAGCAACGTTGGGCTTTGTCAGTAATTAGATGGGTGACGGCTTAGCGGCATACTTCTTGTTTTTGTTTGTGTTTGTAAATTACATAAATAGTAGTAGGTACGTAACCCTCGGCACACGAGTCGGACTCGCACTGGGCCGGTTTTTCAAGTATCTGATTATGTACTTCATTCTTGAGCAACCCCATGCTTATTCCCTAGGGCAGCCATACTTGGCACCTGCGAAGGTTTCATCGCAAAAATAAGAACGTAACTCATCCATTGAACTTTTGGACATGAATTAAGAAAACAGGATTACACCTCTCATGAAATAAATCAGCATTACACCTCCCATTAAATAAAACAGCATACTTCCCATTGAATAAATCAACATAACACATAAAACTAAAACAGCGTTATGCCTCCCATTAAGTAAAACAGCATTACACCTCCCATTAAATAAAATAGCATACCGCCCATTAAATAAACCAGCATTATACCTCCTATTAAATAAATCATTTCAATAACTTTCATAAGGATCAGGTTAGGACAGTGTTATCTTAAATATACAGGTTTTGTTTATTTTAGGGCTCTGTAGAATATTTAGTGTTTCCAATGGGTTTCCATCGTCAAAAAAGTTTAAAAGCTGTCGCCCTAGTGTACCTAAATGTGAAAGCTAGCTTATGGGTTGGTAAATGACGTACAGGATTAACGTCATTCCATTAATTCAATACATTTATATTGTTAAACAATACAAATATTGAAACCGTCGTAGCCTAGTTGGTAGTGTGGCCGGCTGCTTTGCAAAGGGTATGAGTTCGATTCTCGCACTGGACACACATTTGTGTCTGTCTTGTATTTGCTTAGTTTGGTACCAGATGGCGGTGTGTGATATTGTCCAAAATTATAATTAATACTATTATTATAATTTTTTATAGGTATATATTTTCCACTAAAAATATAACCATCCCAAATATCTCATAGGTTTTATATTATGTACAAGCATTTCACAAGTATCTACGTGAAAACTAAAACTGATTGCGTTGTGTAGTGCACAAGCTTTTGTCAGCAACGAACAAATATACAAATAATTATTTAAGAATAATAGTTTGCTCCTGAACATTTGATTAGCTTATCAGTTTTTTTTACATTTATTTTGTATATTGCCTACATAAAACTAAGAACTGGAATTATTTTAAATAATGTGTATTTTGCAATTCCTTGATACGAATCTCAGATTTTTTTGAATATCGTTTCCAACAAACAAATGTGTTAATATTTCTCTGGCCCGTTTTATACTTAGCCGGTTTTTATTATTTATTGTTATACTTTAGAGCTGGCACATGCTATAGCTACAAGATTGACGCCAGTGTAGTGTAACTGTTTTCACGATAAAGCAACTGTGTTAATAAGAGTTTATAAACAGTAACACGTTTTTTTTATTGGATACGATATTCAGGGTTAAGCAACGTCGGGCTTGGAAAGTGATTGGATGGGTGATTTTGATGTTGAATGTGTTCGTAAATTACGTTAATCGTGGTACGGAACCCTTGATGCGTTAGTCCGACTTACACTTGACCGATGTTAATAACACGCATGGAGATTTACGACATTTACGAAAAAAATCAAAAACAAAAAGTGCGCCGCTAAGCGGTCACCCATTCAAGTACTGACCAAGCCCGACTTTGCTAAACTTTGAATATCGTTTTTAACAAACAAATGTGTTACTAATTCTCTCAACAACGTAACAAGCTAGATGGCGCTGTACAGGTAATTTAAAAAAGGCCGGTTTTTATTATTTGTTGTGATACTTTAGTGTTCACACTATGTTTCACTGCAAGTTTGAAGTTTGTATGTATTACTGTTTTAACGATAAAGCAAAAACAACGAAAATGTGTTCCTTATTTTGGAACTCCCCTTAAATTTTAACTTTTTATTATTTTTAGATAATCCCTTATTATAACTCATATCCTGTGACAAATTCAGGCTTCTACCTATTTCGGTCTAAAAGATAGAGCCATTTAATGGTCGGACAGACTGACAGACAGGCAGCGTAGGCAAAAACGTTTTTAAAATGTTTATTTTTGTTCAGTCTTAGGGTAAAATGTGGTAAAATTAAAGACCAGTGACAGAATAATATACCCCACTTCGCCAATTCTTGACTATTTTATAAGAAAAAGGTCAGTAATATATAGTTTTTGCTACACTAGCGTTAAACTTGACTTATGGTAAGATTAATTATGACAATAAATATGTTAGAATCTTCACCAACGAGGAAAATACGAGATGTATCTTAAGTGAAGTCCTTCGAAGGAATGAAGAATTCTGCCATTCGGACGGCTTATTCTACAGTGTGTACGGAACCCCAAATGTGCAGTTTTGTATGCTAAATAGAATTTATATTTTATTACAAACCGACAACGGAACCTTGTTGTAAAAAATCATTTAAATATTACATTATTAAAAGGTCAACGTCAACACTTAACGAGTATTTGTTCTTTATCTAATTAAGTATCTATATTTAGCTCTTTATTTTTTTACAAATTAAAATCAAAATCATTAACTTTTCTTTCATTACTTACACCTATTAACATCTGTAAGAAGTAAATAATATTGATTGTGTTATTTTTAAAACTTTGCAATTTAGATTTCACTGTCATTTTGAAACTAACAAGGTGGCAAACAAGCTTAAAACCCGCCTAATGTTGAGAGGTCACCGTTAGCCTATCGGTACTTGTGGTGGTAGTAGATCGATGGGTGCTTGCAAAAAACAAAATATCCTTAGCAGACTTTTCAATAATCAAATCAATCTCTTCTTGAGGGAGGACAAAAATAATTATGAAAACAAATCTGCCGGATGTGGCAACTTATTAGCAATTAAGCTAGCTGTAGCAAAAAACAGTGAAATTTCGATATTATATTACACAAATTAAACTACACATAATTTAATATAGTGATTTTAATATAAGTAAGTGCCTGGGCTTTCTTTTATTGGTTCAACATAATCTTATTTGCCATTAGACAGAAAGGGAATAAACTTAATCTTACAAAAATAAATATTAAATCTAATAAATACTAACTTCGTCTGTTAAATTTGCTAATTTGACTTCGCCAAAGTGATGCTTTGCGTGGCGCCTATTTATTAATAAGGACTCGGAATTTTAACTACTTTGAAAGACCCTTCCATATTGGAGCTAAAGTTTTTTTTAAACGCAAATGGGCTTTTAAATATACATAGTCTCCTACTTTATTTGACATTGGTCTGGTTTTCCTATCATAATATGTTTTAAGTCTATAAAAGTAGGAATCAAGATAATTGGGCAAGAGCTCTACGTTAACTTTTTATTATGCTCCAAAAGGTTTGTATTAAAAGGGAGTTCTTGTCCGAAATTTGTTTGAGAAATTTGGAATATTCGTCGTCACTTGATACTTCGTTTTCTTTTTCAAGTATATTTGAATTGGACACAGGGGATGGAAAATCAAGAGATTCGAAGTTAATTGTATCGAAGTCGTTAGAAATTGGGTTAAGCAAGTAAAGGTTTGTTGTTTTGGGATTCTGTATTTCAGGAACTGGTGTTGGAGATGGGAGATTTAAGGGTTCGAAATCTATCGTTTCGTTACCTTGAGGGCTCAGATCTAATATTCTAAGTTCTTCGAGGACATCGATAGGATCTGGTAATGGTACTTAAAGGCTTTCGGGAATTCGGGGCATGACAGTGAGATTACATTCGGTGCATTACTTGTAAACGGTATCCGGTCATTATCAATCTGCTACATTGTTCAATCTACCCTTTCGGTATACTATCTCATATTCAAAATCATCGAGCTTAATTCTTTACCTTTGGAGTTTTGGAGCTTTGCTGCTGGGATCTGCATGATTAAACAACCATTTTAAGGGACGATAGTCGGTAGTTATATAAAATTTTCGACCGTAAGCATACTGATGTAAGGTTTTTACAACCGAAAAGGATAGCTAGTAGATCCTTTTTTTTTCCATTCGCTTTTGATGAGGATTCTCGAGGCATAATTAAGCGGTTTAACTTTATTTACAGGGCCTTGGGATAGGATAGCGCTAATTGCATAATTAGATGCATCACAAGTAAGTATGAAACTAAAGGTTTATTGAAGTCAGAATAGGCTAATTAGGGAGCAGAGGTAAGTTTTTGTTTTAATGTTTCAAAGGATGTTTGGTGTTCATTCTGCCACAGAAAATAAACATCAATCAGAAAGTAAAGTAAGTACTACGTGGTTATGCAAGTTTGTAAATTCTGAAAAAAATATAGTAATACACAAATTCTAAGAAGGATTTAATATCTTTGGGACATTTAGGAGTTTGGAATTTGCTTACAGCTCTTATGTTGTCGACATTTGGCTCAACGCCTTTTTCTGCGATCTTGGTCACCCAAGGTATGAATCTTCTTCAAGTAAAATTTGCACTTGTCCCGTCGTAATTTAAGACTACTCACGTAGTCTCTTAAGGACAATTGAAAGGTTTTCTAGGTGGGAAAGAAGATCGTTAGAGTAGATAACAATGTCATGTAGTTACACAAAATATTGTAAGCCTTGGCGACCTGAATGTGCAGAATTTTATTAATCTCTGAAAACTAGAAGGGGATTTTTTTTTAAGGACATAATAATTTGGTGAAAATTGGAACGAGGTCAAGGGTACTGAAGTATTTACGTTTGCCTAATTGATCTGGGATTTCTGAAATTGGACTAGGTGAGAGACTATATGAGTCTCCAATCATGACGTAGTTGAGCTTCTGATAGTCAATAACAACACGACATTTACGCAGTCCCTATTCGTATCACCTAAATGGTTACGGGTCACGGTGACATAGAATGTTTGATAATATGTCTTTCAACATTTGATTGATTTGGGTTTCCACTTCTTTCTTGTGGCATTCAGGAAAGCGATAGGACTTTGTGTGGACAGTTTAGGATATAGTTGTTTTGATTTCATGTTTAAAAGCATTGGTGTAGGATAATGGTTCACCAGGTAAGTGAAATATGTCGGAGTAGTGACTGCAAGCGTCAAAAAATTATTCGCTCTTTCTCATTTAAATGTTGCATATGAAGCATCAGTCAGACAAAGAAAAATGAGTCTTATTTAATCTGCTTGTTTTTAAAGTTCAGGGTTGATGGATTCTCAACAGGCTCTAAGATTAAGGTAATAAAAAGTTAGAATTGATGGTTATGGAAGATTCGGATATATTTACGACTAACAGGTTTATTCGGTTATTTCTTTTAACTTTCACAAAGCAGTTAGCAATTAATAAATCTTTTGAATAGTATTGGTCTAATAAAAGACCTTCCTTTAGATCAGAATTTGAAACTGAGCTCCCAATTATCATTTCAGTGCGAGGTGGTATGATGTAACCAGGTTCATTCAAGTGCAGTTTCATCACGGATTTTACCATTTTTAAAATAGACAGAATGATATCTAATACAACAGCCTAATTTGCTCAAAAAATCGTTGCCAATGATTCCATCGCGTAGTGTTTTAGTTTTAAGCTGTAAGAAATTTTGCTATTTTATATTGAAATTGTGAATTAATTTGTAACCATCGTCCGTTTATCCGCCACGACGCTGATCCCTAATCGACAAGAAATCAACAAAACTCGAAATTACAACTCTTTTTGTAATTTCGAGTTTTGTTGATTTCTTGTTTGATATTGAAAATGTGGTAGAACTGGCTGTAGAGAGCAGTAAGACAGTTTCGAAATGACTGTCAGTTTTGATACGAAGGATTTTTTTCACACAGTCTTGGAGTGGCAACAGATATAAAAGAATCAAGCTAGAAACAAAGATACCAAGATATTATTTTAGAGATAAGAATGGTCAGCATCCCATGGTGTCAATATGGTTTTTTTACTTACGGATTTGGAACTAAATATTTTTCCTCATATCCGAAGGATCCCAGGGACAATTTTGAATAATAACTAGCGCTAGACCATAATGTGTGAAGGCTCATGCATGAATTAAAAGAAAGAAGTTTGAAAAAGAACCCGTTCATTGACCGACGTTGCGTTTTTCGCTCTCTTACTCTATATGGAGTCACAGTGAACTGGAAAAAGATTGTGGGGAAGTCAGTATGGACTCCCTTACACATGGTTGAGCGAAGCTATGGCTGATTCATGTGTCATACTTGTGAACGGGTGCCGCCTGTCGAGGCTGGTCTGCTCTTGCAAACTTCTTTGTATTCTTAGTATTCGGTCATCGGTGTAGGATTTCAACGGGAACTCCTCAATTATAGGGGTTCAAAAAAAAGGATAATACTTGACGTTTTTAAAGTAGCTTAAATGTCCTTTTCCGGGACTCAAAACTATCTGCATGCCAAATTTCATCTTGATCGGTAGAGCGGTTTCAGCGTGAAGAGGTAACAGAAAGATTTAGTTTCGCATTTATTATTATATTATATTCATGGATAGTATGGATAGGTTTAAGTATATGTATGTAGATATGATTGTGCAAAAATATAATTATGGTGGCGCTAATGCCACTAGTACTATTAAATATCGGAATTCTTTCACTCGATTGACGATATTCGACGTTTCACATGGTGCGCCCCCTATGCTACATAAAAACAAAAAAAAATGACATGTTTGACTATGTTTTTAGTACCTTACTAACTTTTTTTTTTTTTACCTAATAAGTGTTTTGGTACATTCTGTATATTCTTAAGCTAATTATCAAAGTATTATATTATTACTTTAAATAGAACTTCTTTCCATCTATTTTTGGCAGAAATTAACATTGTTTACACTGTATTGACGATTTAAAAGTGTTCTTAGAAATGATTTGAAGAGTTAGGTTTGTGTTTACTAGTATTTTATTTCGTACTTCTTTTTATCTACTATCTCGGAGTTTTTCCAAATTGGTCTCACCATTTTAACTTCTTATAAGCAAATCTTTGTTGTTAAATCGCTTGTTGCTTGGTTCTAAGGAGCAGGCACTTCTATGGTTTTAAAGTTTGCTTATGAAAATATCCAATTCTAAGTTCAACAAATTTATTTCTTCCAAAGTATCGTTAAATTCGGTTCTAAGTTGGTCCACTAAACGTGCTTGAGTGATGAACTGAACCTTATACGATTTATCACTAAGTTGAGGCACTAAATTATAAATGACTTGCAATCGTTGAAAACATTGAGCTCTTTTAGCCTCACTTAATTTAAGCTGTTTTAATTTTTTTTCCATTTTCACAGTAATAAATAGACAATCAAGCTATGTAATTTATATAATATATAATAAAATAATATAATGTGTTATTAAATAAATAAATTATACTTATTACTTACGTACCTCGACGCCTTAACAATTTTTATGTTCACAATGCCTTAACAATTTACAAACATACACTTAACTTAACGGTGATCACGTATAATATTATCCGATAAGACAAACAATATATTTACTTTTAATGTTACTTGTAACAATAGCACGTACTAATTAATTAAAGTCTAGTACCTAATTTTAACAAATTACTCAGTAGCAACTTTATTATAACACAATAAGTGTACTTATACACAACCAACTATTTAACTGTGAAACGTAAGTGCGGTACCTGGCTACTGTTATCTATGATTTCCAGGACTAAAAGAAACTATCCACGGCCACCTGACGTATATGTGAGTACGCAACGTAATATTAATAAAACTGTAAAATTTAATTGTATTTTATGTCAAAATGACGACCACGCGTAGCTATATAGTTGCAAAAAAATTCAAACTTTCGCGCCTCATGATAGGTTCAACTATGTTAAGGAGATAAGACGTGTTCAAATTGTTTGAATAGATGTAAAAAAATACTTATTTAGTTTCAACTTAATTAAGGCATATTGAAAATGCAATAAGCTCTTTGGGTAAATTTATTATTACGAGAAAATTACAACAAAATCAATAACCGTACCCAGCATCAAACCCACCGCCGTCATTTTTTAATAACACACATCTTTTATTCGGTGAGTATTTGCTGATAGAGTATGCCCCGCATCAGTTCTCGGTAGCGCTGCACTGAAAAAAAATATAAACTTTAGTATTGTACAGTCATTTGCTAAAGTCCATGCATAGTGTAAACGTTAAAATTGCGTGGAGCCATTCTGTGAATCTCGCACTCACACATTAAATTATTATCAGAACTGTCAATAATATTAACCTTAAATCGACGAAATTAGGTTTAGTTTTCTTTAGACTAACCAGTTTATTGAAACGGTTCTTATATCTTTTGGTTTCTTAACCTAACAAATTAATTAGGTGTAAACTGCAGTTTGTTCTACATAATAATTGTTTATTTCGCGTTAATTGTTATCTGCCCCGTGGCCCCGTAGTTTGATCCATGGGCGCTGCGACTTCAAATCGGGGAGCCTATGGTTCAAATCATGCTAATTTCGTATTGAGTATTTTTGTTAGGAAATACTTTTTTTTATGTTTTGACATCTAGTTCTATCTAAAAAGGACCAGTTGGTATGAAAACTTTTTGTTTTGTTTGCAAAAACTAAAACACATGCAATCTAATAAAAATGTCAGCACATAACCCCAGAAACAAATCGGCAACGAGTCATTGATATAAACAAAAAACTTTTTTTGTTTATATCAATGCAACGAACGACAAAAATAAAATGTCTACCTACGTAGCTAAATTGGTCTTAGCTGTTTAACTCAACAAAAAATATTTTGTTGAGTTCGTAATAATAATTCGTAAAATGTAACAAAAACAAAAAGAAAGGCATAAAGTGAGATTCGAATCCACAACCTCCATTGCCCTTAAAACACGTAATAGGATCTGATACGTCTATGCACTAGGCTACGGATGCGATAATTTTTTTTAAGTGAAATTATTATAGACAATATAAATTGAAACTAATATTACTGAGGTCCTAAGACATATTACTTTATTTCTTTAAGTGTGTGAGTGAATGCGCTTGCAATTCTATTTTGTTTTGAAACTCTATATGCAGTTCTGCAACTGACCGTACATAATAATGTAGAAATACATTTAGAAAAAGTGTTACTTTTTTTTAATTAAATCAAATAACATTTATTTAAGTATGTTTCTTATAATACTTTTGAATCGTCAATACAATGTAGGCAATGTTAATTTCTGACAAAAAGAGCTGGCAAGAAGTTTAATTACCAGTAATAATAATATTAATTTGTTAATCAGCTAACAAGTATACAATCTGTACTGAAACACTTAGTAATCTATATATATATATTTATATCACTAAGGTGGTAAACAAGCTTACAGTCTGCCTGAGGGTAAGTAAAAATATAAGTTAGTAAGCTACTTAAAACAAACAAAACAAAAAAAAAAAATTATATTTCACTACTTCTGTTGTTGGTCCTCTACTAGCTAGCAAAATAATAATGTCTTTTATTTAAAGTAAACAAAGAAAACTTCATTCTGCTTCAAAGTTTTAGTCAGCTTTTGTGTTTTATTGTGAGGTTTGTAAATAAAGACATAGGTATACTTAGTCAGTTAATTTCGACATTAAGAGGGCCCCCAACGCGCATATACATTTGTTTTATGGGCGTTTAACTGAAATCGACAATGTTATTATTTTTCAGTGGCAAAATATATTATAGTTAGGCGTACAGCTAAGCGTAAAAAGTGGAAAATAATTATTACTTTTATATCACATAAGATATAAAAAGTGCCGCCAGTGTCAATGGTACTATACCACAGGGGTTTACTTTGGATGAAATATTTTTTTAATGAGTCTGAGGTTTTTAAATTTAAATTATATTTTATCTATTTATTTTTTTGTGTTTTGTTAAGATTATTTAAGTTTTGTTACTGAATTATGTTATTAATAGTTATATAATTATAAATTAATTACAGTATTTTTTTAGCTTTATAGTTACTTAACATTTCATGAAATAAATTATGTTCCCGCTACTAATTAGTTAGTGGTTATAAATCAAAAATAAAAGAACGAGAGGTTCGGCCGTTATTTTTATAAAGCGATGCTTTAACATGTATCTCAAAACAAATACAGTAATTTACTTGTTGAAGAATATAGAAAGGCATGTTATTTTTTTCCAGTCTAAAACTTGCAATAGGACAGTGGAATTGATTGAAGTAGGACTAGCCTTGACTTAGTCCGACCCAAGTAGTCGCAAAATTGTTTAATTATGTAAATGAGGTTTGTTATAAGTCATTTAATTCCCTTAATAAATCAAGTATTTCAACAGCGAGTAAAAGATAATGTATTAATAACAATAAACCAAACTAAGCATAAGAAAATATCGAACATCATTTGTAACAGCATTTCGTATTTTTTTTATTGATTTTAAAAATACAGATAAGATTATTTAGATTAAAAATAACAAGTATAGTGCTAAACGCCATAGACCAGCACAGGTGGGATTTCTTAATAAAAAAATATTTTTTGCACTGCTCTAGATCTTCAATACTGCTTTTCCCATAAAAACGTATTCCATTGTTTCCTCCCTGAATTTTGGCCTAAAACCTTTCACATTTTCATTATATTCTTTCATTCATATGTATAATATGTATTTTGTATATGGTAGATATACACATACAATACTTTGTATGTTTTCCTTTTTTTTAAATGCCATTCGTATAATCAACTGGGCTAGCAATAGTTCAAAAAATTGCCTATTTTTTATAACATATTTAAATGTGCCCTGTACGAATGGATATATAAAGTATTTTTAAGAAAACAAACATACAAGCACAGAAAAAATCATAAGTTTCAAGATAATTAGGAACTACCAATTCGGTTAAAATTTGGAGGAGAAAAGTGGGGAATACAAAACACCGATTTCGATTATTGTGACTAGATGTAATTAGCCCGAAGCGCAGTTGTCTCTATCGCACATTGGTGTCTTGTCCCGGGTCTTCAATTGTTTACCAAATACCTATGTGTGTATTTGCTTGGGTCTGATACAGGTCTCCTATATTATGTGTACATAATCTATGTATAGGTATTAGTTGAAAGATGTAGAAAAATGAGAACTTTATATTGTTAGTCTTCTCATTTACATATATACAAGAAGTGAGATTTTAGTTTAGTTTAAAATACATAAGTAAACATTGTCTCTTACTGTATTTCATACAGTAAATTAAAAGTAATAACTTTTAATTAAATCTCATCAAAATTATAAGAAAATTTACGTCGTTAGATACCTTTAAAAATACGTAGATAAGTGAGACCTCAAAACACTTGAAGTAGATTAAGAAACCATTGTCTCTTTTATAATTTAGATATATACATATATCATTCACGAAGAAAAAGCATTTTATGTACATCTCATAAGAATTAATTATAAAGACTGTCAGGTATCTATGAATGTCATAAGCTATTATAGTTTATTTAGATAAATTTAAGTACATCATTCTAACAAAAGTGATACACAAACATTCTCTCATCTTTACTCGTTACCTAAGGTGATTTTCAAAAAGCTTTGGAACCTATATCCATTTCTCTACAAAACAACGAAGAAGAAGAAGCTCGTCTGGACGCCTGGAAAACCTCCTCTCGTACAACCTTTGACTGCACCGTAGATCTTCAAATCTTCTTTGTGGAATTCAATAGAATATCATAAATCTTGAAGATTTATGCCTAAATCTCCTAATTTCACATATTATAAATAGAACACAACGACGACTGAAAAATAAACTCGCGAAACACCATGTCTTGAAAAGTGACGCCTTTTCTAAAGAATATATATAATTGATTTAGTATGTGTTGAAGATATTAATTTTTTAAATACTAATTATGAACCTATTTTAAAAAAATAAAAAAAATGCTCTAAACGCGAGATCAGATTTCGGATCTGATCATAAATGATTTTCACAGTCAAACTTATTGACCGTATTCTTGCGCGCGCGAACCCAGACTAACTACTCATTTTAAATTTTGTTTCTACCAAAATTTCAAATTTCACCCTCCTCTCGTACTTTCTTCACCCCTTAACCTTTATAATCCACACCAATTTTGCTTGTCAAACCGAATATTTATAGTTTCAAGTATTCTGGGTGCTTTTTGTTCCAAAAACTTCAATCACTTCAAATCCAAACAAAATTTAAACTCAGCTTTGTGCTATTTAATTTACAAAGTCTTGGAGTTTTTATACATTAACATCGACCAAGCATGTAGGGTTGTCGCAAATTTACAACATTTAGAATTTAAAATAATTAAAAATAAATCAAAAATTCTATCAAAAATATGATTTTAATTATACTCTATTTCAACAACCAAACTATATCATTAGGTTTGTACTAGTTTTACTTATAAATTTTATTATTTTTATGAATTTACTACCTTTTATTTAGCTTTTTGGTTATATTTTTTAAACATTTAAAGTCATCTTTATAAAACATTTACAGTTAATAAAATTGATATTTATATAAAATTTCAATCCTTTGAAATTTCTTTTAAGAAAAGATAAGAAAACTACAATTTTCTTTAAATCCCCAAAGATTACTCACATTTATCTTTTATATTCTATCTTTAAAACCTTTATTATTGATCGACTAATAAACATGATATCCCCTAACAAAAATTCTAATAAATATACTAATTTAAGATATTGCCAACCCTACCTGACACGTCCTCTAACACTCTTTTAGCCTTTAAGATTTGCTTTCAGCTTATGCCTCTAACACGTCAAGCCACATAAAATTTATTGCTAACAAGGAAACAAAAGAGTATTTTAGTTTGCTATTGAATTTAACTACTAATTTGAACTTTGTTTTGATAAGAATATGTGTTATTTAACTCTTTTCTAATGTTTATATTTATTTTGTTTGCCGCCTTCAAATAAACGTGGGAAATAGTTTATATTCCCTTTTCTTTTCTTTCAATACGTTATTTTTAAGATAAACAAGGTAAGAATATTATGGTTTTTTACAAATATGAATTAAATATGAGGAACACCACCAGTATAACTTGAGCTCTGGACTTTTTATATGCATTCCCAGACTCGAGTGTGCAATGACTGTGTGAAACTTACAATTTTAAGAAAAGTTAACTTTTATGCTATTTTATAATATTTTGGTTAAATACATTTGTCACATACTGATTGCATAACATTTATACTCATTTATATGAAATACGGATCTTTATTCAATGTAGTAAAAATGATTTACTACAAGTTTTGGACATTGTTTATGGAGTTGTCTGTAGAAAAATAAAATTTGTATTCATAAACAAATTGTGGAAATCAAATATCATTCAGTGCGTTGTTTTGGGATAAAAAAAGTTCCACTTTTGGTAATTTTTAAACTTTTGATAACGCCAGTTTTGCCAACGACACCTATCGCTTGTGTAGCTTTGAAACGTTATTATGAAAAATAGTGGTTGCATAACGAACGTTTGACGTTTAGACACTTCCGTAAATAATATATACGTACAGGCAGTGTGACAGATTTACACCAAAACCCAACCTTTAGAGATGGATCTAAAGTACTATTTTTCAGTGACCAAAGGGACAAAAATGCCGTAAACCAAAGGCTGACAGTATGTTGCATATAATTAAAAAAAAATTGACACCAATGCTCAAAGAACGGTTGGCATATAATAAAATATAAAAAGATTCTTTATCCCAAAACGAACACATCCTTAGCAATAATTTGTGGAATTGTTGTTATACCTACCTTTAAAATTAAATGCAAAGACGGCGGAGTTTATAATAGAACCGGACGGACGAATATAATATACCTAATAAGTCCGGCCCCATATGGAGTACTGCTGCCATCTCTGGGCGGGTGCACCCGGATACCAGCTTGGCCCTTTTGACTCGGTTCAACGACGGGCTGTGAGAATTGTCGACGATCCCAAACTCACTTGCGGTATCGAGCCCTTAAGTCTGAGGAGAGACTTTGCCTCCCTGTGTGTGTTCTACCGCTTGTACAATGGATTGTGTTCTGAGGAATTGTTCGAAATGATGCCCACGGCTACTTTCTACCATCGCACCGCTTGCCATCGACAGGGAATTCATTCTAACACTTTGGAACCGAAATGGTCGCGTACAGTGCGGTTTCAGAGAAACTTCCTCCCGCGAACGCTTGGGTTGTGGAATGAGCTCCCTGCCAAAATTTTCTCTAAGGACTACAGTATGGGGTTCTTCAAAAAAGAAGTTATTAGATTTCTGAAGGGTCGGCAACGCGCGAGTGATGCCCCTGGTGTTGCAAGCGTCCATAGCCTACGGTGACCGCTTCCCATCAGGCGGACCGTAGGCTTGTTTGCCACCTTAGTGGAATAAAAAAATAATATATAGACGGAAACGAAGAAATTATAAGAATTCCGTATTTACTATTTGACGACTTTTAGTTGTTCTTGATATGCCGTAGTATAAAGAGTTACGGCAATAATAAAAGCAATTTGCACCTTTGACACATTTATATTATAGTTTAGCAGGATTGCCAGCAATGGGGAATATTATTTTTTCTGGTTCTCGTTCCTTAGTTTTAGAGTTCTTTTACAGTAGTGGTGACAACGCTGTCACGCATATCTAATGCACTAATATTAGCTTACGTACACATAGTTTCTATTAGAGTATACTTTATATACACTGCCTGCTATATTTATGTTTAATATACCGTATTAGGTGACGTTACGGTAGCTTCGTCAAATAATATATTGTGGGGGTGTAAGGAATAAAAACCGTGAAGATATAAGTACATACATATAGTATCTCATACTTGAGGTTACGCATATGACCAAGATACTACAACTATCTTTTCTTGAATCTATAAAGTTTTTTTTTCTTTTAAATGTTTACACTATTTTATTTATAACCTTGTGTCTACAGGATTTTTGAAGCTTTTAATCTTTATCCACATTTCTTGATCCGTTATAAAGTTAAGATTATTCAATCATATTTTGTAGGTATACTATTTAGTTGTGGCAGTGAGTTTTATTATTATTTATCATTATTGTTATCATAAAAGAGCACAATCTTAAGTAAAGTTACTAATTAACAACTTGTCAACAAACAATCTCTTTCGTTACGTTGTCAAGCTATTTCTTGTTGAGTTTTAATCTCTTTATTAAATCAACCTTAAAATGATGACACGTAAGGCATCTGCTCGCCAGGAAGAGACCAAACCGGCTTTGCAGGAACTTAATATTTCCAAGCAAAATTGTCATCAACTCTTAGAAATATGAAAAAAAAATAGTAGCCTTAATGAATGATCAGTGTTGCACACTCAATATGATACTGTTCTAGAGGAACGGGACCAATTTGAGAAAATTATAGGAAAACTTATAGGCAGCTGTAGTAAGGAGTATATGGTTGCCCTATACATATTTTGAAGAGGAACTATGGGAGGCCCATCAACACATCTCACAACTCGAAGAGACCGCCCATACTTACTCGCAGCCTCAAACTCAAAATCTGTTTGACGAATTATGTAATAAGGTCCCAACTCTTGTTCTTGCTGAAACTAGTAATACCACCACCATAGATTTTACAGATGATGACACAAATAACTCTTCTAAATCAGTGAATTTTTCTAACTGCAGTAGAAATCATATAAAAAATACATTAAAATTAAAAGATTTATAAAAAAACGGAAAAAAAAAGAAAAAGCAAAAAATATTTACCAAAAAAGTGGAAAATCTGGAAATATGTAAGTTGCAATTAAAAAACAGTAGGCAACAACATAAAACTGTAAAACAAATTTACTTGACTTGCAAATAAAAGATGACCTGCAAGTATGAACAGTCTCGGAATGAGATGGAGGTGCACACACTTTCCATAAATGAGCCAATAGAATAGAGTAAATAATATAATGCAGAGCTTTTTGCGCCATTACAACTTAATCACAGTATGTGTGATTGTAAACGACTCAGCGATTCACAGCCGGATTGTGAAGCCTCGTTACTACCATTACCAACACCTTACGTCATCAATGAGTATTAGTTTCTATCTCAGCAACAATCATATGCTCACAACAGTTCTCACTCAATTAGTGTTTCACAAAAATGTAATGTTGATGGCAATGTAGTAATATTTTGCGATGAAATTGGGAAAATGTTTTAGACACTTTCTTAGCTCTAGTCTAGGACTATCGATTTTAAATAATTGTATGCCAAATGCCAACGATGTTAATATAATGATAAGTTTAATAAAATCTGTCAAAAATCACCTCACCTCTACATAAGTAATATTTATTAATAACAGGGGTAATGTAAATAAAAGTGAATTAAGATAATATTATAATAGTATAAACGCACTTAAAATAAAAAAAAATGTAACGTTTACATTTCCCTATTGTAAGGAGGAAAACAACCTTAGGTGTAAGTTGCAATTAGCTTTGCATATTATTTATTTATTTGTAATATTTAATTTTATATAGACATTTAAGTTTTCCAATTAGTCTATACAAAACCTTATAACCACATAACACACACTATACACAATAAAAAAATAAATAGAGAAACCGAAAAAGAAAGCACATTTAAAAAAAATTGATAAAAAAACAACAAACGGTAAGTATATACTTAAAATCTAATTAAAAGGCCATTTATTTATTATAATTTTTTGAAATTCATTTGGAGAATAAGTCAAGTCCAGAATTTTGACTGACAATACTAAAAATTAGGTGCAGTGCTCGAGGAACTAGTGCCTGCCATCCCAATGCGGTCCTACTCTCGGTCTCTGCGAACAGTCTGTGGCGACGGGCTCGCACGTAGTTGTCATGCACATGCAGACTGATTAACGACAAAATCTGCTCGTTTTTCTTGTGTCCTCGAAATACATCGAACACGTACACTAAAATCGCCACCTGGCGACGCACCTCTACCGACCATTCCCAAAAGAAACATACTTGGGTAAATATGAGGATACCAGACACCTAAAAAACTTGTTTGCATTTTTTCCACCATAAGTACATATGTACAATCCACATGAGTCCAGACAATTGCATTTGATTCTAACTTACCTCGGACACATGAGTTGTAAAGCGATCTTATGGCAACTAAGTTTTTGAATTGTTGAGATTGGCGCAATACAAACCCAAGAACTCTATAAGCAGCGGCACATTTTCAATGTGATATTTAAACGTCAAATCATCGCTCAACGTTACTCAAAGATCCCTAACCGAGCTTACTCTCGGAAGAATTTTATTATTAAATCTATAGTCGCTTAATACTGGGCAGATTGATCTTGTGAAAGAAACAGTATAGCATTTAGTTTCATTGAACATGAGTTTATTTTTCTCACCCCATTTTTATATCCGCCCAATGTCCTGCTGCAACAGAGAGTAATCCGAAATGGTATTAATATCCATGAATAATTACAGGTCGTCCACAAACAACAAACAGAGAGCTGAATTGACTGTTCTGGGCAAGTCATTTATTTAAATTAAAAATTCTAAAGGTCCTAAATTACTCCCTTGACTTACTCCTGAATGAGTGAAGTATTGGTCAGAGATGAGGCCCTCATACTGCACATACTGTTTCAGGTCACGAAGGTAACTAGAAAAAAAATGGTTATGTAGGGGTAAATCCAACAGCCGCAAACCTACTTAAAACTATGTCATTATCCACAACGTCAAAGGCTTTTCGGAAGTCAAAGTAGGCTGCATCTACTTGAGAACCGAAGTCAACTGCCCTAGTCGTATATGACCAAAAACCTAATAAGTGTGTGGCAGTAGATCGCCCCGTTCTAAATCCATGCTTCTCCTGCTCATTTGACGACTAATTTTTCGTTGTAATATCAACTCAAACAATTTACAGAACGCGATAATTCAGCTACTGGCCTATAGTCACCTACGTCCGATCCGAAACTATTCTTTGGAACTGGCACGACTCTAGATAACTTCCATATGTCAGGATAGAAAGATTGTTCTAAACATAAATTAAATATATATAATAAAGGGGGAGGTATCGCGTATTAACAGTCTCTTACTAAATAAGGAGGGATGCCATCAGAGCCAGCAGACCTTTTGGGTTTTAGTTTTTTAAATGCAAACTCTAATTTTTCCCGCAGAATGCTTGCTTGAGATGTGAATCCGCCAACTGTCGACGATGGCTGACAACATCGCCTCCTTAATGTCTAGCCGTGGTGGTGTTGACGCATATACGGAGCTAAAGTATTAAGCAAACACTTTAGCGCAATGGTTCTGCGGTATTGCTGTTCCATTTTTAAAAAAAATTTAACCCCCTGTTTTGAGTAACGCTTCGAAGCTATAAAACCCCAGAATGCGCTCGGGTCGCGTTGTATAGCCTGTTCCTTTTGATTTTTATACAAATTGAAATCGTTTTCTATATCTTATTTAACCAAAGCTCTGTACCGAGAAAAACTATGGTAATAAAGTTGACTACGAGTTTTTTTGTACAGACGATGATATGACGCTTTAATTTTAATGTTGCGCTTTGTATTAGAGGAATACCACTCAGAATAATTAAATCGAGATGGTAACTCTGAGCGCTTTTTTCTCGGAACGCAATTGTCTATACATTCGTTAAGTGACTTACAAAAATTTTTCACGGCTTAATTAGGATCTGACAATATGATATTATATATACTGAAAATACAACCTATTTGTTCGTACAGATTCGAAAAATCAGCTTTTTTGAAGTTCCAGACAATTTTTAAATCACTATTTTCCCCACTTACAAAATCAGAATAATCGTACTCACAGCATATTCAAATACTTAAAGGCGGATGATATCCATCGACAGGTACCAAACACTCAGTCGCCCGGTGCAGTGATACGGAGTCAAGCAATCTAATAACGAGGATCAAATCTAATTTTTTCATTATATTGGTTTCGGACTTTATTTACCTGTCTCATTTCACAAAAAGATAACATATATTCGAACATTAGCTTGACATTATTACTACTTGAATTAAGGTTAAAATCACCACACACTAGCACATTTTCATATTTAGAGCATATACGTCTTAATTATGACATCATAAAATGAAGGCTGGTAACACGTCTCAATTTGTCTAAACACTTCTTAGTAACAGTCTTCATGAGTATTAGGCGGGATGTACACGCAGAGCGACACAAAAACTAGATTTTTCTTGCAATAAATTACCCCATTTAAATTATTTTTTAAAATTATTATCTCGCTAATGCTGTCTGTACTCATCATTAAATTAAGTTTTTCTACTCGATATTTTGGTGTCACAATTATTGCCACTCCTCCACCACAACGGCGATCCAGGTATATCCGTACGCAGAATAGAAAAATTAGCTGGAATTACTTCTGCATCATTTATTCCGGTTGCTAAGCAGGTTTCTGTGACAAAAAAAATATAAGCAGATAAAGCCAATAATGCTAATGAGAATTGGTGTAATTTCGTACGTAGGCCTCTTACATTATGGTAGCATGCTGAAACTTTTCTACTACTGTTGGCTTCTTTTGTGAGGCTCATTTTCCTCACGTTTTTGCTCTTGAAAGAATCTTGGCTTTCTATATGCATCTCGTCTACGAAACCACTCATTGAACTCAGTGTTTGGTGGCCAGTTCCTTGCACTCATAAAGTACTCGAAATAGCTTTGTGGAGCAGAGACCATAAATAACGTATAATGATTGTTTCGCAAATTATTTTTTTCAGCGGTACACATTCCCGATACTTGTTTCTTTTTTTCCATGTAGGCAAGTTCTTTTTCGCAGGTCATCATATCACTACGGAGCGACCAAAGGGGAATTTGCCTAACTTTCTTTGTACTAGCAAATTCTGGGTCCACCTCACCATCACCCTGGATCGCAGGGCGTCTATGTCTTTTATGATCTTCGATTTGCCACTGGATGCCCGTAGTCTCATCTTTCTCAGTGTGTCCCAAACCTAATGGTGCCGGTTGTGATGACGCACCTTTTGTCGATGTCATTACAACCTGTTGATCATCAACCGACGACGACCGATCACGATCAGGGATGACGTTAGCTGGTGTCATTACGCTTGAAGAGAACTGCAATGGGGGCTGCGGGGGCAACTGCGTCGAGTTTCCGAGCTCGTTGTTTTCGCGTCATCATCCGATGGCCCGATTTCACGGTAGGCGAGGGCTGGGGGGCGCTACTGACGGCTGAGGCATTTGACGTTTCCGACCGACCGTCAGTATAAGTACCTTCAATTTTCAATTTCTTCATTCCCTCTTGCAACTGTTCAACTTTTGATTCCAGTGACTTTATTGTAGTAATCAAAGTTTCAATTTTCACTTCAAAACCAAGAAATAATGATTTCACTGTTTTAGCAACTTCTTCTGCAATGATATTTTCCATTTTCACAATTTTTCGACATTTTACCAATTTTTTGCGGAGCAATAAAATAAAAACATCTGCCCGTTTTCTTTTTTTTTAGACCTATGTCTAGCAATCACAAAAACTTTAATGTGATAGACACTAACAGTATAAAGGACAAGACCTAAATATTATCTCAGACATCATTGTACCAGAGTGTCAGCGATGACGTTATCTTTTTTTATTAATATCACAGCTAATAATTTGGCTAAACAATCTGCTTTTATTGAGCAGTGTAATTCTGTACCCTCGGTGAAAACTGATATAGGTCTGAAATGTCAGTTTTTGATAAAATGGTTATATTTTGTACTTTTACATGCGTATTTCTTTTTTATTAATGATTTTATTCCTTATGTAAAAAATATTAACGATAGGTATTTTAAGCCTCTATACTATGATATATGAAGAATAGAAATATATTTAATTTATTTTGATCAATAAGGGGAATAAACAACTTGTATTATTCGTCACATTAGAATAAATATGTGTAAAATAATTTAACTAAAATGATATTATTTTACACTAAAACTAGTGGTACGATTGATATTGGTGAAATATGATACACCTGCGAATTGAAATAGCATTTAGATAAATAAAAACTAATACATGAAAAATAACCAAAACAAAATTATCGCAAAACAGAAGCATCTTTAAGTCTAATTTCAAAAGTAGTTAATAAATGTTAAAAAAAAACACTTAGAAAACTCATCCACAGGCTTGGGATTAAGAAAATGTAAATTTCAATCAACAATCATCAGTCTTTTATTTTATTTTAAGTGAGTAAGAATAAGATCTTTACTAAAACTTAACATCCCTTTGTGTCATACACGAGTTATCAGGTAATTAATTTTCTAGTTAAGTACTATTAAATTTAAAACACTTGCGTTCCTACAGTAGTTTCATACAAATAATAACTAAATAAAATCCAAAAAACAATTATTATGGCACTAAGGCATTAAATTATAACGTATTTTATCTTACGAATTCTACAAATACTAGTCTTGTTAGAGCTAGACAAGAGAGTTAGAGCTACCTAGGTAACATGCTAGGAAACATGATAAGTAAGGACTACAATAATTCTAAAAAACATAAAATGAGCTTCTGTTTCAAATAAACTTTGTAAAGTTTTAAACTAAGAGATAAAAATTTATAAATAATCGAAGCGCTTAATGGCTTTTGAAAGCAATCACAGTAAAAATAAAGAAATAATAATATACTATAAACATTAAAATAGTAAGTAATCTATACTAATATTATAAAGAGGAAAGATTTGATTGTTTGTTCGTTTGTATTGAATAGGCTACCGACCGAAACTACTGGACCGATTTGAAAAATTCTTTTACCATTAGAAGCCAACATTCTCCCTGATGAACATAGGCTACACGGGAAAACGAGTACAAGGACAACGGGTAGTAAGAATTATCCTTCCGTACATATCTTTTTTATATAACTTCTAAACGGCTGAACCGATTGGGTTGAAATTTTATATGGGTATTTCGATTTCCTGGATGATTTAAAAATATAATTGAACCCGGTAGGTGGCGCTGCTGTCGGTATGTCAACTACTTAACGGCTTGACTGATTGGGTTGAAATTTTGTATGTGTATTTTCAAGGTTTCACAGACACGAATGTATTGCACCATTAAAGAGGAAAGATTTGTTTGTTTATTTTTAGGGTTCCGTATCTGTAAGGTAATTAGGAACCCTATTACTAAGGCTTCGCTGTCCGTCCGTCCGTCCGTCCGTCCGTCCGTCCGTCCGTCTGTCAACAGGCTGTATCTCATGAACCGTTATAGTTAGACAGTTAAAATTTTCACAGAAGATGTATTTCTGTTGCCGCTATAACAACAAATACTAAAAAACAGAAAAATAAAATAAAAAAGGGGGCTCCCATACAACATACGTAATTTTTTTTGATCTTTTTTGTAGATAGTGTTACGGAACCCTTCGTGCTCGAGTCCGAATCGCACTTGACCGATTTTTTTTTTTCTATAATTGAAAAGTTGCCGTAAGAACCTACGCTGATAACGAAATCTAGAGCGGGAGAAGCCGCTGGCAGAAGCTAGTAACGAAATAAAACTATATTATAAACATTTAAATAGTAAGTCACATGGCAATGCAATAAAAGTTTTCTAAAATCGAATAGCTTAAAATTCTTGTTCCTCTGTTCGATTCGGTCGAGGTCAAATTAATATAGAACTCATGAGCACTTGGTTCAATATAATCCTAAAGAGATCAGATCTGCATTTTTCTCTGATGCTACTGGTACTGGTCCAACGTAACACTTCTTAATACTCTGTAAATTAATACGTTGTGTCTTTTCGTATATGACATAGAATTGTAATCGATAGCTCCGTAGCTCTCTTTGTAAATAAATATAGGAAACTGATTTTTGGTTTCCTTCAAAATTTGGATATTCAGCCACACAAACTTTTCGCCTACAAAATTTACTTTCTTTATTTAAAGTTAGTGTTTGGAAAAATCAGCAAAATTATTAAAAAATTTATAAAACAGTTCTATCACTATTCACTAGAAATTTGTGCTCTATAGTAGTTAATTGTTTTGAGTTCTGCACAAATATGAGTGACATTGTTGCTACCACGGAATTCTTATTTTGCCCGGCGCATGAATCTGAGTACATAATCAATTTTGACGCGTTTGGATGCAATAGTGGTACACGTTTAATAACAAAGTCGTACAAGCAGGAATAATTTTGATTTGCTCTTCTGCCTCCAATTGATGCACATGGCCACATGTAGCGGTAAGCATTATTAGTTTTCGCGAATGAACGTACTCTATCTCTTTCGCGCCAGTAAGAAGCTGACGCATAAAAAGATAAAATTACCGTATTGTATCAATTGACGCCAACCGACGTTTTGAAATGCTTGCAAGGAGTTGATTAGATTTTTGATGTAACTATATTGTATTAATAGACAAGAATGTAATAGTTCATAAGCAGTCTCGTAAAAAATAATGTATATCTAATAATATTAGAATAAACAAAATTTTGACATTGTTAATTAAGTTTAGAATGTATTATATCGAATAACATCATTATTCATCTTACGGCAACTTTTCAATTATAGAAAAAAAAATCGGCCAAGTGCGATTCGGACTCGCGCACGAAGGGTTCCGTAACACTATCTACAAAAAAGATCAAAAAAAATTAAGTATGTTGTATGGGAGCCCCCTTTTTTATTTTATTTTTCTGTTTTTTAGTATTTGTTGTTATAGCGGCAACAGAAA
Source organism: Apoda limacodes (assembly GCA_946406115.1). Taxonomy (NCBI): domain Eukaryota; kingdom Metazoa; phylum Arthropoda; class Insecta; order Lepidoptera; family Limacodidae; genus Apoda; species Apoda limacodes. Next base: position 6,331,126 of record OX291541.1, read on the forward strand.
TACATCTGTGAAAATTTCAACTGTCTAACTATAACGGTTCATGAGATACAGCCTGGTGACAGACGGACGGACGGACGGACGGACAGCGAAGCCTTAGTAATAGGGTTCCTAATTACCTTTCAGATACGGAACCCTAAAAATAAACAAACAAATCTTTCCTCTTTAATGGTACAATACATTCGTGTCTGTGAAACCTTGAAAATACACATACAAAATTTCAACCCAATCGGTCAAGCCGTTAAGTAGTTGACATACCGACAGCAGCGCCACCTACCGGGTTCAATTATATTTTTAAATCATCCAGGAAATCGAAATACCCATATAAAATTTCAACCCAATCGGTTCAGCCGTTTAGAAGTTATATAAAAAAGATATGTACGGAAGGATAATTCTTACCACCCGTTGTCCTTGTACTCGTTTTCCCGTGTAGCCTATGTTCATCAGGGAGAATGTTGGCTTCTGATGGTAAAAGAATTTTTCAAATCGGTCCAGTAGTTTCGGTCGGTAGCCTATTCAATACAAACGAACAAACAATCAAATCTTTCCTCTTTATAACATTAGTATAGATTACTTACTATTTTAATGTTTATAGTATATTATTATTTCTTTATTTTTACTGTGATTGCTTTCAAAAGCCATTAAGCGCTTCGGTTAATTATAAATTTTTATCTCTTAGTTTAAAACTTTACAAAGTTTATTTGCAACAGAAGCTTATTTTATGTTTTTTAGAATTATTGTAGTCCTTACTTATCATGTTTTCTAGCATGTTACCTAGGTAGCTCTAACTCTCTTGTCTAGCTCTAACAAAAGACTAGTGTTTGTAGAATTCGTAAGATAAAATACGGTGGTAACAATGAGTCTTTTCTTAATTTCTCAAGTACACTGATTAATTTATTCACACCACTGGCTTTTCGGTGAAGGAAAACATCGTGAGGAAACCTGCATACGTTAAGAAAAAAAAATTACGTATGTGAATTCCACAATCCGCACTGGGCCCGCGTGTGGACTATGGCCCAATCACCCTCGCTTATGAGGCTAGGCCGTACCCCAGCAGTGGGGACGTATGAAGGCTGGCAAGTAATTGACATTTTAGCCAAGTATTTGGCTTAACAACCTGCTTCTATTGAGAAGTGCAATTATCACAGTGTAATTGACATTTCAGCCAAGCAAAAATTTCAACACTGCAAATGAGATAAACAAAATAATATACCATTGAATTTTAGTTTCGCATTTCACTTCTCTCTACTCTAGTTGACGATTCAACATGCTAAAGTGGCTTCTCACGGCATGTAATGTTACGGGCTACCACACGTCGCCGCTCCGATTTGCGAAGGCGTGATTTCGCCATAGGCCCACCCGCACTGCACCTTTGTGGTTACTGACACGTGTAGAATTCGACGAGCCCTTACAGAGTAGCCTTTGCTGGCACAGGTGCCGGCCGAACTTCAACGGCGCCTTGGCGTGAGCAGGTGCGATATGGTTAGTGAGAATCCACCATAACAGTTGCGATTACAATATTTGACATTTTATTACAGATGATTTTGGCTGTTGGCAATGCCATAAAAACAGAATTATCCAAAGTCGCACATACATTTTTCGGCAAAATAAAAGATTAAATATTCAGTTAGGTATATATCTTATGGCACTACCATTGGTCATTCCTAGACCCCAGAAAGGAAACCCACGCACGCGAATTAGGTGTTCATCAGTGCGATCCCTAATTTTTCGTCAATTCGGCCTATTTCAATACTACCTGTACTCAACAAAGTTTAGATGTCAGCGCTGGAAGATCTCCGGGATCAGCAGTAGTTTTGGGAGATCCTCAGGAATCAATTTAAGGTCCTTCTCTATTTCTTATTTACATTAATGATCTCCCATATCATGTAAAAAACCATGACATTTTCCTATTTGCTGACGACATCTCTTTACTTTTTAAAGATAAGACACGACAGACATGTTATTATGAAATAAAAAATGCCATTTCTAAGATTGTTAATTGGTTTTACGCTCATAATTTGTTACTCAATGAAAAAAAAAACCAAATGTGTTAAATTTACATTACCAAATGTTAGTCAGATCCAGACATGTATTAATATTAATGGCTAGCAATTAGAACTTATTGATTCAACAGCCTTTCTTGGCATAACGCTTGACTCCAAACTTCAATGGGATCCTCATATTCATAACCCAGCCACAAAACTTAGCTATGCTGTGTATCAAAAAAATAAGACAATTGACCTATGTCGACACTGCAAAAATAGTATATTTTAGCTATTTGCATAGTTTAATGACATATGGTATTATTGTGGGGTATCACTGCTATACAGTATTTGTTGTACAATAATAACGAGGTTAAAGGAGAAACTATCACAGCTTAGTAGGCTTTACAAATTAACGAGTAAAAGTCGGTGAACTAACTTATAAAAGATATTATTTGGAGTTGAAAAAGAAAATTTCGTTATCTTCTATTAAAACTTACTTGCATCAAATTTCTCGTTGTTTAAAGTAGGTAATTAATATTTGAACTATGTAAAATTATATAAAAATCATTACATTTTTGTGGCGGGCAACTACGCAGTTTTTTTAAAGGTATAAAAATAAAAAATGCTACGCTATCAATCATGGCCTGTTAAAATGATAGCGAAAACGTCGTACTCGGAAGTAACGCATAAAAAATAAAAATAAAATACTAAAATAAACATATAAATTGTTTTTTTTAAGATGAAATTTGTATGCGCTTACCCTTAACGTGTGATACAAAGCAACAGACGCTAGGAGCGTGTCGTGAATATATTGGTACCATATGTACCTAGTAAATATACAACTATAGTTGTCGGCTTTGTTTCAATTTTCATTTTGACTCTCTTTTGCCCTCTAGTATTAGTAATCAACCATCTCAACAAATAGGGACATTGTTTTTATACTACTAAGGTGGCATACAAGCGTATGGCCCACCTCTCATATATCAAAGCAACTATCGTAGCCTATGCATACTTGCTTGTATTGTGTTGCCAATTTTTAGGGTTCCGTAGTCAACAAGGAACCCTTATAGTTTCGCCATGTCCGTCCGTCCGTCTGTCCGTCTGTCCGTCTGTCTGTCCGCGGCTTAGCTCAGAGACTTTTACTACTAGAAATCTGTAATTTGGCATGAGTGTATACATATATTCATTAGGCCGACAAATGTATATCTGTATATTTAGTGTTTCCAATGAGTTTCCATCGTCAAAAAAGTTTAAAAGCTGTCGCCCTAGTGTGCCTAAATGTGAAAGCTAGCTTATGGTTTGATAAATGACGTACAGGATCAACGTTCTTCAAATAATTTAAAACATTTATATTGTTAAATAATACAAATATTGAATAGCCTAGTTGGTAGTATGGCCGGCTACTTTGCAGAGCGCGTGGGTTCCATTCCCGCACTGGACAAACATTTATGTGTTTCTTAATTTGTGTTTTTCTTGTGTATATTTATGTATGATATGTATTAATTTGCAAATATATATATATGTATATATATAAATATTTGTATCCGTTTTCTGGTTTCCATAATACAAGCTTTGCTTACTTTAATACCGGATGGCGCTGTGTGATATGTCAAAAATTATAATTATTACTATTATTATATTTTCTTGCCACTATATATAAAACTTTTTCAGATATCCCACAGGTTTTATATTATGTACAAGCATTTCACAAGTACTTACGTAAAAACTAAAACTCTCTGCGTTGTGTAGGGCACAAGCTTTTGTCAGCAACAAAAAAAAAAACAAATAATTATTTTAGAATAATAGTTTGCTCCTGAACATTTTATAACTTATCGGTTTTCTATTTATTTTGTATATTGCCTAAATAAACCTAAAAGCTGGTTTTATTCTAAATAATGTGTATTGTCACGAATCTCAGGAATTTATTAACAACTGTTGAATATTAATGAAATGTTAATCATTGACAGTGACATTTGATGACCCAAATTGATGGGCAAATTTTTGCGCTCTAAAAAAGAAGGACGGCGGTATTAGGCCAATTGCAGTTGGAATGTCCTATCGTCGGTCTGGCACCTATTGAATGCTTCTATCGAAGTTGCCATCTTACGGAGTGCCCGAGGGTTGGTGCAAATGTGTGACGGCAGCCGCATACGAGCTGTAGTTGACGGTAATTGATCTGATAACATGGACATTAATGCTGGTGTCCCGCAAGGCTCTGTGCTGTCTTCTACGCTGTTTCTACTGCATATTAATAACATGTTAGACATCAACAACATCCATTCCTCTGTAGATGACAGTACTGGAGACGGTTATTACACGGGTCGTGCAAACATCCTTCGTCCGTTGCGGAGGAAAGCCGTGGAGAACTTCTGTCTCAAATTGAGATCTCTCTGACCAAGTTCTCTGACTGGGGACGGGAAACTTAGTCTGATTCAACCCCACAAAGACACAAGTCTGCGCGTTCACCGCTAAGATTCCAGAACACTCCCCTGTACATCGCTAAGAGTATTGGGAATCCTTGGTGTTGACATCAATTTTCTTTTTTTTTTTTTTACCACTAAGGTGGCAAACAGGCGCACGGTCCGCCTGATGGTAAGCGGTCACCGTGGCCTATGGATGCTTATAACACCAGGGGCATCACTCGCGCGTTGCCGACCCTTCAAAAATTCAATAACTTCTTTATTGAAGAACCCCATACTGTAGTCCTTGGCAGGGAGCTGATTCCACAACCCAAGCGATCGCGGGAGGAAGTTTCTCTGAAACCGCACTGTACGCGACCATTTCGGTTCTAGACTGTGCGAATGAATTCCTGCCGATGGCGAGCGGTGCGATGGTAGAAAGTAGCCGTGGGCAACATTTCGAACAATTCCTCAAAACACAACCCATTGTACAAGCGGTACACACAGGGAGGCAAAGTCTCTCCTCAGACTAAAGGGCTCGATACTGCAAGTGAGTTTGGGATCATCGACAATTCTCACAGCCCGTCGTTGAACCGAGTCAAAAGGGCCAAGCTGGTATTTAGGTGCACCCGCCCAGAGATTGTCGGCAACACGCGAGTGATACCCCTGGTGTTGCAAGCGTCCAGAGGCTACGGTGACCGCTTACCATCAGGTTGACCGTTAGCTTGTCTGCCACTTTAGTGGTATAAAAAGAAAAAATATTTGCTTCATGAAAACTTGCAAACTCACAAAAACATCGGCCACAAAGACATCCATAATCGTAACAAATTTTATACAATCATCAACATAAAAGGCGTTTCACCATTTCCAAATTTACATCAATAATTTTTTTTGACAAAAAGTTTAAGTTTTAAATAAGCTACATTTAGATGGGACCACCTCGGAAGAATACCCTTTTAAATAAAAAAAAGAAATTTTCAAATCCGTCTATATATTATGACGGAGTTATGCCCGAACATACATGAAAAAATATAAACATCTGAATTGAGAACGTCCTCCTTTTGTTAAGGCGGTCGGTTAAGAATTAAAAAATATTTTTGCTTTACTACGTTCATTTCAAAAATAATAAGAGATTTTTATAAAAAAAACTACAAATATGTAAACAGTTATAACCAAACATTTATAAAGTATTATTGAAAATAATAAAACGAGGGGTTAAATATTTAAATAATTCAACAAATAGCATATGAACGAGCTTTATAGGAACAAACTTTTTCATGTGACATTTGATAATAATTTGTTTATTATTGTTTATGCTAGGCTATATTGATTAATTTCCAACTGCCTTCCAGAGCCTCTTAAGAAGCCTGGATAATAAAAAAAAGATAATTTCCGTTAAGCTTATATTATTATTTAATTAAAATCTAATCTGAAATTTTTTTGAATAACACCTTCAAAGAATCGGCAACGCGAGACTGATGTTCCAGGTGTTGCAAGCGATCATAGGCTGTGGTGACCACTTACCATCAGGTAGACCGATAGCTTGATTGCCAACCTGGTGTTATACATTTTTTTTATTGCACTAGCTAGGTATTAGTTGTAATAATAGCAGACCACATACGTGTTAACGATAATAAAACAGGTTTTTAAATTTATTCAAAATGTTAGAATAGGTGTAACGAGTAATAGGTACAGGCAGGACGATATGTTTAATGTCGAATTTACCTTTAAATTTAATTAAAATACTAGATAAGTATTGTAAGTATACGTAACCATTGTTTTACCGTCAAGGTAGCACACAAGCGAACGGTCCACCTGATGTAAAGCGGTCACCGCAGCCTATGGACTGTTGCAACACCAGGTGCATGTTCACGAGTTGCCGATCGAATAACTTATTTCTTGAAGATCCCTATTGTGTAGTCCTTAGAGAAAACTTTGGCAAGGAGATCATTACATAACTTTAGCGTTCGCGGGAAGAAGTTCCTCTCGAACCGCACTGTACGTGACTACAGGGAGAAAAAAATGCTGTTTAGTATAATGCGTTAATACTAAATTTTACTAATTTCAACATTTTTTTCTGAAAATTACGAAACAATGTAAATTTAAGTATATTTTGTTAATTTCATAAAATAATAACAACAAAATAGTTTTATGATTTTCTGTAAATATTAATTTGTACTTTTGATCACAGAATTTTACAAATCATATAAAACTCTCCTCGGATTTATAAGTACGGTAATTAATATCAACATATAAAGCTTACTAAAGATTACAAAAAGTTTTATTAAAGTGGGAAGATAAAACACTACTTGCCATTACAGTGAAAGCCAATCAACGTTTACAAATACCTTACAAATAATTAGTAAAGTTTACTAATAACAAACATCATATCGTAACGCTACAAAATAACAAGGTTAACGTCACGCATCGCGCTATCGAAGTTCCTTCGGTATTTTGTATATATGCAAACCGAATCTCAAGTAAAGTGGACCAAGGCGGTTTTTAGGCATAACTCCACCGCCGTCAATGTAATTTATTTGTCATCGGAATTACTAATATTTTAGTGATTATTAGTACTATTTACTAGTAGCTACTAAAGTTTTTTCTCCATGCATTGAGGTTCCAAGTTGAGTGGATGAGTTCCTTGCCAATGGCGAGCAGTGCGATACTAAAAAGAGCTATCGGCATCATAGAACACGCACAGGGAGGCAAACTCTCACCTCAGACTTAAAGTTTCAATATGGTTTGTCAACGATTCTTTGCTCCTCGTTTACCCGAGTTAAAAGAGCCAAGCTGGTATTCAGGTGCACTTACCCAGCGACGGCAGCAGTACGTCAACCTGCCACTTATAAAGTAACATCCTTTGCGCCGATGTGAAGTACTGCTTCTCTCTGTCAAGTAGAAACCTAGGACAGACTGGTTTCGATTTTTATCCCAAGTTGTCCTCCAAATTAGAACGACGGATGTTGCTCGGCCCATGTAATGAGGTACCGTCATCTGCATAGCAATGTAAGTTGTCGATGGACAAGAAATAATTGATGTGCAGCAGAAAGAGCGTAGGAGACAGGAAAGAGCCTTGTGAGACGCCAACATTTGTACCTATATGCTATCAGAGCAACTATATACCATCAAACTACGACTCGTCAGTATAACTTGTTTTCCTTACTTAGCATTACGTCAGTGAAAAAAACTGCGGTTTGAGGTATGGTGGTTGAGAAAAAAAACTAACTGGCAATTAAAAAAAATACCAACACCGCCCACTTTCATCATCAGATACCCTCGGTCACGAACAGAATCACAAGCATTAGGTCGATGGACTTACAGTTAGCCATTGAAGAGTAACTGCGTCTATCTTTTACCTCTATCATCACACAAACTTCATCAAATCAGATGAATTTGGTCCACTGCTGGTATAAGACTCCTTCATGGCGCGCTATCTTACCTAGTCTTTGCGTATCTAGATACCAGGTCGTCAGTCCATTGAGCTGGATGGCGTCACACGCTTTGCCTACCGGGCAGAAGACATTTTTTATTGAAATAAAAATATAAAACAAAGTCGCAAGCAATAGTTGTTCAGTTTATCACTATATATTCAAGGCAAACTCCTAGAAACTCCAGTTGGTTTGTATTGTACTTAAAAGGTAAGTGACACGTAATTTATTTATTTTAGAATAATGAATTTTACTTTTTTTCTTATGTTCTAATGAATTTTAATTATCACCGTTTCAAATTTAAACACCCATCAAGGGCCTCTTTGTTATCATTATTGGACCCAAAAATCAGCCAAGTGCGAGTCGGACAATGGTACGGAACCTATTATCTATGAAAACGGCATAAAAATCATGTTTGTTGTATGGGAGCCCCCTTTAAATAATTGATTTAATTTTTAGGGGAACTCCCTGAAATATTTATTTAAAAAAAAAATAATAAATAAATCGCGCCTTGCCCGCGGTAAATAAAAAAAAATTATAGCGGCAACAGAAAAACATCTTCTGTGAAAATTTCAACTGTCTAACTATCACGGTTCATGAGATACAGCCTGGTGACAGACCGACAGCGGAGTCTTAGTAATAGGGTTCCGCTAATTACCCTTTGGGTACGGAGCCCTAAAAATTATATTTAGATTTATAAATGAAATTAACAGACTAGATAATAAAAAAAAATAACAAAACTATACTAAAAATATAAGACTGCCCGATGGCTGAGAAGTGACTGACTGCATAACATTTATGTGATAAACATTCTGTGACAAATACCTGTTGGGGGCTGCCATCTCTATTTCAAATTTCAACTAAAAGATATCCTGTGATACATTATGTCGTGATAAAACATTTTCAATAACTATATTCACGTTACTATAAAACTGCGAAACTTTAGTTCATTTATTATTGCCATATCTAAGTATATCTTCGAGAAACAAATATGCACGTAAGGTAGTGCTATTAAAACTGATACTCCCTTGTTTATATGACCAACTTCGCGAGAGATGACTCCTATATAAAAAGCTTATTACGTTTATTATCTTTCGCCACAGACATACGCAACAGGTATTTGTCACAGAATGTTTATCACATAAATGTTATGCAGTCAGTCACTTCTCAGCCATCGGGCAGTCTTATATTTTTAGTATAGTTTTGTTATTTTTTTTATTATCTCGTCTTTTAATTTCATTTATAAATCTTAATATAATTTTTAGGGCTCCGTACCCAAAGGGTAATTAGCGGAACCCTATAACTAAGACTCTGCTGTCCGTCTGTCAGTCTGCCACCAGGCTGTATCTCATGAACTGTGATAGTTAGACGGTTGAAATTTTGACAGAAGATGTATTTCTATTGCCGCTAGAAAAACAAATACTATACATTAAGGGTGTTCCCATACAACAAACGTGATTTTTTTTGCTCGATTTTGCTCGATATTGATAACGACAACAGGTAGACTCTTAAAATATTCACAGAATATTAAGTTTTATAGTCACTTTAAAAACAAATAATTAAATTAGAATAAAACAAATATTTAAAGGGGGCTCCCATACAACAAACGTGATTTTTTTGCCGTTTTTATAGATAATGGTACGGAACCCTTCGTGATCTAGAACCTAAGTGATCTAGATTAAAGAAACCTTTTTAACAACCCACATAATAACATATCGTTGGAAGAATTAGAGCAATTGAGAAACACTTTACACCGGTCACAAACCCAGGAAACAGAAGAAAGGCCATAAAGATGCCTTAGTGTTCTACATTTATATTTTGCGCATAAACCGTCAATGACGTGGGTTTTTTTTCTTTTTTTTATTTAATATTTATTTAGTAATTTTAAAGTTTCTACGTCACTGCTCTCTACAGAAATACTAACCTATCGATTTCTATTGAATTTCTTTTATATAAAGTAAGTAATTTAAAAGGAGTGTTACCTCCTGGCGTAATGAAAGAGGCTCGTAGAAAACCAATCTAACGAGCTCAAACACGAAGGGTTGCTAGTAGCCATTGAAGAGTTCTAGTATCCACCTTTTGGCTTCCTCATCAGATCAGCTTAAGAGGATACACTTCGCGGCGCCTCGCATCGGGCTTCATACAAACGGATTGAAATTTTGAAGACATGTTCTAGTAATAAATATCTAGGTCTGCAGTGTGCCAGTTTTCTATTTAATTTTTATAGTTCAAAAGTTATACAGGATTCTTGTTTTTCATACAAATGGTTTTAAAAAAGATTTCCAGTTAATAGAACGTTTAACAAGATTTTGGAAAAACCACAAACGCACGTATTCGGCTTGGGATTAAAAATAAGAAATTTTACAGTGTTTGATCAGTAAATGACAAAAACAAATGAGAAATTCGCTTGTATGAACCCGCTGCGAGGCGCTCCGAAGTGTTTCTTCTTAAAGTTACCAATTTATTGTACTGACATATAAACCAAATATAACTGCAAAGTTTAAAACTGACAGGAGGCAACTTGGAAAAAAGTAGCAATAACTCATTTTTACGCGGTAAAAATGTATACTGCAGTGCCCCCTAGTAAGTTACCACCGTACCACCTAACTAAAAACCATCACTAATCAACTACGAACCCATTACTGAAAATCGGACTAGCAGTTTTGGAGATAAATGGCAACATTGGTTTGAACAAACAAATGTTTACTGCAGCGCCCCTTAGTGTGTTACTACCGTAACACCCATCTAAGAACCAGCCCTAATCAACCATGAACCCATTACTCGAACACCAAAACTGCATCGAAATCAGACTATTAGTTTTGGATTTAAATGGCAACCTTGGTTTGCACCAACAAACAAAGAAACAAAGAAACATCTCTTACCCTAAACGCATTCTCGCTTTTTTTACTACTAAGGTGGCAAACAAGCACACGGTCCGCCTGTTGGTAAGCGGTCACCGTGGGCTATGGACGCTTTCAACACAAGGGGTATCACTCGCGCGTTGCCGACCCTTCAAAAATTCAATAACTTCTTCAAAAGTCTTTAGAGAAAACCTTGGCAGGGAGCTCATTCCACAACCCAAGCGTTCGCGGAAGAAAGTTTTTCTGAAACCGCATTGTACGCGACCATTTCGGTTCTAAAGTGTGAGAATGAATTCCCTGCCGATGGCGAGCGGTGCGATGGTAGAAAGTAGCCGTGGTCATCATTTCGAACAATTCCTCAGAACACATCCCATTGTACAAGCGGTAGAACACACACAGGGAGGCAAAATCTCTCCTCAGACTTAAGGGTTCGATACGGCAAGTGAGTTGGGGGTCGTCGACAATTCGACATATGGGGCCGAACTTGCGACTTGTAAAGCAGCAACCTCTGCCCCGATGTAAAGTACTGCCTTGCTCTGTTGAGTACACCTAGTTTTTTGGACGCCAGCTTCACCTTATCTTGAAAATGATCTCGGAACTGAGCATCGCTGGAGATGTCGACACCAAGGATCCCAATGCTCTTGGAGATGGACAGGGGAGAGTTTTGGTATTGTGGAACTACAGTGAATGGGGTTTTCATAGCGGTGAACGAGCAGACTTGTGTCTATGTAGGGTTGAATCGGACCAAGTTTACCCGTCCCCAGTCAGAGACCTAAGTAAAGATACATATGGCTAATTGCGAATTAAAAAGTTTGACTTGGCATTTTAGAAAAAAAAAAGCGCCATCTATTACTACTTTCAAAAATAAAGTGAAACATTGTAAACTCGCGTATCTATATCTATACATATAATAAAATGGTAGGAAAGTCAAAACTGTACATTGAATATTTTTTTAAAAGAATACTTGGGGTGTGATCTGTAATCGATACCGAAGCCAAAAATATAGTTTTTAGAATTTTTGTCTGTTTGTCTGTATTTATGTTCGGGATAAACTCAAAATACTGCATGGATTTACTTCAAATTTGGCACGAATATTATTAAGAAGTCGGGTCAACATATAGGCTACATACTATCACGCTATCACCTACGGGGAACGAGCAGTGAACCTTTATTTCTTCAACGCATTCTGTAATAACATGTAATCTAACGACGCATATTTGATTTGCTTCTTAATTATTAATTATTCTACTCACACATAGCCATTTATTTTATGTTAAAGAATCGTGTAAAGTCATAACTTAGATGTGTTATAGTTTTTCACCATATAAAAATGTTTCCTATTTGCTAACTAGATGGCGTTGGCGTCGAATTAGATCGCGCTATGGTTTTGTTCACAAAAAGTGATGTTATAGTATAGCGTTCTCGCAGACGACGTCGCGGGCAGCAGCTAGTCGCTTAGTGAAATCACGTTGGTCTTGCCTCGTGGTGTTAAGTTTTAACATTCGTCTACTTTAGAAACACTAATGGGTCGGACCTTAGGAAGAAGTACCATATCCAAACGTATTAAGTTTGCAAGTATTTGATTAATTTTATTACAGTCCTGAGTACACATTTTGACGTGAAAAAAATAAATGTTACAGTTTAAACCTGATCCACTTAGATTTGCTAATATTATAATAAGTACCTGGAAGACCAAGCTTTGCTCGTTTTTTTTAACAACGCCATCTATTGTCAAGAAGATTTGATGTTGCTGTGGCGGTAAAAGTAATAGTATTACTACTCGCCATTAGATATCAGGAAGAGTCATATTTTTCAGTTTATCATTATGAAAACACGGAAAAACGACGTTTCCTAAAAATGAAACCTAGCTAGATGGATTTATCGCCCCCGAAACCCGCTGCATACAAATTTCCTTTCCGAGATTCAGAATATATATATATATACATATATTCAAAAATTGCTCGTTTAAAGGTTTTAGATTTAATTAAATGTTCTCTTGATTCTTATTTCATTAAATACTAGCTGACACGGCGAAAATTGTTACTTTATTTAAAACAACTAATTTAGAAATCTTCCCTGGGGTTGTGCACAACAATTTTTCATTGCAATCTGTTTACCCTTAGCACGTGAGTCCGACTCGCACTTGACCAGTTTTTTCCTTACTCAGAAACCTTCCCCGGCGTGTTCGGTTTATTCGTATTGCGTGAGAAATATATTTATATGACCAAGCTAATTTCATAGTTTTATTTCATAACTGAAAAATTTAGATTTTCAACGTGCGGTCACGTGCTAGCGTCTCATTGAATGATTGAATAGTGTAATAATATGTCTTTGCACACTAGTCAAAACGGTACGCTTCTCCCAGGGGATGCCTTGGCCTTAAGGAAAGTAAAATTTACCTGCTTTGCCTGCACGTCATGACGGTGTTTACGTGTAAGTGTTATTAAAAACTGGACTTCGACTTGGACGAACTACACAAAAAAATCTCACGATAGTTTTAGGGTACAGTATAATAAGGTTTTTAAGCAGCTCATGGGTCTAAAACTGTAGTGTGTTCCACCAGCAAGTTTGTGGGTGCTAGAGTTGACATAGTTTGTTTCTATGGTGAGACATTGAGTGTCTTCATACCTGGACCTTATCCGTGCGTCTGACAACGAAATTATTTCTGCGCTGTGCGACATCGTAGAGGAAGTGAGTGGTTCGCCATGGTTACGTGACGAAGATACTTCTAACCCATATGTACCTATAACACGTCTGTGTATCTGATATATTTTTAGTTAAATTAGATTTTTTTAATTTATATTTATACCTTTTTGAATATTTGATCGTGTTTTTATTAGTGTTATTTATTTATATTTATTTTTAAGTTTGTTATTGTGAATTATGCGTAAATGTACCCATACTATGGACACTAATCTGAAATTGAATTTATTATTATTACTAAAAATTGAAATGTTTTTCGAGGTAGTTTTTTGTAAATAGGTAATAGAGGAAATATCTCGCTGTCTTTTCCCACACAAATGTGTTCCCCTGTTTACTCCCTGGATTTTGGCATTAGAGTTGTTATTTTTTATGTATAATAGATATACACAATCACTATGTCTGGAGGTTTTACTTTTTTTTTATACGCCTTTCCCATGAAAATCTTGGGCCCTGCAAATCTTTAGATGTGTTTTTTGCAAATATTTTAACATTTTTTTAAAAATAGACACAGAATAGTTCATTAACTTTCAGGTAAAGTATTTTTTATTCAATTGTTTTATATTTGGAAGGGGCAAGTGGGGAATACCATACCCTGATTTTGATTATTACGACTTCTTAAAACAGCCCGAAGTTGTCACTATCGCACATCCGTATCTTGGACTGGGTCCTAGAGCGACAGCAAATGTTTTTCAAACCCCTATTTCTGCATTCGCTTAGTTGTGATATTTTCTCTTAATGCCCTTGCCAACACTGTATATATAACAAAATGAACTGATGACTGTGGGACGAGCGACATACACATACGTAGCTTTATATGTCAAATAACTCATTATCGAGCATATTTGGGATACAATAATACACATATATATATATACAATACATATAAAATACAATAACGTGAATTAGAATCGATATATTTTATTTATTAACTGAAATAAACTTTCTTTTAATTACAGAACAACAACATTAAAAATGTCAAAAATTTTACTATTTATTCTGATCATCGCAATGTTTGGTTTGATCGGTAGCGACTGGTCGGTCTGCAAGAACTACGGCGAGTCGGTTAGTTTAGAATGTATATGATATCTTCACAGTTTTAATTACCAGAAGGGGCTGGCTGTTCCCCACATTATAATCTGGGAGACAGTCTCTTTTCACCAAACATTTTAGTCTTGCGTGACAGGTGGTGAGGTGGTGATGGTGGATGGAACACTGCCTCTGACACAACAAAGTATCTGGACGAATGAGATTATATGCCCCATAAGTCGTAAATACCAGCTTTAGTGATAAGCGGTATAGTGTAAGACCCTGGGGCAGAATAATATTCCACCTATTGATTAGTAAAAAGAGATAGTGGTAATGATTTTTAATTACAATGTTAGTGTATTTATTGATATTTACTATTTACTAAGTTGGATTTTAAGTATGTATAACAGAGAATTCTTTTCAAGCCATTTTTATTTGCCCACAAACTAATATAAACTTATTCCATTGACTTATCTCAATCAATGTAGGATTTTGCTTGCTTTGCTCGTTTCAGGGGTATAAGGATGATACTGATGACCTTTATGTTTATATTTCAGTGCAGTGATAACGAGATATGTTGCGACCAAGGTATCACTTCGGAATGCTTGGACAAGGAATGTATTATCGCGAAATATTAACTTAAAATTTGTTACTGGCTCTTTGTATGCAAAATAAAAAGATATTCGAATAAAGATACGGAACCTTCATACTGTTCAAAATCTCAATTTGATCCGCTATTACCTGTGCGTACTAACCTTAGCATATACATAGGCTTAAACAACGAATGCAATAGATAATACGGAACGTGTTGTACAGAAGTAGATAGCTATATTTCTAACTCGCTCGCTGCTAGTATGTGACTGAATCAACTTAGGAACACAATTTAGGAACTATCTCCAGTATAAAAAATTAAAATTGCTTTCGTGAGGTACAATATTTACCTAAAGGTATATTTAAAAAAAAATTACTACTTTTTTACTATTTTATTTGCTTTCTCAGGGCTTAAAGCTCTATCTCGGCTATGCTTTAGCAAAGTTTTAAACTAATAGCACTTAGGACTTTGGAGATTTCTTTGCCAAGACTTTATGAAAAACTGTTATAATGGGTCCGATTAGGATTTTTTTAAGGTTTGAACCATATCCCAAAGAACACAGACATACAATTTTAGTTTTTTTTAAATATACCTCTGATGATAGGTGAATATTTTACCTCAGAAAAGCAATTTTAATTTTTTACACTAGAGATAGTTCCTTAAACTTGAGCATTTTACGAGACTTATATAGTGTTTTGTCCCGCCTGTTGCTATCTCCAACGCGCCACAAAATGAAAGTTGGCTGGCAACAATAGTTGACATGTCGTTGTCGTTGTCTAGGCGTAAAATAACCTAACGCAAATACATTATTTTGTACCTATTAACTAACTAAGGCATTTTTCTTTGCATTACGCTTGTTTATACAGTAGTATTGCGTTAGCGACTAGTTTAATGTGTTTAAGTGTTTGGACGAATCACGATAGAAGGAAAGTAGTTTTTACCTTTTGTATATTTTAATTTAAGGTTTTAGATCCTGACCCTAAATTTATAAACTTATTGTTCTTTCATACACATAAGCCGTTTGGTACACAAACATTTTTTTTAAGCCGCAGTTCCTTAAAATATTCCCTTATTTGATGTATTTGAGTTTAGTTCAGTTCTTTCATGTCATGTCGGGTATCAAATGAAAGGGCTTTATGAACCGTATCTAAAAATACACTATACTATTTATGTATGATATGTATGTATTTACAAAAAAAAAGTATATAAGTACGTACGTTGTCCTGGTTTTCATAATACAAGCTTATTATTATTTACTTAAACGCCCACATATTTTCTAAAAATCTAAAAGAATTTTTAAAACTTACCAAGTTTGGGTTCCTCCAGGTGAAAGACAGCTGAGCAATTCTTTATAAAATTTACCTTAAATGATAGGTAATATTAACCTCGAGAAAGCAAATTTGAATATTTTTATATATAATATTTTTAAAAAAACATTTTACAATATGAGATAGTTCCTTGGCTCCCTAGTGTGTTATCGTTCCTTTACATAACTATATGCACATTATTTATTTATTTAAATAAAACCATATATTACCCAGGTACTAGTGCTAATGAATCTTACCCTGCATTGTGCATACTAATTTCGATTTCACCCATTGTGTTTCCTAGTGTTAGTAAACGATGGTTTATTTAAAAAAAAAAGCTTGTTTCCGCGACTTTGTCCTCATGATATTTTTAAAAAAGGAAACTTTTAACTTTTATTTATAGAAATATTGGAATTCCCATAGAAATTTTCATCCCCTATTTTCCCCTCTAGGGAATGATTTTGCAAAAAAGGGTGAAACACGTCGATCCCAAAATCACTAGTTACACACTAGACAGACTTTCAACATCCATTTTACCAACTTAGGAGATGTAATTTGCAAAATTGTCTTCCTCCTCCACCAACTCTACCAAAAGTGGATGATTTTTAATGAATGAGGCTTCGAAAATCACGGGTTTCTAGACAGACTTACAACATCCATTTTACCACCTTAGGTGATGTATTTTGCAAAATTCATTTATCATTTGTGACTGAGACGAAATATACTACTACCTTCTTGCTCCTCCACCGACTCTTTGTACCCATCTGCCAAGCCTACCCGTCTACCTAGCCATCTTCGTCCTTCATAATATTAAATTTTTTTAAAAATAAAATTTGATAATGAAAAAAAAATAAAAAAAAATTTAAAAATGTTTTTTTATATAAAACTAACATAACGATCAAAATAATAATTTAATAGGATCGTGGAAGATTGAGAACTTATAAAAAGTTAGCCAGGATCGTGGCGGTGGAGGTCTTTAATATTTTCATAGACTTTCAAAAGACGGGTCTATAACATTAAAAATTCGAAAATAAAATATAATTCATAATTAGAAACATAACTTTACGAAGACATACATAGGGCAGCGGCGAGCGTCGCGATGCCATCATATT
Organism: Apoda limacodes; assembly: GCA_946406115.1. Classification (NCBI taxonomy): domain Eukaryota; kingdom Metazoa; phylum Arthropoda; class Insecta; order Lepidoptera; family Limacodidae; genus Apoda; species Apoda limacodes. The sequence continues at coordinate 6,348,539 of OX291541.1, forward strand.
TATAGGTATATAAAATGCAATGTATTATTGAGTGAATTACGAGTATGTATCTTTATGATGACTAATAAAAGGTGGCAGTGTTGTAGTGACCTGAATATTGGAATGCTACACTTTTGCTTGATTTAGCGATGGATGTTGCTTCTTATGTTTGATTGCTTATACTGCTACTATACAATACAGGTACTAAGATCTCACCTAAGTAAAGTAAAGAGGAGACAAGGAGATGATGAAGGCATGCCCGGGGATCGAAAGCTTAAAACCTACTGATCTCACAGACGGTTTATAATCTCTAGCCTTACGTTTCGATCCGTTAGATTTGATCAAATATGAATGTGAGTTCAGCGCCGAGTGACTTGAACGACGACAACAGATTACACAGTGTAGAAGGGTAAAGCCTCCTCCTTGCCCCAAGCTGTCTGTCATAGTCGAAAAACTGCGAAAGAAGGCAATTATTGTTTTTATTTAAAATGACGTTGTCGGACGCTGATTACGCAAAGGAGACAGTGATACTTCACCTGCGCGACTGGTGACACCAAATAGGGAGAGGTCTTGTAGTGATTTGAATATTGGAATGTGACTCTTTTGCTTGTATTAGTGATAGACGTTGCTTCTAAGTTTTGATTTTTTATAATGCTTCTATATTACACAGGTAAAAAGACCTCGCCTGAGTAAGGTAATGAGGAGACAAGGAGATGGTAGAGGCATGCCCGGGGATCGGAATCCTAAAACCAACTGATCTCTCAAAATGTTTATCGTTAACATTCGTTAGTGGCTTCAAGTTACATCGGCTGAGCTCACAGACGGTTGGAACGTCTCTCGCCTAACGTTCAAATACGAATGTGAGTATAGTGCCGAGCGACTTGAACGACGACAACAGATTACACAGTGTAGAAGGGTAATGGTCCTTGCCCTGAGCTGTCTGTCACATTTGAAAAACTGCGAAAGAAGGCACTTATTGTTTTATTAAAATTGACACGGAAACCGTTGCCAAGTTGTGGCGAGTCGGACGCTGATTACGCAAATGATTACAGTGATACTTCACCTACTCGACTGGTAACACAGTTGTTACCAACTCATGGAATCATATTTGGCTCGCGACTAAATTCCCGAAAAGCTGCAATACTGAATATTACATAAATAATCTAACTCACACTTATTCTATTGTTAATCGATCAAATAAACTATAACCTATTAGTCTTCGTACTTGAACTGATAATATACCTATTTATTTAAACTATTTATGAATCCTTGATAATGTATGGTGTGGACGCCGGCTTGAAAACCGAAATATATCATTTAAACTCTACGACTGAAGTTACACGGATGCAATGGGGCTTATTGCGTATTACTCTTTGGAATGTGTTAAGCATGGGGCGTGCCCTCTTGGTGAATTCCATGGCTGTTTCATTGGTACATGATCATTAGTACGTATACAAAGGCTGATTGTTTGTGCTAAGCACGCACAAGGATTTGTTCCTGAAATTATTAGCATACGTGATGTGACATAGCACAATACCTTCCGACGAGTGAGTTTGAATGGGTTGATATAAACACTAATTTTCAAGTGCCTGATAACTCGGAATATGGTTATATATTGGAAGTAGATTTAGAATATCCAGATCATTTACATGACTTACATTCAGATTTTCCTTTGTGTCCTGATCAGAAAAAAAAATAGTTCTAAATTTGAATAATAAAAATAATTACATAATACATTATCGAAATTTAAAACAATGTTTACAAACTGGATTAAAATAACTAAAAGTGCATAAAATTTAAAAACTTAAACAAAGCAATTGGTTAAAAAAATACATTGATTTAAATACTAACCTACGTGCATCGGCGGTTTCCGACTTTCAAAAAGATTTTTATTAATTAATGAATAAGTCTGTTTTCGGTAAAACCATGACAAATATTGAAGAAAGAGTAAATGTAAAGCTGGTGACTCATTGGGAGAACCGCGGAAATGTTCAAGGTGCTAAATTATTGCTAGCGAGACCTGAATTTCATAGTTTATCTTTTCTGAGTCATTAGTTGCTATACAATTAAAAAAGGTAAAAATGTTATATAACAAACCAATTTATTTATTTAGATATATCAAAAACACTAATGTATGAGTTCCATTACGACTATATGAACGTAAAGTTTCAGAATAGATTAAAACTACTTTACACAGATACAGATAGTTTAGTTTATAAAGTATTTGCAGATTTTTTTATTCCGATATTAAATCAGATGTTGCTATGCATTTCGACACCTCAGACTATGAAATTAACAATAAATATACCTTTGAAAAATAAAAAACAATTAGGACTGTTTAAAGATGAAAATAATGGTAAAATATGTAGAGAGTTTGTAGGACTACGCTCAAATATGTACGCGATTGACGTAGAAGATAAATTTGTTGCTAAAGCGAAGGGTGTAAACAAAAGCGTTGTTAAAAACTTTAAAATTGCCAATTACAAAAAATGTTTATTCAATGAAACTAATGAAATTTGTGAAATGCTTCGGTTTAAATCTATTGAAACATAATTTTTACTCAAAAATGTAATAAAGTTTCTTTATCTTACAATGATAGCAAAAGGTATATAAAACCGAATTCTACCGATACGCTGGCATGGGGTCATTATAGCTTAAAAAATGTTTAGTTTAGAAAATAATGTAAAAACTTTCTAAATTGTTTTTGTAAAACGATTTTATTGAATGTACTATCTTGTTTTAAGAATTTAATTATTTAAATTAAATTTCAATACTGTGTATCATTAAAAATTATTGTATTTTAAGAAATGTATAGAAGTTGTAAAATGAATTTTGTATTATGTTAAAACATTATTTAATTTTAATTTGAGCTGTGAAGTTATATTCATCTAATTTGACTTGATTTAAATTGTAAAATGAATTTTGTATTATGTTTAAATATTATTTAATTTTAATTTGAACTGTGATTTTCATTTTCATCTAATTTGATTTGATTTAAATTGTGAAATGAATTTTGTATTATGTTTAAATATTATTTAATTTTAATTTGAACTGTGATGTTCATTTTAATCTTATTTGATTTGATTTTAATTTAATTTTGAATTTATTATGGATAACAATTTATATGGCTTTTCTCTGTGCTTGAAATAAATTTTTAATACTATTAAAATTAAATTATTATTATATTTTTTTTGTATTTAGAGTGCTTTTAATGAAAAAAAAAAAGATTCTCGGTTCTCTACTTATTTGTTTTACTAACTCTATACCTGTTTATCCAAAATATAATAAATGATTTTTACATTATTTCATTAGTTCAATATGAACAAATAACATTTGACTGTAAATCCTTATGAAGCTAACACGTATTTAAAAGATGTTTCATTTCTCGCACCCTTTTACTGCTATAGTAGCAGGTCCTAGTGGATGTGGAAAATCTAATTTTGTTACAAATTTTATAAACTGCGCTAAAAAAATATGTGACACAGATTTGAGTGTATATAACATTACTAATATTATGCAGCCACTGTATAATATTAGTAATGTTATATACACTCAAGGAATTCCAGATTTACATATGTTTGATGGTAATGAACCTCAATTACTGGTAATAGATGACCTAATGCGAGAATCGGATGGACGAGTTGTTGATATTTTTACTAAAGGGAGTCATCATAGAAATTTAAGCGTTTTCTATATAACTCAAAATTTATTTCATCAAGGTAAAGGTCAACGTGATATTTCACAAAATTCTAGTTATATAATTTATTTTAAAAATCCTCGAGACCAAACTCAAATACACCATTTAGCACGGCAAGTTTTTCCTGATAATTCCAAATTTGTAGAGGAAGCCTATAAAGATGCCACTAGTAAACCGCATGGTTATTTGATGATAGATCTAAAACAAAAAACAAATGACATGTATCGCTTTAAAAGTAATATATTTCCACTCGATAATAATTTTTATACTGTTTACATACCAAAAAAAGGATTTAAATGTAATATGAAGGATCAAATACCAATTAGTTCAACATCATGCTTGGAACCGTAACAACGTGTGATAATAATTCATTCAGTGTAATATCAAACATTTTGAAACGAAAGTATCGCAACTAACTTTACAAGAAACTATTTGTAAACAGCTTAATTTTATTTTAGTAGAAAAAATTAATTTAAAAGAAAAAACAAAGAGATATTTACTGAGATCTCTGAATTTAAATTGTTTAGTGTCAACAGTATTATAGACAGTTATTTTATTAAAATTGACTTGGGCAAATGTTTTTAATAATTATTAATAATGAGACGAGTTAAGACACATGAAGAATTATTAAAAGTTTTACATACACTCAAACCAAAGTATCGTGATGCACTATGTAATGTATGTAAAAACTTGTGACGAACAAGAAATAAACTGTCTCTGTGAATGTATTATAATGTTTTAAATGGTAAAATTCCATTAAAGAAGCAAGAAAAATCTAAATTAAAAAAACATAAACTGGTTCTCAGGAAATTAGTTTCTAAAGGTAGAAACAAATTTAGAAAACGAATTATTATACAAAAAGGTGGGACATTCTTACCGATAATATTGGGTGCAGTTCTTAGTTCTTTGCTTAATTCTATCATTTAAAAATATGGAGAACACAAAAAAGATCTTGCTATTTGAACCTAGCGTCTTAGAAAGGCTGAAATATTGAGGAAATATTCCTGAAGATTCATTGTCGCGACTAGATAAGGAAATGCAGGCTATTTTGAGTAGAAAATAAGAAGACCGTGAGAAATTGAAGTTATATTTGCAAACCCTACAACGGTATTTATATTTTACTGTTGAAGAAAGACAACCACTAAAATTACCTTTAACATCGGATGACAGTCAATTCAAAAATACTTATAAAGAAGTAAATATTAAAATTCAGCCATTACTCGCACAGTCATCATCTGAATAGAAACACGTGAAATACAAAAAACTTTATTCTTCTGCTTATTCAATGAGATTAGTTCCAAAGACATTAAAGAAAAAGGGTGAACTATTAATTCAGACGTTTTTAGATAATAATGATAAAGTTCAATGGGATACACAAGGTACAGTCATTTATGATGAAGCTATTCCTGGAAGCAACATTTTAGACTTAATAAGTGACACCCTGCGTTTGTTAAAACGTCCAAAACCAAGAGGGTGGGAACAATTTTCTCAGGTATTATCTGATATAGGTGTACCGTTATTTTGTATCGGTAATCCTACAACACTTGAATATATTAGAAAACTAAATGTAGAAAATTTCAAAGAATCGTCTTCTTCGCCATCTTCTACGCCGAAACTACAAGCACTTACTAATAAGACACCAAAATCTTCTTCAAAAGAAATTAAAACTAAAAAAATTGACTGGGAAAGATGGACACCGTATTAAACATAGACAAAATTTATTATGACGTTTCTAATCCAGCTGGTTATAGTAGTATTGATAAGTTAACTCAAGCTATGGATGGGAAGATGAATAAAAAAGAAGTAAAACAATGGTTGCAAGCTCAAGAAACATATACTTTACATAAACCTGTCCAGAGAAAGTTTTCTAGAAATAAATATATTTTATCTAATTATAATGAACTTTTGGAAGTTGATTTAAGTAATATGCGAACCTATAGCCAATATAACGATGGTTTTAAATATATTATTTGTGTTATTGATGTCTTTAGTAAATATGCTTACGCAAGGTGTATAAAAAAAAAGAATTCAGAGACCACAGTACAATGCTTTGAAAGTATATTTACGGAAGCTAACGCAACTTCTAGGCACATTCAATCTCATAAGGGTAGTGAATTAATTGCAAAAGATGTTAGAAGATGCTTTAAGAGTAAAAATGTAAATTACTACACAACTAATAACCCAGATATTAAAGCAAGCATAGTAGAAAGGTTTCAGAGAACTTTTAAAATGAAAATGTGGCGTTATTTTACTCATAAAAATACATTTAGATACATAGACATTCTGCAAGATTTGTTATATTCTTCCAACCATAGTTATCATTCAAGTATAAAAATGTGTCCCTGTGATGTTAATTTTAATAATATTATGACAGTTTGGCGTAATTTGTATGACAGAAAAAAACAGAATGAAATCGAGATACCCAAATTCCTTATTGGCGATCATGTTAGGATAACTAAATATAAACATATATTTCAAAAAGTTTATGAAACTAATTGGAGTGATGAATTTTTATTATTTCATCTATTATTGATATAAAACCGTATAATGTTTATACATTAACCGATTTACAAGGAGAACCAATAACAGGAACTTTTTATTCCAAGGAACTTCACAAAATTTTATACAACCCCACTCTTAACTTCAAAATTGATAAAATCATATATTCCAGATATAATAGAGGCAGAAAAGAAGTACTGGTTAAGTGGAGAGGTTATCCGTCAAAATTTAATAGTTGGATATTAGCGTACAGCATAGTGAAAATATGAGTCAAGAAAGTTTTTACTTAACCCTTTAAAGTAATAGTTCAATTAGCTATTTTCCAACATATTCTACTGCAAATTTTATAACAAAATTACCTAAAACAGTTAAATTAGAAGGAGAATGGTTGGTCGGATTAGTTGAATTTCACTATCCATTCAGCTTGTTAAATGTTCAAGAACATGAAAACGTTATATATGTAAAGCAAAAAAACAATTATATATTCAACTGAGGCCGTTGTAGAATACAAATCTCATATTCCGTCTACAACTTATGATGATGTGTATCAGCTTTTGAATGCTTTCAATGGAAATAATTTATTGCAAAATAGTGTTAAATTCAGATACGATGAAACATCAAAACTAGTTACTATTACAAATTCAAAAAAAGATTTGACTTCCCTGATGTTAACTCCTCAACTCAGTCTTCAACTAGGGTTTGGTCGAAGGGCAAACTTGATATGAAATAATATTGCAAAACGTCCAGTAAATCTATTCTTGGGTTTACCATCGCAACTTTTCGTATACACTGATATAGTTCAACCACAAATTGTAGGTTATGTTATGACATCATTGCTACAAATCATCCCTTTGGATCCTACAAAATATATTTACGGTGGTTATAAAATGAATATATTTTCGCCTGCTAATTATATCCCCGTAATGCGTCGTGAATTTGATACTTTAGAAATAAATATAAGATCAAGCATAGGCGCAAGAATTCCATTTCAGTTTGGGACTGCATGCGTTAAGCTACATTTTAAACGTGTAAAATGAATACTTACAGTCATAATCGTAGCATTTGTCCATATGAACATTATTATACAAATCAAGCTCGTTCAGGTATTGGAATAATTTACAAAGGAGCTCCATATCAACGTGGTCATGGTATTGGGAGTTTTTTCGGGGGGTTTATTTCGATCTGTATTACCATTATTATCAAGTGGAGCAAAAGCTGTTGGTAAAGAGGCGCTGAATGTTGGGGTAGGTGTCTTATCGGATATGATGAATTCGCAACCTATGGAAGAGTCTGTTAAATCACGCACTAAAGATGCTACAAGTTATTTAAAACGAAAAGCAGATAATAAAATTGATACCATCATGAAAGGGTTTGGGTATAAAAAGAAAAGACAGAAAAGATGTTCAATCATTGCTTTGAAAGCATCAAATGGAAGAACTACTCGCAAACAGCGTAGACAAAATAATTTTGATATTTTTTCTTAATAACCTGGTTATTTTTACATCATTCGTCTTGTGAATGTGCTAAGTCAGAAGTGGATCTATTTGCATTACCATCAACACAAACCAGCATTGAAAATGGTCAATGGATTCACTATAAACCAATCTCTTCTTTATATATATCTTAATAAAAAACTTGTATCTCCACCAAACAACACATACGCGTATCGCGCTTATATAGAAACATTATTAAATTATGGACCAGCAGCAAAAAAGCCTCACCTTCGCCTCACCTAACATGTAGCTTGTGGTATGAAGATACAGCTAAAAAAATGGATAACACTGATGAATCGAAAAAAGGTTACAATATAAGACAAAAAATCGTTAAAGATAGTAAGGAGGTTAAACTGATGGGTCATTTGCATGGTGACATATTTAATCAGGATAAATTTTTGCTTAATGGTGTGGAACTGCGTATTAAACTAGTTCGCACAAAAGAAACCTTTAATATTATGTCTTCTCAAGCAGATTTAAAATTAAAGGTTCAAATCACTGAAGCAACGCTCATAATTCGTAGAGCTAGAATAAACCCCACGGTTTTGTTAGCTCACCAAAAGGTTTTATCTACCTCAACAGCTAAATATCCAATAACTCGCGCGGAAGTTAAAGTTTTAACATTACCGTCTGGAATTCAAGGAAAAACACTTGATAACATTTTCCTCGGTCAAATCCCAAAGCGTTGTGTTATTGGGTTTGTAAATAATACAGCATTTAATGGTAGTTTTACTACAAATCCATTCAACTTCCAGAATTTTGGTATGAACTTGTTTAGTTTATATGTAGATGGTCAACAAATACCTTCCAAAACTTTACAACCCTCTTTTGATGCTGATGTGTTTACATCTACTTACCACACGCATTATTCTCAGGAACTGGGATTCACTTCTTGAACGAAGGAAATAATATTTCAAGAGACGATTATGCTAATGGATACTGTTTACTAGCGTTTGATCTCACTCCTGATTTATCAGCCAACTCAAACTCACATTGAAATTTAATTAGACATGGTAGTGTAAGATTAGAAGTAAGATTTGAGAATTCGTTCAAAAGTACGGTTAATTGCATTGTATACGCTGAGTTTGATAACGTTATAGAAATCAATAAAAATCGTGATGTTAATGTAGATTACAATAGTTAAGCTGTAATGTAAATATATGTGCATTCTTAAAATAATCTCATTTTGTAATAACTTTTAGGAAAGTGAAGATGCTATGATGATACATGTAAAATACGTAAATTTTTGAAACAAATCGATCCATTAGCGGGAAATAATGTATTCGCTGCTAATCGTATCCCGATTCACGTAAATTGTCCAATTTTTATTATCAGCAATTTAGATGAAGATTTTAAAGAAGGTTCTCACTGGATTGCTATTTACATAGATGGTAAATGAGTTGGTGAATACTTTGATTCCTTTGGATGTAAACCTACTAAGTACCATAGACTATTTTTACAAAAAAATATGAAAAAATACTATTATAATAAAAAAACTATACAAAACTATTTAACTTCTGTTTGTGGTAAATATTGTTTAGTATACTTAAGTATGAGATCGAGAGGTGTATCTTTGTTAATATATTCACAGACAACACAATGTATAATTATTTAATGTTAAGTAAGCTATTTAAGATATTTATTCTGAAATAAATTTGAAAGTGTAACATAAAACTGTGTATAATTTTATTTACCTTCCTTAATAATTAAAACAAAAAAATTATAAGACAAGTTTATTAAAAAATATTGATACAATTCATGTTAATTTTGACTATAAACAGAGGGTGATAAAGACAACGTTAAACTATTTTCATTACAATTGTTGTCTTCAACTATTCTATCTTCCCAGTGTCGGATATATGTTAAAATATTAGTAACCTTTTTGTTTCCTCAGATTGTGAGCTTGGACTATAACCATTATTTGCGCGTAGTTCTTGACCGATGAGTTTTCTTTCTTCCTGTATACAGAGTTCATACAGTTGTTGGTCGTAGTAACTGTTTTGTAAGTCTAAAGCGTCCATGATGATGTAACTTGTATAAGAGTATCGTTTAAATATTACTTGTAGCCCAGGTACCCGTGGACGAGGTGGAGGAGGGGGCTTTTAAGCTTTTGCATTCTCAGGTAAAAGAACAAAAGTAAGTTGAAGAATTTTAAAAAGTTGTTAAAGAATAAAATTAATATCCCCGCTTATCTTTAGTTTAAAAGAAGACCTTTTTACAATCACAGTTCATCGCTAACTGTTTTGTGATATTATATATGGAATCCCGTGTACTTTGATAATGCTGGTCGTCATGTGATTGTATATAATATTAAACTTTTAAATCTGCGTATTTCCAATGCTCATCCGAGGGTATATCCCTTATCTTTTTCATATTATATATTTCAATTTTTAATAGGTGACTCGCAGACGTTGCGTCATCATTATTGGTAGAAATATAAGAGATTCTATTTTCATTCCCTTGACTGACACATGAAGATTTTGCTTGGGTTTTTCTTTTTTTAGAATTTTCGAAAAATGCGTCAATTCTTTTGATATTTCGCTTCGTTGTGCTTCTCAAATTTGTTTTGAATAGTACAGTCTTTTGTTTCTTCTTGGCTAGTATCCAAAGGAAAAGGTATAATTTTTTAAGGTATAATTTTCCGGGGATAAAGGCTAAACAAGTAAAAAAAAAATTTTAAAACAATAAGTTAATAAAAATCAAATTAATAAAATTGTATTTATGAAATTTCCTAATAGTGCTAACAATCTCTGTTGCTGGGTTAGAACAATAAACAAACTTTACTATTTGATTAGATTGAATAATAAACTTACACACATTAATTGCAATGACACATAGATAAGTGACAATACATGTATATTTGAATCCAGTACTTTACCTATTTCCGAGCCCACACTTTAAAAATTTAAACCAACAAGTCGAAAAAAAAAATTAATAAATAATGACACTAATTAGTATGTAATACCGTTATCAAATAATAAAACAATAACACACATATGGTATAAAGGAAATTAAGTAATTGAACTCACCTCCATTTGATGGGATATGAACACAAAACACTGTAGGTATTACTTTGAAACTCACAAATAAGACTGTAAAATGAATTTTACTGGACCTTCTTTTATACAAATCATAGCATACATGTCTGTACATGTCTTAATAACCAGGATGTGGCAGAGACCTCACATCAAGGGTAAGAAATAAATCAACGTCTGAATTTTAAAGCTTAAGTTTAAAATAAAGGACACCAAACAATAAGTTATCTGTTGTTATCACATGTACGTACCTGTATTTGCTTGTCACAGAGCTTAAATTAATTTTTTTTTAATTGAAAATATTTCTAAAGATGACGCCCCTTCGTAGTAAAACATGTATCAACCTGTTAGCAGTGACCTCCCACGACATTTAAGAAATAAATCAACGACTCAATTTGAAGCTTAAGTTCAAAGAAAGGAAACCAAACAATATGTTATCTATTGTTATTACAAATCCATTATTACCGGAATCGTTGCTAGCCACAGAGACTTACAAAAAATTAGTCCTCAGGACGACGTAGATAAAAGAAACTAAAAGAACCAAACAAAATAATGAATATCTATCGTAGTTAAAATCCATTGTTGACACTGCACGCAGCATTTCAAAAGATTTCGTAGAACCACGAATGAAAATAATTAGACCGCGAAATAAAATAATTAGACCGCGTATAAAGTTGATTCACATATGATCCGCGACCGTGTAGAGAGTTTTCTCGCGTCCCCCCAATAACCCCCTCAGAGGCCCCTCAAAGTTGAGCCAGTTCCCGTACCTCCCTACTACTAGCGACAGCTGGAGAGTTTCTTCCGTGTTCTTAACTCTGCCGTAAAGCATGTACCGATTTTATTGTAATAAAAGTTGATTAAATAATTAGAATACCTTGTTATCTAGTGCATTTTGTAGCAAAAAGTCAAGAAATGTGACTACAAAACGGTTAACTCCCATACAAAAAAAAATAAGTTTCAAGGCGTTATTATGGAATAATTTATTAAGGAAGTATATAACAAATATATCTAATAGTAATGTCTATGACATTGTGTAATGACTTTTAGTACATTTACATACACAACGTTAGTATTACAGAAATTAGCTTTCTGGCCTATATCGCCTTCTTAAAGGTAATAAAAAATGCCCTTAGTTTTAAAAATATTGATTCATCCTCTAAATAAAGTATGTTTATCTCGCTTACAAATAAGTATTCGTACAACGTTGTTTACATTCACTTGGACGTTGTAAATTTGTCTTTTTGATTCTGTAAATTAAGGTGATAATAGTAGATTGTATCACAAGAGATCCAATTAATATTTTTACGGTAAGGGCACTATCCAGCTATATTGAATCCAGAGAGGAGCGAATGTTTCTAGAGTAGAATCCTGAGCACAGCGAGGGATTCAAAAGACTGCGCTCGAGGAAAAATAATTTTGCAACCGAGTGATACTCTACTTTTATCACCGTCTATAAGAAAAGAGGTAAGGGTATCTTATAAATAAGAATAGTAACGCACTACTTTTAGGGTTCCGTACCAAAAGGCTAATTAGCGGAACCCTATTACTAAGACTTCGCTGTCCGTCTGTCCGTCAGACCGTCCGTCTGTCACCAGGCTGTATCTCATGAACCGTGATAGCTAGACAGTTGAAATTTTCACAGAAGATGTATTTATGTTGCCGCTATAACATAAAAAACAGAATAAAATAAATATGTAAGGGGGCTTCCATACAACAAACATGATTTTTTAGGCTCGATATTGCTAACGGCAGCAGGTAGATGCTTAAAATATTTATTGAATATTTAGTTATATAGTCACTTTATAAATAAATTATTAAATTAAAGTAAATATTTAAAGGGGGCTCCCATACAAAAAAAGTGGTACGGAACCCTTCGTGCGCGAGTCCGACTCGCACTTGGCCGATTTTTTTATAAAAGTGTCATCATACATACGAATTTGAGTAAACAATTACAAAAGCGGTATACATAGCACGTGGTTCTTTCTTTCTTACTTACTTACTTATGCATAAAATGTTCTTGATCGCTCTCTTTGGTGATTTAAACATCTACTAACAATATCCACATTCCAAATTGCAATCACTTTGCGTCCCTAGGGATTAGATATGAAAAACAATAGATGTGAAATAGTACATTGTTCACCGAGAGGTGAGAGTGAACGATTACCGATGAGGGTGTAGTACCTTAATACACACGAAGCGGGAATTGTATTTTCACTCGAGTGATTACATAATTCTTTACACTACAAATGCGAGGATAATAAAATATAATTAATTAAAGTTTCAATTTACTTTACAAATAATAATTCACTTTTATAAACATAGCTGGCGCTGTACCGAATATTTGAAAGCTATGATTATATTTTATTGTTTGTAAATAGTGAGTTTTTTTTCAAATTGTAACTGGTTCGCTTTTATATTCACAGAAGGCACTGTACCAAATAAAAAGATGTTATTAAGTTTTTTCGTCAGCTTTCAAATAGAAAGTGCTAGAAGCAAGAAAGTAATAATCTCTGTAAACACGTACCTTTGTGTTTGCAGGGTTTAAAAAAAAAAACTTTTAGTTTCAACTTAATAAAGATATATTGAAAATGCAATAAACTATTGGATACATTTAATTAATAAAGTAAATTTACTGATTACAACAAAATTACCATAAAATCAAAAACTGTCACTATCCAAGCCAATTACCGTGCCCGCCATCGGCAGCGGTATTTGTTTTGAACACACATTTGTGATTCGAACATTTGGTGAAATCGCTAGCCCCGCAACACCTCTCGGTATCGCTGCACTGAAAAAAATGTTAACTTCAATATTGGACATAATAAATGCTGAAATACATTTAGAAACTATAGGACGAATTTTTGCTTTGAGAATTTTCGGTGATACCCGTATTTTAGGATTTTGAGGTATCATAATTTGTAATTTGTAAGTGTGAATAAATTAATTTGATCACTGTCAATAACTGTCAAAGCAACATTTATTTTAGTATGTTTCTGAGAACACTTTTGAATCGTCAATATAATGTATACAATGTTAATTTCTGCTAAAAAGAGCTGGCAAGAAGTTACATTTAAAGTAATAATATATTGGTTTGTTTATCAGCTAACAAGTATACAATCTGTATTGAAACACTAAGTAATCTATATAAGTTAGTAACCTAACAAACAAACTAACCAAACAAAAACAACAATTTTTATTTTACTTTATTTTTATTCACTACTACTGTTGTTGATCCTTTACAAGGTGGCAAAATAATAATGTCTTTTTTCAAAGTAAACAAATAAAATTGCATTTTGCTTCAGATTTTTAGTCAGCTTTTGTGTTTTACTTTGAGGTTTGTAAATAAAGAAGTAGGTACTCGATGTCCGCTCGTGTCTCTAAATAGGTCATATTGAACATAGAATACAAACCGATCGTATATAAGGTTTGATATTTGCGTAGGGACAAGAATTAAGAAAAATAAAATGTTTAAATTTAGATTTATATGGAAACCAACAAAGACGCATCGCATGCATTTTTGTTTAGTCTTCAATTGTTAGACGTTCGCGTCTGATGCTTGATTCGAGATGGGTCGTTTTGTTTTATATTAAGGGCAAATAGAGTAAATTTAACATAAGCATCAACGTTTTGCATATTGAATAAAAATAGATATATCCCGCGTGATAATAGTTGTAATATGGTGCGACACCCTCTTGCCTCTCATCCACAGCAACAGGTTGGATTGAGGCAAGATCACCATCTTTCCACTCTCACCAAGGAGCATTAGCATGCCCCGCGAGGTTTTAGGAAGAGTGTAAGGAGCGCACCTGAAGCCAAACCGTAGCCACACAATGGGACCAGCACATATGCTGACAAGCGTTGAGGCTGACGCTGAGTTCCAGGAACTCCATTGAGTGTAGTCCGCGGAGTTGTGTTAATGTTAAGTAAATGGCCGCTCAGTCGAATAGTTTCTTTGTTACATTAGGAAGGCTTAAAAGTATTTTTTTTAAAAAATAAACATACTAACACAGAAAAAATCATTAGCTTCCAGGATAATTACTATCAATTTGGTTGAGATTTGGAGGAAGAAGTCTCACAGTAGTGTTGTCTACCATAAAACTTTAGAACAATTCTAAACTAATCCGTTCGTCGATGGCCTTGCAGCTCCATGCGCCGCCAATCATTGCGATGATCAGGATTAATAGTAAAAGTTTTGACATTTTTATGGAGTTGTCTGTAAAGAAAATATAGGTTTGTATTCATAAATAAATTGTGGAAATCAAAAATTATTGAGTTCGTTTATTTTGGGAAAAAAAAATTCCACGTTTGGTATTTTTTAAACTTTTGATAACGCCTGTTTTGCCACCGACACCTATCGCTTGTGTAGCTTTAAAATGTTACTAAAAAAGTATTGGTTGCAAACCGAACGTCTGACGAATACACACTACTATAAATAATAAATACGTATAGGCAGTGTGACAGATTTACACCAAAAACTGATGAAAATCATAACTACATCTTTGCTTTGGAAATACGCTCATAACGAGCGTCATGTACAACTCCTAGTGACTTATAAAGTCCTAGTACACCAATCTTATAAACACACAAAATCTTCATAGAAGTAAGAAATACAATATAAATATGCGTACATAGAAATAATCTCTATTCGTTTATTATATCTCCTTGAAGATTAGAGTATTAGAAGAAAATGCTATATCTATGGCTATATCATCAATATGTCAGACATCTATTGAGTCAGAGATCAGTCAGACTTGTGCCTTGGTAGCTCAGTGGTAGAGCACTTACACGGAATGTAGGGTTCGCAGGTTTAAGTCCTGGCTCGAGGTTAATCTTTTGACTGCATATTTGCTATGAGAGTTTTTATTTATATTGATGAAATAGCCATGGATATGGCATGTTTAACATATTTTCTTCTAAGACTAACCTTCAGGGAGTCATAAACGAAGAGAGATTATTTTTATGTATGTATATTTATATTGTATTTCTTACTTCTATGAAGATTGATGTACTAGGATTTTATAAGTCACTAGGAGTTGCTTATTAAGCATACAACTTATTAAGCATACAGTTTACTTCATACAAAATTTACGACAGTCCGATATTTGTACCTATCGAAAACGCTCGGAACTACACGCTCCGAAATAAATATGTTGTCCCGCCTAGCTAAGGTGCGTCGAATCAAAAAGACGCAGAAGAGCTAGCTGTGTGTTTTTATTAAGCTGTGCTGAATTAATCGATAAAACGAAGCTGTCCCCCACATTATGGTGTGGGTGTTTGTCCAACCACTGGTTACCCCCTTGTGGGGGTGTAAGGAATAAAAATCGTCAAGACATACATACATACAGTATCTCATTCTTAAGGTTACGCATATGCCCAAGAAAAAATTGGAAAATCCAAAAGTGCACGCCTCATAGCGGTCATTCACATTTAAAAAAAATATATAGATATACAGTATACAGTGGTATATTAGTTTTTTATAAATTATAATTAAACGACAGTACTTAGAACGCTAATATTAACTAGGAATCAGCACAGTGTAATACTTTATATATTAAAAACAAAAATATTCCTGTAAGATGAATTTTTCGACCAATTTCTCTGCCACATACATGGTCACATAAATACAGACTCACGGACGTCCAAGAATGATTAGTTTTAATGTTATTATTTATTATATTAAACAAATTAATTGTTTATAAAATGTACCATATGTGCTAGACAGATTATTTAACTTCATATTAGTGCACTCATATTATCCTGTAAGTGTTATATTAAAAAAAAAACGTCATTTAAGTTTCGAAAGACTGGGTTTTTTGACATGTCGAGAGTAAAGCACTACCTCACCGCTCCGCTTATGAGGCGTGCAATACTACAACTTTCATTTTTTGGATCTATAAAGATTTTTTTTCATTTAAATGTTTACACTATTTTATATATATACCTTGTGACTCAGAATTTTAAAAGCTTTTAATCTTTATCCACATTTGTTCTGTTGAACTAGATAACAATTTTGTTTAAGTGTCACTGAATTCGATCCGTTATAAAGTTAACATTTTCCAATCGTTTTTACCATTATTTATCATTATTGTATTCGTCAAAGCGTAGTCTTAAGATAAAGTTATTTTATTTATAAGCAAATTGTCAACAAACAATATTTCTTTACGCTGTCAAGCTATTCCTTGGTAAGTTTTAAACACTTTCTTAAACTAGCCTTAAAATGATGACACGTTAGGCATCTGCTCGCCAGGAAAAAACTAAACCGACTTTGCAGGAACTTAAGATTTCCAAGGAAAAGTGTGACCAACTACACAGTAAAAGGGACGATAACGAAAGGTAACTATTAGAAATATTAAACAAAAATAGTTGCCTCAATGAATTTGCACAGTTGTTGCACACTCAATAGGAAGTTCACTGTTCTAGAAGAGCGGGACCAATTAAAGAAAATTATAGAAAGTTTTGACAGGTGTAGTAAGGAGTATCTGGGAGCCCTGAACAAGATCTCATATCTTCAAGAGGAACTACGGGAGGCCTATCAACACATCACACAACTGAAAGAGGCCTCCAATACTTACATACAGCATCAAACACAAAATCTGTTTGACGAATTATGTAATAAGGGCCCAACTCTTGTTTTGCTGGAACTAGCAATACCACCACTATAGATTTTACAGGTGATGACACCACTAACTATTCTATATTAGTAAAGCTTGTTACCTGAAGAAGAAACCATATAAAAAAATACATTAAAATCAACATACCTATAAAAAAACTGAAAAAAAATCAATTTTTTTTTACCAAAAATGTAAACTACTGCAAAGAAAAATAAAATAGTGGAAAATTTAAAAATATGTAAGTTGCAATTAGAAAAGAGTAGGCTCAAACATTAAACTGTAAAACACATTCACTCGACTTGCAAATAAAAGAGTTACATCCTTGCAGATGATGACCAGCGAGTATAAGCAGTGATCTCTAAGAGAGATGGAGGAGCACTAACTGGCTATGAATGAGCTACTAAAATTAAGTAAATATAATGCAGAGCGTTGTGAGTCATTACAACTCAATCACAGTATGTGTGATTGTAAACGCCTCAGCGATTTGTAAAAACTGTAAAAACTGTTAAACTCGCGTCAGGTCACGTGTCCTGATCGAAAATTCGTAAGATGTCACTCGCGTTAGGACACGTGACCTTTATTTACATTAGGTTAGTTTTTATTTTTAGTATATGGCGATTGTGAGTAGTACAGGGAAGTTGGATATGGGATTTTAATTCTATGACAGATTGAGCTGTCAAATATACAACGTCAAAAAAGTAAATAAACAAAAGGTTTTATTTTTAATAAATAAATATGGATAAGAAGTGATGGAAAGTAAATAGCGAGTATGTTTTCACTTCTGCCGGCAACCCGTTTTTTTTCTTATCTTTTTGTAATTATTTTTAATAATTAAGTTTTATTAAAATTTTATTAATCAATTAATTTATAGCATGGGGGAAATCTTATATTACTACTTCCTAACTTTCTTTAATTTTGACCAAACTCTGGTTATTCAAACACATCTATCTTTATTACTTTATTTATCGTTTGTATGTTTATGTATTTTCATTATATAACCATTTATTTTATGTATTTGTTTAAGTATTTATATCAGTATGTATATGTATTTAATCTATATAATAAGAACATAGGTATATGTGTATATTGTAATATTCTTTATTCTTTCTAATAATTTTACGTATGATCCTGTATGTATCACCTACCTCTTCCTGTCAGTATTAGTCTACCCAAAGGTTGCCTGGTAGAGATCGCTTCTTAGGGATAAGGCCGCCATATTATGCTATTTATTTTATTGTTATTTTTTTGTGTATTTTAACTTTGCAATAAAGAATATTGTATATTATTGTATTGTACCAATAGCCTAGTAAATTTGCCGTAGTAGTTTAATTTATATCAACGTGCTTTTTAGTTATCTACTTAAATATAGTAATATAAAGGGTTAAATCCCAACAATTAACCGAAAA
Source organism: Apoda limacodes (assembly GCA_946406115.1). NCBI lineage: Eukaryota > Metazoa > Arthropoda > Insecta > Lepidoptera > Limacodidae > Apoda > Apoda limacodes. The sequence continues at coordinate 6,367,262 of OX291541.1, forward strand.
AAACTGTTAATTATATGAGCTCCCTGCCAAGGTTTTCTCTAAGGACTACAGTATGGGGTTCTTCAAGAATAAAGTTATTGGATTTTTGAAGGGTCGGCAACGCGCGAGTGATACCCCTGGAGTTACAAGCGTTCATAGGCTGCGGTGACCGCTTACCATCAAGCGGGCCGTATGTTTGTTTGCCACTTTTTTATGCCACATTCAAGTTTATTGTTATTATAAATGTTATAATATTATTATTAATATTGAAGTCACTCGTTGCAAACTTTTCAAAATATCGTCGACCCCAATATAATAATTACAGCGCATGACGGTTTCTACAATTTGGAATGGTTTTTATCAAAATAGAAAAAAACACATACAGTTAGGTCATTTATTTCGAATAATGTACAATACGAAAACACTTACCCTTGAAACGGCAAAGCAATTAATGAGGCACCTAGACATGTGCCTCGATAGACGAGTGTAGCGTTCAACTATACAACTATTGCTCTCGACTTTTTTCTACTTATTTATTTTAATTATTATCCTCTACCCTTTGGTACAGACTTTACTCTGATCGATTTGACAAATAGATTTTTGGAGCGGTTGCTATTGTCTCTAGAATTTATGCCCGTAAGTTGTAGGTAGCAATTTTGTTAAAATGGTTAGTGCGAAAATGGTACCTAAAGTACCTGACCGACTAGCCTGTAAAACAAACAATTCTTTTTATCCAATAGGTAAAATAAAATTTGAAACCGACAGAAATTTGTTATGTGTACTTAGGTTGCATTACAAAACTTATTTGCGTGATGAAAAAAAAAATATTGTGATTATATATAACCTATTAATACGACTTACGACGTGGGTCAAATAAGGTCAACTATTTTTTCATATATATTCATTGTTAAAAAGCAGAATGAATAACTCTTAAAAAAAAATTAATCTTGCACCTTTGAATTCCTAGCAAGGTTTTATATTTACAACTATAGAAGCCTTCGTTACTCTCAGGATTCAACTTGAGTCCTCGAATGAAATGTATCTATTTCCAATCGCTGTGCAAACTACTCTAAGAGTGCACAACAACCTTCACTTGAAAATGTGATGGAAAAAGGGCCTTTGTATCACGAGTAATTTTTACAAACTCAATGTTAAGTCGCTTCTTTATTGTGTCGAATAAAAACTGCAAAATATACAATTTTAATTACAGCACAATATGATATCATCGAGTTAGTGATTTTATTACACATTTGCTAGGTATTTTTTCGGGATCTTTTTGCTTAAATATATTTATTATATCTTCCAAATCACGCTGATTTTTTTTTTTTTCATTTTTACGTGTTATTTTTCGTATATCAGTCTGCCAGAAATAACAATGATTTTGAGTTCATGATGTCTTCTTTTGTAAACGCTGAGGTACAAATTCATATCAAACTTTCATTGTCCATGACTTCATGGTTGTTTTGCACAAAGGCGAGCAACTCGTCTATGACAATATTGCACTTTAATACTTGATTTAATTCGGACATTTTTTGAGCGGCAAAATGCCAATCGCAACGCCAGTCCGCACACACCGCTATTGCCCTCGCGACTCATAAAGTAATTTAATATTATTGTGTTTTGTTACAGAAAAATAGTTGTAATTTATGGTCAAAATTAATTAAATAAAAGAATTAAATGTTTAATCACCACTACCAACTCAACCACTACGGTTTCGGGCAAGGACACGTGCCTAACTGAGGCGTCTACTAATAAGACACCAGCTGTTGAGAAGCCTAGCGCGTCAAGCAAAAGTATTAAAACGTTGTCTAGTATCGCACAGCAGGTAGGAGAATGGAAAATGCAATCGCATGACGAAAATTGGATACAGGTGCAAAGAAAAAGATTAAAAAATAGATTTATTGGCGCTAAAGGTACAGCAACAATAGATACCAGCTGTAAGTTTCGTGCCGCGGAAATTAAAGTGCCCTTATTTATTTACAATGTTGAAAAAAAGGTTTTTCGAGTGACATCGAGGAATACATTGAAAAAAAAACGCAACTGCAAATAAAAGCGGAAAAAGTTGAAGTCAAGGGCGACAAAGACTAAAAATATATGTACCTAAACATAAACTGTCTTTGTTCCTGGATGGCAATCTCTGGCCCGAGGGTGTATCTTTTCGTCGTTTTATTGAGTTTAAACCTAAATAATCTTTATTAGTTTTTTTATTAACCCCATATTAGTTTTACTCGTAAAACTAACTATCCATTTTAATTTTCTGTGTTTTACGAGTAAAACTAATATGGGGTTAAACACAGAAAATTAAAATGGATAGAGAGGTCAATAATTATTATAATTATCCTAGCAAGTGAAAACTTGTCAGCTTTAACTGTAAATCTGTGATTCGTTCAAAACCAAACCAAACGGCGGATATGGTCGCGCTACAGGAGACATGTCTATTGCCACACGACCTTTCCTTCCTTAGCGAAATTGATGCTGACTTCGGTTACACAGGAGTATCAGCAATCAACACAGCAGCTGGCCCTCTCAGGGGTCGCCCGCACGGTGGTGTGGCTGTGTTGTGGCGCAAGAGCGCGTTTCAGTCGGTTACACTGCATCCTGTATCTGATATGCAGTGTTAAGGCTTAAGGCTCACCCCGTCTCGAAGGTTTAAAGTCACAGCTTATTGAGCACACAGCCTACTCACTACATACAGAGTTTACGACCGTCCTATGTTTGTTTCTATCGAAAACGCTCGAAACTACACAAGCCGAAATAATTATGCTGTGTTGAAGGTGCATCAAGTCGTAAAAGACGCGGGTGTGCTAGCTGTGTGTTTTTATTAAGTTGTGCTAAATTAATCGATGAAACGAGGCTGTCCCCTACATTATGGTGTGGGTTGGTGTCCAATTCATGGTGACCCCCTTGTTGGGGTGTAAGGAATAAAAATCGTGAATACATACGTACATACATACAGTATTTCATACTTGAGGTTACGCATTTGCCAGAGATACTACAACTTTCTTTTGTTGCCCTAGAAAGGTTTTTTCTTTTTAATGCTTACACTGTTTTATTTACAACCTTGTGTCTACAGGATTTTTGAGGCTTTTAATCTTTATCCACATTTGTTCCGCTGAACTAGATAACAATTTTTTTTAAGTGTCACTGCATTTGATCCGTTACAAAGTTTAAATTTTTCAATCACATTTTGTATTTTATTATTTAGATGTTGAGTTTTACTTTTATTTATTATTATTCTATACATAAAATAACATAGTCTTGAGATAAAGTAACCTATTAATAAGGAAATTGACAATTCATTATTGTTTAAAGAGAACAGGAAACACAACAATTCGAACAACATAAATAGACACCTTATAAAAATTTCAAACTGTGTTACTCGAAAGATCGATCCGTTATAAAGTTCAAATTTTTCAATCATATTTTGTATATGATGGTCGGGGAAAATATCTTTTCGCCTATAGTATGTATAAATTTGTAAACAATTTATTTGGCTGTACTATTTGTATCTGGCTGGTTTTAAAAAAATTAAAAAGTTACATTAAAAAAAAAGAAACATATTAGTAAAATGTTGTTTCCCGCTATTTTTCATTTGTTTTGCTTTCTGTCACAATGAGTAAATCTAATGATGAAATTGGATATTGGAGTTTTGGCGCGAATCTTAAGAAGGAGTGGTGTTTTTTTCTGTTTAATTTTTCTAAATTCATTTAGTGACTTTCGATGTATATATTTTAGCAAAGTTTTACGAAAGCGTGTTAAGAATTGTGCAGCGAAGGCTCATGAATAGTGAATTATGAAGAAATAAGCAGGACATGACGCGGAATGTCTGAGGATCCACACCAAACCTCCCGCCCAATCTTGGGACTTGAAAACGAGGACGCGCGGTAACGCCCGCGCCACGATACGATATAATATAATTGACTTTGACTCTGGCAAATGCATAAATGGTCTGCTACGACCGTGCGAGCCCATTATAATATTAAAAAAAAAAAAAAAGAAATTGGATACATTTTCAAATTTTATTACAAAAAATAAAAAAATGCAACGCAAGCCGCGAAAAAAATTGTGACGTTTATGGAACTAATGCAGTGTCAGTAAAAGTAGCACAAAGTTGGTTTAAGCGTTCTCAATCCGGGAAGTTTGATGTCAAATATGCACTTCGCTCTTACGCTCTCTTAAGTATTTATATAAAATGCAAAAAAAAACTTTTTCCTGACCTATTAATATTTAGTTGTGATAGTGAGTTTTACTTTTATTTATCATTATTCTATACATAAAAGAACATCATCTTGATGTAAAATAACCAATTATTAAGCAAATTGTCAAGAAACAATCTCTTTCGTTACGTTTTCAAGCTATTCCTTGATCAGATTCAATGGCTTTCTTTTGTATTTATTACTTTCCACCAGCCTTAGAATGATAACTCGTAAGCCATCTGCTCACCAGGAAGATACTTAACTTCAACCGGCATTGCAGGAACTTAAGATTTCAAAGGAAAAGTGTGATCAACTATACAGTGAAAGGGACGATAACGAAGGAAAACTCTTTGAAATATTAAACAAAAATAGTAGCCTCATTGAATTATCAGTGTTGCACACTGCGCGCTGCTGTACAGTATTATCAGTGTTGCACACTGTGCGCTGCTGTACAGTATTTGTTGTACAATAATAACAAGGTTAAAAGGAGAAACTATCACAGCTTAGTAGGCTTTACAAATTAACAAATAATATTCGGTGAACCAACTTATGAAATGTATTATTTGGAGAAGTAAAAAGAAAATTTTATTAACTTCCATTAAAAAATTCTTGCATAAAATTGTTCATGGTTTAAAATAGTTAAATAATTTATGAACCATTTAAAATTATGTAAAAAAAATCGTAACATTTTTGTGGTGGACAACTACGAATCCCTACGAACGAACTCAGAAATAATGCATAAAAATAATAATAAAATACTAAAGTATTAGTATAAATTAAATTTGACATGTAATATTATTAAATTTTCAGACAACAAAGGAACACTTTGGCATATTATATAATTCCAACACTAATAATGATTATATTAAACAATCTATGTCTACTCAAGTTTTATGTAAACAGAAACAAAAAAATAAACATTGTCATACTAAAAATAATATTCCACTAAACCTGGAGCATCAGAATATACAAGGAATGTCTCAGAAAGAACTAGAAATTGAATTGTTCATAAACTGCCAAAAGATTGACATTTTATGTATCACTGAACACTGGCTACGCAGCCATCAGTTTATGTTCAATTTCACTAATCACCAGGTGGGAAGTTCGTTCAGCCGAGTAAATGCTATCCATGGTGGCTCTTTAATTTTAATTAATAAACAGCTAAAGTTTAAGGAACGTAAAGACATTGTGAGCCTCTCAGTTGAGCGAACTGCCGAGCTGTCCTGTATAAAAGTTGAGCATCTCATTGTTGTGAGTGTATACAAGCCGCCTTGTGCAATTTATGATAATTTTGAATTAGTTATGGAAGAAGTGCTGAATAAAATCAGCAATTCCAATAAACAAATCATTGTTTGTGGAGACTTCAATATAAACATTTTGGAAAATAGCTCATTAAGCACCAGATGGCTTGCCTTATTTCAGTCTTTTAATTTAAATAATTTGTTTTGTGAACCAACTAGAATTGCTGTATCCAGTGCCACTTGCATCGAAAATATATTTACTGACATAAAACCAATTCAAAAATCAATTATAAGCAATCTAGAGTCAGATCATTGTGGACAGTTAGTGGTTTTAGAAAGAAAAAATAGTATTACTAAAAAGGAAATTAAATTTATACCAATAACAACTAAACGGGTTGAATCATTTAAATCTAACTTAATGCATAAACTTCCAGATTTGCTTTATAATGGCGACCCAAATGATATGTACAATACTGTTCTTGACACTATTACTACAGAGTATAATAAAATATTTACTGCAAAAAAGAAACTTATTTCCAGTCGCTTTAGTTTTAGTGAATGGGCAACCCCAGGTATTCATAAAAGTAGGCGTAAACTGTATGAATTATATAAAGAAAAAACATATAATAATAGCCAAATATTTAGGGAATATTTAAAAAAATACTCAAAAACCTTTAAAAAGTTCTGTCTTGTTGCAAAAGCAATTCACCTCAGACATAAAGTAAAAAATTCAACAAATAAAATAAAAACTATATGGAACATAATAATGAAACTGATAAAGCTAGGAATTCTTTTCAGGACTTTGAGTTGATTGTAGATGATGTTAGTTTTAAAACAAATTCTGAGGTAGCAGTTGCCTTTGAACAGTTTTTTAAGAATATTCCATTCAAAACAACTGAACATCTAAACTCAAGTCCAATCTTAGCAGAAAAATTATTAAAAACTAGTGTTCCTGAATGTAACGTTCCCTTTGTATTTAAAAACATAGGCCTACGGATATCATTAATACATTTAAAACATTAGAAATTAAAAACACCACAGACCTTTGGGGACTTTCTGTAAAAACTGTAAATTCAATTATTCATGTTATAGCACAACCCTTAGCCATTATTTTTAATAGTTGTGTTGATAGTGGTGTGTTTCCTGATAAGATGAAACTTAGCAAAGTTATACCTCTTTTTAAATCAGGTAGTTCAACAGATCCTAATAATTTTCGGCCTATTTCAATACTACCTATACTCAGTAAAGTTTTTGAAAAAATCATACTTTGTCAAATGTTAAGCCATTTCTGTATTAATGAGCTACTTAGTAGTAAACAGTTTGGCTTTATGAAAGGCCGTTCCACAACCGATGCAGGAGTGGCACTATTAAAAAATATATATAACGCCTGGGAGGATTCGCATGATGCCCTTGGAGTGTTTTGTGATTTATCTAAGGCATTTGACTGTGTTCAACATGAAAATCTCATCAGGAAGCTACATCACTATGGTATTAGAGGCAAAGCTCTCGACCTTTTGACATCCTATATGAGTAGGAGAGTACAGAAAATAGATGTCAACGGTGAAAGATCTCCCGGATCAGCAGTCACTATGGGAGTCCCTCAGGGCTCAATTTTAGGTCCTTTTCTATTTCTTATTTACATTAATGATCTCCCATATAATGTAAAAAATCATGACATCGTCTTATTTGCTGATGACACCTCTTTGCTTTTTAAAGTTAAGAGACGACAGACATATTATTATGAATTAAATAATGCTCTTTCTAAAATTGTAAATTGGTTTAACGCTAATAATTTGTTACTTAATGAAAAAAAAACCAAATGTGTTAAATTTACATTACCAAATGTTAGTCAGAGACAGACATGTATTAATATTAATGGCGAGCAATTAGAACTTGTTAATTCAACAGTCTTTCTTGGCATAACGCTGGACTCCAAACTTTAATGGGGTCCTCATATTCAAAACCTAGCCAAAAAACTTAGCTCTGCTGTGTATGCGATCAAGAAAATAAGACAATTGACCGATGTCGACACTGCAAAAATAGAATATTTTAGCTATTTCCATAGTTTAATGACATATGGTATCCTATTGTGGGGTAGCGCTGCTGATGTAAATACAATATTTTTGTTACAAAAAAGGGCAATTCGTGCTATTTATAAATTAGGATCTAGGTTATATCTCTGAGGGATAGGTTTAGGGAAGTAAAAATTTTAACTTTAGTGTCGCAGTACATATATGAAAATCTTTTATATGTACATAAAAATATCAATAGTTTCAGCAAGAAAAGTGACGTTCACAAAGTAAATACTAGAAGTAAAAATAAGCTGTTGGTGCATGATACACGTCTACACAAAATAAGTAACTCTTTTATGCGGCAATGTATACACTTTTACAACAAAGTTCCCAATAAAATTCAAAATCTATCAATAAGTAAATTTAAATCTTTTATCAAGCAGGTACTTTGTAAAAAGGCATACTACAATATTTCAGACTATGTAAATGATAAAAATCCTTGGGACTGATGATGCTCAATTACAGGATGCATAGGTAAACCAAATTAAAATGGAAATAACATAAAATTTGTACGACTAAAAATTTTTTATTTAAAACATTAATTGTATTTTAGTTTATTTGTATTATTGATAGTGTTTTTAAAAGAGTAACAATCGAGTTTCTTGCCGGATTCTTCTCGGTAGAAATCAACAACATTGTGAACCGGCGGGAAGGTGGGAGGGTTCAAAAAATAATATTTTATAACTTTGACGATTCAAAAGTGATTGTAAAATCCTTATTTGAATAATCCATTTTGACTTTGACTTTGACTTTGAAATAAAACGCATAAAAAATATAAATTGTTTTTTAAAATGAAATTTGTAAGCGCTTACCCTTAACGTGTGATACAAAGCAACTGACGAAGATCCTAGGAGCGTGTCGTGAATATATAGGTACCGTATGTACCTAGTAAATATACAACTATTATTTGCGGCTTTGTTTCACTTTTTCATTTCGATTTTCTTTTACCCTCTAGTATTAGTAATCAACCATCTCAACAAATAGGGACATTGTTTTTATACTACAAAGGTGGCATACAAGCGTACAGCCCACCTCACATATATCAAAGCAACTATCGTAGCCTATGAATTCTTGCTTGTTACCTTAGAAGTACTTACGAATATTACTGACGCGTTGTCAATTTTCAGGGTTCCGTAGTCAACAAGGAACCCTTATAGTTTTGCCATGTCCGTCCGTCTGTCTGTCGGTCCGCGGCTTAGCTCAGATACTATTACTACTAGAAAGCTGTAATTTGGCATGTATGTATATTTTAGTTAGGCCAGCAAATGTATATCCGTTTACTTGGTGTTTCCAAAGGTGTTTCATCGTCAAAAAGTTTGAAGTTGCCCTAGTGTACCTAAATGCCTATGGGTTGGTAAATGACGTACAAGATCAACGTTCTTCAAATAATTTAAAACATTTATATTGTTAAACAATACAAATATTGAATCCCTCATAGCCTAGTTGGTAGTATGGCCGGCTGCTTTGCAAAGCGTGTGGGTTCGATTCCCGCACTGGACAAACATTCATGTGATAAACATTTGTGTTTGTCTTGTGTCTTTTTATGTATGATATGTATATATTAACAAAAAAAGAATATTTTATAAATATTTGTATCCGTTGTCTGGTATTCATAATACAAGCTTTGTTTAGTTTGAGACCAAATGGCGCTGTGTGATATGTCAAAAATCATAAATATTACTATTATTATATTTTTTTATGTTTTCTTTCCACTAAATATAAAACTTTTTCAGATATCCCATAGGTTTTATATTATGTACAAGCATTTCACAAGTACTTACGTAAAAACTAAAACTTACCGCGTTGTGTAACAAACAAATATACAAATAATTAATTTTGGAAAAATAGTTAGCTCCTGAACATTTCATTAGCTTATCGGTTTTTTTCCATCTATTTTGTATATTGCCTGCATAAAACTAAAAACTGGTATTATTCTAAGTAATGTGTATTTTGCAATTCTATGTTACGAACTTCAGGAATTTATTTTGATTTTTTTGGAAACTGTTGAATGTTAATGAAATGTTAATCATTGACATTGACATTTGATGACCCTTATGAAGAGCTAATGTTGAAAGGCCGAGATAATGTTGTCAGGTAGAGTTAATGGTGCATCACAGATATTTTATACGTGGCAAATTTGTACGCAGAAGAAAGACCGCGGTATTAGGCTAATTGCAGTTGGTATGACCTATCTTCGATTTGGCGCCTATCGCATGCTTCTATCAAAGTTGTCATCTTACGTAGTGCCCGAGGGTTTGTGCAAATGGGTGAGGGCAGACGCATACGAGCCGTAGTTGATGGTAATTGCTCAGATAGCATGGACATTAATTCTTGTGTCCTGCATGACTCAGCGCTGTTTCTACTGCATATTAATGACATATTGGTCATCAACAGCATACATTGCAATGCAGATGACAGTAGTGGAGACGCTTATTACACGAGTCGTGCAAGCAGCCCTCGTTCCGTTGTGGAGACAAAGCGTGTAGAACTTGTGTCTCAAATCGAGACCACTCTGTCCAAGTTCTCTGACTGGGGACGAGAAAACTTGGTCCGATTCAACCCCACAAAGACACAAGTACGCGTTCACCGCTAAGAAAACCCCATTTACTGTGGTCCCACAATTCCAGAACACTCCCCTCTACATCTCTAAGAGCATTTGGATCCTTGGTGTTGACATCTCCAGCGTTGTTCATTTCCGAGATGATTTGCAGGACAAGTTGGAGCTGGCGTCCAAAAACTTGGTGTTCTCAATAGAACGAAGCAGTACTTCACATTGGGGCAAAGGTTGCTGCTTTATAAGTCGCAAGTTCGGCCCCATATGGAGTACTGCTGCCATCTCTGGGCGGGTGCAACCAGATACTAGCTGGGCCCTTTTGATTCGGTTTAAGGCCCCTATTACAGAATTCAGTGAAATTTAGCAGTTTTTGAAAGACTTATTCTCGGTTTCAGAACAATTAAGGTACATTATAAATTCCTCTACAATTAATGTGACATTTGGTTTTTTTGTAACTTGCTTAGGTAATTAAAAATGAAAATGAAATGCAGTCTTTTAAAATTAAATTCGTAACTACTGCTAAACGGTTACGATTTTGATCGGTTTTGCACCAAAATGTAAAAGCTTAGTTGTTTTTTAATTGTGACATTTTATTTTTAAATCTAACAATATTCTCTTAAGAAAATTAAAGAAAACCTAAATTACGGGTTGCTGAAAACAAGCGGGTCTCTGCGCGGGCGCGGGCGTCATTGTCATAGCAAGTTCAGTACTATATACATATATTACAGATAGGCAACGGCCCATACATTTACTGGAACACTACGATTAGTTCTGTAATGCGAGTGCGTGGCGCTAGTGCGCAAAACGGAAAGGATTTTTTTTTTTTCTTAAATTCAATCATTACTAGCCAGCTTATAAATTACTTTTCTAATGTGGCTTTATAGATACCAAGTTCCATCCCAGACTAATATTTATATTGTTGTTCATCTACGAAGAATATAACAAAAGACGTAAAATCAAACAACGTTCTCAAAGTTGACATTGTTTATTCATAAATATTCGTGAAATGTACATTTATTTTCGATTTTCTTAAATTCTTAAGCTAATTACTTAGGCTGCAATTAATAATTATTAGACCATTTACGAAAGTTTTTGTTTAGTTTTGAACTAATGTAATATATAGTATAGTTTGAACTTTCATTAATGTTTTAAAAAAATATTCGTGTAAGATTATTGAAATGATAAAGATTGTTAGACAATACCTTCTAATACAAAATATCTGTAGATATTATTTTTTTGAGTATCATCATACCTAGGCACAGGCTTATATTTTTTGTTTCCTCTTCGTACAAAAGACATTTCTAAAATGTTAATAAGCAATTATTTATTAATAGCTACTAAGAGACTAGCTATTTTTAAAATGTTGTGTATTTTCTGTATAATATACCTAAATTGATAATATGATAATTCATATTAGCAAATTCACCTAAATAAGGTTTGTACTATTACTTATGTTTTTTTCACGTCAAAAAGTGTACTCAGGACTGTAACAAAATTAATTAAATTCTTACAAACTTATCTCTCCTAATAATCTTAAAAATTTCTCTATCGTAAATTACCATACAAGATTCAACCTTGCAATGATTATAGCGACACTTGCAAGGCAAAACTTCATAAATCATTTGTCGTAAGTTTACAGGAGAGTGCGTCGAAGTTTCAAAAAATTCTTAGTGACGTCTGTTACGTCCTAATGCCATTCAAACTAAAAAAAATGTTCAAAAAGGAATGGTTTATATTTCTGTATGATTAATGTGCTATTAGTACTTTCATTTTATTTTATTTTGACGTGACAACGTCTTATAAATTGGTTTGCCGGGTGACACTTCAAGAAACTGCGTTACGCTCCGCTCACGTTATGCGCTCACAATGAGAGCGAGTGAGAGGCACGCGCCCGCCTAAGAGCGAGAGAGACAGACATAAAATCATTGTCACGTAAAACTTTCGCCCGTATACCGACTTTACAGGCAACCAGTTTTTATGAGTTACAATGAGTTTGCACGGCATAAACTTTATAAAGTGACATTGTAACTCAGGACATACAATTAAATTTTGTGTATCAATATTTGCCTCATAGAGAAAAAAATGCAACATGTATTTTAATCTGTTAAAAAGTTACGACTATCTATATATATACTTCACCTATATACTTCGCCTATATACTTCTCCTGTAAATCAACTAACATTTCAGTTATACTATGATCCTCAGCAGATTCCAAAGTCTGTGCCCTCGAGATATATCTCCAAGCCTCTGAAGAGCTGCCACCCGGCCACAACAAACTATGGCAACCAATGTGGACAAGGATCTTCATTTTCGCCGAATTACAAAGTTACTTATTAGACTAGATTAGTTACTTAATATCAGGCTGAACAAAATTGACACAGGGCAATATTGCAAAACCAAAAAGCTGTAAGAAAACCCGTCTGCAAATATAGGTGGAAAAATATTATGAGTAAGTCAGTAAAAATATTTTGACCCAAAACTACTTGCATTCTTCCTTGTGCAAAACGTAGCCTTAATTTAATAGTGGAGTAGAGGACCGAGTGGCGCATTGCAGTGGTAGAACAGGCGACTGTTATGTCGAAGTTCGGGTTCGATTTCCGGTAATGGCCCGCTAATTTTGTTATTATAAAGTTGTCTCGACTCTGGTTGCGACAAGTACTGTATGGTATACGGATATTTGGGGCAGTCATTATTGGCTGTTTTAAGTGTTTTAACTGTTTTAAGTTTATAATTATGACGTCAAAATCCTAAAATATTTTAGTTATAAATCTACAGAATTTTACTGATAAACACATATCATTTGGAACACAGAAAGCAATTTTTTGATGACTGTTTTAGGGAAAATATTTTATGGACACAGAACAATGACATTTCAACACTGTGGTTATAAATAATTGTCTCTAAATAAAATTAGTGTTTCCATACAAACGGATGAAGTGACATACAGACATTGCGAAACCATAAGAATAAGGGTCTGCTTATTATTCGTCCTTAAAGCTTGATAGATAACTTATACCGATTCATTCCCGATTCGACTCTCGTGTTGTGCGGTCGTGTTTTCGAGCGTCAAGTGCTCTTAGTGTGCTCCGTGCAGTGGTGACTCAGCTGGTGCGCATTCCTGTGTGGTGTTTTGCCTCAGCGCTGACGACCTCGAATTGTTGTTTGGATTATTGCCCGCAATTCCTGGAAAATCGGCCTGAGTGTTGAAGCGCTGCTCGGCAGTGTGTATTGGCTGGGAAATTGCTTCTCGGCCCGCTCTGAGTGTGTTTGTGCGTTCTTCAACGCGCCCATAACCGAGTGTTTATCGAAGCGATACTGTGCGTTTTTGTGCGTGAGTGTGTGTTCTCGTAGTCGCGGAACTATTACGCATAGCGGTGACCCTCGCTTGCCTCTTTGACTGTTACCGGTTCGCCCGGTCTGAGTCCGGCTTTGTGTTAAATCGCTAGCGTAGTATTTCCGCTTCAGCGGTTCGCCGCTCCGTGCATTCTCGCGTTTTAAGTGTCGATTGCGTTTTAGTTTGTAGAAATCCAGATCCGAGTGCTCAAGGGCTGGTGGGTGAGATCGTATAGCTCTTTTCAGAGTTGCGGTCTACCTAAAAGTTTCTCGTTCATAAACGTCTCGTTGCTGGGGGGAAACCTAACGGTGACAACGTAACCCCGGCCGTAGAAGTAGGTGTTAGGTATACACCAGGCAATCCGTAGCACTGCGGGGCGCCTGGCCACATTAAGGTATTCTTGCTCCTCGCCAGCAATGGTGGGGAGTCACTAGGTACTCAAAAGCGACACCTCGGCTACTCCCGCGTGATGGCCGAATTACTCACCGGCATGTCCCGGGACCAGATAGGGGCGTTCATAAGGGCATGCCTTCGTGAACACTCAGATCTGGTCCAATCCTGCATTTCAGAGGATGTGGCTGCCCACATTGCGTACGACAAATCGATACCCTCCCTGTTGTGTTGTCTCGCTCGCGCACTCGTTCGCGCTCTCTCTCCCGCGAACCCCCCTGTCGCGACCCGCGTGTCGCTTGCCGCGCTCTTCGGGCCCCTGTGCCCAATCGCCCCCCCACTCCGGTAGCCGATGAGACCCTTTCTCGGTCTCTCGCTACCCCGCCCCCGCAACCTCCGAAACCGCACCCCGGTCTCCAGCAGCCGTAATGTCCGCTGAGTCGGCGTTGTCCGAGGACGACGAAGGCTTCAAAGTGGTTGGCCTGGGAACCAAAAAGGGTAAAAAGCGGAAGAAGTCCGCCAAGTCTAAAAAGGCTTCGGCGGCATCCGCTCTGGAGTCTTCTACTCCTCCTCCCTCCGACTCTGAGGCTAAACGCCTCAAAGCGCCTAGCGCTTCCCCCTCTCTGTCCACCTCGGCGGCCAGCCCTGAGCTAGCCGCCATGGACACAACCCCCCTGCCGCCACCTCTTCGCAGTCCGACTGTCCCACTTCGGGACGGAAGGAAAAATCTCCGCCGCCTATTGTCATCAAAGACAAAGGGGCCTGACCAAATATAGCAAACGCTATGAAGGCCAAGCGGATAAATTATACGCACGCCCGCAATGATGCCGAGCGCGGCATCAAAGTGCAGGTCCCGACACCGTCAGATTTCCGAAATCTGACGGCCTTCCTTACGGCTCAAAAATATGAGTACCACACGTACTCATTGGCCGAGGAACGCGTTTTAAGGGCAGTCATAAGGGGAGTCCCTAGGGAATTCTCCACCAAGACTGTCCAGGACGACTTAATCGTCCAAGGCCTCCCCGTACGGGAAGTACATCGTATGTACAATGGCCGAAATAAGTCAGAGTGCTACGACATGGTGCTCGTAGTACTAGACCTGACAAAAGAAGGCAAAGCCATCTTTAACATTAAAGATGTTTGCAGCCTCAAAGGCATCAGGGTCGAGACTCCGTCGAACCCGAGTCAATGCCACCGATGCCAGCTATATGGCCACGCTCAGCGCAACTGCAGACGCAGACCGCGCTGCGTCAAATGTTTACGCGATCACGCCACTCCGGACTGTGATCGCGATCGCTCTAACGCATCCGACCCGGTCGCTTGCGTACTCTGTGGGAGTGAAGGCCACCCAGCGAATTACCGCGGGTGCCCCAAAGCTCCCAAACAGAGCTCGCGTAAACCCAAACAGGGTAAATCGCGTCCCCCCGCCCCCCGCCAACAGGCTCCGCTCGTGCCTGCCCCCCTCCCGGCTGTCAACGCCTGGAGCCGTCCTCGAGCGCTAGTTGTCGCGTCCAAATCTAAGGAGACAGACAAACTTTTGTCTACTCTCCCGGGCCCGTCTCAGTTACGGGTATTCCCTACCCCGCCCCTCTCATGTCCCGGGACATCCCGCGTCCAGCGCCTATGAGAAGTGCTCCCGCACCGCTCGCGCATACGCGCCTTGCCCCCCCGCGCCCCTCTTTCGCGCTGCCCTGCAACGCCGTTCACACGGCCGAGCAGCAGCAGCACCTCGGCATTCTCGCCGAGATTTCTTGGGCCTTCGACCAATTTCGAGATCGTGTACGCCGAATACGTACAGATCACCGATTTCACTCAAATGCTCAGCTTCATGGCTAAGCATCGCGATTTCTTCGCCGCCCTGCGCAGGGTAGCTCCAAAACCTTAGAACCAAAATGGATTGCACAACCGCGCGCGAAAAACCCCGGTCCGTCTCCATAGGCTATTTTAACGCCAACGGTCTCCGCAACCAAAGAGAGGAATTATCGCAATTCCTCTCGTCCCAAAAACCGGACGTCTTCCTCATCCAGGAAACGTTCCTAAAGCCCGCTGTCCGTACCCCCTCGATCGCGAACTATCGCACCGTCCGTAATGATAGAACTGTCTCCAATCTCGGAGGCACTCTCATCTATTACAGGCGCTCCCTGCATTGCTCCCCTATCGATCCTCCACCACTTACGAATTTAGAAGCATCCGTCTGCCGCCTAGCGATGACCGGCCATCAGCCGATCATCATTGCATCGGTTTATCTCTCTCCCCTAAAAGACTTGCTCGAGAGCGACCTTCAGTCGCTCTTAAGTTTAGGCGACGCCGTCATTCTTGCCGGCGACCTAAATTGCAATCATCGCCGCTGGAACTCTTCTGTAACTTCACAAAGAGGCAGACTCCTCGACGATTTAGTTGACAGACTAAACTTTGACATCATCGCTCCCATGACGCCCACTTACTTTCCCCACAATACTCGGAACAACCCTGACGTACTCGACATAGCACTTCTAAAGAATGTAAGGATAAGCTTTCGCTCTATAGAGGTGCTTGACGAACTTGACTCGGACCACCGCCCTGTCGTCCTCCGATAAGGTTTCCCTTCGGACTCTCCTCCCGACACTAGAACCGTGACGGACTGGGATAAATTTGGGCAATTGCTCGAAAATCCCAGCTCGCCACATCTAGACCGCGTTCCCAACGTAATCTCTTCCGCGACCGATCTTAACGTAACTATCGACTCACTCACTAGCCACCTGACCGCCACCGTTGGCGAGTGCTCACGACAGGTGCCGGTTGGTGATTATCACCACCTAATCCTGCCTCAGCACATCAGGTCGCTAATGACTGAGCGTAACGCGGCCCGCCGCGCTCGCGATCGCGCTCCCACTATCGATAATAAAGCTCGCTTCAACGACTTACACCGCCGTGTAAGAACCGCTGTAGCTGAGCTTCGCGCCCAACGTTTCGGTGATCTTATGGAGTGTTCTCCTTCTCACCAAGCTTATTGGCACTTAGCCAGAGCTTTAAAATCCGAAACCGCAAACTCTCTCCCTCCGTTATCTCGTCCCAACAACGTTCCCGCGTTCAACGACGACGAAAAAGCGGATTGCCTAGCGTCTAGCCTCCAAGCCCAATGTGCCTTAAGCACACAGCCCTTTGATCCCGACCACGTGCGCGAGGTAGACGGCGAAGTGGAGCGCAGAACTTCTCTGCCTCCACAGGACCCCCTGTCACTGTCGACGAAGTCGTACAGGGCATCAAAAACCTACGCCCCCGTAAGTCCCCCGGTGCGGACGGTATCTCTAACGATATCCTAAAGCGCCTCACTCTGCCCCTTGTCTGCCTCCTAGTAGCGATCTTTAACGCTGCTATGGAACATTGCATCTTTCCATCTCAATGGAAAGATGCAATTGTTATAGGCATCCATAAGCCAGGTAAAGCTCGTACCGAGCCGTCCTCCTATCGCCCCATAAGTTTACTAAAGGCCCTTGGTAAACTCTATGAACGCCTCCTTCTCGCCCGCCTACGGAACGCTATAGTCTCCAGAGACATTTTAATAGACGAGCAGTTCGGCTTCCGTGCCAAACACTCATGCGTCCATCAAGTCCTCCGCATAACGGAACATATTCTCACTGGCTTTCAGCCAGCGTTAGGTAAGACCCGTCACACGGGCGCTGTCTTCTTCGATGTAGCGAAAGCTTTCGACAAAGTCTGGCACAACGGTTTAATTTTTAAACTGTACAACTTTCAGTTGCCAGATCGTCTCGTGCTCATCATACGAGACTATTTGTCGAATCGTAGCTTTCGCTACAAAGTCGAAGGCACTCTCTCTTCCCCCCGCCCCATTGAAGCAGGAGTCCCACAAGGGTCCGTGCTTGCCCCCATCTTGTACCTTCTGTACACAAACGATATCCCTAAAACGATAGGTACCAATCTAGCCCTCTTTGCGGACGATACCGCTCTCTATACCACAGATAGGCAAGTGAGTCGAATCACTGAGAGACTCCAACCCGCTATCACCGCCCTAGGCGAGTGGTTTCGGAAATGGAGAATCGAGGTGAATCCCGACAAAAGCTCTGCCGTCCTTTTTACCCTAGGCCGCCCTCCGCGGCCTTCTCCCCTTTCTCTTTTCGGTCGTGCCATTCCCTGGCAAAATAAGACAAAATATCTCGGTGTGACCATGGATAGTCGTTTGAACTTCCAAGCTCACACCAAAATAGTCAGAGACCGAGCCGCTTTTGTCCTCAGCCGTCGTCAGTACTCGTACCTACCTATAGTTTATGATGTCGCGCATGAAGAATATAGGTACCAAATACGTTTAGATTATATATCCATCGTAATTTGACTAAGCCAGTCTAGTGTTCGAGTAAAATGCAGAATGTACCTGTGTTATACATATAGATGATACGCGCACAATAGGTGGAAAACGTGCCATTATCAAGGGTATTGAAAAGCGTACCTTGGTTGGAAATTTTCTGTTTTACAATTTTGTCGCGATTTGACTAGGGGTACTAGTGCTAATGAATGTTACCCTGCATAGTGCATACTAATTTGTCATTTTTTACTGGTAGGAAACGATTGCTTATATTGAAAACTAGCTTATTCCCGCGACTTTGTCTGCATGGAATTTTTAAAAAAGAAAGCTTTTAACTTTTATCTCCAAAAATATAGGAATTACCATACAAATTTACCTCCCCTATTTTCTCCTCTAGGGAATGATTTTGCTAAAAAAGGGTAAAACTAGACGATTTTAATTTTCAACCTTAAAATTTCTCATTTTTAATGCATTTAGCATCAAATATGATGGATTTCTAGACAGACTTCCAACATCCATTTTACCACCTTAGGAGATGTATATTGCAAAATTCATTAATTTATGACTGAGACGATTGGTACTACTATCGTCTTCCTTCTCTACCAACTCCACCAAAGGTAGATGGGTTGGGGAAGGATATAAGTGTCAGAGCCAGTCGTTTAGAGGCAGTCTTCAACGTATATTTTTGACCGTGACCGTGTAAATATGTAAAGGAGGTTATATTGTACATTTTTGACTGTTTAAATTGAAAATATTATGAGTGACTGGTTCTTCAAATTGGATAATACACTCCAGTACGTACGTTATATTTTGTATTATTCATCGCCTTTTTTCCTAAACCGTTTTGTGTTAAAGCTTAATTCAGATCCTATGAAATTCACTAAACAGAATGTATATGATAATATTATGTTAAAATTATTATACTATTTTCAGACACAAAATTACAAAATGCTACGCACCACGTTGTGTGAAATGGAAGATATATTCTTTCAGTTAGCTAGACAGACGACCTAGTAAGAGCAGCTATAAGAAGTCAATGGAACCACGTAACCTTTGTAAATACGTGTGGGAGGCAGAACCTATGTCCAGCAATGGACTCCTCCTCCTAGTAGATTTTTTGTTTACCACTAAGCTGACAAACAAGCTTCCGGGCCGCCTGGTGAAAAGCGGTCACTGAAGCCTATTGCAATATCTCGCATCACTCGCGCGTTTCCGACCCTTCAAAAACAACTTCTCTCTTGAATATGGGGATATTGTAGTCCTTAGAGAAAACTAATGGATTGGAATAACGAATGGAAAAATAATGGACTAATGGGGAGCTTATTCCACAACCTGAGCGTTCGCGGGAAAAAGTTTCTCTGTAATGACCATTTAGACTCTAAGGTGTGAGAATGAATTTGCTGCCGATAACGAACGGTGCGATGAACAAAAACCTAGCCATGCACGTGCACAAATACTCGGGTAGTCTGTGAGGTAGTAACTTCGAAAGAGGATCCCGGTACCATACCTCATGCCTAGGCTAGTGCCCATCGGTGTGTTAGGTACACTAAAAGCTCAGAACCGTGACGAAAGCCATATTAACGGTCGCTGACCCGGCCGTGTTTTTTTAGGTATCTTAGAAGCTGTGTGTTGATCACATTTTCCATTACCTTAGAGAATAGAGAGATAATAGCGATTATTCTGTTATTCAAAGGATCTAATCTATCGCCCTTTTTGGGCACCGGGTGCACATCTTCAGGCTTCCGTGAAGACGGAAATTGCCTAGTGTGGTAAAAAAGCGCGAAGAGGCGCATGAGTACAGGACATAACTGCTGGTGTTGCATATGGCCAACTCGACTTATGAACGTCTAGAGAAAGCACCGCCCGCTGGACCTCCCTCTGTGTTACGGAGATTTCCGGCATTATCTTACGGCACCACGGTATAGGTGGTATAGCGTCTTCGTCGTGTATATTTAAATTTGAGGCAAACAGACTGTGCAGTAGATCAGCTTTCTCTTTACCACTATATGGTCCAAGTCACCATCGGTTTTTCGCAGAGCTGGTAACTGTGAGACGGTAAGAAGTGTAAGCAAAATGTAGGTATGCTGTTTCTGCCCCTGTTGCTCTTACATGCGCTGCTCGTTAAAAAAAATTGAAGGGTATGAAGCGCTGGCCGAAATTACTAAACTTTAGACAAGTTACAAAGTATGCTGACAGGGCCCTTTACATATTAAAAGATGGCGCGAAAAAGGAAAGTGACGATGTAGAAATGAGGAGATTGAAGACAGTCAATTTTTGACAACGGTTCTCAGTGATCAGATTTTAAGTAAATCTTCTCCTAACTTATAATTGCAATTGTTTCAATTTGTGTACAAACGTTCTTTAATCCCTACAACCGTTATTTTACTCCAGGCTCGGCGAGGCCCATTCTAATCCATTACCTAGTTGACGTATACCTACTCGACACTTATTGTAATTTTGTAAGAATTTTTGTTTGTTTCTAAGTGTCGTATTTGCAGACTGTAGAGTAACTTTCCAGAATAGCACGGTGTAGAATCCTGGATATTATCTTCGGAGATTATATCCAAGATTTGAGGGAATGTCTAAAACTACCATCTTTTTCAGATAAGGGCAAATTTTCTTTCTTGAACTCCAAAATACCTAGTAACTAAAGGGAACAAGAACTGGTGCTATTATACTCGTATTTCCGAAATATGCTCCGACAAACATTAATATTTCTTCATTTACAGCTTTTAACGTCTTTTGTATCAATTCCAGGTGAATAAAACGAGAGAAAAGCGCGGATAACTTCCAGCAATATGAGTTTTAAAAGAAGAAACACAACATCGTGGAGGCGAAACGACAGAGCAGCCTACGCTCGGCTGTAAATCAGTAAGTAGAATAACCATTATTTATCCTAGGAGTTTATAGGCATCGCATAAGGTTTACTAACTGCTTGTTGTAAGCGGAGGCGGCTCGTGACAATTTTTAATGGGTGTTCACTGTTCACTAAAAAAACAAAAACAAGAGAGTACCTTATTTCTTAGGTATTATTCTATTTATAACTAAAATTAATTCGCCTATTTAGATTTAAAAACGCGCGTCCCGCGTGTATGCTTTCGTGTCACATTTTTAAGACTCTTTGTCTTTATTTCTAACTGAGTAACTAAAATCTTTTAGCACTGTTTAATCACATCACAATAATCACATTTCATATGGCTATAGTTACTTATTAAACAATAAACAAACTGTTTATGTAGGTTTGTACTTATTTAATTAGTTAATCAAAACTCGCGCGCATGAATGAAACATTTATTGTGACAAGAGCGGCAACAGCGCGCCGGCGCGGCGCCAGTCGGACCGAAGGCGGGAGTCAAGCTCGCAACATAGCCCAGGAGCGGCGCTCAATATTTTGCTAACTTTTCATACAAAATCTTTTGTTTCACGTGTGAGACTCTGTAGAACTTTCTCTTTCACACTTGTGGATATAGCTTTAAGTCTCTGTACTGAAATTCGTTTCATAGGAGCGCAATTGCTAGCGCACCACTTAGTAACACAGTCTCCTCAGTGCAATTCCATACTAAATCTTGAGTTAACTGTGTGTGTACAGAATGTTTTTAGTAAAATTTATTATTTTAACATAAAGGGTAATAGAAGCATAATAATTATTTATTTTAATTAAAATATAAAACACATTGTTTCTTAAGTAGATCATTATTTATGGGAGTGCGCTGCACTAGCGCTCCTTAGGACGAGCCGCCTCTGGTTGTAAGCTGTACTCATCCGTAATCCAAACAAAATATCATTAAATCAGTTTATTTCTTCCATCGCTATTTATATCAAATTTACACCAAAGCGCTTTTTGAAATCATAGTTTTATGAACTACTAGATTTTGCCAGCGGCTCCGACCGCCCTAAATTTGGTTATCAGCGAGGGATTTTTACAGAAACTCCTTGATTATACTAAAGAAGTTTGTTATAGCAAGCTATATCTGCAGCTATGGTTCGTTCGTAGAATTTGGTTATAGTTGCTCCCACCAAGACTTTTAAATTTTCCGGGATAAAAAGTAGTCTGCGTCCTTCTCCGTATCTTCAACTGTCTCTGAAATTAAAAATTTCAGCTCAATTGGATGTTCTGTTGCGGCAGGATTAAGTAACAAACGTTCTAGTTATTCCCGCGGAAACTTTTTAAAGGAGACGTTTAAGGAATGTATGGAGGCCCGGTCTGAACATTGTACACTACTAATTTAGAAACCTCAGTATATTATAAGTGACTTTCAATTATCAAATTGTCGTATTTCGGTGTAGTTTTCTTGTACAATAGCATTTATATAAACATATTTAGCAAAACCTAACTTTAATAAAAAATGGCGTCAGTCAATTACATATTACCACAGACTAAGTACGTACGAAGTAATACTATATCTATGCATATTACATAATTGACGTTTTACCTAGCAATGTCATTCATTTGACAACCGGTTTGGCCGAGTGCTTAGAGCACCTGACTACGGAACCGGGGGTCGCGGGTTCAAATCCCGCTAAGGGCAGATATTTTTGTGACGAAACATTTGTTACCGATTCATGTTATTTGTGTCGTTGTTGTTCCTGGTCACCATATAACAAGATTATTACTTAGCCTGTGGCCAGAACTATCTCTATCTGTTCTGTTAAAGTATGAAATTAGTAAATATATATACAGGATAGGAAGGATCATCAGGCTTGTGAAATAAAAAAACAGCTTACATACTTTTTTGAATGTTTAATCTAATTAATGTTTAAGGCATCAATATAATCACAGAATCGCTGAATCGAAGACTGATGATAAATACAACTATTTAGCAGCGTACCAATTGCTTAGATGACAGATATTCATTTGCAAGCATGGGCATACAAATTTTAGAATGTGCTCAGGCAATATTATTAAGGTAAAAAAGCACAGCTGTTTAAAATAGCATAAGTACAAAAGACCACTTAGCTGTGTGATTTCTAGACAGCGTTGCCAGATATTTTTGCCAAGTCGGGATTTAGGAACTTTGCGTGAAAAAAACGGGATTCTTTCGTCGAAAGCGTAGTAAAAAAACGTATCGTAATCAAAAGTTATTGAATATTTATCTTTTTATTTTAATTCAAATTACGTGTACGTGACAATAAATAGGTACCTAGTAAAAATATGCATAGAAAAAGTATTTTAGTAAAAATATGATATTTTAAATTAAATTTGATTATCCCCTATAATAATTCCCTATCGTTAAATAGTTGAGTCTTATTCGTCTTCTGAATAAATAAATAACGCCCGTGCTTTCTCAGTACGCTGCACGCCCGGTCGAGTTATTCCCGAAAAGCGGGAATTTTGATTTAAAAATCGGGACGTCTGGTAACGCTGTTTCTAGAGTAGTAGAAAGAATTTGCCCCTACCTGGAGTGACCTACTCCCATCGTGGATGTCAAATAAGGCGACTAAGGAAATACCTGTATTTAATTCTCCTCAACCTGTTTGGTCTGCGTTGGGAGTGTAGGCCAAATCCTCCGTCTGTCTCCGGCAGATGATAGAGGGTTGTGCTCCTGCAATGCAGACTTAAAATGATATGATTATGAAGTTCAAGAGACATTTGTAAGTATGTCTACAGTTATATGGTACCATTACATTTATTTATTTATAAAAGAAACGGTTTGTGTGTCTCATACATACCTGATACCACAGAAAATAAAGATGTGTTTTAAACGACGAAATCCGAATCGCAGTAGAGAAATTACGTCAAATTAACACAGCCAAATCCAATATAATACGCGAAGCTGAAAGGTCCAAATAACAAAGCAGGGGTCGTTCGTAAGTCACTGATAAATCCAAAAAGCACTTTGTTTACGGTAAACCAAGAAGCTAATGTTAAATACAGAATTCCATATTATAATATGTAAATAGTTTGACGTTTAATAGTACCTACGTTTAGAAATTACACGTCGGGATGGTCGATGGTCAGGAGCCACAAAATGTATCTTCGATTAATATGAAAAAATTAAACAAAAAGCTCTTTTTATTAATAATTACGTATATGTATCTTTTTTGCATAAAAATAAGACTATATTTTTTTATAATTATTACGAACATTTTACAACAACAAAAATATAGTTGAATTTTTTTAGAATACTTCGTATTAGGTTTCAGAATGAACTTATAATGGCGTAACTAATAGTTGCCTGCTAAGCAATGTGGTATAATTAAATATTGTTTTATACAAAAAAAATACTGCACTTATCGTAATTTTAGTATTTTTTTAATAACCTCTAGATTTTTCCTCGATTTTCTAAAATGTATACAAGGTGCAGACCGGGTATGAAACGTCTCCTTTCCTATGTCCATTAAAAATAGCCTATGTCCTTCTCCAGGACTCAAACTCTCTCTGTAATAATTTCATCTAAATCGGTTCCGAACCCATTGGTGATTGAGTAACAAACAATCAAACATCTAAACTTTCGCATTTATAATATTATTAATAATGAGAGAGCTGGTAATTAATTAATTTTGCCAGCGGCTCCACCTGTCCTAAATTTGGTAATCGGCGTGGAGCTTCTTAATTAACTTAAGGAGTTAATTATACTAATGAAGTTTGCTATAGCAAGCTTTAGTTTGTTCAAGCCCGTTTATGGTTATTCCTGAGGGAACTTTAAATTTTTTCGGGATAAAAACTATTATATGTCCTTTTACCGGGACTCATACTATCTCCATACCAAATTTCATCCAAATCGGTTCAGCGGTTTAAGTGTGAAGAGGTAACGGACAGACAGACAGACAGACGGAAAGACAGAGTTACCTTCGCTATTTATCTGTTTTTATATAATTTAGCTATTATTATAATATTAATTCATCCTACTTTATTTATCTCGCTTAAAGATTAGTATTCGTACAACGTTGTTTACATTGACTTGGTAGTCGTAAATTTGTCTTATTCACTCTGTAAATTAAGGTGATAATAGTAGATTGTATCACAAGGGATTAAAATAATATTTTAAGGTAAGGGCGCTATCCACCTATATTGAATCCAGAAAGGAGCGAATGATTTTATAGTAGAATCCTGAGCACAGCAAGGGAATCAAAGGAAGGCGCACGATGTAAAATAATTTTGCAACCAAGTGATACACTACTTTTTACCATCCTCGATAAGAAAAGAGGTAAGGGTATCTTATAAATTACTACGCACTATTTTTTTATAAAAGTATCATCAAAAATACGAATATGGGTAAACAATTACAAAAGCGGTATACATTTCACACGGTTCCTTTTTACAAACTTTTTTTATTTCGTTCGCACGTGGCCGGCCAGTATCATTATATATCGATCGATCTCTTATCTTTGGTGATTGAAACATTTACTAACAATATCCACATTCCAAATTGCATCCACTTTGCGTCTCAATCGTCATCGTATCGTTATCGTTCGTCATCTTTTTGAATAGATGTGAAAATAGAATAAAAAAATAATTACTTATTTAGTTTCAACTTAATGAAGGTATATTGAAGTATATAAAAAGCTATTGGATAAATTTTATTAATAAAGTAAATTTATTGATTACAACAAAATTACAATACAAACAAAAACTGTTACTTTTTACCAAACCAGTGATCACCGTGCACATTACCGCCGCTATTTGTTTTTAACACACATTTGTTATTCAAACATTGGGTGTTAGCGCTATTCCCGCAACAGCTCTCGGTATCGCTGCACTGAAAAAAAATATAAACTTTAATATTGTACATAATAAATGCAGAAATACATTTAGAAACTATAGAACGATATTTGCTTTGTGAATTTTAGGTGATACCTGTATTTTAGGTTTTCGAGGTGTCATAATTTGTAATTTGTAAGTTTGAATGAATTGATTTGATCATTTTAATAAAATTTTAAAATTTTATTTTTCAAATCAAATCAAACAACATTTATTTAAGTATGTTTCTGAGAACACTTTTGAATCGTCAACACAATGTAAACAATGTTAATATCTGACAAAAAGAGCTTTTTCAATTAAAAGTAATAACATATTACTTTGTTAATCATCTAACAAGTAAACAATCTGTATTGAAACACTTAGTAAGCTATATAAGTTAGTAAGCTACTAAAAACAAACAAAAACAACAATTTTATTTTATGTTATTTAAATTATTCACTACTTCTGTTGTCGATCCTTTATACTAGCTGACAAAATAATAATGTATTTTTCTTAAATTAAACAGATAAAACTTCATTCTGCTTCAGATTTTTAGTCAGCTTTTATGTTTTATTCTGAGGTTCCTACTTACTTATTTAATTCTGACATTAACTTAGTTCGTCGTTAGTAGTCGCAAAAGTGTTTGAATATTTAAAAGAAGTTTTTTATGTCATTTGATTCCCTAAATAAATCAAGTATCTAAACAGCGAGTAAAAGATAATGTACCAATAACAAAAAAACCTAACTAAGCATAAGAAAATATCAAACATTATTTGTAACAGTATTTCGTATTTTTTTTTATTGATTTTAATAATACAGATAAGATTATTTAGATTAAAAATAACAGGTATATTAAAAACAAATATAGTGCTAATCGTTACAGACCAGCACAGGTAGGATTTCTTATTAAATATAATTTTTTTTTTTTTTTTTGCAATGCTTTAAATTTTTAATAAAATACCTTAATATCAGGCTGCTTTTCCCATACAAACGTTCTAGTTTCTTCCCCGGATTTTGGCCTAAGACCTCTCACATTTTTAACATATTATCTTTCATTCATATATATGTATATTGTATATGATAGATATACACATTCACTACGTTGCATTTTTATTTTTTTTGAAATGCCATTCTTATTAACTGGGCTAGTAAAAGTTCAATAATTCCCTCTTTTTTATGACATTCAAACGTTACCTGTGCCAATAGATATACAAAGTATTTTTAAAGAAAAAAAAATACAAACACAAAACAAATCATTATCTTCGAGGATAATTACTATCAATTTGGTTGAGGTTTCGAGGAGAAAAGTGGGGAATACAAAACACCGATTTTGATTATTGTGACTAGGTATAATTAGCCCGAGGCGCAGTTGTCTCTATCTCACATCGATGGCTTGTCCAGGCTGTTCAATTGTTTACCAAATACCTATGTGTGTATTTGTTTGTGTCTGATACAGGTCTAACGCAACATTTTATTTTAAGCAAAGTATTTTGGTAATATCTAAGTAAATTCTAATCTTTAAAAAATATGAAGTAGAATAGGCGGTCGAATCCATATTTACGATTGACGATTACAAGTTAATATATTGCGATTGCTTATAGAGATCATTAAATCATCATAATTACATCTGATATCTTCTACCAATCACGGTTTTTGTAAAATTGTCTCACAGTAGTATTGTGTGGTGTGGTGTACCATAAATCTTTAGAACAATTCTAAACTAACCCGTTCGTCGATGCTCTTGCAGCTCCATGCGCCGCCAATCATTGCGATGATCAGGATTAATAGTAAAAGTTTTGACATTTTTATGGAGTTATCTGTAAAAAATTAATAGTTTGTTTCATTAACAAATTGAAATCAAAATTTCGTTTGAGTGCGTTTATTGTGGGATAAAAAAATCTACGTTTGATATTATTAAAACTTTTGATATCTCCAGTTATGCCACCGACACCTATCGCTTGTGTAGCTTTGAAACCTTACTAAGAAAAGTATTGGTTGCAAAACGAACGTTCAACGTATACACTACCATAAATAATAAATACGTAAAGGCTCTGTGACTGATTTCCACCAACACCCTGCCTCAAGACATGGATCTAAGGTTTTATTTTTCAGTGGCCAAACGGACAAAAGTATCGTAAACCAAAGGCTGACAGTATGTTGCCTATGATTAAAAGAAAAATATTTTCGACTCCAATGCTCGACGAACGGTACCCGATAGGTCGTCTAAAAATAATGCGGGCGTGTCAAGACCATTTTACGAAACAGGGATCAGTTTGCGAAATATTGAGCTTCCGGATACAGTTAACAAATCACGGCAGTTATATATATGCAACGAGGTTAAGAAAAACTATCACAGCTAGCATGCTATAAATTAAAAAGTATTAGTTAGTGAACCAACCTCTAAAATGTATTATTTGGAGTGGTGAACAAAAAATTTCGTAAACTTCCATTGAAAATTACTTGCATAAAATTGTTCGTTGTTTAAAATAGGTAATTAATATATGAACCATATAAAATAATTTAAAAATAAAATTATTACATTTTTGTGACGGGCAACTACGAAACCCTACACTGAGCGTGTCCCGACACGCACTTGGCCAGTTTTTTTTAAAGGTATAAAAATTTAACGGGCCATGATTGATAGCAAAATGGTCGAACTCAGAAGTAACACATAAACAATAATAATAAAACACTTAAATATAAATACAAATTGTTTTTAAAATGAAATCTGTTAGCGCTTACCCTTAACGTGTGATATAAAGCAACTGACAAAGATCTTAGGAGCGTGTCGAATATATAGGTACCGTGCGTAGTAAATATACAACTATAGTTTGCGGCTTTGTTTTACTTTTTCATTTCGATTCTCTTTTGCCCTCTAGTATTATTAATTACCATCTCAACCAACAGGCACATAGTTTTTATACTACTAAAGTGGCACACAAGCGTACGACCCACCTCACATATATCAAATTAACTATCGTAGCCTATGGATTCTTGCTTGTTACCTTAGAAGTACCTACGAATATTAGTGACGTGTTGCCAATTTTTAGGGTTCCGTAGTCAACAAGAACCCTTATAGTTTTGCCATGTCAAAAGAGAGGTAGGGCACTGCAAGTACTCGCTCGAATAAGCTGCCCCAACAAATAAAGCGGGGCATAGCGAGTACTTGCTCGAATGAGCTGCCCGAACTGGGGAAGTACCTCCACCTTACAGAAAACCGCGGCCACAATAACACTAACATTGAGTAGTGCTGTGTTCCTGGCGGTGAGTATGGTTGCCAGAGCTCTCTTTGAGGATTCGCTGCGCGGACAGCGGAGGACCGGCGGTGCTTATCGCTGTCATTGCTCAGCGTAGACGCGGCGTGCTGGTTCGGCGGTCAGGGAGACCTGATGAAACGGCTGACGGCTGGCCACCCGCAGGTTGAACGGGTTCTCGAACCCAGGGATCACTTAATCTCCGCCCTGGGAGGCTGATCCGCCAGCCTGTGTAAAGTCTCTGAAGTGGTAGTCGTGCCGGAGAAGGAGACCGTAGTGGATCCGGCTACTACAACAGAAGAGGATCAGGGGCCGTTCCGCCCGCCGTGCCAGCAACCGTATCATCTGTGTTGAGCTTCGGGAGTCTTAGTACCGCACCTTTTTGTCTTCTAAGCTGCCTGTGCAGTGAATCCTCATCCCTAGTCTAAGTAACTTTATATAAAATGGCCAGAAATAGAAAAAGGAAAATAGTTTTTACAGCGGCTACTCCATCCACATACAATGTGTATTTTTGCAATATCAGGGGTATTCACGCAAATCTTAATGCAGTCCACCATCACCTCGAGACTGCGCAGCTGACCATCCTCTTTATAACGGAGACGCAGATATCCTGCCCGGCCGACACATCATACCTTCATTATCCCGGCTACAAACTCGAGCACAATTTTTTGAGTCGTGCCGGTGTATGTATGTTCGTCCGGGAGAATACCTGCTGTCGCCGACTTCATAGCCTTGAAGACAGGGACCTGTCGATATTGTGGGTGCGCGTGGATCACGGCGGCCACACTCGTATCTATGCGTACCTACACAGGTCTCATAGCGGTGACACGGACGTAACTCGACTCTTCACGCACCTGAGTTTGACGACTGACAAAGTTCTAGAGCAATATCCCACAGCAGAACTAGTTATTTTGGGAGACTTTAACGCCCACCATCGTGAGTGGCTCAGTTCTCGAACCAATAACTATGCTGGGATATCTGCTCACGAATTTGCTCTGACCTATGGATTCTCTCAGCTGGTACTTTCTCCAACGAGAATACCAGATATAGAGGACCATACGAGCTCCTTACTGGACATTCTGCTGACTACACGTCCGGACGGATACTCCGTCTCAGTGGATGCGCCTCTTGGCTCCTCGGACCACTGTCTCGTTCGGACTCAAATGTCATGCATACAACCCGACCCTTCTGGGCCAACTAATTGGTGTCGTGTGTGGCACTATAAGTCGGCAGACTGGGACGGATTGCGAGAATTTTATGCATCGTACCCGTGGAGGCAGCTCTGCTTTAGTTCAGATGATCCTGTCGTCTGCGCAGCCGCAGTCACTGAGACAATCCTCGCTGGTATGGAATGTTTCATTCCTAACCTGCGAGTAGCTGCCGGCGTTATAAAACGACCGTGGTTTAATAGGTCTTGCAGAGAAGCTAAAATTCTTAAGCAAACTGCGTATGAGGCTTGGACCACGGCTCGTAATAATAAGGATCCGAATATTTCTGAGTTAAAACGCAAATTAAATGCTGCCTCGAGGTTCAGTAAGAAAGCAACTGCTAGAGCAAAATTCCAATTTATCGGCAAAATAGGTGGGCGACTTGCGAGCTATCCTTCTGGGAGTAGTGCTTTCTGGTCGCTTGCTAAAGCTGCCGAGGGGAACTTCTGCCAGTCGTTGTTACCACCACTGCGAAAGACCAATGGTGACTCGGCCCATAGTGCAAAAGAGAAAGCCGATCCACTAGGCAGTATCTTTGCCTCCAACTCGAATATGAACGACGAAGGCGCTGTACCACCTACATTACCGTGGTGCGGTAAGACCATGCCGGAAATCTCTATAACACAGCGGAAGGTCCGGCAGGCTTTGTTTTCCCTAGACGTTCATAAGTCGAGTGGGCCAGACGGTATTCCAGCAGTGGTGCTTAAGCAGTGTGCTTCTGAGTTATGTCCTGTACTCACGCGCCTCTTCGCGCTTTCCTATTATACTAGGCAATTTTCGTCTTCATGGAAGACTGCGAATGTGCACCCGATGCCCAAAGAGGACGATAGATCAGATCCATCGAATTACAGGCCTATCGCTATTACCTCTCTACTCTCCAAGGTGATGGAGCGTGTGATCAACACACAGCTTTTGAGATACCTAGAAAAACATGACCTGATGAGCGACCGTCAATATGGCTTTCGCCACGGTTGCTCCACTGGTGTCCTTCTAGTGTATCTCACACAACGATGGGCACTAGCCATTCAGAGTCAGGGGGAGGCATTGGCATGTAGCCTAGACATAGCGAAGGCGTTCGATCGGGTCTGGCACTGGGGTCTTCTATCGAAGTTGCCTTCTTACGGAGTGCCCGAGGGTTTGTGCAAATGGGTGGCTAGCTTTTTGTCCGGCAGACGCATACAAGCCGTAGCAAGCATCCCTCGTTCTGTTGTGGAGAAAAAACGTGAAGAACTTGTGTCTCAAATCGAGATCGGTCTGTCCGAGGTCTCTGACTGGGGACGGGAAATCTTGGTCCGATTCAACCCTTCAAAGACACAAGTCTGCGCGTTCACCGCTAAGAAAACCCCATTCACTGTAGTCCCACAATTCCAGAACACTCCCCTCTCCATCTCCAAGAGCATTGGGATCCTTGGTGTTCACATCTCCAGTGATGTTCAGTTCCGAGATCACTTGCTAGACAAGGTAAAGCTGGCGTCCAAAAAACTTGGTGTACTCAACAGAGCGAAGCAGTACTTCACGTCGGGGCAAAGGTTGCTGCTTTACAAGTCGCAAGTCCGGCCCCATATGGAGTACTGCTGTCATCTCTGGGCGGGTGCACCCGGATACCAGCTTGGCCCTTTTGACTCGGTTCAACGACGGGCTGTGAGAATTGTCGACGATCCCAAACTCACTTGCGGTATCGAGCCCCTAAGTCTGAGGAGAGACTTTGCCTCCCTGTGTGTGTTCTACCGCTTGTACAATGCGCTGTGTTCTGAGGAATTGTACGAAATGATGCCCACAGCTATTTCCTACCATCGCACCGCTCGCCATCGGCAGGGAATTCATTCTCACACTTTAGAACCGAAATGGTCGCGTACAGTGCGGTTTCAGAGAAACTTCCTCCCGCGAATGCTTAGGTTGTGGAATGAGCTCCCTGCCAAGTTTTTCTCTAAGGACTACAGTATGGGGTTCTTCAAAAAAGAGGTTATTAGATTTCTGAAGGGTCGGCAACGCGCGAGTGATGCCCTTGGTGTTGCAAGCGTCCATAGGCTACGGTGACCGCTTACCATCAGGCGGACCGTAGGCTTGTTTGCCACCTTAGTGGTATAAAAAAAAAAAAAAAAATGTCCGTTCTTGGGTGAGTGACAAAACTCGTGCGAACAGCATATATAACGAAATTAAAAGGATAACTATCATAGCTTTACAGCTTAATGAATTATAGCGACCAACTTAAAAATGTAGTAATAAGTAAAAATTTCGTATAAATTCCATCAAAGGCTGCTTAGATAAAGTTGTTACTTATGTAAAATAGGTATTAAATATAAGTTAATGAACCATGCAACATCATCCAGGTATATAAAGGAAAGGGAAAGGTAATGAAAAGCACATCTATGGACCTATTTCTCTAATTCCTTCTATATCGAAGTTCTTACAATACGGCGTAACACAGCGTATATATAACTTTTTTGAAGAAAACAAGTTACTGAGTAACAAACAATTTGTTTATAGAAAAGGCAAGTCATGAGTTTCAGTAGTTCGTGACGTCATTCACAATATTCTACACGCAAAGGAACGGCAGGAGCATGTTGCTATTCTCTTATGCGACATGACCGGCGCATTTGACTTATGTAATTACAATGTCCTCGTTTTATAATTTTAACAGATGTGTGTAAGAGAGGCTGCCTTAGGATTTATAAAATAATTTCTCAGTAACAGGCTCCAAACAGTCACTTTAAAAAAATGCCGTTTAAGGTCCGAACAAGGCTCTACAAAAATTACACAGTAAAAACAGTAACACAAATAATCTTGCAGTGATCATAGTGTGCATTAACTCTAAAGTATACAAACAAATAATTAAAACTGACCAAGTGTGAGACGGGTCCGAGCCATTATTCATTTAAGTCACCGTTACAGCGCCATATAGTTATTATTAAGCAAAACAGTAACATATTTGTTTGTTGGAAACTATATTCAAAGTTAAGCAACGTTGGGCTTTGTCAGTAATTGGATGGGTGACGGCTTAGCGGCATACTTCTTGTTTTTGTTTGTGTTTGTAAATTACATGAATAGTAGTAGGTACGTAACCCTCGGCGCGCGAGTCAGACTCGCACTTGGCCGGTTTTTCAAGTATCTGATTATGTACTTCGTTCTTGAACAACCCCATGCTTATTCCCTAGGGCAGCCATACTTGGCACCTGCGAAGGTTTCATCGCAAGAATAAGAACGTAACTCCTCCATTAAACTTTTGGACATGAATTAAGAAAACAGGATTACACCTCTCATGAAATAAATCAGCATTACACCTCCCATTAAATAAAACAGCATACTTCCCATTGAATAAATCAACATAACACATAAAACTAAAACAGCGTTATGCCTCCCATTAAGTAAAACAGCATTACACCTCCCATTAAATAAAACAGCATTATACACCCCGTTAAATAAATCAGCATTACAGCTCTCATTAAATAAAACAGCATACCTCCCATTAAATAAACCAGCATTATACCTCCTATTAAATAAACCATTTCAATAACTTTCATAACGATCAGGTTAGGACAGTGTTATCTTAAATATACAGGTTTTGTTTATTTTAGGGCTCTGTAGAATATTTAGTGTTTCCAATGGGTTTCCATCGTCAAAAAAGTTTAAAAGCTGTCGCCCTAGTGTACCTAAATGTGAAAGCTAGCTTATGGGTTGGTAAATGACGCACAGGATTAATGTCATTCCATTAATTCAATACATTTATATTGGTAAACAATACAAATATTGAAACCGTCGTAGCCTAGTTGGTAGTGTGGCCGGCTGCTTTGCAAAGGGCGTGAGTTCGATTCTCGCACTGGACACACATTTGTGTCTGTCTTGTGTTTGGGTGTATTGCGTTATATATGTATGGTATCTATGTATTTACAAACAAAAGTATATAAGTTTTGTATCCGTTGTCTGGTTTACATAATACTAGCTTTGCTTAGTTTGGTACCAGATGGCGCTGTGTGATATGTCCAAAATTATAATTAATACTATTATTATAATTTTTTATAGGTATATATTCTCCACTAAAAATAAAACCTTCCCAAATATCTCATAGGTTTTATATTATGTACAAGCATTTCACAAGTATCTACGTGAAAACTAAAACGAACCGCGTTGTGTAGTGCACAAGCTTTTGTCAGCAACGAACAAATATACAAATAATTATTTAAGAATAATAGTTTGCTCCTGAACACTTTATTAGCTTATCAGTTTTTTTTACATTTATTTTGTATATTGCCTACATAAAACTAAGAACTGGAATTATTCTAAATAATGTGTATTTTGCAATTCCTTGATACGAATCTCAGATTTTTTAGAAACTGTTGTATATTAAATAAAATGTTAGAAATTTTAGAGAAAAAAAAAACCGGCCAATTGCGAGTTGGAATCGCGCACCGAGGGTTCTGTACGAACTACCATTTACATGATTTACAAACACCAACAAAAAAAAGTCGCCAAGCGGTCACCCATCCAAGTACTGACCAAGCCCGACATTGCTTAACTTTGAATATCGTTTCCAACAAACAAATGTGTTAATTTTTCTCTGGCCCGTTTTATACTTAGCCGGTTTTTATTATTTATTGTTATACCTTAGAGCTGGCACATGCTATAGCTACAAGATTGAAGCCAGTGTAGTGTAACTGTTTTCACGATAAAGCAACTGTGTTATTAAGAGTTTATAAACAGTAACACGTTTTTTTTATTGGATACGATATTCAAGGTTAAGCAACGTCGGGCTTGGAAAGTGATTGGATGGGTGATTTTGATGTTGATTGTGTTCGTAAATTACGTTAATCGTGGTACGGAACTCTTGATGCGTTAGTCCGACTTGCACTTGACCGATGTTAATAACATGCATGTACATTTACGAAATGTACGAAAAAAATCAAAAACAAAAAGTGCGCCGCTAAGTGGTCACCCATTCAAGTACCGACCAAGCCCGACTTTGCTAAACTTTGAATATCGTTTTAAACTAATGTGTTACTAATTCTCTCAGTAATAAGCTAGATGGCGCTGTACAGGTAATTTAAAAAAGGCCGGTTTTTATTATTTGTTGTGATACTTTAGTTTTCACACTATGTTTCACTACAAGTTTGAAGTTTGTATGTATTACTGTTTTAACGATAAAGCAAAAACAAAGAAAATGTGTTTCTTATTTTGGAACTCCCCTTAAATTTTAACTTTTTATTATTTTTAGATATTCCCTTATTATAACTCATATCCTGTGAAAAATTCAGGCTTCTACCTATTTCGGTTTAGAAGATAGAGTCATTTAATGGTCGGACAGACTGACAGACAGACAGCGTAGGCAAAAACGTCCTTAAAATGTTTATTTTTGTTCAGTCTTAGGGTAAAATGTGGTAAAATTAAGGACCAGTGACAGAATAATATACCCCACTTCGCCAATTCTTGACTATTTTATAAGAAATAGGTCAGTAATATATAGTTTTTGCTACACTAGCGTTAAACTTGACTTTTGGTAAGATTGATTATGACAATAAATATGTCAGCATCTTCATCAACGAGGAAATACGAGTTGTATCTTAAGTGAAGTCGTTAAAAGGAATGAAGAATTTTGCCATTTGGACGGCTTATTCTACAGTGTGTACGGAACCCTAAGTGTGCAGTTTTGTATGCTAAATAGGATTTATATTTTATTACAAACCGACAACGGAACCTTGTTGTAAATATGCATTTAAATATTACATTATTAAAAGGTCAACTTCAACACTTAACGAGTATTTGTTCTTTATCTAATTATCTATATTTAGCTCTTTACTTTTTTTACAAATTAAAATCCTGTTTCAAAATCATTAACTTTTCTTTCATTACTTACACCTATTAACATCTGTAAAAAGTAAATAATATTGATTGTGTTATTTTTAAAACTTTGCAATTTAGATTTCATTATCATTTTGAAACTAACAAGGTGGCAAACAAGTTACACAAAATATTGTAAGCCTTGGCGACCTGAATGTGCAGAATTTAATTAATCTTTGAAAACTAGAAGGGGAATTTTTTTTTAATCCGAAGGCCATACGGTTAAATTCGAAATGACTTTGGGGTTTGGAAAAAGCGTTCTTAGGAGAATATAGTTGTTTTGATTTCATGTTTAAAAGCGTTGGTGGAGGATAATGGTTCACCAGGTAAGTGATATATGTCGGAGTAGTGACTGCAAGCGTCAAAAAAGTCTATTCGCTCTTTCTCATTTTAATGTTGCATACGAAGCATCAGTGAGACGTCATTTGTCTTATTTAATGTGAATTCTCAACAGGCGCTAAGATTAAGGTTGGAATTGATGGTTATGGAAGATTCGGATATATTAACGACTAACAGGTTTATTCGGTTATTTCTTTTAACTTTCACAAAGCAGTTAGCAATTAATAAATCTTTTGAATAGTGTTGGTCTAATAAAAGACCTTCCTTTAGATCAGAATTTGAAACTGAGCTCCCAATTATCATTTCAGTGCGAGGTGGTATGATGTAACCGAGTTCATTCAAGTGCAGTTTCATCACGGATTTTACTATTTTTAAAATAGACAGTATAATATCTAATACTACAGCCTAATTTGCTCAAAAAATCGTTGCCAATGATTCCATCGTGTAGTGTTTTAGTTTTAAGCTGTAAGAAATTTTACTATTTTATATTGAAATTGTGAATTAATTTGTAACCATCGTCCGTTTATCCGCCACGACGCTGATCCCTAATCGACAAGAAATCAACAAAACTCGAAATTACAACTGTTTTGTAATTTCGAGTTTTGTTGATTTCTTGTTTGATATTGAAAATGTGGTAGAACTGGCTGTAGAGAGCAGTAACACGTTTTTGAAATGACTGTAAATATTTGATACGAAGGATTTTTTTCACACAGTCTTGGAGTGGCAACAGATATAAAAGGATCAAGCTAGAAACAAGAATGGTCAGCATCCCATTGTGTCAATATAGTTTTTTGTACTTACGGATATACTCATATCTAAAGGATCCCAGGGACAATTTTGAATGTCCTTTTCCGGGACTCAAAACTATCTGCATGCCTAATTTCATCTTGATCGGTAAGGCGGTTTCAGCGTGAAGAGGTAACAGAAAGATTTAGTTTCGCATTTATTATTATATTATATTATATTCATGGATAGTATGGATAGGTTTAAGTATATGTATGTAGATATGATTGTGCAAAAATATAATTATGATGGCGCTAATGCCACTAGTACTATTAAATATCGGAATTATTTCACTCGATTGACGATATTTGACGTTTCACATGGTGCGCCCCCTATGCTACAAAAAAACAAAAAAAAAATGACATGTTTGACTATGTTTTTAGTACCTTACTAACTTATTTTTTTATTACCTAATAAGTGTTTCGGTACATACTGTATACTCTTTAGCTAATTATCAAAGTATTATATTATTACTTTAAATAGAACTTCTTTCCATCTATTTTTGGCAGAAATTAACATTGTTTACACTGTATTGACGATTCAAAAGTGTTCTTAGAAATGATTTGAAGAGTTAGGTTTGTGATTTCTTGTATTTTATTTCGTACTACTTTTTATATACCATTTCGAAGTTTTTCAACATTGGTATCACCATTTTAACTTCTTATAAGCAAATCTGTTGTTAAATCGCTTGTTGCTTGGTTCTAAGGAGCAGGCATTTCTATGTTTTAAAGTTTGCTTATGAAATAACCTAGTAAGTGGATTGGTGTGACTTTAACACCCCCCACTCACTCACTTATCACAATGTTCGGTCCAACATTTTTTAGTTAAATCGTACTGAGGTAGGTAAATTGCTATCTACACTGGGATTTTTGGAAGGTTCCATTAACTTATACCGCACCTGTGTAGACTAAATTAGTTTCTACATTCGGTACCTCATAAGTTTTTTGAGCTATCTACTTACTAAACCGCTAAAGTTAATTCAGTCTTGCTAAATTGTACACATTGCCTACTCCTACCTCTAGGATGTTGATACAAACAAAATCGTTACATTATTATATTTTAGCATTTTTGCATCATTATATGCATACAACGCAGTCCTTTGTATATTCTTATTACATAAATAGGTACAAACGTTTTCATTCTAAGTGAGAAACTAGTCTCGTCCATCTTTAACTTCAACGTTAGTACAATTTCTTTGGAACGTAGGTAAGACTCAAACAAAGTTCTTATTGCACTATCCTCTTTACAAATCTGCAAAGTTTGATCGCTTTTTAGCTCCTTAATTTTTACTGTAGCATTCTTAAATTAAATAGAAAATATCATCAAATGCATCCAATTCTAAGTTCAACAAATTTATTTCGTCCAAAGTATCGTTAAATTCGGTTCTAAGTTGGTCCACTAAACGTGCTTGAGTGATGAACTGAACCTTATACGATTTATCACTAAGTTGAGGCACTAAATTATAAATGACTTGCAATCGTTGAAAACATTGAGCTCTTTAAGCCTCACTTAATTTAAGCTGTTTTAATTTTTTTCCCATTTTTCACAGTAATAATTTTTATAATATATAATAAAATAATATAATGTGTTATTAAATAAATAAAATTATACTTATTACTTACGGACCTCCACGCCTTAACAATTTTTATGTACACAATGCCTTAACAACTTACAAACATACACTTAACTTAACGGTGATCACGTATAATATTATCCGATAAGAAAAACAATATATTTACTTCTAATGTTACTTGTAACAATAGCACGTACTAATTAATTAAAGTCTAGTACCTAATTTTAACAAATTACTCAGTAGCAACTTTATAATAACACAATAAGTGTACTTATACACAACCAACTATTTAACTGTGCAACGTAAGTGCGGTAACTGGCTACTGATTTATGATTTCCAGGACTAAAAGAAACTATCCACGGCCACCTGACGTATATGTGAGTACGCAACGTAATATTAATAAAACTGTAAAATTTAATTGTATTTTATGTCAAAATGACGACCACGCGTAGCTATATAGTTGCAAAAAAATTCAAACTTTCGCGCCTCATGATAGGTTCAACTATGTTAAGGAGATAAGGCGTGTTCAAATTGTTTGAATAGATGTAAAAAAATACTTATTTAGTTTCAACTTAATTAAGGCATATTGAAATTGCAATAAGCTCTTTGGGTAAATTTATTATTTCGAGAAAATTACAACAAAATCAATAACCGTACCCAGCATCGAACCCACCGCCGTCATTTTTTAATAACACACATCTTTTATTCGGTGAGCATTTGCTGATAGAGTATGCCCTGCAACAGTTCTCGGTAGCGCTGCACTGAAAAAAAATATAAACTTTAGTATTGTACAGTCATTTGCTAAAGTCCATGCATAGTGTAAAGGTTAAAATTGCGTGGAGCCATTCTGTGAATCTCGCACTCACACATTAAATTATTATCAGAACTGTCAATAATATTAACCTTAAATCGACGAAATTAAATTTAGTTTTCTTTAGACTAACCAGTTTATTGAAACGGTTCTTATATCTTATATCTTAAATTCTTAACCTAACAAATTAATTAGGTGTAAACTGCAGTTTGTTCTACATAGTTATTGTTTATTTCGCATTAATTGTTATCTGCCCCGTGGCCCCGTAGTTTGATCCATGGGCGCTGCGACTTTAAATCGGGGAGCCTATGGTTCAAATCATGCTAATTTCGTATTTAGTATTTTTGTTAAGAATTACTTTTTTTTATGTTTTGACATCTAGTTCTATCTAAAAAGGACCAGTTGGTATGAAAACTTTTTGTTTTGTTTGCAAAAACTAAAACACATGCAATCTAATAAAAATGTTTTTGATAAATATTTCCTATGGTTATAGCTTAAGTATTCGTTTTCGTAATGAAAACAAAATTGAAACTTAACCATAAGAAAAAAAAAATACAAGTCACCATTCATTCGGTAACACTGAATACCATATTTTGAAAAACAACAAAGTAAAAAAACATGTTATGTCTTAAATATTTTGAAATGTAAAATAATATCTGTAAGAAAAATAGTACTTTATTTTTAGGGTTCCGTACCCAAAGGGTAATTAGCTAGATGTAAACATGTTCCCAAACACAGCAGTCGGTATGAAACCATTGTTCTCGTATTGTTCCACCATAAATCGTCTTTGAGTCGCATCAATGTGCCGCGGGCGTCCACTTCGAGGTCGAGTTGATAAACTCCCCTCCTCTTGGTTGGGCGAGACCAAACGCTTTACGGTAATCCACTAAAAACCAAATAGCCAGATTAAAATAAACATTCTTCAAACTACTGAAATTATATTTTCAATTATTTTAGAAATTTACTTACAAAAAAGTGTGTTATTAAAAAATTATGATATAAAATTAACATCAAATAAAATACTTACGGTAAAACCAGTCTTATTGCAAATTTGAGATATATTGTAACCCATATTATATAGTTCTATAATACGCATCCTTTCTTGAATATTAATATTGGCCTGCATATTATTTTTGACGTGACAACGTTTTATAAATTGGTTTGCCGGGTGACACTTCAAGAAACTGCGTTACGCTCCGCTCACGTTATGCGCTCACAATGAGAGCGAGTGAGAGGCACGCGCCCGCCTAAGAGCGAGAGAGACAGACATAAAATCATTGTCACGTAAAACTTTCGCCCGTATACCGACTTTACAGGCAACCAGTTTTTTAGCAAAGAAATTTATAAAAACACCAAACAACCTTATCAACACAAGCACCTACAGTAACACATCCACATCGACAAAAAAATGGCTAAGTAATGACCGCATCTAACTTAATAGCTAAATAAAAACACCAAACAACCTTGTCAGCACATACCCCCAGAAACAAATTGGCAACGAATCATTGATATAAACAAAAAACTTTTTTGTTTATATCAATGCAACGAACGACAAAAATAAAATGTCTACCTACGTAGCTAAATTGGTCTTAGCTGTTTAACTCAACAAAAAATATGTTGTTGAGTTCGTAATAATAATTCGTAAAATGTAACATAAACAAAAAGAAAGGCATAAAGTGAGATTCGAATCCACAACCTCCATTGCCCTTAAAACACGTAATAAGATCTGATACGTCTATGCACTAGGCTACGGATGCGATAATTTTTTTTAGTGAAATTATTATAGACAATATAAATTGAAACTAATATTACTCAGGTCCTAAGACATATTACTTTATTTCTTTAAGTGTGTGAGTGAATGCGCTTGCAATTCTATTTTGTTTTGAAGCTCTATATGCAGTTCTGCAACTGACCGTACATAATAATGTAGAAATACATTTAGAAAAAGTGTTACTTTTTTTTAATTAAATCAAACAACATTTATTCAAGTATGTTTCTTAGAATACATTTGAATCGTCAATACAATGTAGGCAATGTTAATTTCTGACAAAAAGAGCTGGCAAGAAGTTTAATTATCAGTAATAATATATTAATTTGTTAATCAGCTAACAAGTATACAATCTGTACTGAAACACTTAGTAATCTATATATATATATATATATATATATATATTATATCACTAAGGTGGTAAACAAGCTTACAGTCTGCCTGAGGGTAAGTAAAAATATAAGTTAGTAAGCTACTTAAAACAAACAAAACAAAAAAAATAATTATTATATTTCACTACTACTGTTGTTGGTCCTCTTCTAGCTGGCAAAATAATAATGTCTTTTATTTAAAGTAAACAATGAAAACTTCATTTCGCTTCAAAGTTTTAGTCAGCTTTTGTATTTTATTGTGAGGTTTGTAAATAAAGACATAGGAATACTTAGTCAGTTAATTTCGACATTAAGAGGGCCCCCAACGCGCATATACATTTGCTTTATGGGCGTTAAACTGAAATCGACAATGTTAATTATTTTTCAGTGGCAAAATATATTATAGATAGGCGTACAGCTTAGCGTAAAAAGTGGAAAATAATTAATACTTTTATATCACATAATATATAAAAAGTGCCGCCAGTGTCAATAGTACTATACCACAGGGGTTTACTTTGGATGAAATATTCTTTTTATGAGTCTGGGGTTTTTAAATTTAAATTATATTTTATCTATTTATTTTTTAGTGTTTTGTTAAGATTATTTTAGTTTTGTTACTGAATTATGTTATTAATAGTTATGTAATTATAAATTAATTACAGTAATTTTTTAGCTTTATAGATACTTAACATTTAATGAAATAAATTATGTTCCCGCTACTAATTAGTTAGTGGTTATAAATCAAAAATAGAAGAACGAGAGGTTCGGCCGTTATTTTTATAAAGCGATGCTTTAACAGGTATCTCAAAACAAATACAGTAATTTGCTTGTTTTTTTCCAGTCTAAAACTTGCAATAGGACAGTGGAATTGATTCAAGTAGGACTAGCCTTGACTAAGTTTGACCCAAGTAGTCGCAAAATTGTTTAATTATGTAAATGAGGTTTGTTATAAGTCATTTAATTCCCTTAATAAATCAAGTATTTCAACAGCGAGTAAAAGATAATGTATTAATAACAATAAACCAAACTAAGCATAAGAAAATATCAAACATCATTTGTTTATTTTTTTTATTGATTTTAAAAATACAGATAAGATTATTTAGATTAAAAATAACAAGTATAGTGCTAAACGCCACAGACCAGCACAGGTGGGATTTCTTAATAATAGTATATTTTTTGCACTGCTCTAGATCTTCAATACTCCTTTTCCCATAAAAACGTATTCCCTTGTTTCCTCCCTGAATTTTGGCCTAAAACCTTTCACATTTTCATTATATTCTTTCATTCATATGTATAATATGTATTTTGTATATGGTAGATATACACAAAAAATACTTTGTATGTTTTCCTTTTTTTTAAATGCCATTCGTATAATCAACTGGGCTAGCAATAGTTCAAAAAATTGCCTATTTTTTATAACATATTCACGATTGGATATATAAAGTATTTTTAAGAAAACAAACATACAAGCACAGAAAAAATCATTAGCTTCAAGATAATTAGGAACTACCAATTCGGTTAAAATTTGGAGGAGAAAAGTGGGGAATACAAAACACCGATTTCGATTACTGTGACTAGATGTAATTAGCCCGAAGCGCAGTTGTCTCTA
The DNA here is from genome assembly GCA_946406115.1 of Apoda limacodes. Taxonomy (NCBI): domain Eukaryota; kingdom Metazoa; phylum Arthropoda; class Insecta; order Lepidoptera; family Limacodidae; genus Apoda; species Apoda limacodes. The sequence goes on from OX291541.1 coordinate 6,410,558, forward strand.
TCGCACATCGGTGTCTTGTCCCAGGTCTTCAATTGTTTACCAAATACCTATGTGTGTATTTGCTTGGGTCTGATACAGGTCTCCTATATTATGTGTACATAATCTATGTATAGGTATTAGTTGAAAGATGTAGAAAAATGAGAACTTTATATTGTTAGTCTTCTCATTTGCATATATACAAGAAGTGAGATTTTAGTTTAGTTTAAAATATATAAGTAAACATTGTCTCTTACTGTATTTCATACAGTAAATTAAAAGTAATAACTTTTAATTAAATCTCGTCAAAATTATAAGAAAATTCACGTCGTTAGATACCTTTAAAAATACGTAGATAAGTGAGATCTCAAAACACTTGAAGTAGATTAAGAAACCATTGTCTCTTTTATAATTTAGATATATACATATATCATTCACGAAGAAAAAGCATTTTATGTACATCTCATAAGAATTAATTATAAAGACTGTCAGGTATCTATGAATGTCATAAGCTATTATAGTTTATTTAGATAAATTTAAGTACATCATTCTAACAAAAGTGATACACAAACATTCTCTCATCTTTACTCGTTACCTAAGGTGATTTTCAAAAAGCTTTGGAACCTATATCCATTTCTCTACAAAACAACGAAGAAGAAGAAGCTCGTCTGGACGCCTGGAAAACCTCCTCTCGTACAACCTTTGACTGCACCGTAGATCTTCAAATCTTCTTTGTGGAATTCAATAGAATATCATAAATCTTGAAGATTTATGCCTAAATCTCCTAATTTCACATATTATAAATAGAACACAACGACGACTGAAAAATAAACTCGCGAAACACCATGTCTTGAAAAGTGACGCCTTTTCTAAAGAATATATATAATTGATTTAGTATGTGTTGAAGATATTAATTTTTTAAATACTAATTATGAACCTATTTTAAAAAAATAAAAAAAATGCTCTAAACGCGAGATCAGATTTCGGATCTGATCATAAATGATTTTCACAGTCAAACTTATTGACTGTATTCTTGCGCGCGCGAACCCAGACTAACTACTCATTTTAAATTTTGTTTCTACCAAAATTTCAAATTTCACCCTCCTCTCGTACTTTCTTCACCCCTTAACCTTTATAATCCACACCAATTTTGCTTGTCAAACCGAATATTTATAGTTTCAAGTATTCTGGGTGCTTTTTGTTCCAAAAACTTCAATCACTTCAAATCCAAACAAAATTTAAACTCAGCTTTGTGCTATTTAATTTACAAAGTCTTGGAGTTTTTATACATTAACATCGACCAAGCATGTAGGGTTGTCGCAAATTTACAACATTTAGAATTTAAAATAATTAAAAATAAATCAAAAATTCTATCAAAAATATGATTTTAATTATACTCTATTTCAACAACCAAACTATATCATTAGGTTTGTACTAGTTTTACTTATAAATTTTATTATTTTTATGAATTTACTACCTTTTATTTAGCTTTTTGGTTATATTTTTTAAACATTTAAAGTCATCTTTATAAAACATTTACAGTTAATAAAATTGATATTTATATAAAATTTCAATCCTTTGAAATTTCTTTTAAGAAAAGATAAGAAAACTACAATTTTCTTTAAATCCCCAAAGATTACTCACATTTATCTTTTATATTCTATCTTTAAAACCTTTATTATTGATCGACTAATAAACATGATATCCCCTAACAAAAATTCTAATAAATATACTAATTTAAGATATTGCCAACCCTACCTGACACGTCCTCTAACACTCTTTTAGCCTTTAAGATTTGCTTTCAGCTTATGCCTCTAACACGACAAGCCACATCAAATTTATTGCTAACAAGGAAACAAAAGAGTATTTTAGTTTGCTATTGAATTTAACTACTAATTTGAACTTTGTTTTGATAAGAATATGTGTTATTTAACTCTTTTCTAATGTTTATATTTATTTTGTTTGCCGCCTTCAAATAAACGTGGGAAATAGTTTATATTCCTTTTTCTTTTCTTTCAATACGTTATTTTTAAGATAAACAAGGTAAGAATATTATGTTTTTTTACAAATATGAATTAAATATGAGGAACACCACCAGTATAACTTGAGCTCTGGACTTTTTATATGCATTCCCAGACTCGAGTGTGCAATGACTGTGTGAAACTTACAATTTTAAGAAAAGTTAACTTTTATGCTATTTTATAATATTTTGGTTAAATACATTTGTCACATACTGATTGCATAACATTTATACTCATTTGTATGAAATACGGATCTTTATTCAATGTAGTAAAAATGATTTACTACAAGTTTTGGACATTGTTTACGGAGTTGTCTGTAGAAAAATAAAATTTGTATTCATAAACAAATTGTGGAAATCAAAAATCATTCAGTGCGTTGTTTTGGGATAAAAAAAGTTCCACTTTTGGTAATTTTGAAACTTTTGATAACGCCAGTTTTGCCAACGACACCTATCGCTTGTGTAGCTTTGAAACGTTATTATGAAAAATATTGGTTGCATAACGAACGTTTGACGTATAGACACTTCCGTAAATAATATATACGTACAGGCAGTGTGACAGATTTACACCAAAACCCAACCTTTAGACATGGATCTAAAGTACTATTTTTCAGTGACCAAAGGGACAAAAATGCCGTAAACCAAAGGATGACAGTATGTTGCATATAATTAAAAAAAAATTGACACCAATGCTCAAAGAACGGTTGGCATATAATAAAATATAAAAAGATTCTTTATCCCAAAACGAACACATCCTTAGCAATAATTTGTGGAATTGTTGTGTTTGATACACAAACATAAATATTTAATGTGGCAACATTTTTTTATTTTCATCTTTGATGATATACTCTGTAACTCTCTCTGTTAGCTCTGCACAGAACATTATTACTCTAGCGAGAAGAATGTCGACTTCATACATAAAAAAAGCGACAAAATTAGCGCCATCTATTGTTTGCCCCCATTTAACTTTTGTAGCGGGATGGCGGGAATCTTTGAATGTAGTAGATCTATTTTACTGTTTTGACGCGGTTTTACGCTAAAACCACATTGTGCGGATCGTTGCATGCTACAAACAGTTTAATTAACCTTCAAAGCATGCTTCAAACCTGTATAGTTACCGCACAATGTTGTTTTAGCGTCAAACCTTATTTATACTTAAAAAATATTAATATGTACTAAAATAAAACGCAAATTACAAGTCCAAGTTGTATATTATTTTTAAACTTTATTCAGTTATAAATCTGGTATAAGTTATAGTATAAAATAATTATTGTGTATCACTATTTCACTTAAAAATATCGCTTTTTTGTCATAATTTTTTCGACTTCTAGCCTGAGCTTGATATTTTATATAAATATAACATTTTGTAATTTCTTTATGAACAAAACAGGTAGGTACGGTCCCAGTACAGTGTTCTTATACCAGTAATTACCAAGTAGATACGTAACTAATCACAAGTAACTAATAAACATCACAAAATTGATACTAAATTAGTAAGCTGGATCAACGTTTGTTATAATATTTATTTTATTCTGTTTATAGTATTTGTTGTTATAAGTGCAACAGAAATACATTATCTTTAAAAATTTCAACAGTCTAGCTATCACAGTTCATGAGATACAGCCTGGTGACAGACAGACAGACGGACAGCGATGTCTTAGTAATATGGTCCCGTTTTTGCCCTTTAGCTACGGAACCCTAAAAATGAACGTGGATTGTTTACTTACCAATAGTTTTTTTTAAAACTCTTTGAGGATTTTCGTATTTTCCATTTCAGACAGTAATTGTGAAAATAAAATAGATCACATAGGTACCTTAAAACTAATAATCTCTATCTAGTCTTACTTAAAATCGATACTTGGATTAATCAGTACGCATTTAGAAATTAGACATAATGTGTTTAATATGTGTTTGTGGTTTTATTAAAACACTTACTCTAACAGCAGGTTTTTAATGACTTCCTTAAGTTTAAGGTGTAAAATCTTTTATCACTTCCAATATTCAATCTTTACAATCAGAATATTCAGGAATATACTATCTACTGCTATAGATATATATAAATGCTCTTTCACCATAATAATTACTCATCAAAATAATAATTATAGCACTCCGTTTTTTTCTCCTCCTTTCTTTAAACCACCAGCATTTTCTTTCCCTGTTTCTAATGCAAAAATCTGAAGATTTTATTCAGGTCCGTTTCTAATGTGCGGCTGGTAGCTGACCATCTCATGTGATTATACTAGTGTATGTAAATCACAATAAGTGTTCAAAATCTAGACAACGTATATGGTACCTTATATGCATGTTTATAAAAAATTCCTGTGTTCAGTTAATCTTTAGTATTCCTATGTTTTAAATAGTTCTGTTTGTTTACCAAGACAGTTTCTTCTTTTCGTGTAACCATTGGTACATAATAATATGTGAGAGCATTTTTATGTCTTTAGAGCTCTCACTTAGCTTACTATATTATAACGATTTGCACAAAGTTATAATAAATAAAAAATACCATCACGACGCTTACCTATTTCCGAAATAGTGGTCAAAAAAATAACTAACAATGCTCTTTACATCCACGTTTCACTGATGGTATTCCGCCCCACAAAGTTTAAAGCAATAATATGTTAAACATTTCAGTATGATAATGTGGAATATTCAACAAATGTATTGTTTGCATTAATTGAGGCTTAACTCTAGATAACAAGAGAGCGAATAACAAATGTAAGAGACCGATTTCGCATTTTGTTTTAGTGTAGTGTTTACAAACAAAATGAGCACAGGAAACTCGGCTCTAAAAAAACAAGTTTAACCATAAAAAACATGAGCTAATAAGTAACAAAGTATAATAAATTACAAGGACCATGGTTAGAAATGTTCAAATAGATGGTTCATTGTCTTCTTTTTTTATTGGATTCCAGCTCCGTTTTTAGTCGCTCCGCTGCATAAGATAATTAGTGGGACAAGTGAAGCTCTTAAGTCTTGGGCAGCAAGATCATATTTTAAATGTTTTCTCTACTACGCCTTTGTGCTGTTTTTTTCCAGGTGAGGTTACTGTAAGATGAAGCGTCAGCATTTACTTTGCGAACGTCAAAGAACACTTTCCTTACAGGTTCCCAAACACCGTTTAATAATAAGTCACCTATCAGTGCTGGTAGACTTGTCCTAGATTTCCGAATATTCTCTTTGCTTCATCAATTGTTTTTTCTTTAACTATAATGTAGCTTTTTAAAGGTTCTGGAAAGTATCCATATTTAGGACCCTGTTCAATCAATTTTTCTAGCCAATCGTTAATATATTTAATTTAACAAAACATGCCGAGTCATCAGCATACCAATTTTGTATATATTTTTCAGGATCTTTGCAACTTTAAATTAGAGGTAATTTCCCAACTGCATACATTAACATTGCCAAAGGGTTGCCTTGTGTAAGACCTTTCTTGCCGAGTATTAAATCTTCAGAGCCCGATAAACAAATGACTGCATAACTTCTGTATGTGTTAAACAGGAATTTTGCAAAATAATAAGATAATCTGAGATAAGATCAATCAATAAGATCTGAGCTAATAAGTATAAATTGTTGTTTTAATTTTTATTTATGTTTTAAAATATCTATTTTTCTTTTTAGGGCTGATAAAGACGATTCTTCAGAGAACTTTCTGTTTTTTAAAATGCAAAATCTTTTAATGCATATGTGAAAAACACTTTCAATTATATAATTTACTATGTCTCTTTGATGTGTTTCACAGTTCTGTAAAAAGTCAAAATTAACTGATTTCTCTAACAATTCTGTAACCCTTAGTTTTAAGTTTTGCTTATAGGCATTTGAACTCAGATACTGATTGATAAGAGTAGCACAAGACTCTACACAGTAAATAAATTCTTGCGATGCATACTTTAAGTTTTTTTTTATTTCTTCATACTCTTTAAAATCCATGAATATATGAGATTCAAGTTTTTCTTTAGCAAAAAGGCTTGTTCTACAATTATTACAAGTGTTTTTTAATCTTTTTAATATAAAGCCACATACGTATGCACATGCTTGTATTTCCCCAGTTGTTGTTTCGTCAATGCTGACATCAAAAGTAGTATCGATTGTACTTTGAAAATCCAAAATAGTTTCGTCGTCTTTGGGTAATACTTCGGCAGATGATAAAAATGTTTTGAAATTGTCAATAACCATTTCATTGTTGTCAAATTCACAATTACCAACTCCAATGTGGGACAGATTAGACAGAATTGACGTTTTTAAGCCTGCAACAAACTGGCCTACAGTAGGATTAGCATTTGCCCCACAGTTGCCACGAATGCAACCAAATAAATTTTCTAAAGGATCTTGTTGCAATCTACGGGTAGCTAAGCTTTTTATATCCTTATGTTTGGTTTTTAAATTTCGCCAAAGTCGTTCAACAGCATTTAATGTCCATATCCAGCCTTCTTGCGATGGAGGTACACATTTACAATTAATAAATTTCATAATCTTAAAATATTTTTTCATTTCTTCCAAATATTTGAGATGGGGTGTTTTATCCGTAAGGTTTGTTGCATGCTGTTTTCCTCTTCTTAAATCAGGACAGTCAGAGTTAACACAGTCAAATAATTTATCCATGCTGGACAAAACATTTGCTGTTATGGTAGCTTCAGCCGATAGTTCACCTGGAATGTTAGAAGTAGCAATTAGAACACATCAGATCATTAAGTTCCTTAGTGTGGTTGACATGAGAGGTAAGACATGATTAATTCACATGTTCCGGTTCTGTGAATCAGGAATTTTATGACACATCAAAGTGTGTGAAAATTAAGGGCTGTGAACTATATAACTTAAATGTATTTTCTGCATTCCAATTTGATCACAATAAATGATCACGAAGAATTTTTTGCGACTTAGATAGGTTTTCACACCAAATTGATGGTACTTATATGTAATAATAATAAGCCTTTATTACTGACAATTACATACAAGTTGGTGAAAACATATATGTAAATACATTGTTAATTTATTTATGCTATTAATATGCTAAAAATAAAATCAAAATAAAGTTTGTTGCACATCATTCCGGAGTTTTGTTTGTGTCAGCGTGTTCTTTTAACACATAGGCCTCCTCCAACCTTTTCCAGGTTGCTCTATCTTTGGCAGCTCTTGTCCATAAAGCACCTGCTGTTTCTTTGAGATCGTCTGACCACCTTTTTTTTTGTCTACCTCTTTTCCTCTTAGTGTTAAATCTAGGGGTCCACTCTGTTAAGGTTTTGCACCATTTATTCGTCTGGTCTCTTAGCATGTGTCCTGTCCATCGCCACTTGAGTTGTTTTGTTTTAGTTGTAATATCTTGAAGCTTTGTTATTTTTCTTAGTTCTACTGCTTGCTTCTTGTCTTTTCTTTTGAACCCCAGGATACTCCTTTCCATGCTCCTTTGGCAAGTTCGGATTCTATGCTGTAGTTTCAGTGTGGTGGCCCATGTTTCACATCCATACGTAAGTATAGGTAGAATACATGTGTTAAATAGTTTTCTTTTCACTTGCATACTGTATTTGACATCTTTCATTACATGTTTCAGGGACCAATATCTTTTCCATGAGTTTGCTATTCTTCGCTCTATTTCTTGTTCGAGCTGGTCATTGAAAGAGATAAGTTGCCCTAGGTATATGTATTCGTTTACATACCCTATAGGTTCACCTTCTAACTGTATAATAGTCTTTGATCTATTGGTCATTAGTTTTGTTTTTCCTCTATTCATAACAAGTCCTACTTTTCTGCTTTTTAGGGATAGTTCTGTGATCATGGTTTGTAATGTTTCTGCACAGTCAGTGATCAGCACTATGTCGTCAGCGAACCTAAGATGGTTGAGCTTTGTTCCGTTGATATTTATTCCCAGGTTATCCCAGTTTAATTCTTTGAACACTTCTTCCAGCACTGCAGTAAAGAGTTTTGGTGAAAGTGGGTCACCTTGTCTCACTCCTTTTTGGATTGGGAAGCTATCTCCTTGTGTTTCCAATTTCACTTGTGCTGAGCTGTTTTGGTAAATGTTCCTTATTAACCTTATATATTTACAGGGTACCCCCTGGGTTTTTAGCGCTTTCCATATGTAAGAGTGTTCCAGTGAGTCAAAGGCTTTGTGATAGTCAACAAAACCTAGATATAAAGCGTATCCATATTCCTGGCTTTTTTCTATTAATTGTTTTAGGGCATGCATATGGTCTATAGTTGAATATCCAGGTCTGAAGCCTGCTTGTTCACGTGGTTGTTGTAGATCCAGAGTTCTTTTGATGCGATTCAGGATGATTTTGGAGAAAACTTTATACACATTTGACATTAAACTGATGGGTCGGTAGTTACCCATGTTACTTTTGTCTCCTTTTTTATGTATTAGGATTATGGTACTATTTGTCCACTGGCTAGGGATATATTCTGAATCCAATACCTTGTTGTAGAGTTCCGTTAGTGTGTATACTTTTTGTGGTAGGGTCATTTTTAATGTTTCGTTTGTTATGTTGTCTGGGCCAGGTGATTTGTCATTTTTCTGGGTATGTATAGCAAAGATCACTTCTTCTTCAGATATCATTGGCACGGTCTCCTCATTTTCTTGTGTGTCTAGTCTAATGGTTTCGTCTTGTGAGATTTGAGAGGTATATAAATTTCTGTAAAAGTCGGTGGCTACTGTTAGGATTGTCTTTCTTTCAGTTATTAGTTTTTTGTTTTTGTTTAGAAGATTTGGTATCCATGATTTATGCTCTTTTAGTTCTTTTAGGGCCCTTTTAATACCCCCTGTTTTGTTAATATAATCATTGATACATTCATTTTGTCTTTTTAATCGGTCTTTTTTTATATTTTGTGTTATTTCCTTACTTATTTTAGCTATTTCTCTGGCCACGAGTTTATCCTTTTTATTCTTAAACATCTCTTTCCTCTTTTGTAGGAGTTGCAAAGTGCTTTTACTAAGTATTTTGGATTTGTTGTTTCTAATATTTCTATTTTCGTTTAAGCTATTGATTTCAAGGTTGTACATTTCTTGTATTGAGTTGGTTGGGTATTTTGACCTGTAATTTTGTGGGGAAGGAACATTTAAGAACTGATTTCTAAAGTTTTTCCGAGATTTCCTATCTTGATACTGAAGTGTTGCTCTAACCATTCTGTGGTTTGTGTTAAAATTAAGTTGATTAATAACTTTAACATCTTTGAATGCATCGGGTCGGTTACTAAGAATATAATCTATTTCATTACGGTATGTGCCGTCAGGTGATATCCAAGTCCATTTCTTTGAGGCTTTTTTCTTGTAGCAACTGTTCATAATTGTAAGATTATTTTCTAAAGCCATGTTCACTAACCTTCTCCCATTAGGGCTTCTTCTTCCTAAACCAAATTTTCCCAGGACTTTTTCTTCACCTTGGTTTTGTTCGCCTATTTTACCATTAAAGTCGCCCATCACAATGACATTTTTTTGTGTATTCTGTAGGGTGGCAGAGAGGCTTTTATAGAATTCGTCTTTGCATTTATCATCCGCCGATTCTGTTGGCGCATATACTTGTATAATAGACCATGGATTGCGGAAACCGGGTATGTTTATGTTCAGTATTACAATTCTCTCGGAAATACCTCTGAGTTCTTTAATGTGTTTCTTTAAGTCTTTTTTTATCAAAAAGCCAACTCCATACTGTCCTTGTGTCTGTCCTTTGTAGTACAAGATAAAGTCCTGGTATTCCTCTATACGATCACCAAGTCTTCGAATTTCACTCAAGCCGAGGATGTTCCATTTAATATCTTGCAGTGCATTACTTAGTTCAAATAATTTTTCATCGGTTCTAAGAGACAGTGTGTTAAGTGTTGCTATTTGTATGTTATAACTTTGGTCTTGTTTTATTTGTCTTCTCTTTTGCATTCGTCTTTGACTTTGTGTTGGAGGGTTGCGGTCATTAACCCCCACGGTGACCGCTATCCGGCTTGGGGGCATGTTTTGATTTTTCTTGTGTGGTGTTGTTTCTTCTATGTTCGTTATTTTCCGGTTTCTGATGTGCACCTTTTCTCATTGCTTTGTACCTGCTGAAGGTGTTGGGTTTGCGTTTGACCTAGCAAGGTGTATAGGTCTAGATGAGTTTGTTTTATTTATTTTTGTCGGCCCTTGCTGGTCTTTATTATCATCCTGTGATGATGCTCCGTTAGGTGATTCTGTGGGTTGCCGCTTTCGCTTATCGTAGCTCTTGTGTTCCTTAGGTTTGTCTTGGATAATTAATTTATCATACTTTATGTATGCCAGATTTCCTTTTTTTATTTCTTCTTGTTGCTTTATTTTTAGCTCCTTTCTAATTGCTATGACGTCCTTGGGATAATCTTCTGTAGCATATATGTTAGGAGGTAATTGTTTGTTATTGCGTAAGAGTTCGCGTTTTCGCCATTCCAAAGTTAATGAAAGAAGGATGGGTCTTCTTTTTTGCACTTCCTTCTTCCCTAATCTACGTACATTACTGATCTCCCATTTGTCCCAGTTTTCTAGTGCCATGTTTTTATTGCAGTCATTTAGTGTTTTTAGGACTAGTTCTAAAAGTTCGGCATTGTTGCTTTCTTTTTCTTCTAGCCCGTGTAAAACGATATTGTTTTTTCTTGTTTCTCGCTCAAGGTTATAATTTTTCCTTTTTAGAATTTCAATTTCGGTTTTTAATTTGAGGTTTTCCTCTACTAGAGGTTTTAATTTTTGTTCCATTGTGTTAGACAAACTTTCCGTTATTTTTATTGTTTGTTTTTGAAATTCAGTTTTCATATCCTCCATTTTCTGTAGCAATAGTTGAATGCTGCTGTCTTCCATTGTTATGTTCAGGTGTCATAAACTCGTATTATCTCTGTCTATTATATATTTATTTAGGGAATTTATTTTTCGGAGCTGGCAACACTTAGATATTGTTTTGTTTTTTTTTTTTTTTTTTTTATTATTATTTTTATTTTGTTATTATGATGATAAATCTCTTTAGTTTACAAATCCTGCACTAAAAACACTATTTGTTGTTATAAACAGTACTTTGGTTGTTTAAATGAGTTAGTATTTAGCACAGATCAAGCACTTTTTACACTATATTTTGAGTTTGTTTTCAAGAGCGTCGCGACGTGTTGTTAATCGTATGACAGCCGGAAGTCCATCTCTACTTATATGTATATGCTTTTTTATTTTAATATTTTAGAGTCACATAAAGCTCTGTTTCGGAGATGTTTTCTCCCGAGAATGCTCAAGTTGTGAAAGAAACTCCTTGCCGCGGTTTTCTTTGCGTAATACAGCAATGGGTTCTTTCCTAAGGATATCTCAACTAAGAAAGACACAGAAAGAGAGTTTTAACAAAATGACTTGAATTTAAACAGTTTGAACACTTTGTAAATTTCACTCTTTATTTAATAGCTTTTGCCAGCAACTTCACCCGCTCAGAATATGATAAAAACAAACATACTCGCATTCGCATTTATAATATTAGTCTGGATACGATAAGTGTAGCTCTTTATCTTTATATAATAGTATAAAATATTACGCGAGTGATGACTTCATTCAAACATTAAGTAAAATAATTAAGGTTGTAATTGGAAGATATTCTTTATTTATTTTATTTGTTTGCTTGTTTGGTAATGGAAAACACCAGGGCAAAATGAGGTAGAAGAGGTCCGAGTTGCCTACAGTATGCTTACAAACGATACTAAGAAGTAACAGTTAAAGAAAGTAAGCCTACCTTGAGATACTTTGGCGTATATCCCTGCAGCAACTGAATGGCTTAAAACCTGAGCTGCATACTTCACTTTCATTTTTTGTTTAGTGTTAGGCTCAAGATGTTCTTTTTTTAAACAAGGAGCAAACACGAAATTTGCATTACTGCTATCTATTTCATAAAATTGACGAATATGGCTCCATTTAGCGACTCCTGAAAAAAATTTGTAAGTATTTAAAATAATAAATTGATAATATTAAGAAAACACTACAGCCATGTCACAGAACCCTATTGCAAATATTTGATGCACACTTAGTATTAATAATGACATAGTACCTCTTCATAACCCTCTTCTGGAATAGCAAATTTATGAAGTTTTTTAGCAGCTCCATCTATGAATGATGCTTCTTTAAAATGCTTATTGCACAACATTCGGTGTTCAGAATGAAGTTTGGCTTGAAATTCTGGTGAAAATGCTTGCTGATCAGGATAACAAAACTGTGCCCAGGACTCACAACTAAAATAATAAAGAAGTTAGTTAATTGAATTGTTACAACATAACTAATATTTTTATTTTATTTATTGATCTACCAAATGTTGTAACAATAATAATGGTAAGGTACACAGACACAATTTAAAAATAACTGTACAAATCCTTATAGGTATATTCAGCATGCATTAAAATTAAGTTTGGAATTTTTAAACAATATTAAATATATGAAGAATAAGAATAATATAATCTTTGAATTGAAATATAAAAGTTATTTATGTAAAATGAGAATCAAAAGTTATACTATACTGTTTACAGCTCTACAAATTTCTGCAATTGCCATAATTAAGATCTAAGACATTGCTGTTCTGGTTATAAAGTTTGCTTAGTCTTGCTACGGGTGAATTTGCACCAAGAGATGTTTTACATTGAGTTTGCGAGAATAAAGTCAGAGGCTTCCTGGGATTGTTAATTGGAATTTTACAATTGAATTTTTGTAGAATTTGTGGGCAATCTATTTTGTGTCTAATGATTTTGTACAAGAATATTAGGTTAAGCATATCCCTTCTCTTCGTCAGGGATACCATTTCAAATTTTTCAAGCCTATGCGCATATGTGTTGCCTTTCTTCACCTGACCCTTATCAAGATGCCACAGAAACCTCTTTTGCAATGTGGCCTCTACACAACACTCCCATGTTCAAGAGTACTACGTACAAGACTATTGTAAAGTATAATTTTAGTTGAGGGTTGGCGGAAAACTTTACAGGTTCTTATTACAAATCCGAGCATCAACAAAGCCTTTTTGATCGTCAGATCTCATGCAATCTACTTCCTTGAGGTAACTATTGTCTATGTGGTATTTGGACATTATGTTGTTAAGTTTCCTTGAAAAAGTTATGTGGTAACATTTGTCTAAGTTTCATATTGCTATTTATACACGCCTTAAGAAGATTGTTTAGATCTTCTTGTAGCAATTTTATATCTTGCTTAGTACTAATAACTTTTGCTTATTTTAGATCGTCGGTGTACATAAAATGAGTGCAATGATGAAGGTTATGAGGAATGTCATTTACATATGCGTCGCCACCCCGACTTTTGCTGAGTGAGCGTCTTCCCTTAGAATACGAAAAAACACCTTACATCAGCTTAATATGTGGTTTTTTATGTCGTGTAATTGGACCCCTCTAATAATGTTATATCCCTATGGTCAAACTTAGTTTGTCATGAATTCAGGTGTGTTTTTTTTAATAGTCATTATTTACCTATCTGAATTAATTAGCGATGACTAGAAAACAAAATGAAACTAAAATATACATACCGGCGAGCGTTTGTCTTTCCTGGTTTGGGAAAACGATACAACTTTATATCCCGGTCGCTCGCAGGAGACCCCCCACACTTCAAACATTTTCTTTTGTTCTCCTTCATATCGTTGGATGCAAATTTCAATCAAATACGATGATAAAAATACGTATAATATAAACGTAAAATAACCTCAAAAACACGTAAATAACAAAACGGAAAAACAAATGTCAGTATTACCATTTTTACCAGTATCATGATTATTTATTTATCATAACATTCCGCACTAAAAACCCGGAATATAAAAAACACAAAAAGCCAAGCCCTTCTGGCAATGCTGTATTGTTGTGACTATATGTAAATATATTATAATAATGCTTTTTATTTCCTTTATGTAATTCAAAAAAGTGTTTTGTATGGTAAAGTCGTTTATATTCTTAAACGGTCCTTGTAAATCTTGACGCATACATTTTATTCAAAATAATGATTTAAATACAAATTTATTTATTTAAAGATTTTCATCTATAAGTATGTTTCCCGTAAGTAATGCAGTATTGAAATGCTAGCAACACTGAAAGATTTTTCTTTTGTCTTTTTTTTTTGATAATGTTGCCATATTAAGAACGTTTTAAAGTTAGAACGTTTTAAATAATTTTGTCAAATAGCAATATTTTTTGTTGCCCCCGTAGGTAGTGCCGCTTATTGGCCCAATAAAGTTGACTGCGCCTGTAGCTCTGTGTCAATGACCAGCACATGACCAGTAACATAAATCTTAATATAAGTTTATTAAATAATAAAACCAAGTTTTATTTAAATATTCCATGTGGAAGCTATATTCTACAAAGTTGGTCCTTCGAAAATTCATATTAGAAGATTATATAACAGTGTTCTTGAAGAAAATCATAAGAATTCAATCTCGCAAGAAAGATCCAGCGGCTTGTTATACAATTACTGTTCTCAACCTGCCCGGGAGTCCCGCTGTGAAGCTGTTACAAGGAGGAAAGTATTTTCTATATAAAAGTAATAATATCGTCATTTTGGGTTCTAGTAGAACTTATATTTCTTGTAAAATAAAAAGTACGCCCGCCGCCATTGTGACGTTGGCAACCTTGGATGACGCCGACTCAAGCCGAGTGGTAATTCTTCGCTTCGCGCGCTTTTGGTGTGGATTGGCAGCATTGAGCAGCTGTCAATTTCGCAACTTCAATAAAGCAAACAAGAAGTAAACAAACCAATATAGTGCAGTGCAGTGCGTTTATTATTTACAAGTGTATATTGTTGTGTTCATTATGGCAGAACAACTTGCTCGTTTACGTACTAAACGCGGTTCGTTGAAAGGAATAATTACAAGGATCGAGACCTTTGTAAATGACTGCAAGTCTGGCCTCTTCCAGTAGAGCGATGCTGGAGGCAAGACGGGACAAACTTGTAACTACTCTCAAAGAATATGAGGAAATTAATATCGATATATCATCAATATGTTTAGAACAGGAAGATAAAGAAAACGTTTCTGAAATTGAATCTAAATATTACAATGTATTGTCAAAAATTAATGAAGCTTTGAAATTATTGTCCGATAATGAGAAAGCTCAATGTAGCAATGTGTCCAACTCGAAGCTTCCAAGTATTGACATCTCAATTTATGATGGTCAAGACTTCACTAAATATAAGCCATTTATAGATTTGTTTTCAGCTTTAATTGACAACAATAAAACTCTGTCTAATATTCAGAAACTTTTTTATCTTAGGAAATATTTAGTATCAGATGCATTAGCAGTCATTGTAAATTTACCATTAGTAAACGAATCCTATCCAGAAGCCTTACATCTTCTTAAAAAACGCTTTGACAATAAGCCTCGACTTATTTCTAATCATATAAATGTTCTCTTGGACTTACCTTGTATGCAAAAAGGAACAGCAACCAATTTAAGATCTTTTACTTCTCAAATAACAACAGTTGTATGCGTTAAAAAATCTAGATCAACCGGTTGATGACTGGGATATGATATTAATATCTATTTTAAGTAGAAAATTAGATAACTTTACTAATAGGGCTTACCATCTTGATAAGGTGAAGTCAGACAAGGTGCCTACCTTATCTGAGTTTTTAATTTTCTTAGAAAAGCGTGCTATAGCGCTAGAGGACAGTCCTCAAGACAAAAGTTTTCACTATGAGAACAAGTTTAAGTCTAATTCATTTCAAAAGGTGAGTAATATTGCCACTGATATACCACATTCTAAATGTATGTTTTGCGAAAAGACGGACCATCCGATCTTTTTATGCCCTAAATTTAAAATGTCTACAGTTATAGACCAACTTGCATTTGTCGAGTCACAAAAATTGTGTGTCATCTGCCTTAAAGCCCATGCTGGTAAGTGCAAATTTAACTTCAAATGTAGACATTGCAAACAGAAACATAATTCCCTCTTGCATCAAGATGAGTCAAAAGAAACAATGCAAACACCACTGCAAGAGAAGACAGTAAACTGTTATTCAAATATTAGAACTTGTAATAATGTCTTGCTTCCAATTGTCAAAGTAAAGGTTATTGACAATAGTGGTAATGAAATGTTTGTAAAGGCCTTGTTAGATAGTGGAAGTCAAGCATCATTGGTGAAAAGTAGTCTAGTAGAAAAGTTAAATTTAAAAACCTTACCACAGAATACAAATATAATAGGTATTGGCAATAAAATCAATAAAGTAAACAGAAGTGTATATCTATCCATTTTTTCATGTATTAACAATAATAAATGTAAGGTAAATTGTCACATTGTTGATAACATTACAGCTATGTTACCGCAGCATAATTTTGATGCATCGGTTTTGAATGTTCCTTATGATATCAAACTTTCTGATGAACATTTTAATGAGCCGTCAGAAATTTCTATTTTGCTAGGAGCTGATATCTATTTCAGGTGCTTACTAGAAGGCCACATAAAATTGGAAAATGGTTTAGTGTTACAGAATACTGTTTTTGGATATGTTGTTGGTGGCAGTCTTAATTGTATTATAGCGTGTAATGTTTCAAATACTATGGTGTCTAACTTTGTCACAAGTGATAAAAATGTGAATAACTTAGAAAACATTATGGAGCAATTTTGGCTGTCTGAAAAAATCCCTGAAGTAGCCAAAAATAATAATCAAATCCCTGAATTTAAAAAAGCTGAAGAAATATTCAAAAGTTCAGTGAAATTGGAGCATAACCAGTTTCAAGTTGATATTCCACTTGCAACTCCGGTGAATGAGTTGCAACTCGGTGACTCCTTCTCAGCGGCACTTCAGAGATTTTTATCATTAGAAAAGAAATTTAAGAATGAGAAATCATATTTTGAACAGTATAAAAAGTTAATTGATGAATATATCTCAATGGGACATGCTAAAATAGTAGACATAAATACTTACAATCTTTTTGATGATCCGGTATACTTTCTCTCGCATCACGCAGTGCTGAAAGAGGATAGCAGGACAACTAAAATAAGGGTCGTTTTCAATGGAAGTATGTTGACTAAAAATAATCTTTCCCTTAACTCTGTTATGCTGAATGGTGATATCCCTCAGAAAGAACTTTTTGATATCCTTATTCTTTTTCGAACATACTTATTTACTCTGATTTGTGATATAGAAAAAATGTTTAGAAATATACTTATAAATGATAAACATAAATGCTTACAAAACATACTTTGGCGTGATGATCCATTGAAGCCCCTTAATTGTTTGCAGCTACAAACAGTGACTTATGGTTTAAAGGCATCCACTTACCTGAGTACTAGGTGTCTTGTAGAATTGGCATGTCGTTATGAGCATAAGTACCCACTTGCTGCACAGGCTATGCATTTTAATACTTACGTTGATGATATACTCGCTGGTTCTGACAGTGTCGAACTTCTTAAAGATCTGAAAAATCAATTGGTAAGTATGTTAAGTTTAGGTGCTTTTAGACTACACAAATGGTGTTCTAATGTAGAAGAAGTAATCGCTGATATACCTGTGGAACTAAGATATTTCAATGAAATAGATATTAACAAAAATAACATTATTAAAACTTTAGGCATTAAATATGAAGTTGATACAGACTCTTTTACATTTACTTGTCCTGTTAAAAGTGAACATGATTTGAATACCAAAAGAAGAATTTTAAGTTTCATAGGTAAAATGTTTGATCCTTTAGGATTAATTGGTCCAGTTGTTGTTGTGGCCAAACTATTTATGCAAGAACTATGGGCTTTAAAAATTGATTGGGACTGTTTACTTCCAACAAAACAATTAAGTACCTGGAACAAATTTTTAAAAAATTTAAGTGCAATGCAACAATTTACTATTAGTAGAGGTTTGAATAACCCTACTGCCAGGTTGATCCAGCTTATAGGATATGCTGATGCCTCCTTTCAAGCATTTGGATGTTGTCTATATCTCCGAATTGTATCGGAGGATGGTAAAATAAGTGTTAGTCTCCTTTGTTCTAAGTCAAGAGTTGCTTCTTTAAGTAAAGCTTACACAATTCCTCAGCTTGAATTGAATGCTTCGTTATTGTTGGCTCAGTTAAGTAATAGGGTTAGCCATATACTACAGTCTAGGTTTTCTCATGATATACTGCTTTATAGTGACTCACAAATTGTGCTTGCATGGATAAGTAGTGGTACAACAAAAAGCAATGCTTATGTTAATAATAGGGTCAATCAGATAAAAAAATTAACTAGCCCATCCCATTGGTCTTATATTAACAGTTCCTCAAATCCCACGGATTTGCTTTCAAGAGGGTGTGACCCACATAAATTGCACTCACAAAAATTGTGGTGGCATGGTCCTCCTCATTTGTCTCTTCCAGACTTTAACCATCAGCAGTTTGATAGCTCACCTATCAAAACAGATGAGCATGAAGCTAAAACTGAAATATGCAGTAACATTAACAAAGTGGAGTCCGATTTTAATCTTTTTAATAAATATTCAGATTTTAATAAACTTCAAAGAATAGTAGCCTATATTTTCAGATTTTATAACAATTCTAAGTTCAAAACTGCTAAAATTGATGGTGCCCTCACAACTCTAGAATTGAATAATTCAATGCTGCTTATAATAAAAAATGTTCAAAGTAATTATTTTGCCAAGGAGATAGATGCACTTGACAGAGGCATTCCTATAAAATCAGCACTAAGTAATTTACATCCATTTTTGGATCAAGAAAAGTTACTAAGAGTAGGAGGTAGACTACAAAATGCCAATAATATAGCATGTGATAAAAAATATCCTATAATCCTACCAAAATCTTGTCATATAACTCACCTGATTATACAAAGAGAACACTTAAGATTGATCCATGCTGGTCCTAAATTGGTGTTCAGCTCACTATCGCAAAGGTTTTGGCTTATGAATGGAATTAGGGAATGTAAAAAAGTTTTACATAAATGTATTAAGTGCTTCCGAATAAAAGCTGTAGCTGCTAAACAGTTGATGGGCTCATTACCTTATCAAAGAATTACTGCTGCTAGGCCTTTTGAAGTAACAGGTGTTGATTTTTGTGGTCCATTCAACCTGAAAATAGATAGAATAAAGTCACAGAGAATTTGTAAACAATTTTTGTTCTCAGAATTATATAACATTTAAATTTATTCCAAGTTACTCCCCTGAATTTGGAGGCCTCTGGGAGGCAGGGGTAAAAAGTCTAAAATACCATTTAAAAAGAATAGTGGGTAATCTAGCACTTACCTTTGAAGAATTGTACACAGTTATCACACAAATTGAGGCTGTACTAAACTCGAGGCCGTTGCTCCCTATGAGCTCAGATGTATCAGACTATAATTAATTAACACCTGGTCACTTTCTCATAGGTGCTCCTATGACCAGCTACCTAGAGATGAATTTTACTGAGAGTAATGTTAATAAATTAAAATTCTGGAATATTTGCACCAAGCTGAAACAGGATTTCTGGAAAGTCTGGTCTCAGGACTACCTAACACAATTACAAAACCGTCCCAAATGGAGGCACAATCAACCTAATCTTAAGGTAGGTGACTTAGTAATTGTCAAAACTAATAATACCTCACCATTTGAATGGCCAATGGCCAGGATTATAAAAACCATTCCTGGACCAGACAATATGGTAAGAGTGGCAGAAATTAAAATGCCTCATTCTGATAAAATTTATACTAGATCATATGTAAAATTATGCCCTCTTCCAATTAATGAGGATTAAAACTTGATGTAAAATAAAGTACAAACAGTGTTAACCATCTGTAAGTTTTAAAATTACTTAGTAAAATTGCTAACTTACTAACATATACTTAATATTAAAAATAAATACCTAAGCTTATAATAAGAAACAAGAAAACTATCATACTTTTGTAAAATTACTGTATATATAGTTACTTAATATAAAATAAAAACAATTATATATGTTAATTTAAAAAAAAAAAAAAAAAAAAAAAAAAATTAAGTTCTATGTATTTTATATCTTAAAATGTGTTGTAAATTTAGTACTTTTATAAATTTAATCTTGCACATTCGCTGGCCCCAACTTATGTTTGATACACAAACATAAATATTTAATGTGGCAACATTTTTTTATTTTCATCTTTGATGATATACTCTGTAACTCTCTCTGTTAGCTCTGTGTCAATGACCAGTAACATAAAACTTAATATAAGTTTATTAAATAATAAAACCAAGTTTTATTTAAATATTCCATGTGGAAGCTATATTCTACAGTTGTTATACCTACCTTTAAAATTAAATGCAAAGACGGCGGAGTTTATAATAGAACCGGACGGACGAATATAATATACCTAATAAGTCCGGCCCCATATGGAGTACTGCTGCCATCTCTGGGCGGGTGCACCCGGATACCAGCTTGGCCCTTTTGACTCGGTTCAACGACGGGCTGTGAGAATTGTCGACGATCCCAAACTCACTTGCGGTATCGAGCCCTTAAGTCTGAGGAGAGACTTTGCCTCCCTGTGTGTGTTCTACCGCTTGTACAATGGATTGTGTTCTGAGGAATTGTTCGAAATGATGCCCACGGCTACTTTCTACCATCGCACCGCTTGCCATCGACAGGGAATTCATTCTAACACTTTGGAACCGAAATGGTCGCGTACAGTGCGGTTACAGAGAAACTTCCTCCCGCGAACGCTTGGGTTGTGGAATGAGCTCCCTGCCAAAATTTTCTCTAAGGACTACAGTATGGGGTTCTTCAAAAAAGAAGTTATTAGATTTCTGAAGGGTCGGCAACGCGCGAGTGATGCCCCTGGTGTTGCAAGCGTCCATAGCCTACGGTGACCGCTTACCATCAGGCGGACCGTAGGCTTGTTTGCCACCTTAGTGGAATAAAAAAATAATATATAGACGGAAACGAAGAAATTATAAGAATTCCGTATTTACTATTTGACGACTTTTAGTTGTTCTTGATGTGCCGTAGTATAAAGAGTTACGGCAATAATAAAAGCAATTTGCACCTTTGACACATTTATATTATAGTTTAACAGGATTGCCAGCAATGGGGAATATTATTTTTTCTGGTTCTCGTTCCTTAGTTTTAGAGTTCTTTTACAGTAGTGGTGACAACGCTGTCACGCATATCTAATGCACTAATATTAGCTTACGTACACATAGTTTCTATTAGAGTATACTTTATTTATACACTGCCTGCTATATTTATGTTTAATATACCGTATTAGGTGACGTTACGGTAGCTTCGTCAAATAATATATTGTGGGGGTGTAAGGAATAAAAACCGTGAAGATATAAGTACATACATACAATATCTCATACTTGAGGTAACGCATATGCCCAAGATACTACAACTATCTTTTCTTGAATCTATAAAGATTTTTTTCTTTTAAATGTTTACACTATTTTATTTATAACCTTGTGTCTACAGGATTTTTGAAGCTTTTAATCTTTATCCACATTTCTTGATCCGTTAAAAAGTTAAGATTATTCAATCATATTTTGTAGGTATACTATTTAGTTGTGGCAGTGAGTTTTATTATTATTTATCATTATTGTTATCATAAAAGAGCACAATCTTAAGTAAAGTTACTAATTAACAACTTGTCAACAAACAATCTCTTTCGTTACGTTGTCAAGCTATTTCTTGTTTAGTTTTAATCTCTTTATTAAATCAACCTTAAAATGATGACACGTAAGGCATCTGCTCGCCAGGAAGAGACCAAACCGGCTTTGCAGGAACTTAATATTACCAAGCAAAATTGTCATCAACTCTTAGAAATATGAAACAAAAATAGTAGCCTTAATGAATGATCAGTGTTGCACACTCAATATGATACTGTTCTAGAGGAGCGGGACCAATTTGAGAAAATTATAGGAAAACTTATAGGCAGCTGTAGTGAGGAGTATATGGTTGCCCTATACATATTTTGAAGAGGAACTATGGGAGGCCCATTAACACATCTCACAACTCGAAGAGACCGCCCATACTTACTCGCAGCCTCAAACTCAAAATCTGTTTGACGAATTATGTAATAAGGTCCCAACTCTTGTTCTTGCTGAAACTAGCAATACCACCACCATAGATTTTACAGATGATGACACAAATAACTCTTCTAAATCAGTGAATTTTTCTAACTGCAGTAGAAACCATATAAAAAATACATTAAAATTAAAAGATTAGAAGAAAAAATATTTACCAAAAAAGTGGAAAATCTGGAAATATGTAAGTTGCTATTAAAAAACAGTAGGCAACAACATAAAACTGTAAAACAAATTTACTTGACTTGCAAATAAAAGATGACCTGCAAGTATGAACAGTCTCGGAATGAGATGGAGGTGCACACACTTTCCATAAATGAGCCAATAGAATAGAGTAAATAATATATTGCAGAGCTTTTTGCGCCATTACAACTTAATCACAGTATGTGTGATTGTAAACGACTCAGCGATTCACAGCCGGATTGTGAAGCCTCGTTACTACCATTACCAACACCTTACGTCATCAATGAGTATTAGTTTCTATCTCAGCAACAATCATATGCTCACAACAGTTCTCACTCAATTAGTGTTTCACAAAAATGTAATGTTGATGGCAATGTAGTAATATTTTGCGATGAAATTGGGAAAATGTTTTAGACACTTTCTCAGCTCTAGTCTAGGACAATCGATTTAAAATAATTGTACGCCAAATGCCAACGATGTTAATATAATGATAAGTTTAATAAAATCTGTCAAAAATCACCTCACCTCTACATAAGTAATATTTATTGATAACAGGGGTAATGTAAATAAAAGTGAATTAAGATAATATTATAATAGTATAAACGCACTTAAAATAAAAAAAAATGTAACGTTTACATTTCCCTATTGTAAGGAGGAAAACAACCTACGGTGTATGTTACAATTAGCTTTGCATATTATTTATTTATTTGTAATATTTAATTTTATATAGACATTAAAGTTTTCCAATTAGTCTATACAAAACCTTATAACCACATAACACACACTATACACAATAAAAAAATAAATAGAGAAACCGAAAAAGAAAGCACATTTAAAAAAAATTGATAAAAAAACAACAAACGGTAAGTATATACTTAAAATCTAATTAAAAGGCCATTTATTTATTATAATTTTTTGAAATTCATTTGGAGAATAAGTCAAGTCCAGAATTTTGACTGACAATACTAAAAATTAGGTGCAGTGCTCGAGGAACTAGTGCCTGCCATCCCAATGCGGTCCTACTCTCGGTCTCTGCGAACAGTCTGTGGCGACGGGCTCGCACGTAGTTGTCATGCACATGCAGACTGATTAACGACAAAATCTGCTCGTTTTTCTTGTGTCCTCGAAATACATCGAACACGTACACTAAAATCGCCACCTGGCGACGCACCTCTACCGACCATTCCCAAAAGAAACATACTTGGGTAAATATGAGGATACCAGACACCTAAAAAACTTGTTTGCATTTTTTCCACCATAAGTACATATGTACAATCCACATGAGTCCAGACAATTGCATTTGATTCTAACTTACTTCGGACACATGAGTTGTAAAGCGATCTTATGGCAACTAAGATTTGAATTGTTGAGATTGGCGCAATACAAACCCAAGTACTCTATAAGCAGCGGCACATTTTCAATGTGATATTTAAACGTCAAATCATCGCTCAACGTTACTCAAAGATCCCTAACCGAGCTTACTCTCGGAAGAATTTTATTATTAAATCTATAGTCGCTTAATACTGGGCAGATTGATCTTGTGAAAGAAACAGTATAGCATTTAGTTTCATTGAACATGAGTTTATTTTTCTCACCCCATTTTTATATCCGCCCAATGTCCTGCTGCAACAGAGAGTAATCCGAAATGGTATTAATATCCATGAATAATTACAGGTCGTCCACAAACAACAAACAGAGAGCTGAATTGACTGTTCTGGGCAAGTCATTTATTTAAATTAAAAATTCTAAAGGTCCTAAATTACTCCCTTGACTTACTCCTGAATGAGTGAAGTATTGGTCAGAGATGAGGCCCTCATACTGCACATACTGTTTCCGGTCACGAAGGTAACTAGAAAAAAAATGGTTATGTAGGGGTAAATCCAACAGCCGCAAACCTACTTAAAACTATGTCATTATCCACAACGTCAAAGGCTTTTCGGAAGTCAAAGTAGGCTGCATCTACTTGAGAACCGAAGTCAACTGCCCTAGTCGTATATGACCAAAAACCTAATAAGTGTGTGGCAGTAGATCGCCCCGTTCTAAATCCATGCTTCTCCTGCTCATTTGACGACTAATTTTTCGTTGTAATATCAACTCAAACAATTTACAGAAAGCGATAATTCAGCTACTGGCCTATAGTCACCTACGTCCGATCCGAAACTATTCTTTGGAACTGGCACGACTCTAGATAACTTCCATATGTCAGGATAGAAAGATTGTTCTAAACATAAATTAAATATATATAATAAAGGGGAGGTATCGCGTATTAACAGTCTCTTACTAAATAAGGAGGGATACCATCAGAGCCAGCAGACCTTTTGGGTTTTAGTTTTTTAAATGCAAACTCTAACTTTTCCCGCAGAATGCTTGAGATGTGAATCTGCCAACTGTCGACGATGGCTGACAACATCGCCTCCTTAATGTCTAGCCGTGGTGGTGTTGACGCATATACGGAGCTAAAGTATTAAGCAAACACTTTAGCGCAATGGTTCTGCGGTATTGCTGTTCCATTTTTAAAAAAAATTTAACCCCCTGTTTTGAGTAACGCTTCGAAGCTATAAAACCCCAGAATGCGCTCGGGTCGCGTTGTATAGCCTGTTCCATTTGATGTTTATACAAATTGAAATCGTTTTCTATATCTTATTTAACCAAAGCTCTGTACCGAGAAAAACTATGGTAATAAAGTTGACTACGAGTTTTTTTGTACAGACGATGATATGACGCTTTAATTTTAATGTTGCGCTTTGTATTAGAGGAATACCACTCAGAATAATTAAATCGAGATGGTAACTCTGAGCGCTTTTTTCTCGGAACGCAATTGTCTATACATTCGTTAAGTGACTTACAAAAATTTTTCACGGCTTAATTAGGATCTGATGTATTATAAACCGAACCCCAGTCTATACAACCTATTTGTTCGTACAGATTCGAAAAATCAGCTTTTTTGAAGTTCCAGACAATTTTTAAATCACTATTTTCCCCACTTACAAAATCAGAATAATCGTATTCACAGCATAGTCAAATACTTAAAGGCGGATGATATCCATCGACAGGTACCAAACACTCAGTCGCCCGGTGCAGTGATACTGAGTCAAGCAATCTAATAACGAGGATCAAATCTAATTTTTCATTATATTGGTTTCGGACTTTATTTACCTGTCTCATTTCACAAAAAGATAACATATATTCGAACATTAGCTTGACATTATTACTACTTGAATTAAGGTTAAAATCACCACACACTAGCACATTTTCATATTTAGAGCATATACGTCTTAATTATGACATCATAAAATGAAGGCTGGTAACACGTCTCAATTTGTCTAAACACTTCTTAGTAACAGTCTTCATGAGTATTAGGCGGGATGTACACGCAGAGCGACACAAAAACTAGATTTTTCTTGCAATAAATTACCCCATTTAAATTATTTTTTAAAATTATTATCTCGCTAATGCTGTCTGTACTCATCATTAAATTAAGTTTTTCTACTCGATATTTGGTGTCACAATTATTGCCACTCCTCCACCACAACGGCGATCCAGGTATATCCGTACGCAGAATAGAAAAATTAGCTGGAATTACTTCTGCATCATTTATTCCGGTTGCTAAGCAGGTTTCTGTGACAAAAAAAATATAAGCAGATAAAGCCAATAATGCTAATGAGAATTGGTGTAATTTCGTACGTAGGCCTCTTACATTATGGTAGCATGCTGAAACTTTTCTACTACTGTTGGCTTCTTTTGTGAGGCTCATTTTCCTCACGTTTTTGCTCTTGAAAGAATCTTGGCTTTCTATATGCATCTCGTCTACGAAACCACTCATTGAACTCAGTGTTTGGTGGCCAGTTCCTTGCACTCATAAAGTACTCGAAATGGCTTTGTTGAGCAGAGACCATAAATAACGCATAATGATTGTTTCGCAAATTATTTTTATCAGCGGTACACATTCCCGATACTTGTTTCTTTTTTTCCATGTAGGCAAGTACTTTTTCGCAGGTCATCATATCACTACGGAGCGACCAAAGGTGAATTTACCTAACTTTCTCTGTACTAGCAAATTCTGGGTCCACCTCACCATCACCCTGGATCGCAGGGCGTCTATGTCTTTTATGATCTACGATTTGCCACTGGATGCCCGGAGTATCTTTCTCAGTGTGTGTCAAACCTAATGGTGCCGGTTGTGATGACGCACCTTTTGTCGATGTCATTACAATGTTGAACATCAAGCGACGACGACCGATCACGATCAGGGATGACGTTAGCTGGTGTCATTACGCTTGAAGAGGACTGCAATGGGGGCTGCGGGGGCAACTGCGTCGAGTTTCCGAGCTCGTTGTTTTCGCGTCATCATCCGATGGCCCGATTTCACGGTAGGCGAGGGCTGGGGGGCGCTACTGACGGCTGAGGCATATGACGTTTCCGACCGACCGCCAGTATAGGTAACTTCAATTTTCAATTTCTTCATTCCCTCTTGCTACTGTTTAACTTTTGATTCCAGTGACTTTTTTGTAGTAATCAAAGTTTCAATTTTCACTTTAAAACCAAGAAATAATGATTTCACTGTTTTAGCAACTTCTTCTGCAATGATATTCTCCATTTTCACAATTTTTCGACATTTTACCAATTTTTTGCGGAGCAATAAAATAAAAACATCTGCCCGTTTTCTTTTTTTTTAGACCTATGTCTAGCAATCACAATAACTTTAATGTGATAGACACTAACAGTATTAAGGATAATAATGTTATTCGATATAATACATTCAAAACTTAATTAACAATGTCAAAATTTTGTTTATTCTAATATTATTCGATTTACATTATTTTTTACGAGACTGCTTATGAACTATTACATTCGTGTCTATTAATACAATTTAGTTACATTAAAAATCTAATCAACTCCTATCAAGAAATTTCAAAACGTCGGTTGGCGTCAATTGATTCAATTCGGTAATTTTATCTTCTTATGCGTCAGCTTCTTACTGGTGCGAAAGAGATAGAGTACGTTCATTCGCAAAAACTAATAATGCTTATTGCTACATGTGGCCATGTGCATCAAGTGGAGGCAGAGGAGCAAATCCAAATGCTTCCTGCTTGTACGACTTTGTTATTAATCGTGTACCACTATTGCATCCAAACGCGTCAAAATTGATTATGTACTCAGATTCATGCACCGGGCAAAATAAGAATTCCGTGGTAACAACAATGTCACTCATACTTGTGCAGAAGTCAAAACAATTAACTACTATAGAGCACAAATTTCTAGTGAATAGTGATAGAACGCACTAAAAAGCGTACTTCTATGAACATTCATCTTCCCAGGGATTGGTGTGGGTCGGTACGAAGTTCTTCTAATCGTACTAATAAATTTTCTGTAGTAGAAATGTTTTATAAAAATTTTAATGATTTTGCTGATTTTTCCAAAAACTCACTTTAAATAAAGAAAGTAAATTTTGTAGGCGAAAAGTTTGTGTGGCTGAATATCCAAATTTTGAAGGAAACCAAAAATCAGTTTCCTATATTTATTTACAAAGAGAGCTACGGAGCTATCGATTACAATTGTATGTCATATACGAAAAGAAACAACGTATTAATTTAGAGAGTATTAAGAAGTCTTACGTTGGACCAGTACCAGTAGCATCAGAGAAAAATGCAGATCTGATCTCTTTAAGATTATATTGAACCAAGTGCTCATGAGTTCTATATTAATTTGACCTCGACCGAATCGAACAGAGGAACAAGAATTTTATACTATTCGATTTTAGAAAACTTTTATTGCATTGCCATGTGACTTACTATTTAAATGTTTATAATATATTTTTATTTCGTTACTAGCTTCTGCCAGCGGCTTCGCCCGCTCTAGATTTCGTTATCAGCGCAGGTTCTTAAGGCAACTTTTCAATTATAGAAAAAAAAAATCGGCCAAGTGCGATTCGGACTCGCGCACGAAGGGTTCCGTACCACTACTTACAAAAAAGATCAAAAAAAATTACGTATGTTGTATGGGAGCCCCCTTTTTAATTTTATTTTTCTGTTTTTTAGTATTTGTTGTTATAGCGGCAACAGAAATACATC
This sequence comes from Apoda limacodes, assembly GCA_946406115.1. NCBI lineage: Eukaryota > Metazoa > Arthropoda > Insecta > Lepidoptera > Limacodidae > Apoda > Apoda limacodes. The sequence goes on from OX291541.1 coordinate 6,438,751, forward strand.
TTCTGTGAAAATTCAACTGTCTAACTATAACGGTTCATGAGATACAGCCTGGTGACAGACGGACGGACGGACGGACGGACAGCGAAGCCTTAGTAATAGGGTTCCTAATTACCTTTCAGATACGGAACCCTAAAAAGAAACAAACAAATCTTTCATCTTTAATGGTACCAATACATTCGTGTCTGTGAAACCTTGAAAATACACATACAAAATTTCAACCCAATCGGTCAAGCCGTTAAGTAGTTTACATACCGACAGCAGCGCCACCTACCGGGTTCAATTATATTTTTAAATCATCTAGGACATCGAAATACCCATATAAAATTTCAACCTAATCGGTTCAGCCGTTTAGAAGTTATATAAAAAGATATGTACGGAAGGATAATTCTTACTACCCGTTGTCCTTGTACTCGTTTTCCCGTGTAGCCTATGTTCATCAGGGAAAATGTTGGCTTCTAATGGTAAAAGAATTTTTCAAATCGGTCCAGTTGTTTCTGTCGGTAGCCTATTCAATACAAACGAACAAACAATCAAATCTTTCCACTTTATAATATTAGTATAGATTACTTACTATTTTAATGTTTATAGTATATTATTATTTCTTTATTTTTACTGTAATTGCTTTCAAAAGCCATTAAGCGCTTCGGTTAATTATAAATTTTTATCTCTTAGTTTAAAACTTTACAAAGTTTATTTGCAACAGAAGCTTATTTTATGTTTTTTAGAATTATTGTAGTCCTTACTTATCATGCTTGGGCAACAACTCTCTTGTCTAGCTGTAACAAGACTAGTGTTTGTAGAATTTGTAAGATAAAATACGGTGGTAACAATGAGTCTTTTCTTAATTTCTCAAGTACACTGATTAATTTATTCACACCACTGGCTGTTCGGTGAAGGAAAACATCGTGAGGAAACCTGCATACGTTAAGAAAAAAAATGACGTATGTGAAGTCCACAATCCGCACTGGGCCCGCGTGTGGACTACGGCCCAATCACCCTCGCTTATGAGGGTAGGTCGTACCCCAGCAGTGGGGACGTATGAAGGCTGGCAAGTAATTGACATTTTAGCCAAGTATTTGGCTTAACAACCTGCTTCTATTGAGAACTGCAATTATCACAGTGTAATTGACATTTCAGCCAAGCAAAAATTTCAACACTGCAAATGAGATAAACAAAATAATATACCATTGAATTTTAGTTTCGCATTTCACTTCTCTCTACTCTAGTTGACGATTCAACATGCTAAAGTGGCTTCTCACGGCATGTAATGTTACGGGCTACCACACGTCACCGCTCCGATTTGCGAAGGCGTGATTTCACCATAGGCCCACCTGCACTGCACCTTTGTGGTTACTGACACGTGTAGAATTCGACGAGCCCTTACAGAGTAGCCTTTGCTGGCACAGGTGCCGGCCGAACTTCAACGGCGCCTTGGCGTGATCAGGTGCGATATGGTCAGTGAGAAGCCACCATAACAGTTGCGATTACAATATTTGACATTTTATTACAGATGATTTTGGCTGTTGGCAATGCCATAAAAACAGAATTATCCAAAGTCGCACATACATTTTTCTATTTTTTCTGGCCATTATTAGGAAGTTGCTTAGACTCAGAATTAGGATTCACTGCACAGACAGCTTAGAGGACAAAAGGGTGCGGTACTTAGACCGCCGAAGCTCGAAATATATGATACGGTTTCTGGCACGGCGGGCGGAAGAGCCCCTGATCCCCCTCTGTTGTAGTAGCCGGGTCGACTCTGGTCTCTTTCTCCGGCACGACTACGAATCGGAATACGAAGAGTCAATTGACAGACTAACAATAGGGTAATATCAATGACAGACAATAATAGGGTAATATCGATTGATTCAGAAAGAATAGAACATCAACATATTAATGGTCAACAAACACCCCACTGTCACCACCAAAGGTGTTATCGTGTTACTATTTAAGCCGCAGTCTGGACTTCAGTAGCATTCACTTCGACCTATAACTCCTAACTTAAACCTATAACTTTAATAAATTTATTAATTTTAAAACATTAAATTGTTACTATTTTAACTGGCGCCTAACGTGGGGCTCAGTGTGAATAAAAGTTTGTGCAAAGTTCCAAAGATCTCCGAGCTAGAAAATTTTATTTGACTTTTAAGTCTTAGACGCTGAGAACTGAAGAAAGAAATTCGTTAAAATAAGAAATATTGCAATTTTTCATCTGGTCGCATTTGTAAGTACTTAGTAGCATTTTCCTACTTTTTCCACAATTCCGCTCCTAAGACCTCCAAGATTTTTGTATAGTCCTAGAGAGAGTTATAAAGATAGGCAAAGTGAGTCAAACCTTCCTTCCAATAATAAGAACGAAGGCAATAAAAACTACATGTCATTAACATCTAGTTCATTACAAGTCCCAGTTATTGAAAATATAACAATGGACCCTAATAAATTGATTGGAAGTGTTCCAACTTACAATGGAGATCCAATGACTATATATAATTATTTAAACACTGCTAAACAATGGTTATCATTGGTAGGCGGAAAACGCCACAAAATGTTACTAATTTACGTATTACGTAAAGCATTTTGAGCTGTATTTATATAAGGTTCCATGGCGCAGCTGCAGTCAATCCTCGCTGGTATGGAATGTTATATTCCTAACCTGCGAGTAGCTGCCGGCGTCAAAAAACGACCGTGGTTTAATAGGGCTTGCAGAGACGCTAAAATTTTTAAGCAAACTGCGTATGAGGTTGGACTACAGCTCGTAATAATAAGGATCCGAATATTTCTGAGTTAAAACGCAAATTAAATGCTGCCTCGAGGTTCAGTAAGAAAGCAACTGCCAGAGCAAAATTCCAATTCATCGGCAAAATAGGTGGGCGACTTGCGAGCTATCCTTCTGGGAGTCGTGCTTTCTGGTCGCTTGCCAAAGCTGCCGAAGGGAACTTCTGCCAGTCGTCGTTACCACCACTGCGAAAGACCGATGGTGACTTGGCCCATAGTGCTCAAGAGAAAGCCGATCTACTGGGCAGTCTCTTTGCCTCAAACTCGAATATGAACGATGAAGGTGCTGTATACCGTGGTGCGGTAAGACCATGCCGGATACCTCCACAACACAGCGGGAGATCCGGCGGGCGTTGCTTAATCTAGACGTTCATAAGTCGAATGGGCCAGACGGTATACCAGCAGTGGTGCTTAAGCAGTATGTTCCTGAGTTATGTCCTGTACTCACGCGCCTCTTCGCGCTTTCCTACCACACTAGGCAATTTTCGTTCCGTTCATGGAAGACTGCGAATGTGCACCAGGTGCCCAAAAAGATATATATTAGATTTCTGAAGGGTCGGCAACGCGCAAGTGATACCCCTGGTGTTGCAAGCGTCCATAGGCTACGGTGACCGCTTACCATCAGGCGGGCCGTAAGCTTGTTTGCCACCTTAGTGGTATAAAAAAAAAAAAAAAAAAAGGGCGATAGATCAGATCCATCGAATTACAGGCCTATCGCTTTTGCCTCTCTCCTCTCCAAGGTGATGGAGCGTGTGATCAACACACAGCTTTTGAGATACCTAGAAGAACACGACCTTGTCAGTGACCTTCAATATGGCTTTCGCCACGGTCGCTCGACTGGTGACCTTCTAGTGTATCTCACAAACCGATGGGCACTAGCCATTGAGAATCAGGGGGAGGCATTGGCATGCCATGGCTGGACATAGCGAAGGCGTTCGATCGGGTCTGGCACCAGGATCTCCTATCGAAGTTGCCATCTTACGGGGTGCCCGAGGGTTTGTGCAAATGGGTGGGTAGCTTTTTGTCCGGCAGATGCATACGATCCGTAGTTGACGATAGTTGCTCTGATAGCATGGACATTAATGCTGGTGTCCCGCAAGGCTATGTGCTGTTGGACATCAACAACATGCATTGCTATGCAGATCACAATACTGGAGACGCTTATTACACGGGTCGTGCAAACATCCCTCGTTCCGTTGTGGAGGAAAACCGCGAAGAACTTGTGTCTCAAAAGCGAGACCACACTGTCTAAGGTCTCTGACTGGGGACGGATAAACTTGGTTCGATTCAACCCTACAAAGACGCAAGTCTGCGCGTCCAACGCTAAGAAAACCCCATTCCAGAACACTGCTCTCTCCATCTCCAAGAGCATTAGGATCCTTGGTGTCCGGATACCAGCTTGGCCCTTTTGACTCGGTTCAACGACGGGCTGTGATTATTGTCGACGATTCCAAACGCTCTTGCGGTATCGAGCCCTTAAGTCTGAGGAGAGACTTTGCCTCACTGTGTGGGTTCTACCGCTTGTACCCATTAGGGTTGTGTTCTAAGGAATTGTTCGAAATGATGCCCACGGCTTCTTTTTACCATCGCACCGCTCGCCATCGGCAGGGAATTCATTCTCACACTTTAGAACTGAAACGGTCGCGTACAGTGCGGTTTCAGAGAAACTTCCTCCCGCTAACGCTTAAGTTGTGGAATGAACTCCCTGCCAAGTTTCTTTCCAAGGACTAAATATGGGGTTAACTACAAAAAAGAAGTTATTAGATTTCGAAAGGGTCGGCAACGCACGAGTGAATACCCCTGGTGTTGCAAGCATCCATACGCTACGGTGACCAAGTGTCGAAAAAAAAGTGAGAAATTCATTTGTATGAAACCCGCTGCGAGGCGCCGCGAAGTGTATCCTCTTAAGGCATTATTCCAATGTAAAATTAAAAATTGCTAGAGGTAAAATATAAGGATAATTATTTCCTGTCATTTAAGTTGCATTTAACAAAATTTTACTACTTTTTTGAGACCCTTTTTCTCAGGAACGCGTGGTGGTATCAAGGTAAATTTTTTTATCAAATACTCAAGTCTACTGTCTCTTAGAGCTGTGAAAAAATCAAACTTCTAAGCCAGCGCAATCAAAAGATACAGCCGTTTATGCCGCCAATTTTCGAAACTCCCGTGAACTCAGAATCTTGAAATTTGGTACAAAGCAACGTCTTATAGCACAGATAAAGGAAAAATTGTGAAAACCGTAAATTTTTAGTTACATCATATAATAAAAATATTTTTAATAATTTAAAGTTACTACTCCTTTCCTCATAAATGCGCAGAGGTATTAAATTGAAATTCATATCAAATATTCAGGTCTATAACACCTTTAAGCTGTAACAAAATCAAACGTCTATGTCCACGCAATCAACGTATATTTTTGACTGTGACCGTGTAAATATGTAAAGGGTGTTAAATTGTACATTTTTAACTGTGTAATTAGGAAATATTATGAGTCACTGATACTTCTCATTTGATAATACACTCTAGTAAGTACGTTATGTTTTGTATTATTCATCTCCTTTTTTCTAGACCGTGGAATACACTAAACAGAATATATATGATAATAATATGTTAAAATTATAATCTATTATTAGACACAAAATTACAAAATGCTACGCACCATGTTATATGAAATGAAAGATATATCCTTTCCGTTAAGTGGACAGACGACCTGATAAGAGCAGCTATATGGAGCCAATGGTTAAGCAAACTTTGTAAATACATGTGGGAGGAAGAACCTAGGTGCAGCAATGGACGTCTCCTTGTAGATTTTTTTGTATACCACTATATCCTTTCAGTTAGGTGGATGGATGACCTGGTAAGAGCAGCTATATGAAGCCAATGGAACCAGGCAAACTTTGTAAATACACGTGGGTGGGAGAACCTAGGTCTAGCAATGGACTTCTCCTTGTAGATTTTTTTGTATACCACTAAATCCTTTCAGTTCGGTGGACGGACGACCTGGTAAAACATGGTTGAACGAAGCGATGGCTGATTCATATGTCATACTCGTGAACGGGTGCCGCCTGTGGAGGCTGGTCTACTCTTGCAAACTTCTTTGTATTCTTGTATTTAGTCTTACTTTTTTGTTTTGTTTATGAATACTGTAAGACATTGGTTATTAGTGATGAATACATAAATTGCCTGTTTTTGTATATTTTGCAATTAGATACTTTTTTATGTTGTGCTTGTGCATTTCATGTTTTGTCTTTGTAATGAAATGTGTCCTTTTATAATAGGGAGGGCATTTCCCAACATTTTAAGTGGACGCTGTAAGAGAAAGGGAGAAAAGAAATGCCCTTGCTGAGTTTCTTGCCGGTTCCCTATAGACTTACGAACCGATGGCGTAGTGACATTCATACGTGCTCAATTATTGTAGCCTAAATTGAATAAATGATATTGATTTGATTTGATTTAAGAGCAGCTATATGAAGCTAATGGAACAAGGCAACATTTGTAAATACGTGTGGGAGGGAGAACCTACGTCAAGTAATGGACGTCTTTCAGTAGATTTTTGTATACCACAAAGGTAACAAACAAGCTTATGGTCCGCCTGGTGATAAGCGGTCACCGAAGCCTATGGACGCTTGCAACACCTGTGGCATTACTCGCGCGTTTCAGAGCCTTCAAAAATCTAATAACTTTTTTCTTGCAGAACCCCATATTTTAGTCCTCAGAGAAAACTTTGTCAGGGAGCTCATTCCACAACCTAAGCGTTCGCGGGAGGAAGCTTCTCTGAAACCGCTCTGTACGTGACCATTTAGGCTCTAAGGTGTGAGGATGAATTCCCTGCCGATAGCGAACGGTACTATGAACAAAAACCTAGCCATCCATGTGCACAATTTCCCGGGAAGTCCCTAAGGTGGCAACTTCGATAGAGGACCCCGGTGAGGATTTCATCGTACGCCTTGCTATACCAATGCCTCCCCCTGACACAATGGCTAGTGCCCATCGGTGTGTGAGGTACAGTAATAGGATAGAGCCGTTGCGAAAGCCATATTAACTGACGCTGACCAGATCGTGTTTTTTTAGGTATCTTAGAAGCTGTGTGTTGATCACATTCTTAATTACCTTAGAGAGGAGATAGATAATAACGATTGGTTTGTAATTCAAAGGATCTAATCTATCGCCCTTTTTTAGCACCGGGTGCACATTTTCAGTCTTCCGTAAAGACAGAAATTGCCTAGTGTGGTAGAAAAGCGCGAAGAGGCGCGTGAGTACCGGACATAATTCAGAGCACCACTGCTGGTATTGCATATGGCCGACTCGACTTATGAACGTCTAGAGAAAGCACTGCCCTCGGTTCTCCCGCACCACGGTATAGTATGTTGTACATATTCGAGTTGGAGGCAAAGAGACTGCCCAGTAGATCGGCTTACTCTTTAGCACTATGGGCCAAGTCACCATCAGTCTTTCGCAGACCTAATATCTGTGAGGTCCTCGATACCTATTAAAATTGAGTTCAATACACACATTATATTATATGTTCTAACAGGCGCTGCGCGCAGAAGGACACGCCTCTGGTGACAAATAAAGATAACTAGAAAAGATCGAAGACGTATGAGGCGTTGGCCGAAATTACTAAACTTTAGACAACTTACAGAGTATGCTGACAGGGTGAAGATTAAAAGATGGCGCGTAAAGGGAAAGTGACGATTTAGAAAATGAGGAGATTGAAGACAGTCAATTTTTGACAACAGTTCTCAGTGGTCAGCTTTTGAGTTAAGTACATTAAATCTTTTCCAGACTTATTATTGCAATTGCTTTAATTTGTGTCGTATTTGCGGACTGAAGAGTAACTTTACATAGTAGCACGGTGTAGAATCCTGGATATTATCTCTGGAGATTATATCCAAGATTTGAGGGAATGACTGAAACTACCATCCTTTTCAGTCAAGGGCAAGTTTTGTTTCTTGATCTCTAAAGTACCTACTAACTAAAGGGAACAAGAACCGATATTTTAGTGACAAGATAGTGCTATTATACTCGTATTTACAAAATATGCTCCGACAAACATTAATCCATCTTTATTTAAAGCATTTAACGTCTTTTATGTTCAAAACTTATACACTTGTATTTGTATCAATTCCAGGACTCAGGACCTCACATAACAACAACTGGCATTGGAAATCATGGTTTTATGAAGTACTAGCTTTTGCCCTAAATTTGGTTATCAACAAGCTATGTCTGCGGCTATGGTTCATTCGTAGAATTTGGTTATAGTTGCTACCGCGGAGACTTTTGAATTTTCCGGGATAAAAAGTAGACTTTGTCCTCTCTGTATCTTCCTTCAACTGTCTCTGTTAATTTGAATGCTCCGTTGCGGCAGGATTGAGTAACAAACGCTATAGTTATTCCCGCGGGAACTTTTTAAATTTCCGGGATGAAAAATAGCCTAAATTTTTCTCCCGAACTCAAACTCTTTCCGAAACAATTTTCATCTAAATCAAGCAAGCTTTGGTTTGTTTGTTGTAGGTAACAGACAGACATAAAGAGTTACTTTTGCATTTATAATATTAGTATGGATTTATCGGTTTTTATATTAATTAAGCTTAAAGGTAATAAAAACATCCTTAGTTTTAATAATATTAATTCATCCTACTTTATTTATCTGGCTTACAAATTAGTATTCGTACAACGTTGTTTACATTTACTTGGCAGTCGTAAATTTGTCTTATTCACTCTGTAAATTAACTTGATAATAGTAGATTGTATCACAAGATGGCGGCGCGTTAATGTAGTTTCCATAGGGGGCTGGGGCGCAATAAAACATTAGGTGGATGAACTATTAAAATCAATATGCACATACACAGAGAAAGGAGGATGAGATCTCAAAACTGCTGTGGAAGGTTATTAAATGAAGCAGTATGAAAGGAAAAAATACCTCGAAAATAATGGCGGTGCTTCTGGCAGATCTGCAGACCCTTAGATTTACGTCACAAATCCTGGGTATTTTCTTCAATAGTTTTGGCCACCGTCAACACCAACACGCGCAAAAGGTCACACTTATAAAACACCAAAATTCACGGTTTATTAAAAGTGGATGTGCATAGAATCGTTGTCTTTCCTTGACTGTTCAATTCGGATGTGAAAGCATCCGCCCTCTTCTTGCATAGGCGAGGTATGGGTAGGAGAAAAAGGGATAGGAGATCACAGTATATGTGCAATTTTATATCATTAATTACACTACTACACTAGGTGGCGCAACCATTTTCCACCTCCTTGAAGGATTTCCTTCAAAAAAAAAAAAAAATATCAATCTAATTTTAGAAACATGCAAAAAAAAGACAAAAACAAAACTAGAATTGCGGTATATTATTGTTATTGTTCAGGTAGCGGGCAAAGTCGCGTGTCACTCCGTCTTTAGCCGGAAAAACTTCCTCAACAATACCTAAAGGCCAGTGTAAAGGAGGGGCGTTCTCCATATTAAGAATTACAACTGTTCCTATCTTAATGGGATTTGTAGGTGTATTCCACTTTTCTCTAATTAATTATGTGTGCAAGTAGTCTGACCTCCAACGCTGCCAAAAAGATTTAACTAACCTATCCAATAATAAATGTCGTGAATATTTAAGCGGTGTTAATGATAAAAAATGAGCTGGTGTTAACGCAATAGGTTCTGACGGGTCACTGGAAAGTGTTCTACACAGAGGTCGAGTGTTCATAACTGCCTCTACCTGCGTTAAAACAGTTGTTAATTCCTCAAGTGTCCAAATTTGTTCGCCTATTACTCTAAATAAATGAGCCTTTAGACTCTTGATATTGGCCTCCCAGTTCCCACCAAAATGAGGAGCAGCTGGAGGATTTAAATGCCAATGGATGCGATTATCGGCTAATACATGCGAAAATTGGGTATTTAAATGATTGGAATACAAAAACTCAAATATCTCATTGAGTTTTCTTTTGGCACCAACAAAATTTGTCCCATTATCCGAATAAATGAATGAAACAGGGCCACGGCGTGATAAAAAACGTTTAAAAGCGGACAAGAAGCTAGTAGTAGTATTTGTGCTTAACTCAGATGTGAGCTCGATATGCACTGCGCGTGTTGTGAGGCACACAAAGAGACAAATGTATGCCTTTTGGGAACAAATACCACGGCCACGAGATAGTGTTACCTTCAGCGGACCAGCAAAATCAATACCTGTGTGAGTGAATGCCTTTATAGACTCCGTGACACGACAAGGCTTATGACTGGCCATTTCAGGAAAAGTTTGACGTGGACGAATACGAAAACAAGGAATACATTTGTATATCCTCGTGCGGATTAAATTTCGAGCAGAAAAAATCCATTATTTTTGACGCAAAATGGATAATAACAACGTTGGCCCAGCGTGACAATTTACCTTATGGTGATGATCAACAATCAGATCTACAATATGATTTTTACGCGGTAGAATAATAGGATGTTTCTGGTCGTAGCTTAGTGATGAATTGTGTAAACGGCCACCTACACGCACTAAACCATCATCAATGAACGGCTTCAAACGTTGGAATGCGGTACTACAAGACTGATTTGCGTTTAATTTAGAAATTTGATCTTCAAAATAAAAAATCTGAATCTCTCTTAATACTTTATGTTCAACAAACTCAAGGTCAGATGCGATTATAAATTTGCGTTGCGGGAGAAGCTTAAGAAAACGAAAAACATAAACTAACGTACGAAGAAGTTTTGACCATGACGAAATGCGTGTTGAAAGAGTCATAATTATCGACTCTGGCTTGATGGTTGCTGCCAAAGAATGCGTCTTTTCTTCTGGACCCTCAGCTATTTCTGACGCATTAAATGCGCTAATAGGCCACTGAGATGGATCTAACTTGATCCAAAAAGGTCCAGTGAACCAAAGAGGATGGTCAATGATCTGAGCAGGAGTAATTCCACGTGAAAGACGATCAGCGGGATTAATGGCACCTGCACAATGGTAGAAATGACAACACGGTAATTCTGATTGTATTTTGGTCACCCTATTAGCAACAAACGTTCCCCATCGGTGCGGAGAAGAATGAACCCATCACAATGCAACCGTGGAATCTGAAAACGCAAATACTTCAGAAATGTTTATACGGTTATTACAAGCCGCGATAATAGTCTTTATAAGCCTAGCAAGTATTAATATGGCGCAGAGATCAAGTCTAGCAAGAGAAATGACTTTTACAGGAGACACCTTTGATTTGTCACTGATCAAGTGTAATGTACGGGATCCTTCGTTATTTACTTGAAAGAAAACAACTGCATCATATGCCTTCTCACTGGCATCTGCGAAGCCAACAATGATGACAGAGCTACCACCAGTAATACCAATATGACGCGGGAATTTCAAATTATTAAGAGCGGGCAGTTCATCATAAAATTGCTTCCATAACTTGCAGATGTGATCGGGTGGGAAGTCATCCCAGTCACTCTTGCACAACCAAAGCTGCTTATTAGTAACTTGGCGTACAATACGACGGAATAGCGACAAACCCCATAACGTCCTATGTTTTAGCAATACACGATAACATTACTCGTTTAGTGCATTTGAAATTCACAGGTGCAGTAACGGTACGACAAAAGTTATCGGTATTAGGGGACCAAGACAAACCTAAAACCTTATGGGTATCTATTTCACCAAATTCCTTTATAGATTCAAGCCGGTGTGATAACGGAACAGAGTTAAGAAGAGACTGTGAATTGCTCATTCACTTTACGAGATCAAAATCTCCTGCTTTCATAAGAGCAATCATAGACGCTACAGCCTCTACTGCCGAACCTTCCTCTACACTATACGCTACATCATCCATGTATAGACCAGTCTCCATTATTTCTTTAGCCAATGGAAATGTGTGACCGTGATCTATCAAGATCTGTCTTAAGGTTCTCAATGCGTGAAATGGATCAGATCGTAAACCGAAACATACGGTATTGAAATGGTACATTTTTAAGTCCTGCAGTGGCGAAAAACGGTATAAAATCCGTTGAAACGTTCGGTCACAATCTCTTATGCCAATACATAAAAACATCTGACGTATGTCTGCTGAAAGCGCTACTGGAAATAAGCGGAATTGATCAAAATAGAGAATAAATTACCCTATAAATTCTGACCACTGTACAATAAGTCATTTAAGGAGACCGAAGAAGTGGTCTTTGCGCTAGCATCACACACCATGCGCAATCTAGTTGTGGTTTTGTCTTCTCTAAGAACGCCGTGGTGAGGTATTACATAAAAGGGGTAATTTTTATTCTCTTCGGATATAGGCGGCGCGGGTGACAAAATACCTTTGTCAAGATAGTCGCGGATAATACTATCATAAGCTTCTTTTAGTTGAGAGCAGGCTGTAAGTTTACGTTCGAGGCATTCAAAGCGTATTTTAGCATTTGCGAAAGAATCGCCAAGAGTAAATACATCGGCTTTAAACGGCAGAGCCACTGTGTACTGGCCAGTGGTTGGGTCGCGAGTAGTGGTGTGGCAATAAAATTCTTCGCATGCAGTATCGTCTGGGCTTTGAACAGAAGAAGATTTTATTTCTTCCAATTCCCAGAATTTTGTTATTAAATCTTCAACCCTTTGAGATTGAATGCAGCAACATGAAATAGTAGACGCGGGAGTATCAATTAATGCGGGAGCGGAGCCGAGAACAACGTACCCGAAAACTGTTTCAATAGCGTGCGGAGAACCTAAGGAACCTTGAACCCTATTAGGTAATAAAAGATGCGGAAATAGCTCAGCGCCAATCAAAATATCGATATTACCCGGCACAGCGTATGCGTCGTCCGCTAGCGGTAAATTACTAAATTCGGAAAGAGCGGATTCATTTACCTTTGTAGTAAGTAGGCATTCAGTTACCTTATCTACAACTAGAGATTTTATATTATAAAAAATGAGTCGATTGAAGCGTGAGAATATTTTAAAATGAACGGAACCATTTATTTCTTGGGTAGAACCTCCGACACCTTTCACCAATGAACGTGTAGGTATTTTTTGCAAACCTAGACGTACACAAGTTTCATTTTTTATCAGATGACTTTGAGACGCACTGTCTAAAATACACCTTAAAATATGTTCATTACCCTGAGAATCGAAAACAATTACGCGAGCAGTAGCTAGTAAAATAGTACTAGGTGAAGTTAAAATGTTTTATTTATGTATCCTATTATTATGACTCGGGTTTAAACTGCAAAGCGTGATGTCAGTACGAGTAAAGTTTGCCGGTGAGTGTCTATGAGGCTGCGGTGCAGGCGGTGACGGCACTGACTGCAGCGCGAGCGACTGATAAGGGCTAACAGGTTTTAATTCCGACTGCATAGCTGCCACGGAGCGCGAAGTATTGGGATCATTGGAGGTGGCATTCATATTGTTGTCAAAATGCAACATCGTGTGATGTTTATTACCATATTTTTTACAAGACATGCTTGAATTACAAAAAAGTGTTTTATGCTTATCACTTAGACAGTTAACGCAAAATTTATTATTTTTAATGAATTTAAATCTTTCAAATGCAGTTAAATTTTGAAATTTCGTACATTTATAAAAATTTTCATGTGATGATGCTCCATTGCACAATGAACACGTTTTAGATTGTGAATTAGAGGATGAAGCTGCCGTATTTATAAAGGTGTGCGTAACCTTTGATTTTGATGCCAACTCCAGCTTACGATCCGGTGCCCGTTTCGTAGTTTCATGTTTTGACGTTAAAGTCCTATGGAGTATTTTAATGCGATCGCGAATAAAAATGACGAGACTGTCAAACTTAGGTATTTCAGAATCTCTCTGATCCATTTCAAATAAACGAATAGTTTCAGGGTCTAGTTTCTTCAGCCCCATGTACAAAAACATAAAATCACAAAGATCACTTAATTTTAAATTTTTTATCTAAAAAATTCTCTAAATTTTCTGCGGTCGCGAATGAAATAGGTTTAGTATCAAATATTCGGTCTAGATATGAAGTTGAAGGCACTCTTTTGTCTTCAAATCTGGCTACCAGCATATTAAGCAAAATATTATAATTATCGCCATCTAGCGTTATGCCTGCACATATAGATTTTGCCTTGCACGTTAATCTTCCAACTAAATAATATATTTTTTCTGCGTCACTAAGATCTTCGTTTTTGTGGACTGTATTTAAGAAACTCGCGTAAAACAGTGGCCAATTACGGGGATCGCCAGAAAATTCCGGGAGACTTAACGGCGGAAGACGCGGTCTTTCAGACTTTATTTCAGTTTTAATATCCGAATTTTGACTCTTACGACCTTCTGACAATGTTGATAATTTCCGCTTAATGCAACAAAAAATATCTTCAAATGCGACCCAAGACTTAAAATTAGGTACATAATCGGGTTTAATTTTAATTTTTGCGTATTTATTTGTTTTAACGTATTTTGATAACTCGTACGTATATCATCAATTGTTTCTGAGTTAGACAAAAACGATTCAAGAGACGAATCATCATCCAAATTCTGCGACAAAACGTTCAAAATACGTAGCAAGTAGCGATCCCAAAATAGGAATTTGTTCAGACATGACCCTTGTTAATAAATAAACTAAAATGCAAAACAAACAGCGTTGAAAGGCAAAATATTGCACACAGGAATGCTATTATTTAATTACCAATAAAAATGTTGTATGTAAACAAAGTGAAGTAAATACTATGTGGCAAAAGTTATATGTAATAACAATAACGGTGTTACTTTAAACTAGCCAATTAGTTATGGTAGCTACCTTCTATTACTAGTATTATTACAAGAAGTTTGAATAAGGTTGTTTACAACTACTGCGATGAATATTATCATAAAGTAATCTCGGTTATAGTTCGAATGTGGCAAAGAAAGACACGAGCAATGAATCACGCGGGTAGTATAAGCGAACGAAACGCGTTATCTACAATGTGTTTTATGTTCACAAAACGTAGTTCGTATTACTTAAAATTCAATATTAACTCGTTACGATAAACTAAAAAATATGAAAATGATGCGGGAATTTATTTTTGTGTAAACAGTAAAATAACGAATATTTTAACGTAACGGGTAACTAAATTTTTAAGAAATAAGTTGCGAATTACTTACAAGAATGCGGAAAATATTGAAAATATTTCTTAAAATTAAAAAACGTTTATATTAGAAAAGTATGTAAAGCGATTAAATATATGACATCCGTCGAGGAAGACCATTAAATGGCGGCGCGTTAATGTAGTTTCCATTGGGCGCTGGGGCGCAATAAAACTTAAGGTGGATGAACTATTAAAATCAATATGCACATACACAGAGAAAGGAGGATGTGATCTCAAAACTGCTGTGGAAGGTTATTAAATGAAGCAGTATGAAAGGAAAAAATACCTCGAAAATAATGGCGGTGCTTCTGGCAGATCTGCAGACCCTTAGATTTACGTCACAAATCCTGGGTATTTTCTTCAATAGTTTTGGTTTTGGTTTATTAAAAGTGGATGTGCATAGCATCGTTGTCTTTCCTTGACTGTTCAATTCGGATGTGAAAGCATCCGCCCTCTTCTTGCATAGGCGAGGTATGGGTAGGAGAAAAAGGGATAGGAGATCACAGTATATTTGCAATTTTATATCATTAATTACACTACTACACTAGGTGGCGCAACCACAAGAGACCTCGGACCACTGTCTCGTTCGGACTCAAGTGTCATGCACACAACCTGATCCTTCTGGGCCAACTAATTGGCGTCGTGTGTGGCACTATAAGTCGGCAGACTGGGATGGATTGCGAGAATTTTACGCATCGTACCCGTGGAGGCAGATCTGCTTTAACTCAGAAGATCCTGACGTCTGCGCAGCCGCAGTCACTGAGACAATCCTTGCTGGTATGGAATGCTATATTCCTAACCCGCGAGTAGCTGCCGGCGTCAAAAAACGACCGTGGTTTAATAGGGCTTGCAGAAAAGCTAAAATTCTTAAGCAAAATGCATATGAGGCTTGGACCACGGCTCGTTTTAATAAGGATCCGAATATTTCTGAGTTAAAACGCAAATTAAATGCTGCCTCGAGGTTCAGTAAGAAAGCAACTGCCAGAGCAAAATTCCAATTCATCGGCAAAATAGGTGGGCGACTTGCGAGCTATCCTTCTGGGAGTCGTGCTTTCTGGTCGCTTGCCAAAGCTGCCGAAGGGAACTTCTGCCAGTCGTCGTTACCACCACTGCGAAAGACCGATGGTGACTTGGCCCATAGTGCTAAAGAGAAAGCCGATCTACTGGGCAGTCTCTTTGCCTCGAACTCGAATATGAACGATGAAGGCGCTGTACCACCTACTATACCGTGGTGCGGTAAGACCATGCCGGAAATCTCCATAACGCAGCGGGAGGTCAGGCGGGCGTTACTTTCTCTAGACGTTCATAAGTCGAGTGGGCCAGACGGTATACCAGCAGTGGTGCTTAAGCAGTGTGCTCCTGAGTTATGTCCTGTACTCACGCGCCTCTTCGCGCTTTCCTATTATACTAGGCAATTTCCGTCTTCATGGAAGACTGCGAATGTGCACCCGGTGCCCAAAAAGGGCGATAGATCAGATCCATCGAATTACAGGCCTATCGCTATTACCTCTCTCCTCTCTAAGGTGATGGAGCGTGTGATCAACACACAGCTTTTGAGATACCTAGAAAAACATGACCTGCTCAGCGACCGCCAATATGGCTTTCGCCACGGTCGCTCGACTGGTGACCTTCTAGTGTATCTCACACACCGATGGGCACTAGCCATTGAGAGTCAGGGGGAGGCATTGGCATGTAGCCTGGACATAGCGAAGGCGTTCGATCGGGTCTGGCACCGCGGTCTTCTATCGAAGTTGCCATCTTACGGAGTGCCCGAGGGTTTGTGCAAATGGGTGGCTAGCTTTTTGTCCGGCAGACGCATACGAGCCGTAGTTGACGGTAGTTGCTCTGATAGCATGGACATTAATGCTGGTGTCCCGCAAGGCTCTGTGCTGTCTCCTACGCTGTTTCTACTGCATATCAATGACATGTTGGACATGAACAACATACATTGCTATGCAGATGACAGTACTGGAGACGCTTTTTACACGGGTCGTGCAAACATCCCTCGTTCCGTTGTGGAGGAAAACCGCGGAGAACTTGTGTCTCAAATCGAGACCACACTGTCCCAGGTCTCTGACTGGGGACGGGTAAACTTGGTCCGATTCAACCCTACAAAGACACAAGTGTGCGCGTTCACCGCTAAGAAAACTCCATTCACTGTAGTCCCACAATTCCAGAACACTCCCCTCTCCATCTCCAAGAGCATTGGGATCCTTGGTGTCGACATCTCCAGCGATGTTCAGTTCCGAGATCATTTATCAGATAAAGTGAAGCTGGCGTCCAAAAAACTTGGTGTACTCAACAGAGCGAAGCAGTGCTTCACGTCGGGGCAAAGGTTGTTACTTTACAAGTCGCAAGTTCGGCCCCATATGGAGTACTGCTGCCATCTCTGGGCAGGTGCACCCGGATACCAGCTTGGCCCTTTTGACTCGGTTCAACGACGGGCTGTGAGAATTGTCGACGATTCCAAACTCACTTGCGGTATCGAGCCCTTAAGTCTAAGGAGAGACTTTGCCTCACTGTGTGTGTTCTACCGCTTGTACAATGGGTTGTGTTCTGAGGAATTGTTCGAAATGATGCCCACGGCTACTTTCTACCATCGCACCGCTCGCCATCGGCAGGGAATCCATTCTCACACTTTAGAACCTAAATGGTCGCGTACAGTGCGGTTTCAGAGAAACTTCCTCCCGCGAACGCTTAAGTTGTGGAATGAGCTCCCTGCCAAGGTATTCTGCAAGGACTACAGTATGAAGTTCTTCAAGAAAGAAGTTATTAGATTTCTGAAGGGTCGGCAACGCGCAAGTGATACCCCTGGTGTTGCAAGCGTCCATAGGCTACGGTGACCGCTTACCATCAGGCGGGCCGTAAGCTTGTTTGCCACCTTAGTGGTATAAAAAAAAAAAAAAAAAAAAAAAAAAAAAAAAAAAAAAAAAAAATCCACTCCACTTTTTATCATCCTCTATAAGAAAAGAGGTAAGAGTGTTTAATAAATGAGTATTATAAATACGATTTTGTGTAAACAATATCAAAAGCGGTATACCAGGAAAGTTTTGCGAAAAAAAGTTTTTATGTATAAGGTTTTAAATAGAATTTCGAATTTCCGTCCACATTTTTTTAAGGGGTAAAATTAAATTAAAAATGGTTCTGCATCGAGAACATTTTCATACGATGATTTTCTACGATTTTAAATGTGGCCTAAAACCTGATGAGTCACGCGGTTTCTATTTACAAACTTTTTGTTATTTGATCCGCGCGTGGCCGGCCAGTTTTATTATACAACCAGTTACTTGTACGTACAATGTTCTTTATCGATCTCTTATCTTTGGTGATTGACACCTTAACTTAAAATATCCATATTTCAAATTGCAATCCCTAGGGATTAAACTTGCAGTTCTTTTTTAATAAATGTAAAAAAAAAATACTTATTTAGATTTAACTTAATTAAGGCATATTGAAAATGCAATAAGCTCTCTGGGTATTTTTTTTAATTACGACAAAATTACAACAAAATCAAAACTGTCCTGCTGTCCTGCCCCCGCCCTAGTTATAGAACACACATTTGTTGTTCTTATTGCAATAGGTGAAACTGTTTTGCAAGCAACACGTCTCGGTAGCGCTGCACTGAAAAAAAAACATTAACTTCAATATTGTACATAATAAATGTAAAAATACATTTAGAAACTATAGGACGATATTTGCTTTATAAATTTCGGGTTATACCTGTATTTCGTGGTTTTGAAGTATTTTAATGAATTTATTTGATCAGCTTAAAAAAAGTGTCACGTATTTTTTATTTCAAATCAAACAACATTGATTTGATTTCCTCAATAATTCAAGTATCCAAACAGCGAGTTAAAGATAATGAATCAATTAAAAAAACCTAACTAAGCATAAGAAAATATCGAACATCATTATGTAACAGTATTTCGTATTTTTTTTATTGATTTTAATAATACAGCTAAGATTATTTAGATTAAAAATAACAAGTATAATACATTAATATCAGGCTGCTTTTCCCATACAAACGTATTCCCTTGTTTCCTCACTGGATTTTGCCCTAAGACCTCTCACATTTTCATCATATTATCTTTCATTTATATATATGTATATTGTATATTCATTACGTTGTTTGTTTTGCTTTTTTATAAATGCCATTCGTATAATTAACTGGGCTAGCAAAAGTTCAAACAATTGCCTCTTTTTTATGACATATTCAAACGTATACGAATAGATACTTATATAAAGTATTTTTTAAGAAAACAAACCATACAAACATAAAAAAAGCATTTCCTTCCAGGATAATTACTATCAATTTGTTTGAGTTTTGGAGGAGAAAAGTGGGGAATACAAAACACGAATTTGGATTATTGTAAGTAGGTGTAATTAGCCCGAGGCGCGGTTGTCCCTGTAGCACATCGGTGTCTTGGTCCGGGTCTTCAATTGTTTACCAAATACCTATGTGTGTATTTGCTTGGGTCTGATACAGGGCCAACGCAACATTTTATTTTTAGAAAAGTATTTTGGTAAAATCTAAGTAAATTCTAATCTTTAAAAAATATGAAGCAGAATATGCGATTAAATCCATATTTACGATTACAAGTTAATATATTACGATTGCTAATAAAGATCATTAAATCATCATAATTACATTTAAAATCCTCTACCAATCACGGTTCTTGTAAAATTGTCTCACAGTAGTGTTGTCAACCATAAATCTTTAGAACAATTCTAAACTAACCCGTTCGTATACGCCCTTGCAGCTTGCGTCGCCGTTAATTAAACCAATCATTGCAATGATCAGGATTAATAGTAAAAGTTTTGACATTTTTTATGGAGTTGTCTGTAAAAAAAAAAAAAAGTTTGTATTCATAAACAATTTGTGGAAATCAAAAATCATTGAGGGCGTTTGTTTTAGGATAAAAAAAAATCCACGTTTGGTATGTTTTAAACTTTTGATAACGCCAGTTTCGCCACCGACACCTATTGCTTGTGTAGCTTAAACGCTACTAAGGATTGGTTGCAAATCAAACGTTTGACGTATTCACACTACTATAAATAATAAATACGTATAGGCAGTGTGACAGATTTACACCAAAACACTACATTTAGACATGGATCTAAAGTTTTATTTTGCAGTGGCCAATGGGACAATAATATCGTGAACTAATGGCTGAACGTATGTTGATCGTGATTAAAAAAAAATATTTTTGACACCAATGCTCAACAAATGGTTGGCATATAACAAAATATACGAAAATAATGATTCTCGTATCCCAAAACGAACACACCCTTAGCAATAATTTGTGGAATTGTGGTTATACCTACCTACCTTTAAAATTAAATGCAAAGAAACGGCGAAGTTATAATAGACACGGACGGACGAACAGATAGACGGAAACGAAGAACTTATAAGAATTCCGTATTTGCTATTTGACCACTTCTATTTGTTCTTCTTAAAGTACCATAGTATAAAGAATAAAATAACTGGCAATGGGGTATCATTTTGTCTCTGGTCTTTCATTTTACCGCTTTTAACTTAAAAGCTGGTAAGTAGTTTTTTTTTTCTGAACTTTTTCACCTATATACCATCCCTCGTCTAATGGAGCAGCGGAAAACACAGTAAATCTCTGCAAGAGGGCGATTAAGCAAGCCTTCCGAGACAACGTTGATATAGACTCAGCTTTACAAACATTTCTGCTCGCATATAGAAATAGTATCCATAGTACTACCGGGGAATCGCCAGCGATGTTACTCCAACATCGGTCATTGCGCTCTCGATTGGATTTGTTGCGTCCGGAGCGTGCGGTCTAGGAACGAGTACGTAATGCGCAGGACAGACAAGTGAAGTATGCGGCAGGTACGTCAAGGGGCCTAAACTCGGGAGATTCA
The DNA here is from genome assembly GCA_946406115.1 of Apoda limacodes. Lineage (NCBI taxonomy): Eukaryota > Metazoa > Arthropoda > Insecta > Lepidoptera > Limacodidae > Apoda > Apoda limacodes. Next base: position 6,459,476 of record OX291541.1, read on the forward strand.
GTGTGGGCTAGGGAGTATGGTGGAGGTGGGTTCCGAATTAAGTGGGTAAAAGGGACGGTAGCTAATCGTGAAGGTTCTCGGACCTACATTGTGGATAGGGGAGACGGTCGACTGATAACGAGGCACATAGACCAAATACGGCGGACAGCACGATTATCTGACATACCTTGTCCGGAATTAGGCAGAAGTAGAAGAAATGGGGGTGAGGATGTTAGGGCTGAATCTGGTTCCGAACAAAGTGCAACAAAAATTTCTGAAGGCAAAAGTTCAGAGATCGCTGGCTCCACTAGCTTCCCCGAACCATCGGCGGAATCGAGCCATAACATTGATACACCGAGCTCGCCACCTTCCGTCGCGACTTCGCCTCGGCTAAAAAGGTTGCGTCGCCCAGTGGACCGTTTCCAAATTCATCTGTAACACTAGCATAATTTATATCCTAAAATTCCTAATGCCTTACTTGTATTATTATTATTTAAAAAGAAAAATGTATTTAACGTAACTAGGTGATGTGTTTAGTTATAAATATACTAGTAATTAAGGGTGGAGGTGTAAGGTATGCGTAAATATTTTTTATATAAGAGGTAGTAGGTAATTGTCATTGTCATCAGCGCTGTCTCAGTCTGCAAATAAACTGGTTGGCAAACAAACGTGTGTTCAATATTTATTAGTTTGTAAAATCCTTTAAATGTCTATTGTGCAAAGAAGAAATAAAGAATATCTTTTGGCGGCGCTAGTTAGGTAGACACTGCGCCTTAAACTAGCTGACCTGGCAAACGTGGCACATTTAACACTTACGGATGAAAATAGTGAACGCGCGCTCGATTCCCAAAATGCTTACCGATGCACAAAAACAAATATTTAAATATTTAATACTAAATATTTCTCGAGATTCTTTGGATCAGTTTTTGACACCCCCGCAGCCTACTTCGTACTGAGGCAGGTGCTGTGCAGATGCTGTGGGTTCGATTCACGCACTGGACTCCAAATGACATGCCAAAATGTTATTAGCTTCGAAATACTTTCCGGGTAGCCCCCTTACCTTATATATAATTATATCAACCGGAATAATTTATGATTTGTTAGAGTATCCATAAATAATAAATAACGATAAAAAAAATTTCAGGAATTCGTCAAAAATTAAAGTTTTGTTTCCGGATTTTTTCTAAAAAATAATAAAATTGTAAAATCTCGAAAATTATTAAAACCCAGTAACCAATTAAAGTCAAGAAAAGTCGAATCAATGGTAAAAAATGGTAGCCATCTCGACTGTAAAATTTCGATCGTCGATATCATTTTCTCGTTTGCTGTATTCTCACTTTGAATCGAAACAACCTTCGAACAAAATGTCGTTCGAAGCGGTGAAATGTTGCCATTGCGAACCGGTTACGCTACGAGGTACGTTCGGTTGCACAGTTTTAGAGCGTTTTTTAAAAAGCCTAATCTAATATACCTCTTTTGATATATTAAAAAAAAAATTCAGTGACTACAAAATGTTTGAAGCAACATTTTACTTGTGTTTTATCATTATTAATAAGGAAATAACAAGTATAACTAAGTTTGTAAACTAAATCCCTATTTCAAGAAATTGCTATAATCTATAAACGGAACGTAGTTGGACATAAATTAAAAAAAACTTGAGTGATGCATTTGTTTATTTGCTTGAGAATTTTAAGTTATTTTTATTTTTCAAAGGTGTAATTGTGTTTATTAAATTTTTCTCACATGAAATTACCACCTAGTATTATCAAAATACTACGCAGCACTAAAGACGGCTGCGCCGGACCTCAAACATTTTTATTAGTGTATGTGATGTAACCTAGTGTTTGTTGTGATGGAAATCAATTGAAATAGAAGATTATTGTTACGGGCGACTTTGATAATTGTGGAAATCGGCCAATCAATCAATTGATCGAAGACAAATAATGTATTTTGAAAGGAATAAAGGTAAAAAAATATCATATTTGGTAAAATAAGTCTTTTTTTTCCGCCCTTTTAATTACTCTGACCTACATTTTAGACATTTATTTTAGATTTTAAAGCGTAAAGTTTACGCTAAGAGTAGAATTAATGTTAAGAACACAATTATTTTGAACTAAGTTTGTCATGATTCGAATGCGAGATGTAGTCTCGAACGGTCATGACCACTCGAAACAGTTTGAGCGGCTTGCGTTCGAGAAATGTCGGATTCGACATTACCAGAATTTCTTAACTACATTTTCGTTCGAGAACAGACAATTCGATCGCGTGAGAATTGGCTCCCTGAATTCCAATCAAAACTCAAGTGGTCTCCAATTCGCCTTCTCAGAATATTCATAATCTGTTTCTTAAAAAAAGGAGAAGGTTCTCGATGCGGATTTTATTTTTATGTATGTTCGGGCATAACGTCGTCATATAATATAGACGGATTTTTTTATTTAAAAAGGTATAATTCCGATGTGGTCCCATATTAATGTAGCCAATTTGTTATTTCTTTGATTGTTTCGTATTTTTCAAGTATGCAGAATAAAGTATATTATTAAAATCATTTTTTTTTTGTTTTTAATACCTCTATGGTGGCAAACAAGCACACGGTCCGCCTAATGGTAAGCGGTCACCATGGCCTATGGACGCTTGTAACACCAGGGGTACTACACTCGCGTGTTGCCGAACCTTCCAAAATCCAATAACTTCTTTCTTGAAGTTCGCTCGTTCGCGGGAGGAAGTTTCTCTGAAACCGCACTATACGCTAAAGTGTAAGAACGAATTCCCTGCCAATGGCGAGCGTTGCGATGGTAGAAAGTAGCCATGGGCATCATTTCGAACAATTCCTCAGAACACATCTCATTGTACAAACGGTAGAACACACACAGGGAGGCAAAGTCTCTCCTCAGACGCAATGGTTCGATACGAGAAGGAGTTTGGGATCGTCGACAATTCTCACTGCCCGTCGTTGAACCGAGTCAAAAGGGCCAAGCTGTTATCCGGGTGCACCTGCCCAAAGATGACTTGTAAAGCAGCAACCTCTACCCCGACGTAAATAACTGCCTCGCTCTGTTGAGTATACATAGTTTTTTGGACGCTAGCTTCACCTCACTCACAATGATCTCGGAACTGAACATCACTTTAGATGTCAGCGGCAAGGATCCCAATGCTCTTGGAGATGGAGAAAGGAGTGTTTTGGAAATGTGGGACTACAGTGAATAGGGTTTTGTTTGCAGTAAACGCGCAGATGTGTGTCTTTGTAGGGCTGAATCGGACCAAGTTTACCCGTCCGCAGCCAAAGACCTTGGACAGTGTGGTCTCGATTTGAGATACAAGTTCCCCGCGGTTTTCCTCCACAAGGGAACGAGGGATGTTTGCACGATCCGTGTAATAAGCGTCTCAAGTACTGTCATTTGCATATGAAGAGGCGCATGGGTACAGGACATAACTCAAGAGCACACTGCTTAAGCACCACTGCTGTAATACCATCTGGCTCACTCGACTTATGAACGTCTAGAGAAAGCAACGCCCGCCGGACCACCCGCTGTGTTTTGGAGATTTCCGGCACGGTCTTACCGCCCCACGGTATAGTAGGTGGCCTTCATCGTTCATATTCAAATTTGAGCCAAAGAGACTGCCCAGTAGATCGGCTTTCTCTATAGCACTATGGGCCAAGTCACCATTGGTCTTTCGCGGTGGTTGTAACGACGACTGGCAAAAGTTCCGTTCGGCAGCTTTGGCAAGCGAGCAGAAAGCACGACTCCCAGAAGGATAGCTCGCTGGTCGCCCACCTATTTTGCCGATGATTTTTTATGAATGAATGAATTTATTCCTAATTTTTAAGCATTTTACAATACATATAAAAAAAATTACACTACTGAGCCGTCGAAAGCGGGGCAAGGCCCAAGCTACCGGCGGGCAGGGCTGCATACTGACGAACCTCCGGACGATGCGTGCCATGTCTAGGATCACTGCCTTCTGCATTACACCTTTCAGCCGAACCTCCATCGAGAGCCTCTTGGGTGTTCGCCGAAACTCTTATCGGGACAGTGATCGTCAAATCATCATCTCACATAGCGGTCGACTTATGCACCAAGTCAAGGTACTTGCTAAGCTTTTCCTTCTCGGCCTTCATATGATATGTTATATCGATGAGCACTGCCCTGCGTTTGTTTCGGTCGACCACCGCGAATAATTATTATTTTATTAATACTATATATTATTATTATTATTGATTATCATTATAGTATAATTATTTGTTTTAATTATTTTTATTATTATTTTTATTTCGTTAAGGTAACGTAAGCGTATCTAATTCAAATTCAAATGTTAAACTGATCTATACATACAGCCCAGACTGCTCACCTTGCAAATTCTTTATGTCTTCTAAAACTAAAGAAAAACTAGGCAGCACACGTTTTACGAGCCCAGCGGCGATAAATGCGTTCTACGAAGCCGCCAGAGATGCACAAACAAGGAAAACTGATCCAGCGGATTTTTACAATACTTAGTTATAGTAAATGTAAAAATGTATAAATTTTAAGAGCATATATTTTGAAAAACAATTACTGTATCATAAGCATAATAAGTGTTATTTTTATTAGAATCCAGAAATTTTCAGTATGACCTAAGATCAGTATTGATATTTATACTGTGACCTAAGCAAGCATTTTAATTTGAAAAATGTTTTGCCTAAATTTTGACCATTTTTGGATCTTTGTTTACATTCAACTCATTTTGTCATTACTTTTGACTCGGGCAATAAAAGACGTTGAAATAATAACAGTGTCCCCTTTTTAATACCTGCGATCAATGCAGCAATGTAATGGAGGAAAAAAATCTCTTTATTTAATAAAAATAAATGTATGGTTTATATCAGACACCACACTGTAAATTCGGTCGAACAACCATCAACTGAGCAATGGCGACACTGCCCCTCATACTGCCCGTTCATCGACTTTCGCACTAAAACCGCTCATTTAGGAAGCGCCAACCAGTAGTAGTAGTGGCAGCAGCATGAGAGTTATCATGTTAACATACTCGTCCTGACCTTCTTTCTTGCTCTCGGCCGTGGAAGTGAACTGAATGTGAACGAGGTATAAAACATGAAACCGTTCACGCTTGACCGATGATCCGTTAGTACTTTAAGCGATGCGACCGAAAAGATGTGCCGAAGATCGGTCAGGTGTGGCCCAACCCTTAAAGAAGTATTATGCTATTTGGAAGTAAGAATAGAACTTGACAATTTAAGCAATTACTTAACTACAGTTTAACTTTTAATAAACTTACCGAGTTTCGTTTACGGGTTAGTTGTAGACTGCCAGTTTTTTTTAGTTTCAACCGCCTTTATAGCTTTTTCTTTAAAAGTAATTAGCAAATTTAAACTATTTCGAATGTATTCAGGTTACAGTTTTTACCATAAACATTAGCTAATGTGTCTGCCTTGGCTGTCTTGACTGTTTTATTGTTTATTAAGTAGGTTTCATACAAGATAGTCAAATTAGAGTACTAAAAAAAACAAACTTTTATTTTCTTAAATATGAGTAGGTAGGTACTACAAGGAGGTATGAAAACAAAAATTGGTGTCGCCTAAGACGACCCTGAAAGAGTGACGACAGACTGATATGCAGTTTGACAGAATATTTTGTAAAAATATATTGTAATCAAAACTATCAATACTCCTTAGTGCTTTTGATTTAAATTACATTCTATTTTGACACATGTTTGACAACTTAATTCGATTTTATTCAAAAAAGGTTAAACTCACTCAAAAACATAAGCAAATCTTCTTCTATACTAATATTATAAAGCTCAATTTGTTTGCTTGAACGCGCTAATCTAAGGAACTACTGATCGTATTTGAAAAATGTTTCAGTATTAGATAGCCCATTTATCGAGGAAGGTTAAATGCTATATATCATTACGCTATGACCAACAAGAGTGGAGCACCAATAAAGAATGTTTCAAAATCGGGGTTTTTTTTTCCTTTTGAGAGCTTCCGCTGCGTGCGCTGCGTAAACGGTTAAAGTTTCTCAAAACTCATGTCTGCTAGAATTGTTTCCCTTTAAAGGTTCTAAAAAAAAGTCCGCGACAGTATACGTCTATCTTCTAAGGTTGACTGACTATAACCTTTTTTATACTTACCAAATTTGTTCTAAAATAATGCATTATTTGCGACGGTGTTTATAAACATGATTTTAATCCTTATCCAAATAAATACGTTTTTCATCACAAGTATTTAATTTTAAACAAAATTGCCCTATACTTCATTCGATTTTAATGAATATCTTAAGACATATCGCAGTTTTGAATAAACATCGCAGCAAAATAATGATCAAGTACTGCACGCGCATTGATGATGTGCAAGGCCGGCGGACAGTCATGGGGGGGAGGGTGAAGGGCGGCACGTGTTATTTAAAAATATTTTCACCTTCTACGTAAAAATAGTCGCGGATTAGCGTTAGCCCAAAGTAACTATTACTGACTACCTAACTGACTGAATATGGAATTTGATTTATGGCATGAAAATATATAGATAAACGTTAAAAGTTTTATCATAAAAATAATAAATAACATGAGTTTTACTAAATCGAAAAAATATAAACTAGGTACCTAGGTATTTACATACTTGATTAAAATGTTACGGTCTGTGCATAGGTACCTAAGTAGGCACTATGTCTTATGCATAGCTGGTATTGAAAAGTAAATTACCTGGCTTACGCATTTTATAGTATGGTTTTATAACTACATATATATATATATATATATATATATTAATATATACTTATATTAAAAATCCAGGTCTGTCTGTTACCTCTTCCAGCTTAAACCGCTGCTCCGATTAAGATGAAATTTGGCAGGAAGATAGTTTAAGCCCTGGGAAAGGACATGGGCTACTTGAAAACTTCATGAGTCATTCGGTTCTTTTTCTGTCGTTGTAATCGTACACCGATAACCGAATTTAGGGCGGGTGATAGCGCGGTTAACCGCTAGTTTATTATAATTTGCTTGACTGTAGGAAAATTCGAAACCTCATTACATAACTAACTAACCTATTATAGCTAGATAGATATAAATCCTAAAGCACATTTTTTCTTTATTTAACTCTTTGGTGTCTGTATGTCACATACAGCTTTTTTTCTTACCACTACTATCTATACTACCAATTTGGAATTATGTAGTAGCTTTCTTGCCTTCCTGCTTCAGTATTACAATCAATTTTAATTTTCTATTGCTCGATTGTGCTCGATATTGATAACGGCAACAGGTAGACGCTTAAAATATTTACATAATATTTAGTTATATAGTCACTTTAGAAATAATTGATTAAATTTAAATAAAATAAATATTTAAGGGCTCCCATACAACAAACGTGATTTTTTTGCCGTTTTTTATAGATTTATAGATAATGGTACGGAACCCTTCAAGCGCGAGTGCGACTCGCACTTGGGCGATTTTTTAGAAAAGGTGTAAATAACTTGCCGCCAGGAAAGGTCATTCTAAGTCAAAGTTTTAAGAATTTTAATATTAATTTGAAATTATGCGAAAATAAACAAACCCTACAATTACTCAATACTTTTACTAAATAAATAAATATATATTAAACAAGGACCAATAAGAGACTTTAAAAATATTTACTGTTAGTCTTCAGAAAACAATACAATCTTATTGAACTTTTGCCTGTTACCTAAAGAACCCTTCGAAAATAATCGTATGCCACTATACTTACTCGCTATCGTTTTGATTAAATGAATCAAGTGATTATTTTTAACATCTTGGTTAAATTGGTGATTAGTTAAGTTTACAAAGATATCTTTTGCAATTATGTCCCTTAAAACGCAATTTAAAATATATTGTTTGCTTTTACCTAATTTCATACGGCTTTAAGTCAATATGTTTTTTTACAAGCCTTTCACAAAGGTTGCAAATAATTAGTTTGATACATTGCTGTACTTTTTTCTACGTATTGTGTTAGTAGAACGAGCCATCAGTTTGACTGTTGAGATTGAGCCATTTTTTAGGTATCTTCGTCCATTATTTTCTAAAAAAAACAGGTTAAATCAAAATGCTTCGAACAAATAACTGCCGTGGGTGTAGTATACCAATTCTCGTTTTGGCCCGTGGCACCAATCTTTTTCCCTTTAAATCTGGAATCTTAAGAAAATCTTAAAAATGGATGTCAAAAAATGTCCACGAATACTATAGATAATGAGATAATAGTATATGCCCATTGCTACAATCAATCAAATCAAACTTTATTCAAGTAGGTTTGTAAGAACACTTTTGAATCGTCAATACAATGTACTCGTAAACAATGTTAATTTCTGCCAAAAAGACCTTGATACTTTGATAATTAGCTAAAGAGTATAACCTACGCCCGGTTATCGGTCTTCGCTGTAGGATTCCTATGGGAACTCCTTAAAAACCGATTTGAATATATCCAACATATATAATTATCTCTCCTATAGTTAATTTTTTGCTAAAAATAATATCTTTATTGCACCATTGCAACGTGAAAGAATAGTGCTTGCCATTTTACGCGCAAAAACCCTTTAACCCTAAAAAGTATATGTTACAATTCGCCTTTTTTTGTACTTGACTGTTAAATGAATGTGAAATTACTAAAGAGACAAATTCGAAAAATAATCTATACATATAAAATAAAAGTAAATTTGTTTGTTCTTTTTTCACGTCGCATCAAATTAAACTAAAATTTAGTGCGGTCGAAGCAGTAGGAAAAAGCTAATTATAGGTTTTACTCCACATATACTACTCAATGTATTATTTTCCAGACGTTAAGAAGTCTCGCAGAAGCACGCAAAAGTCAACAATCACATTACATAAAGTTTAACAAATAAGCGAAATAAAAACATTATCCAAGTTTACCATCCTGTATATCAAATAAAACAACGAAACACTTTTATAACTGACTGGAAAGCTCGAGGATAGACAAATTCTCAAATACTGTATGTACTTTGACACAGTATCATCCAACAGTTTCTTTATTGACTAGATTTTGCCAGCGGCTCCACCCGACTTAATTTACTGGTTATCGGCGTGAAATTTTTACGGCAACTCATTGATGGTACCATGAAAATTGGCTATGTATAGCTACAGCTGTAGCTGTAGTAAGTGGAATTTGGTTATAGTTATTCCCGCAGAAAATTTTCCGGGGTAAAAAATAGCCTATTTTTTTCTATTCCACGACCAAACCTAAATGTGCGCCAAGTTTCATTCCAATCCATAGCGTCCATAGGCCATGGTTATTGCTTACCATCAGGCGGACCGTGTGCTTGTTTGCCACCTTAGTGGTATATAAAAAAAAACGTCCAGTGGTTGAAACGATTGAGTAACAAACATCCAAACTTCGCATTTAATAATTAATATTAATGGGATGAAAAGGACTATTTATAGACTTTTGCGTTAAAATGTATATTTAAAATTTCATTCTCCTGATTGTACCCACAGGTTGACAGAATTATTGGACTTATTAATATTATTTAATTAATCCAACGGTTTTAAAATTTTGAACGCAACCCTAGAACATTCCATTGACTACACGCATCAATTCACTTCATTTCCACAGCTTTATAAATTATTCACAAAACGGGTAAAAAAAAATCGATATCTTTATCTCATACGTACAACACTAAGCAAATTTAGCTATTCGCTAAGTGGTGTATATATTAGTTTAGCTACTCTATTTAATAGCTAATTTAATTTATTCTTTGTGTCATTGTAATACAGGTTACATTAGGTCAATAATTTCTCGAAATATAGACTCTACAACAATTTCTACCCAAATAGAGGTGAGGTACTTTATTGTCTTCTATTTATTTTCGTTGTGAATTTATGAAACGACACCCTAATAATCTCGAAAACCAGACACAGTGCAACGTTAATTTATTCTTTTTATCACAAATATAAGAAATTTTTAAAACTATGCCATGAAACTGCAAAAATAACACTTTTTATAAACAAAATTTCAGTGATGACTAACGTGATTTCGATAAAAATAGTGCACCTCTATTGAAGTAATTTATTATAAATTGAAGTAAAACGGTTATTTATGAAAAAATATTACTAACGTGTGATAAGTTACGTCGCTGGAAATCTTATTTACTTATTTTTTATAGTTTTTACAACTTTTTACTGCACAATACGACATTATTTAAATAAAACAAACAAAAAATCTTTAGATGTTCACTGGCCGAGGGTGACCTTGTGTTTGTTGCGTCAAATCGATGCGCTACTCAACATAGTCTAAAAATTAGACTATGGGCGGCTATCCTGCCGATGCCGGTGCTTTTTGGACATATCTATTGTTTTTTCATATCGATGGTCTAGCAACGGGAGGTGCTCCAGCAGTGGGGACGGAAGTATGTGGCTGACAAGGAAGGCCAGCATTTTAATCAGTAAACGACAATGCATCGGACGTGATCAGTCATTGGATGGGTGGCCGCCCAGTGGCACATTTCTCAGAGCCCATCCGTACTTTGTAGTGTACGATAAGAGGGCACCCTAAATTCTTCGTTAAGCAAGCATCGTCGATGTTATGATCATAATTATAGAGTTGTGATACAATAAATACTTTGGGCCTTGCTCGTTTTATTCAAATTTATCCCACTGTTAAGAGTATTAATTACAACTGTAGGCCTGGAACCATTAGTGTCTTGTAATTTCTATAAGTAATGTTATTTTATTCTCTCTTTATTAAAAAATATAATACTTATAATAAGCTAATTTATCTAATACACGTGGTTTTGGAAAAGATGCTTTTTTTACCTCAGTGCTGCAATGTTAGTAGGGTGTTCAATATAAGTTAAGATTAGCCGACGGATTCTGAAACGTGATGATAAACTTTACATCACTAAAACCGATATCTTTACCGATATAAACTAGGTACAACTACAAGTGTCTTTTCCTTTCCAACCAGCATTCATTCCAAGTAGTTTAGTTTGTTGTATGAATGAATGAATGAACAAACTTTATTGCACGTACTACAACAAATATATATATTATTTAGTATAATATTGAATAATATTCTTGTTCATACAATGTTCTTGATTGATTTCTTATCTTTGGTGATGGGAACATTTACTAACAATATCCACATTTCAAATTGAAGTCACTTTGCGTCCCTAGTAGTTGCACTTTAATCCTCGTTTACGAGGACCCAACCAGCTCTTTTTGAATAGATGTGATTAAAAAAATAATTATTTATTAAGTTTCAAAATCAAAAACTGACAAAATAACAACGAAATCAAAAACTGTTAATCTTCAAACAATTCATCACCATATCTCATGGTATCACACCTGTTATTCGAGCATACGGTGTACATGTCGTCTCCGCAACACCTCTCCGTATCACTGCACTGAAAAAATTATTAACTTCAATATTGTAAATAAAAAATGCAAAAATACATTTAGAAACTTTAGTACCTGCATTTTGGGGTTTCGTGGTATCATAATTTGTAATTAAAAATACCAAATACCTATGTGTGTATTTACTTGGGTCTGATACAGGTCTAACGCAACATTTTATTTTTAGTAAATTATTTTGGTAATGTCTAAGTGAATTCTAATCTATGAAAAATATGATGCAGAATAGGCGGTCGAATCTATTTTAAGATTACAAGTTAATATATTACGATTGCTAATAAAGATCTTTAAATAATCACAATTACATTTAATATCTTCTACCAATCATGTTTCTTGTAGATTTATGTGTAGTGTTGTCAAACATAAATCTTTAGAACAATTCTAAACTAACCTGTTCGTTGAGGCTCTTGCAGCTCCATGCGTCGCCATTAATTAAACCAATCATTGCGATGATCAGGATTAATAGAAAAAGATTTGACATTTTTTATGGAGTTGTCTGTAAAAAAAACAAAAGTTTGTATTCATAAACAAATTGTGGCAATCAAAATAGATTCAGTGAGTTTGTTTTGGGATAAAAAATCTACGTTTGGTATTTTTAATCTTTTGATAACGCCAGTTTTGCCAACGACACCTATCGCTTGTGTGGCTTTGAAACGTTACTAAAAAAAGTATTAGTTGCAAACCGAACGTTTAACGTATACACACTACTATAAAAAATAAATACGTATAGGTAGTGTATGTTCTAGACATGGATCTAAAGTTTTATTTTTCAGTGGCCAAAGGGACAAAAGTATTGTAAACAAAAAGCTGAAAGTATGTTGCATATAATTAAAAAAAAAAAATTTTGACACCAATGCTCACCCAGCAGTTGGCATATAACAAAAGTTACAATAGTTTTATATTACTCATTTACATTAATGATCTCCTTTATCATGTAAAAAAACCATGACATTGTCTTATTTGCTAACGACGCCTTTTTACTTTTTAAAGTTAAGAGATGACAGACATGTTATGATGAATTAAATAATGCCATTTCTAAGATTATAAATTAGTTGAACGCTAATAATTTGTTGCTTAATGAGGAAAAACCAAATGTGTTAAATTTATATTACCAAATGTTAGTTAAAACCAGACATGTATTACTCGTAATTTTAATGGCAAGCGATTAATATTTGTTGATTCAAGAGTCTTTTTAGCATAATGCTGGACTCCAAACTTCAATGTGGTCCTCATATTCATAACCTAGCCAAAAAAACTTAGCTCTGCTGAGTATGTGATCAAGAAAATAAGACAATTGACTGATGTCGACACTGCAAAAATAGTATATTTTAGCTATTTCCATAGTCTAATGGTAGCGCATACATAATACAGTACTTGTTGTACAATAATAACGAGGTTAAAAGGAGAAATTATCACAGATTAGTAGGCTTTCCAAATTAACGAGTAATAGTCGGTGAACCAACTTATAAAATTTATTATTTGGAGAATTAAAAAGAATATTTCGTTTACTTTAATTGGAAATATACTTGGATGAAATTGTTCGTTGTTAAAATAGGTAATAAATATTTGAACCATGTAAAATTAGGTAAAAAATAGATCATAATATTTTGTGGCGGGCAACTACGGAACCCTACACTGCACGTGGCCCGACACGCACTTGGCTAGTTTATTTAAGGTATGAAAATTTTAACGAGCCATAATTTATAGCGAAAAGGTCGAACTCAAAAGTAACGCATATAAAATAATAGTAAATATAAATATAAATCGTTTTTTAAAATGAAATTTGTAAGCGCTTACCCTTAACGTGTGATACAAAGCAACTGACGAAGATCCTAGGAGCGTGTCGTGAATATATAGGTACCGTACGTACTAAATATACAACTATAGTTTGCGGCTTTGTTTTACTTTTTTATTTAAATTCTCTTTTGCCTCTAGTATTAGTAATCAACTATCTCAACAAATAGGGACATAGTTTTTATATTACTATAGTGCCACACAAGCGTACGGCCCACCTCTCATATATCAAAGCAACTATCGTAGCCTATGGATTCCTACTTGTTACCTTAGATTTACCTACGAATATTATATTTTTAGGGTTCCGTAATAAACAAGGAACCCTTATAGTTTCGCCATGCCCGTCCATCCGTCTGTCCGTATGTCCGTCTGTCTGTCCGCGGCTTAGCTAAGAGACCATTACTGCTAGGAAGCTGTAATTTAGCATGGGTGTATACATTAATTAGGCCAACAAATGTATATCCGTTGTATACTTAGTGTTTCCAAAAAAAGTTTAAAAGCTGTTGCCCTAGAGTGCCTAAATGTGAAAGCTAGCTTATGCGTGAATGAAGTGCATGATCAACGGTCTTCAAATAATTTAAAACATTAATATTTGTAAACAATACAAATATTGAATGCCTCGTAGCCTAGTACTACCAGTGCCGCCTGCTTTGCAGAAGGTGTGGGTTCGATTCCCGCACTGGACAAACATTTGTGTTTGTCTTGTGTCTACTTGTATATGGGTTTATTTATTTCTGTATTTACAAAAAAAATATCTAAATATTAGTATTCGTTTTCTGGTTTCACAATTAAAGGTTTGCTTAGTTTGAGACCAGATGGCGCTGTGTGATATGACAAAAGTTATAATTAATAGTATTGTATTTTTTTATATTTTATTTCCACTAAATATAAAACACTTGCCCAAACCACCGCGTGACGTCACAGTGGGTTCAGTTTATAACTTGTTTCTAGTTTTGTCATTTAATTATATTATTATCATGTCATGTTTTTTTCCGTTCATAATTAAGTTTTTCTTATTTAATTACAATAACGTGAGTGCAATAATGATGTTGGTGGTGACATTCCAAATTCAAGACCACTACTTTAATATAATACCTTTTTAATTATATTTGTACTAAGAAACTAAGATAATTCGTATATATAGGAGCCATAAACACTGGACCATAATATTGGAGTTACAATTTATCATCAAGTGATTGAATTCATTTTGTGTAATACTGAGGCTGGTTATTTTTACTTCAGACAAGCTTTGGAAGTATGTGTTTTATGCTGAATAATTCTTTATCTATATTATTATATTTTACAGACCACAAAACTATTACTAAGCTAATGTTTGAATGTCTATTACCCAAACCAATTTTGATATGGTTTACACTTTTGGCAAATTTATGATTGAAATTATTATAAAAATATGTTTATAAAGCACAGACTTATTTTATAACAGAATTCAACACTTACAGGATTGAAGAAAACACATTCAAGCACTACTACTACGCTACGACGAAGGATGAGCAATCAACTGAGAGGGCCTTAGAAACAACATAGCTCAAGCGGTCTCCTCGCAATAGTATCGACTCATTCGTTGAGGGCACAAATCGGAAGAAAAAGAAACTTAGCTTTAAAACGGAACTAAACAAAAAAAGAGAACTTTAAAAGATGGTATCCCCGGATAACGGCGCTCATGCTACACATAGTTTGGTGGTGTATGACCTCATAAAATTGATAAAAGTGATGAACATTGGAAACACTCAGAAGTGAGGATCAAATATTATATAGATACAAAAGATGAAAAATATGAGCCAGCCTCAGTATTACTTGAAATTAATTATTGCGTAATGTTTGAGTTTTATTTTAAACTAGCTGACCCGGCGAACGTTGTTACTTTTTTTTAAATAGCTGTCGCACCAACCTATTGTGAAAGAGTTGTTGTAATACAGAAACCTTCCCCGGCGTGTGCATAACAACTTACCAAAGTTTCATTATTGCGCGAGTCCGACTCGCACTTGACCCTGTCTCACTCGCACTAGCCCATTTTTTTCTTTCTCAGACACCTCCTACGGCGTGTGCATAACAACTTTCCAAAATTTCATTACAATCTATTCACCCTTATTGTGCGAGTCCGACTCGCACTTGACCCTTTCAGAAAATCCTTTCTTATCAGATGCCTACGTTATACGAAGATCACACCCTCCAAGTTTCAGGTTTCTACGATCAGCGGCTTAGGCTGTGCGTTGATCTGTCAGCCTATCATTCAGGACAAAGCATTTTATATGTTTAGGTATATATGTAGAAAAGTATTTAATGTACACAAAAAATCAAACACCTAAAAAGTACCTTCCTCTTTTAGCTTAGAAACCTACAAATGAGGTACGGTGATTTTCGAGACATTCAATTTCAAAGAGAAATTTGCTTATGTTTTTAAGTGAGTTCAACCTTTTTTGAATAAAATCGGATTGAGTTTTCAAACATGTGTCAAAATAAAATGTAATTCAAATCACATCAAAATCACAAATTCACTAAGGAGTATTGATGTCAAATTCAAAGCAAATCACCGCCAAAATAAATTTTTACCCCTTTTTAATCCCGTTAGGGGATGAATTTCAATAAAATACCAAACACGACTTCCATCAATTCTGTTAAAAAAGGTTTATGCAAAATTTAAAGTAGATTGGACCAAAGATTTACGTTGTCCTATACAAAATTTGCCCCTCCTTTTCACCCCCTTAGGGGTAGAATTTCATAAAATCCTTTGTTATAGGATGCCTACGTCATACATATATACGATATTCCGTCTTAGTGGATGCGCCTTTAGGCTTGTCGGACCACTGTCTCATTCGGAATTAAGTGTCATGCAAAATTTCAATTCATCGGCAAAATAGGTGGGCAACTTGCAAGCTATCCTTCTGGAAGTCGTGCTCTCTGGTCGCTTGCCAAAGCTGCCGAAGGGAACTTTTGTCAGTCTTCGGTACTACAACTGTGAAAGACCGATGGTAACTTATCCCATAATGCTTAAGAGAAATCCGATCTACTGGACAGTTTCTTTGCCTCAAACTCGAATATAAACGATGAAGCCGCTGTACCACCTACTATACCATAGTGCGGTAAGACCATGCTGGAAACACAGCGGGAGGTCCGGCAGGCGTTGCTTTCTCTAGACGTTTATAAGTCGAGTGGGCCAGACGGTACACCAGCAGTGGTGCTTAAGCAGTGTCTTCCTGTACTCACGTGCCTCTTCGCGCTAACCTACCACACTAGGCAATTTCCGTCTTCATGGAAGACTGTGAATGTGCACCCGGCCCCCAAAAATGGCGATAGATCACATCTATCGGATAACAGGCCTATCGCTATTACCTTTCTCCTCTCCAAGGTGACTGAGCGTGTGATCATTACTTAGCTTCTAAAATACCTAGAAGTACACGACGTTGTCAGTGACCGTCAATATGGCTTTCACTGCGGTTATTCGACTGATGACCTTCTAGCGTATCTAACACACTGATGGGGACTAGCAATTGAGAGTCAGGGGAAGGCATTGGCATGTAGCCTGGACATAGAGAAGGCGTGTCCGAAGGTTTGTGCAGGTGTGTTTTACAGTTTTATTTTGATGCCTACATATTTCCAGATTTGCCACTAATTGTATTTTTTCTTTGCAGCAGTTTATTATAAATCTGTTGATTTTAATGTATTTATTTGAGTAGAGGGGATTCGTTGGTTCTGGCGCACTTCCTCAACCTCAACCCCTCGCCTAGAAAAAAGCTCACCAAGTTTTCTGCTTTGTACGACTCGCGCTTGACCACTCTCGAAACATCGTTGGTTCTGGCTCACTACCCTCCAACCCCAACCTCTCGCCTAAAAACTTTTCTGCCCCCGCACGACTCGCGCTTGACCACTCTCAAAACCACCCCTGTGTCTGGGGTGTGGCGACTCTCGCGGTTGACCACTATCAAAACCACTCCCTGTGTCTGGGCTATGTCGACTCACGCTTGACCAAAACTACTGCGTGACGTCACAGTGGCTCCTGTGTATAACTTGTTTCTTTGTATCATTATCGTAATGGGTCTATCATGTTTTTCCCGTTCAAAATTAAGTTATTCTTATTTAATTACAATGATGTTGGTGGTGACATTCCAAAAACTAGTCCCCCGAGGGTGTATCTCAAGATTTTAGGGGTGTGTCCACTTACGCTTTACAAAAAATTAACCTGGAGACGTGTCGGTTCACGCTTGACATGACTTGACATGTTATACCTACAGAAAATCTTAAATTCAAGTCGGTCGAAGTTTAAAGGGAAAAGCTGATAATAGTGTTAAAGATTTACAACTAGCATCGACGTCAACATGATGTGTCAAATATGTGATTTACAGGTTAACCAAAGATTCTATGCTCAGCACTTACGATCTAAGTAACACAAATAGAAATAAATGTCTTATTCTTAATCATAATTTACTTTATGTGTCTGTTATATCACTTGTGAAGTATTTATAGCATCAATTGAAGAATCAATACTATTTTATTATTCATGCAGATTTTGATCAGGAAACAAAAGATTTAAAAAATTCTTTTGAATTTTTAAATTTGTCTATTAGGAATTGGATAAAAATTGGTGAATTAGAAAATTATTCAGAACCTTTAAGTGATGACATTAAAAATAAAATGTGTAATGTCACATAGTGATTTAGAAAAAAAAAAGAAAATGGTAGACCTTTAAAAAAAAACAGTTCTTAGAAATGCATGTTAATAAGTTCAATCCCTTACGGGGATCTTCGTATATTCGTAAAAAAGAACGATCAACAATGTTTTAAGTGGACTATATCCTGCAAATACACATTCCGATAGTGTATCATCATACTTTAGCCATCAAAATAAACTAACCTTTAATAATATTCAGTTCCCAATCAAATTATCTGATATACCCAAGGTAGAAAAACAAAATGACATTAGCATTAATATGTTTGAATTAGAGTTTAACAAAGAAAAAAAAACTTTACAAAATGTTCTAATTAATTACAAATTAACTTATTATTTTTAAACAATGGTTGAAATGGGTTTTTAATTAATCACCAGAAGCATGACTGTGCTCAAATTTTTACTGAATAACTAGGAATTCATAAAAAAGAAAAATATTGGTTTAATAGGGAAACAAATAATGATGAAATCTATTTTGATAAATTTCAAAGAATATTAAAATTACATTTTATAATATATGCAGACTTTGTAGCTCATTTAAAACCCGTCGCCTATTGTATCCCTGATCCATCGAAGTCATATACGTAAACAATACATGAACATGTAGTTTGTTCTTATGGATACTATATAAAATGTTCATATGATGATAAACTGTCTATATACAGAACATACTCAGAGCCTAATTGTACAAAAATGTTTTGAAAAATGATATTAGCAATATACATAGGATAAATTGTTTTCAAAAATGTCCACTTTCTTTAACTAATGAAGAGAAGGATAAGACAATCGCAATTATGTTATATTAGGTGATGAAATCACAGTAGACTATGACTGGAATACTAGTAATTTTAGAGGTGTTAGTCACGAATTATTTAGTAGCACAAAGTATCGTGTTCCATTTTTCATTCCTATTTTATTTCACAATCTAAACAATTATGATGCTCATTTTATTGTTCATGCTTTGAATTTTAAAGATTGAGAAATAAAAATAATTCCGCAAAATAAGTAAAAATATATTTCATTCTCATATAAACCTAATATGTCGTATAGTTCATTTGCGGTTTTTAGATTATTTTTAATTTATGATCTACTAGAGTTTAGATATATAGATGTTATATAAAGACCAATTTGCAGAATTAAGAAATCAATTACAAACGAATTTTAATAAACTTATTAGGAAAGGTGTTTTTCTTCATGAATTTGTTAATTCTTATGAGTCCTTAAAAATTACATCTCTTCCAAATCAAGACGCTTTCTTTAACTCTTTAATACCAGTGTATCTAATTATAATAATAAACATGCTCAAAACGATGTCAGCCCAATTTAAATGTAAAAATATGTTGGAATATTCCAATCTATATTTAAGAACTTATGTTATGCTACTCACTGATATTTCTGAAAACTTTAGAATTTTTTATATCTAATGTGATATAATTGTAATTATTTATTTTCTTCTTTTTACACTAAGCTGTACACCTATCTATAATATATTTTTTGCCATGCAAAATGAGCTCTATTTTAAAATTAACCTGTAACCTTAAGTACCCTGAACATTTACATGATCTTAATTCAGATTTACCTTTATGCCTGAAAAACATTGTAAACGGTTATAGTAAAGATAAGAAATTAGTATCAAATTTTTATAATAAAACTAAAATATAATTTACTATAGAAATCTCAAACAATGTTTACAACTTACTATGAAGTAAATTAGGGTTCATAGAATTTTACAGTTTAAGCATAGTCCTTAGTTGAAATATATATATACATTTAAATACACAAGTAAGAACTACAGCTAAAAGTGACTGAAAAAAGATTTTTATAAATAATACATTCTTTGGTAAATCTATGGAAAATGTTAAAAACGTGAATTTGTGAAAAAAAAGATATTTATTTGGAGAATTATAAGTCAGTCTATGTATCACAAATGTAAATATTTCACGTGCAGAATTCGAAGTGTGAAACACACTATATTACACAAAAAAATAAATAAACTTGTTGTAGACTTATATAAATACTTTACCATTGTTTTTTATCTTTATAATATCCAAGTTTCGTTTTATTAAAGTTTAATAATAAAGTAACTATAAATGTTATCACTAGGATAGTCTGAAGTATCGAAAAAAAGTGCATGGTATAATAATGAAAGTTATACATCAAAATTTTTATATTTCCAATATACAAAATCGTAACAAGTATTTCGAGAGTCCTACAGACTTCACAAAAATTAATAAAACTTGTTGTAGATTTATAATTGCTTGATGTAATTGCCGAATCTAAAGTTTTCAAGAAAATTGTGACAAAAAAAGAGATTTATTTGGAGAACTATAAGTCTACAACAAGTTTATTTATTTTTTTGTGTAATATAGTGTGTTTCACACTTCGAATTCTGCACGTGAAATATTTACATTTGTGATACATAGATACGACTTATAGTTCTCCAAATAAATCTCTTTTTTTGTCACAATTTTCTTGAAAACTTTAGATTCGGCAATTACATCAAGCAATTATAAATCTACAACAAGTTTTATTAATTTTTGTGAAGTCTGTAGGACTCTCGAAATACTTGTTACGATTTTGTATATTGGAAATATAAAAATTTTGATGTATAACTTTCATTATTATACCATGCACTTTTTTTCGATACTTCAGACTATCCTAGTGATAACATTTATAGTTACTTTATTATTAAACTTTAATAAAACGAAACTTGGATATTATAAAGATAAAAAACAATGGTAAAGTATTTATATAAGTCTACAACAAGTTTATTTATTTTTTTGTGTAATATAGTGTGTTTCACACTTCGAATTCTGCACGTGAAATATTTACATTTGTGATACATAGACTGACTTATAATTCTCCAAATAAATATCTTTTTTTTCACAAATTCACGTTTTTAACATTTTCCATAGATTTACCAAAGAATGTATTATTTATAAAAATCTTTTTTCAGTCACTTTTAGCTGTAGTTCTTACTTGTGTATTTAAATGTATATATATATTTCAACTAAGGACTATGCTTAAACTGTAAAATTCTATGAACCCTAATTTACTTCATAGTAAGTTGTAAACATTGTTTGAGATTTCTATAGTAAATTATATTTTAGTTTTATTATAAAAATTTGATACTAATTTCTTATCTTTACTATAACCGTTTACAATGTTTTTCAGGCATAAAGGTAAATCTGAATTAAGATCATGTAAATGTTCAGGGTACTTAAGGTTACAGGTTAATTTTAAAATAGAGCTCATTTTGCATGGCAAAAAATATATTATAGATAGGTGTACAGCTTAGTGTAAAAAGAAGAAAATAAATAATTACAATTATATCACATTAGATATAAAAAATTCTAAAGTTTTCAGAAATATCAGTGAGTAGCATAACATAAGTTCTTAAATATAGATTGGAATATTCCAACATATTTTTACATTTAAATTGGGCTGACATCGTTTTGAGCATGTTTATTATTATAATTAGATACACTGGTATTAAAGAGTTAAAGAAAGCGTCTTGATTTGGAAGAGATGTAATTTTTAAGGACTCATAAGAATTAACAAATTCATGAAGAAAAACACCTTTCCTAATAAGTTTATTAAAATTCGTTTGTAATTGATTTCTTAATTCTGCAAATTGGTCTTTATATAACATCTATATATCTAAACTCTAGTAGATCATAAATTAAAAATAATCTAAAAACCGCAAATGAACTATACGACATATTAGGTTTATATGAGAATGAAATATATTTTTACTTATTTTGCGGAATTATTTTTATTTCTCAATCTTTAAAATTCAAAGCATGAACAATAAAATGAGCATCATAATTGTTTAGATTGTGAAATAAAATAGGAATGAAAAATGGAACACGATACTTTGTGCTACTAAATAATTCGTGACTAACACCTCTAAAATTACTAGTATTCCAGTCATAGTCTACTGTGATTTCATCACCTAATATAACATAATTGCGATTGTCTTATCCTTCTCTTCATTAGTTAAAGAAAGTGGACATTTTTGAAAACAATTTATCCTATGTATATTGCTAATATCATTTTTCAAAACATTTTTGTACAATTAGGCTCTGAGTATGTTCTGTATATAGACAGTTTATCATCATATGAACATTTTATATAGTATCCATAAGAACAAACTACATGTTCATGTATTGTTTACGTATATGACTTCGATGGATCAGGGATACAATAGGCGACGGGTTTTAAATGAGCTACAAAGTCTGCATATATTATAAAATGTAATTTTAATATTCTTTGAAATTTATCAAAATAGATTTCATCATTATTTGTTTCCCTATTAAACCAATATTTTTCTTTTTTATGAATTCCTAGTTATTCAGTAAAAATTTGAGCACAGTCATGCTTCTGGTGATTAATTAAAAACCCATTTCAACCATTGTTTAAAAATAATAAGTTAATTTGTAATTAATTAGAACATTTTGTAAAGTTTTTTTTTCTTTGTTAAACTCTAATTCAAACATATTAATGCTAATGTCATTTTGTTTTTCTACCTTGGGTATATCAGATAATTTGATTGGGAACTGAATATTATTAAAGGTTAGTTTATTTTGATGGCTAAAGTATGATGATACACTATCGGAATGTGTATTTGCAGGATATAGTCCACTTAAAACATTGTTGATCGTTCTTTTTTACGAATATACGAAGATCCCCGTAAGGGATTGAACTTATTAACATGCATTTCTAAGAACTGTTTTTTTTTAAAGGTCTACCATTTTCTTTTTTTTTTCTAAATCACTATGTGACATTACACATTTTATTTTTAATGTCATCACTTAAAGGTTCTGAATAATTTTCTAATTCACCAATTTTTATCCAATTCCTAATAGACAAATTTAAAAATTCAAAAGAATTTTTTAAATCTTTTGTTTCCTGATCAAAATCTGCATGAATAATAAAATAGTATTGATTCTTCAATTGATGCTATAAATACTTCACAAGTGATATAACAGACACATAAAGTAAATTATGATTAAGAATAAGACATTTCTATTTGTGTTACTTAGATCGTAAGTGCTGAGCATAGAATCTTTGGTTAACCTGTAAATCACATATTTGACACATCATGTTGACGTCGATGCTAGTTGTAAATCTTTAACACTATTATCAGCTTTTCCCTTTAAACTTCGACCGACTTGAATTTAAGATTTTCTGTAGGTATAACATGTCAAGTCATGTCAAGCGTGAACCGACACGTCTCCAGGTTAATTTTTTGTAAAGCGTAAGTGGACACACCCCTAAAATCTTGAGATACACCCTCGGGGGACTAGTTTTTGGAATGTCACCACCAACATCATTGTAATTAAATAAGAATAACTTAATTTTGAACGGGAAAAACATGATAGACCCATTACGATAATGATACAAAGAAACAAGTTATACACAGGAGCCACTGTGACGTCACGCAGTAGTTTTGGTCAAGCGTGAGTCGACATAGCCCAGACACAGGGAGTGGTTTTGATAGTGGTCAACCGCGAGAGTCGCCACACCCCAGACACAGGGGTGGTTTTGAGAGTGGTCAAGCGCGAGTCGTGCGGGGGCAGAAAAGTTTTTAGGCGAGGGGTTAGGGTTGGAGGGTAGTGAGTCAGAACCAACGATGTTTCGAGAGTGGTCAAGCGCGAGTCGTACAAAGCAGAAAACTTGGTGAGCTTTTTTCTAGGCGAGGGGTTGAGGTTGGAGGGTAGTGCGCCAGAACCAACGAATCCCCTCTACTTATTTGTATAGTTTCTACTGCAGTTAGCCAGCTTCAGAGATTTAGAAGAGTTAACGGTGTCATCATCTGTGAGATCTAAAGTGGTGGCTTTGCTAGTTCCAGCAGAAACAAGAGTTGGGACCTTATTACCAGAGGCAGCTTGTGACATTTTTTACTGGGTGTTAACTAAAAAACATAGGTATTGCTTAAATGCTCACCTTTTATTATTATATTTACTAACTAACTAAACTTACTTAGATTAATTTGCCTATTTAAATTTACAAACGCGCGGCGTCGTGCGTTAATGTTTTTGTGCCAAATTTTTGTGACCCTTGGCCTTTATTTCAATCTGAATTACTAAAATCTTTTCGTACAGGTTAAGCCTGGACATAGCGAAGTCAATCGATCGGGTTTGGTACCGGGGTCTGCTATCCAAGTTGCTCGAGTGCTAGAGTGTTTGTGCAAATGGGTAGCTAGCTTTTTGTCCGGCATACTCATACGAACCGAAGTTGACGGTAGTTGCTCTGATAGCATGGCCATTAATGCTGGTGTCCCGCAAGGCTCTGTGTTGTCTCCTACGCTTCTACTGTATATTAATGATATGTTGGACTTAAACATGCATTACTATGCAGATGACAGTACTGGAGACTCTTTTTACACGGGTCGTGCAAACATCCCTCGTTCCGTTTTGGAGGAAAACTGCGGAGAACTTGTGTCCCAAATCGAGACCACACTGTCTAAGGTTTCTGACTGGGGACGTTGAAATTCGGTCCGATTCAGCCCTACAAAGACACAAGTCTGCTTCACTGTAGTCCCACAATTTCAGAACACTCCCCTCTCCATCACCAAGAGCATTAGGATCCTTGGTTTCAACATCTCCAGCGATGTTCAGTCCGAGATCATTTACAAGAGAAGGTGAAGCTGGCGTCCAAAAACTAGGTGTACTTAACACAGCGAGGCAGTACTTCACGTTGGGGCAGAGGTTGCTGCTTTACAAGTCGCAAGTTGGGCCCCATATGGAGTACTGCTGCCATCTCTGGGCGGCTGCACCCGTATAACAGCTTGGCCCTTTTGACTCGGTTCAACGACGGGCTGTGAGAATTGTCGACGATCCCACGTACTGTGCGGTTTCAGGAAAACTTCCTCCCGCGAACGCTTGGGTTGTGGAATTAGCTCCCTGCCAAGGTTTTCTCTAAGGATTACAGTAAGAAGTTATTGGATTTCTAAAGGGTGGGCAACGCGTGAGTGATGTCCCTGGTGTTACAAGCGTCCATAGGCTACGGTGACCGCTTACCATCAGGCGGACCGTATGCTTGTTTGCCACCTTAGTGGTATTAAAATAAAAAAAATAAAACAACCACACTGAGCCCGCGTGTGGACTAAGGGGCCCAAATCACCTTCGGTGAGGGTAGGCCGTGCTCCAATTAGCGGGGACGTATGAGGCTGATAAAGTAAACAATAATTCTCGTCACATATGATTTTTTTAGCGGATTTTCTTATCAATGACTTAATGGCTATAGAAATACGTAGCACATAGCACTCTCTATAGCTCGCCAAGCGGCTGTCATCTTGTTTATGAGGCAAATTCTTTATTAGATCTTTTCAAGTAACACAAAACAGCAAGAGAACACGTTTTTGAACAGAAAGTCATAAGTGGCAACACACACTAGCTATAGACATTCTTGTTTAAGCACTGAGGTAATTAAGACGAAATTCGTTACGCAGTTTCCTAAACGTTGCCCGGCTTTAGATTCTCCGAAGTTGGACCTTCCTACCTGCCTTAAATATGTATAGCAAGTAGAAGCTATAAAATGAAAATAGTGTCGACAAAGGTTGATCTGTTACAGCACTTATAAGAACCACGTTTTATTGCTGAAATGTCAATATTTACTGCAACTATGATGGAAACGATTTTAATTGCTAAAATTACACTGGTGAGATAATGAAAACATAAGAAGGTTTTCATTTAAACTCATCTCATTCATCTAAAATCAATGGTTTTTTTTACATCTATATATGTTCATTATATTGACTTCGTAAAATCCGGATCAGCAACAAAATCGGGCGAGGCAAACTAGCATAATTTTTTTGTTCAATCAAGATCTCACAGGTCCGCTGTTTCTGAAGCTGCAATTCCAGATACTGGCTTCGAAATACTTGAGCATCCTCCATATTCACCTGATCATAGCCCTAGTGATTCCTGTCTATTTCCAAGGTTAAAGAATTATTTGGAATGAGATGAGATGAGAGATAATAAAGCTGTAGACGCTGGAATACAGATTTTTTAGGTGTGCAGGATGAAGACATTTCAAAGAAAGCAAGTATAAGTTTAGAATAAAGATATTCCAAGTGTATTATGCTAAAAAGCGACTATATTGAGTAATAAAATGACATTTAATAAAAGTACATTTAATTAAGAACGCCCTACATAGTAGTTTAGGTGTTTAAAAGAGTAAACGGGCTAACTTACTGACTGGCGTACAGCCTAAACTACTGATCTTGAAACTAACTGGTCTAATTTCTAAGAGGCTATTAAAGTTTTCACTAGTACCTAGGTAACAAGCTGCCCATTGTAGAAGGACACCGTTAAAATTCATCTGGATCGGTTTAACGGTTAAGCTGTTAAAAGAACATAAGCCGATAGACAAAGAAACCTTGAGTACTACTATTATGTGTATAGATAGATTAATCTGTGGTGCGACTTAGTTTTATACAATGACCGTAGTAGGTGAACGCAAAAAAAACCGCAAATCGAAGTAGAGGATTGGATCGTTTGGTACAAAGGTACTTTAGTGGAGGTACTACCTAAATTTTGGCAAAGGTTTCTTCAGATCCTCCGAGCAGATCCAACTAAAGTTTAATGATCTAGTTCTTTGGAATATGGGTCAAACATTGAAAAACGTGAAAACAGGGTTAATGAACTTTTGTTCGATAGAAAAATCCTACACTGACCTATTGTCACTGATTTTTTTTTAATATTTTGGCAAAAAAATCTCCAAAGTCCTAAGTGCTATTAGTTTACAACTTTGTTAAAGCATAGCCGAGATAGAGCTTTAAACCCTAAGAAAGTAAATAAAATAGTAAAAAAGTAGAAAATTTTTGTGTTAAAATGCACTTCAAATGATAGGTAATAATAATTCTGTACCCTCGGTGAAAACTGATATAGGTCTAAAATTACAGTTTTTGAAAAAATGGTTTTTAATATTTTGTACCTTTACATGCGTATTACTTTTTTGTTAATGATTTTATTCCTTTTGTAAAAAATAATAAAGATAGGTATTTTTAGCCACTATACTATGATATATGAAGAATAGCAATATATTAAATTTATTTAGATTACGACGATTGATATTGGTGAAATATGATACACCTGCGAAATGAAATAGCATTTAATTAAATTAAATAGAGGAATCTTTCTCTAACTGGGGCCCATTAACTGCCGGCGTACCTCAAGGTGGCGTGTTGTCCCCACTCCTGTTTGCAGTTTTCATTAACATTATCACTCTCAAACTATCTTCTCTCTACCATCTATATGCAGACAATCTCTAGATAATGTGCATAAATCTAGATTTATGCACATTATCCAATAGAAAATATCGTAACAACAATTTAATCTATTAACTCTGACCATGATAAAATAGTTGAATGGTGTGGATATTATGGACTTCGACTTAATCCTCTCAAGTCGCAGACCATAATTATAGGTAGCCCAAAACTAATATCGAAGAATAATTGGACTGATTTACCCCCAATCCAACTCGATGGTATCATTATCCCTTTTAGTGACACAATAAAAAGTCTTGGTATTTATATTGACCGCACGTTATCTTGGACTCCACAAATTAAGGAAATAAGCCGAAAAATGTTTGCTTCGGCCGGAACCCTGAGAAGATTACGGAATCTTTTACCTGTGTCAACTAAAATTGTGCTTGCTCAGTCTTTACTTCTACCTTTACTTGATTATGCTGACATTTGCTGTACTAACCTGACAGAGGAACAACTTAATAAACTGGAGCGTCTACAAAATCTTTGCATTCGCTTCATTTTTGGACTTCGAAAATATGACCTTGTCTCAGAATTTCGTTCACAACTCCAGTGGCTTCCAATCTGACTTCTCCGGAATGTACATATTCTTTGACTCCTCTATAACGTGCTATTCAATCCGTCTACACCATGTTATCTAAAAGAGCGATTTAATTTTATCAGCTCGCCTTGTCTAACTCTTCGATCGTCTACTAGTCTTCTTCTTAAAACACCTGGACACAGTACTTATTTTTATAATCATTCGTTTACTGTAAAAGCCATTACTCTTTGGAACTCTCTGGCGATAAATATAAGGCAAATCCAGTCGCTGCCTGTTTTCAAGAATTCGTTAAAATCTTATTACTTATGTACTACTTCCTAATTTTCTATAATTTTGACCAACCTCTGGTTATTCAGACATATCTTTCTTTATTACTTTATTGTATGTATGTTTATATATTCATAATATATAACCATTTATTCATTCAGAGAAACTTCCTCCTGCGAACGCTTAAGTTGTGGAATGAGCTCCCTGCCAAGGTTTTCTGCAAGGACTACAGTATGGAGTTCTTCAAGAAAGAAGTTATTAGATTTCTGAAGGGTCGGCAACGCGCAAGTGATGCCCCTGGTGTTGCAAGCGTCCATAGGCTACGGTGACCGCTAACCATCAGGCGGGCCGTAAGCTTGTTTGCCACCTTAGTGGTATAAAAAAAAAAAAAAAAAAAATATGTATTTGTTTAAGTATTTATATTAAGTATGTATATGTATTTTATCTATATAATAAGTACAAAGGTATTTATGAGTATTGTAATATTCTTTATTCTTCCTTATCATTTTACTTATGATGTTTTATGTATCACCTACCTCTTCCTGTCAATGTTACTCTACCCAAAGGTTGCCTGGTAAAATCGCTTTTAACGATAAGGCCGCCTTATTGTGCTATTTCCTCTATTGTTATTTTTTTGTGTATTTTAAATTGTGCAATAAAGAATATTGTATTGTATTGTAAAACTAATACATAAAAAAAAATCCAAAACAAAACATTCACAAAACAGAAGTATCATTAGTTTGCGGTTGTTAAAACACAATAAATTGTTATATTTACACTAATAAATTATTTAACATAAAAAAATAGGGAAATAATTCATGTGTTTAATAATATACCTCAACTTGTTTTTTCCATTTTAGAGTTCTAGATTGTGTCAAATGATACGATTTGTGAGGGCAGAATAGTAATATTATTATTTTATTATGTTTTTCGACCGCCATCCCGCACTAAGCCAGCGTGATTGACTATGGCCTAAGCCTCCTTATCTAAGGAGAGGCCTGTGCCCCTGCATTGGGGCGTATAACGGCTGAGGTGAATTATGTTTTTGGGTTATATATGAAAATTGTTAGTTTATGGTTCTAACTATGCAAATAAACAAATATTTAAATTTGTAGTCCTTATTTTATACAAGACATCAAAAAGTAGTTAATAAATGATAAGATAATATTAAAAAAATTGAGAAAATGTAAATCATCAGTCTTTTATTTTCATCTTAAGCGGGCAAGAATGATATCTTTACTAAAACTTTACTATTGTGTCATACACGTGTTTTCAGGTACTTAATTTTCTAGTTAAGTACTTTTAAATTTAAAACACTTACGTTCCTACAATAGTTTTATACAAATATCTTTGGACTTCTATAATAACTAAACTTCCAAAAAAACTATTAATATGGCACTAAGACATTAAATTATAGCGCTTTTTTCTTGCGAATTGTACAAACTCTAGTCCTTTGTTAGAGCTAAACAATAGCTAGGTGACATGCTAGGAAACATGATAAGTAAGGACTACAATAACATATAATAAGCTTCCGCTTTCAATAGACTTTGTAAAGTGTTAAACTAAAAGAAAAAAATTATAATTAACCAAAGCGCTGAATGGTATTTGAAAGCAAGCACAGTAAAACAGTGAAGAAATAAAAATATACTATAAACATTTAATTTAATTTAATTTAAAACACGTGCAGGAGGTATTAAAAAGGAATGGGTATAAAGTGTGCAAACAACAGCCGCGACGTCCACAAAGGAATAGAAAACCTGAAGTGAAGAGACAGGCAGCCTTTATGCTATACCTAAAGGGAGTGACGGGCAAAATAGGAACTTTACTAAGTAAAGACTCTATCAAGACAGTGTACACACCGCGCTCTAAAATCGCCAAACACCTGCGGACACTGAAGGATTCTATTCCCTACCAAAGACCAGGCGTTTACGGGATAGACTGCAGCTGTGAAAGCTCGTACGTAGGCCAAACGAAACGCACCATAGCCGAAAGGGTTAAAGAACACATAACTGCTGTCAAAAACCGACCAACAAATAAATCAGCCATAGACGACCATCTACTCAATGGCTCGCAAAATCACTGGATTGAACTTCACGAACCGAAAGTCCTCTCCACTGAGCGCCACTATTATCCAAGAGTTGTACGCGAAGCTATTGTTATAAAGAAATGCGACAAAAAATTTCAATAGAGAATATGGATATAATTTTTCAAAGGCGTGGAATCCTGTGATTCATAGGTTTAAACCGCGCGACAGTAATTTCGGTGATAAACGTAATATAGACATCGTCAGTGTAGTGTATAGACAACATTTAAACAATGTGAGGGTAGTAGAAGAAACTGCACGAGCGGCCAGAAGTCGACGCCGCGCTCTTCAGCCAGTACAGCCGTGACCACAACAAGGTGCAATCCTGGTCGAAACGTCGGCACCCAGTACAGGTACGTTTCCGTATACGTACTTACGTGCATCGCGTTAAGACCCGAGTTCTATAATAATAATGAGTGAAAAACGTGAAAGTTTAAAGCTAACTAACATTTAAATAGTAAGTAACATGGAAATAAAAGTTTTCTAAAATCGAATTCTTCTAAAAACTGTAAAAGCCATTACTCTTTGGAACTCTCTGGCGATAAATATAAGGCAAATCCAGTCGCTGCCTGTTTTCAAGAATTCGTTAAAATCTTATTACTTATGTACTACTTCCTAATTTTCTATAATTTTGACCAACCTCTGGTTATTCAGACATATCTTTCTTTATTACTTTATTGTATGTATGTTTATATATTCATAATATATAACCATTTATTCATTCAGAGAAACTTCCTCCTGCGAACGCTTAAGTTGTGGAATGAGCTCCCTGCCAAAGTTTTCTGCAAGGACTACAGTATGGAGTTCTTCAAGAAAGAAGTTATTAGATTTCTGAAGGGTCGGCAACGCGCAAGTGATGCCCCTGGTGTTGCAAGCGTCCATAGGCTACGGTGACCGCTAACCATCAGGCGGGCCGTAAGCTTGTTTGCCACCTTAGTGGTATAAAAAAAAAAAAAAAAAAAAAAATTATGTATTTGTTTAAGTATTTATATTAAGTATGTATATGTATTTTATCTATATAATAAGTACAAAGGTATTTATGAGTATTGTAATATTCTTTATTCTTCCTTATCATTTTACTTATGATGTTTTATGTATCACCTACCTCTTCCTGTCAATGTTACTCTACCCAAAGGTTGCCTGGTAAAATCGCTTTTAACGATAAGGCCGCCTTATTGTGCTATTTCCTCTATTGTTATTTTTTTGTGTATTTTAAATTGTGCAATAAAGAATATTGTATTGTATTGTAAAACTAATACATAAAAAAAAATCCAAAACAAAACATTCACAAAACAGAAGTATCATTAGTTTGCGGTTGTTAAAACACAATAAATTGTTATATTTACACTAATAAATTATTTAACATAAAAAAATAGGGAAATAATTCATGTGTTTAATAATATACCTCAACTTGTTTTTTTCCATTTTAGAGTTCTAGATTGTGTCAAATGATACGATTTGTTAAGGCAGAATAGTAATATTATTATTTTATTATGTTTTTCGACCGCCATCCCGCACTAAGCCAGCGTGATTGACTATGGCCTAAGCCTCCTTATCTAAGGAGAGGCCTGTGCCCCTGCATTGGGGCGTATAACGGCTGAGGTGAATTATGTTTTTGGGTTATATATGAAAATTGTTAGTTTATGGTTCTAACTATGCAAATAAACAAATATTTAAATTTGTAGTCCTTATTTTATACAAGACATCAAAAAGTAGTTAATAAATGATAAGATAATATTAAAAAAATTGAGAAAATGTAAATCATCAGTCTTTTATTTTCATCTTAAGCGGGCAAGAATGATATCTTTACTAAAACTTTACTATTGTGTCATACACGTGTTTTCAGGTACTTAATTTTCTAGTTAAGTACTTTTAAATTTAAAACACTTACGTTCCTACAATAGTTTTATACAAATATCTTTGGACTTCTATAATAACTAAACTTCCAAAAAAACTATTAATATGGCACTAAGACATTAAATTATAGCGCTTTTTTCTTGCGAATTGTACAAACTCTAGTCCTTTGTTAGAGCTAAACAATAGCTAGGTGACATGCTAGGAAACATGATAAGTAAGGACTACAATAACATATAATAAGCTTCCGCTTTCAATAGACTTTGTAAAGTGTTAAACTAAAAGAAAAAAATTATAATTAACCAAAGCGCTGAATGGTATTTGAAAGCAAGCACAGTAAAACAGTGAAGAAATAAAAATATACTATAAACATTTAATTTAATTTAATTTAAAACACGTGCAGGAGGTATTAAAAAGGAATGGGTATAAAGTGTGCAAACAACAGCCGCGACGTCCACAAAGGAATAGAAAACCTGAAGTGAAGAGACAGGCAGCCTTTATGCTATACCTAAAGGGAGTGACGGGCAAAATAGGAACTTTACTAAGTAAAGACTCTATCAAGACAGTGTACACACCGCGCTCTAAAATCGCCAAACACCTGCGGACACTGAAGGATTCTATTCCCTACCAAAGACCAGGCGTTTACGGGATAGACTGCAGCTGTGAAAGCTCGTACGTAGGCCAAACGAAACGCACCATAGCCGAAAGGGTTAAAGAACACATAACTGCTGTCAAAAACCGACAAACAAATAAATCAGCCATAGACGACCATCTACTCAATGGCTCGCAAAATCACTGGATTGAACTTCACGAACCGAAAGTCCTCTCCACTGAGCGCCACTATTATCCAAGAGTTGTACGCGAAGCTATTGTTATAAAGAAATGCGACAAAAAATTTCAATAGAGAATATGGATATAATTTTTCAAAGGCGTGGAATCCTGTGATTCATAGGTTTAAACCGCGCGACAGTAATTTCGGTGATAAACGTAATATAGACATCGTCAGTGTAGTGTATAGACAACATTTAAACAATGTGAGGGTAGTAGAAGAAACTGCACGAGCGGCCAGAAGTCGACGCCGCGCTCTTCAGCCAGTACAGCCGTGACCACAACAAGGTGCAATCCTGGTCGAAACGTCGGCACCCAGTACAGGTACGTTTCCGTATACGTACTTACGTGCATCGCGTTAAGACCCGAGTTCTATAATAATAATGAGTGAAAAACGTGAAAGTTTAAAGCTAACTAACATTTAAATAGTAAGTAACATGGAAATAAAAGTTTTCTAAAATCGAATTCTTCTAAAAACTGTAAAAGCCATTACTCTTTGGAACTCTCTGGCGATAAATATAAGGCAAATCCAGTCGCTGCCTGTTTTCAAGAATTCGTTAAAATCTTATTACTTATGTACTACTTCCTAATTTTCTATAATTTTGACCAACCTCTGGTTATTCAGACATATCTTTCTTTATTACTTTATTGTATGTATGTTTATATATTCATAATATATAACCATTTATTCATTCAGAGAAACTTCCTCCTGCGAACGCTTAAGTTGTGGAATGAGCTCCCTGCCAAGGTTTTCTGCAAGGACTACAGTATGGAGTTCTTCAAGAAAGAAGTTATTAGATTTCTGAAGGGTCGGCAACGCGCAAGTGATGCCCCTGGTGTTGCAAGCGTACATAGGCTACGGTGACCGCTAACCATCAGGCGGGCCGTAAGCTTGTTTGCCACCTTAGTGGTATAAAAAAAAATAAAAAAAAAATTATGTATTTGTTTAAGTATTTATATTAAGTATGTATATGTATTTTATCTATATAATAAGTACAAAGGTATTTATGAGTATTGTAATATTCTTTATTCTTCCTTATCATTTTACTTATGATGTTTTATGTATCACCTACCTCTTCCTGTCAATGTTACTCTACCCAAAGGTTGCCTGGTAAAATCGCTTTTAACGATAAGGCCGCCTTATTGTGCTATTTCCTCTATTGTTATTTTTTTGTGTATTTTAAATTGTGCAATAAAGAATATTGTATTGTATTGTAAAACTAATACATAAAAAAAAATCCAAAACAAAACATTCACAAAACAGAAGTATCATTAGTTTGCGGTTGTTAAAACACAATAAATTATTATATTTACACTAATAAATTATTTAACATAAAAAAATAGGGAAATAATTCATGTGTTTAATAATATACCTCAACTTGTTTTTTTCCATTTTAGAGTTCTAGATTGTGTCAAATGATACGATTTGTTAAGGCAGAATAGTAATATTATTATTTTATTATGTTTTTCGACCGCCATCCCGCACTAAGCCAGCGTGATTGACTATGGCCTAAGCCTCCTTATCTAAGGAGAGGCCTGTGCCCCTGCATTGGGGCGTATAACGGCTGAGGTGAATTATGTTTTTGGGTTATATATGAAAATTGTTAGTTTATGGTTCTAACTATGCAAATAAACAAATATTTAAATTTGTAGTCCTTATTTTATACAAGACATCAAAAAGTAGTTAATAAATGATAAGATAATATTAAAAAAATTGAGAAAATGTAAATCATCAGTCTTTTATTTTCATCTTAAGCGGGCAAGAATGATATCTTTACTAAAACTTTACTATTGTGTCATACACGTGTTTTCAGGTACTTAATTTTCTAGTTAAGTACTTTTAAATTTAAAACACTTACGTTCCTACAATAGTTTTATACAAATATCTTTGGACTTCTATAATAACTAAACTTCCAAAAAAACTATTAATATGGCACTAAGACATTAAATTATAGCGCTTTTTTCTTGCGAATTGTACAAACTCTAGTCCTTTGTTAGAGCTAAACAATAGCTAGGTGACATGCTAGGAAACATGATAAGTAAGGACTACAATAACATATAATAAGCTTCCGCTTTCAATAGACTTTGTAAAGTGTTAAACTAAAAGAAAAAAAATATAATTAACCAAAGCGCTGAATGGTATTTGAAAGCAAGCACAATAAATCAGTGAAGAAATAAAAATATACTATAAACATTTAATTTAATTTAATTTAAAACACGTGCAGGAGGTATTAAAAAGGAATGGGTATAAAGTGTGCAAACAACAGCCGCGACGTCCACAAAGGAATAGAAAACCTGAAGTGAAGAGACAGGCAGCCTTTATGCTATACCTAAAGGGAGTGACGGGCAAAATAGGAACTTTACTAAGTAAAGACTCTATCAAGACAGTGTACACACCGCGCTCTAAAATCGCCAAACACCTGCGGACACTGAAGGATTCTATTCCCTACCAAAGACCAGGCGTTTACGGGATAGACTGCAGCTGTGAAAGCTCGTACGTAGGCCAAACGAAACGCACCATAGCCGAAAGGGTTAAAGAACACATAACTGCTGTCAAAAACCGACAAACAAATAAATCAGCCATAGACGACCATCTACTCAATGGCTCGCAAAATCACTGGATTGAACTTCACGAACCGAAAGTCCTCTCCACTGAGCGCCACTATTATCCAAGAGTTGTACGCGAAGCTATTGTTATAAAGAAATGCGACAAAAAATTTCAATAGAGAATATGGATATAATTTTTCAAAGGCGTGGAATCCTGTGATTCATAGGTTTAAACCGCGCGACAGTAATTTCGGTGATAAACGTAATATAGACATCGTCAGTGTAGTGTATAGACAACATTTAAACAATGTGAGGGTAGTAGAAGAAACTGCACGAGCGGCCAGAAGTCGACGCCGCGCTCTTCAGCCAGTACAGCCGTGACCACAACAAGGTGCAATCCTGGTCGAAACGTCGGCACCCAGTACAGGTACGTTTCCGTATACGTACTTACGTGCATCGCGTTAAGACCCGAGTTCTATAATAATAATGAGTGAAAAACGTGAAAGTTTAAAGCTAACTAACATTTAAATAGTAAGTAACATGGAAATAAAAGTTTTCTAAAATCGAATTCTTCTAAAAACTGTAAAAGCCATTACTCTTTGGAACTCTCTGGCGATAAATATAAGGCAAATCCAGTCGCTGCCTGTTTTCAAGAATTCGTTAAAATCTTATTACTTATGTACTACTTCCTAATTTTCTATAATTTTGACCAACCTCTGGTTATTCAGACATATCTTTCTTTATTACTTTATTGTATGTATGTTTATATATTCATAATATATAACCATTTATTCATTCAGAGAAACTTCCTCCTGCGAACGCTTAAGTTGTGGAATGAGCTCCCTGCCAAGGTTTTCTGCAAGGACTACAGTATGGAGTTCTTCAAGAAAGAAGTTATTAGATTTCTGAAGGGTCGGCAACGCGCAAGTGATGCCCCTGGTGTTGCAAGCGTCCATAGGCTACGGTGACCGCTAACCATCAGGCGGGCCGTAAGCTTGTTTGCCACCTTAGTGGTATAAAAAAAAAAAAAAAAAAATTATGTATTTGTTTAAGTATTTATATTAAGTATGTATATGTATTTTATCTATATAATAAGTACAAAGGTATTTATGAGTATTGTAATATTCTTTATTCTTCCTTATCATTTTACTTATGATGTTTTATGTATCACCTACCTCTTCCTGTCAATGTTACTCTACCCAAAGGTTGCCTGGTAAAATCGCTTTTAACGATAAGGCCGCCTTATTGTGCTATTTCCTCTATTGTTATTTTTTTGTGTATTTTAAATTGTGCAATAAAGAATATTGTATTGTATTGTAAAACTAATACATAAAAAAAAATCCAAAACAAAACATTCACAAAACAGAAGTATCATTAGTTTGCGGTTGTTAAAACACAATAAATTGTTATATTTACACTAATAAATTATTTAACATAAAAAAATAGGAAAATAATTCATGTGTTTAATAATATACCTCAACTTGTTTTTTTCCATTTTAGAGTTCTAGATTGTGTCAAATGATACGATTTGTTAAGGCAGAATAGTAATATTATTATTTTATTATGTTTTTCGACCGCCATCCCGCACTAAGCCAGCGTGATTGACTATGGCCTAAGCCTCCTTATCTAAGGAGAGGCCTGTGCCCCTGCATTGGGGCGTATAACGGCTGAGGTGAATTATGTTTTTGGGTTATATATGAAAATTGTTAGTTTATGGTTCTAACTATGCAAATAAACAAATATTTAAATTTGTAGTCCTTATTTTATACAAGACATCAAAAAGTAGTAAATAAATGATAAGATAATATTAAAAAAATTGAGAAAATGTAAATCATCAGTCTTTTATTTTCATCTTAAGCGGGCAAGAATGATATCTTTACTAAAACTTTACTATTGTGTCATACACGTGTTTTCAGGTACTTAATTTTCTAGTTAAGTACTTTTAAATTTAAAACACTTACGTTCCTACAATAGTTTTATACAAATATCTTTGGACTTCTATAATAACTAAACTTCCAAAAAAACTATTAATATGGCACTAAGACATTAAATTATAGCGCTTTTTTCTTGCGAATTGTACAAACTCTAGTCCTTTGTTAGAGCTAAACAATAGCTAGGTGACATGCTAGGAAACATGATAAGTAAGGACTACAATAACATATAATAAGCTTCCGCTTTCAATAGACTTTGTAAAGTGTTAAACTAAAAGAAAAAAATTATAATTAACCAAAGCGCTGAATGGTATTTGAAAGCAAGCACAGTAAAACAGTGAAGAAATAAAAATATACTATAAACATTTAATTTAATTTAATTTAAAACACGTGCAGGAGGTATTAAAAAGGAATGGGTATAAAGTGTGCAAACAACAGCCGCGACGTCCACAAAGGAATAGAAAACCTGAAGTGAAGAGACAGGCAGCCTTTATGCTATACCTAAAGGGAGTGACGGGCAAAATAGGAACTTTACTAAGTAAAGACTCTATTGAGACAGTGTACACACCGCGCTCTAAAATCGCCAAACACCTGCGGACACTGAAGGATTCTATTCCCTACCAAAGACCAGGCGTTTACGGGATAGACTGCAGCTGTGAAAGCTCGTACGTAGGCCAAACGAAACGCACCATAGCCGAAAGGGTTAAAGAACACATAACTGCTGTCAAAAACCGACCAACAAATAAATCAGCCATAGACGACCATCTACTCAATGGCTCGCAAAATCACTGGATTGAACTTCACGAACCGAAAGTCCTCTCCACTGAGCGCCACTATTATCCAAGAGTTGTACGCGAAGCTATTGTTATAAAGAAATGCGACAAAAAATTTCAATAGAGAATATGGATATAATTTTTCAAAGGCGTGGAATCCTGTGATTCATAGGTTTAAACCGCGCGACAGTAATTTCGGTGATAAACGTAATATAGACATCGTCAGTGTAGTGTATAGACAACATTTAAACAATGTGAGGGTAGTAGAAGAAACTGCACGAGCGGCCAGAAGTCGACGCCGCGCTCTTCAGCCAGTACAGCCGTGACCACAACAAGGTGCAATCCTGGTCGAAACGTCGGCACCCAGTACAGGTACGTTTCCGTATACGTACTTACGTGCATCGCGTTAAGACCCGAGTTCTATAATAATAATGAGTGAAAAACGTGAAAGTTTAAAGCTAACTAACATTTAAATAGTAAGTAACATGGAAATAAAAGTTTTCTAAAATCGAATTCTTCTAAAAACTGTAAAAGCCATTACTCTTTGGAACTCTCTGGCGATAAATATAAGGCAAATCCAGTCGCTGCCTGTTTTCAAGAATTCGTTAAAATCTTATTACTTATGTACTACTTCCTAATTTTCTATAATTTTGACCAACCTCTGGTTATTCAGACATATCTTTCTTTATTACTTTATTGTATGTATGTTTATATATTCATAATATATAACCATTTATTCATTCAGAGAAACTTCCTCCTGCGAACGCTTAAGTTGTGGAATGAGCTCCCTGCCAAGGTTTTCTGCAAGGACTACAGTATGGAGTTCTTCAAGAAAGAAGTTATTAGATTTCTGAAGGGTCGGCAACGCGCAAGTGATGCCCCTGGTGTTGCAAGCGTCCATAGGCTACGGTGACCGCTAACCATCAGGCGGGCCGTAAGCTTGTTTGCCACCTTAGTGGTATAAAAAAAAAAAAAAAAAAAATTATGTATTTGTTTAAGTATTTATATTAAGTATGTATATGTATTTTATCTATATAATAAGTACAAAGGTATTTATGAGTATTGTAATATTCTTTATTCTTCCTTATCATTTTACTTATGATGTTTTATGTATCACCTACCTCTTCCTGTCAATGTTACTCTACCCAAAGGTTGCCTGGTAAAATCGCTTTTAACGATAAGGCCGCCTTATTGTGCTATTTCCTCTATTGTTATTTTTTTGTGTATTTTAAATTGTGCAATAAAGAATATTGTATTGTATTGTAAAACTAATACATAAAAAAAAATCCAAAACAAAACATTCACAAAACAGAAGTATCATTAGTTTGCGGTTGTTAAAACACAATAAATTGTTATATTTACACTAATAAATTATTTAACATAAAAAAATAGGGAAATAATTCATGTGTTTAATAATATACCTCAACTTGTTTTTTTCCATTTTAGAGTTCTAGATTGTGTCAAATGATACGATTTGTTAAGGCAGAATAGTAATATTATTATTTTATTATGTTTTTCGACCGCCATCCCGCACTAAGCCAGCGTGATTGACTATGGCCTAAGCCTCCTTATCTAAGGAGAGGCCTGTGCCCCTGCATTGGGGCGTATAACGGCTGAGGTGAATTATGTTTTTGGGTTATATATGAAAATTGTTAGTTTATGGTTCTAACTATGCAAATAAACAAATATTCAAATTTGTAGTCCTTATTTTATACAAGACATCAAAAAGTAGTTAATAAATGATAAGATAATATTAAAAAAATTGAGAAAATGTAAATCATCAGTCTTTTATTTTCATCTTAAGCGGGCAAGAATGATATCT
Source organism: Apoda limacodes (assembly GCA_946406115.1). Taxonomy (NCBI): domain Eukaryota; kingdom Metazoa; phylum Arthropoda; class Insecta; order Lepidoptera; family Limacodidae; genus Apoda; species Apoda limacodes. The sequence goes on from OX291541.1 coordinate 6,499,216, forward strand.
TTACTAAAACTTTACTATTGTGTCATACACGTGTTTTCAGGTACTTAATTTTCTAGTTAAGTACTTTTAAATTTAAAACACTTACGTTCCTACAATAGTTTTATACAAATATCTTTGGACTTCTATAATAACTAAACTTCCAAAAAAACTATTAATATGGCACTAAGACATTAAATTATAGCGCTTTTTTCTTGCGAATTGTACAAACTCTAGTCCTTTGTTAGAGCTAAACAATAGCTAGGTGACATGCTAGGAAACATGATAAGTAAGGACTACAATAACATATAATAAGCTTCCGCTTTCAATAGACTTTGTAAAGTGTTAAACTAAAAGAAAAAAAATTATAATTAACCAAAGCGCTGAATGGTATTTGAAAGCAAGCACAGTAAAACAGTGAAGAAATAAAAATATACTATAAACATTTAATTTAATTTAATTTAAAACACGTGCAGGAGGTATTAAAAAGGAATGGGTATAAAGTGTGCAAACAACAGCCGCGACGTCCACAAAGGAATAGAAAACCTGAAGTGAAGAGACAGGCAGCCTTTATGCTATACCTAAAGGGAGTGACGGGCAAAATAGGAACTTTACTAAGTAAAGACTCTATCAAGACAGTGTACACACCGCGCTCTAAAATCGCCAAACACCTGCGGACACTGAAGGATTCTATTCCCTACCAAAGACCAGGCGTTTACGGGATAGACTGCAGCTGTGAAAGCTCGTACGTAGGCCAAACGAAACGCACCATAGCCGAAAGGGTTAAAGAACACATAACTGCTGTCAAAAACCGACAAACAAATAAATCAGCCATAGACGACCATCTACTCAATGGCTCGCAAAATCACTGGATTGAACTTCACGAACCGAAAGTCCTCTCCACTGAGCGCCACTATTATCCAAGAGTTGTACGCGAAGCTATTGTTATAAAGAAATGCGACAAAAATTTCAATAGAGAAGATGGATATAATTTTTCAAAGGCGTGGAATCCTGTGATTCATAGGTTTAAACCGCGTGACAGTAATTTCGGTGATAAACGCAATATAGACATCGTCAGTGTAGTGTATACACAACATTTAAACAATGTGAGGGTAGTAGAAGAAACTGCACGAGCGGCCAGAAGTCGACGCCGCGCTCTTCAGCCAGTACAGCCGTGACCACAATAAGGTGCAATCCTGGTCGAAACGTCGGCACCCAGTACAGGTACGTTTCCGTATACGTACTTACGTGCATCGCGTTAAGACCCGAGTTCTATAATAATAATGAGTGAAAAACGTGAAAGTTTAAAGCTAACTAACATTTAAATAGCAAGTAACATGGAAATAAAAGTTTTCTAAAATCGAATAGCATAAAATTTTTGTTCCTCTGTTAAATCTGGATGTCATCTGGATGTAATTTGTCATCGGTCAAGGTCAAATTAATATAGAACTCATGAGCACTTGTTCAATATAATCCAAAAGAGATATCAGATCTGCTTTTTTCTGCTGCTATAGGTACTGGTTCAACATTTCAACACTTCTTAATTCTCTTTAAATTAAAACGTTGTTCATATCTTTTGTTTCTTCTCGCATATGACATAGAATTGTAATCGATGGCTCCGTAGCTCTTTTTTTAACTAAATATAGGAAACTGATTTTGTGGTATACTTCATAACTTGAATAATCAGCCACACAAACTTTTCGCCTATGGAATTGACTTTCTTTATTTGAAGTTGGTTTTTGGAAAAATCAGCCAAATCATAAAAATCTTTATAACACATTTCTATTACAGAAAGTTGATTAGTACGATTAGAAGAACTTCGTACCAACTGACACCAATCTCTTGGTCTCTCATAGAAGTGCGCTTTGTAGTGCGTTCTATCAAAGCATGATTAGAATCTACTTCCAAATGTGCGTGACCAGGTACTAGAAAATTGGGTTCTATAGTAGTTAATTGTTCTGAGTTCTGCACAAGTATGAGTGACATTGTTGCTACCACGGAATTCTTACTTTGCTCGGCGCATGAATCTGAGTACATTATCAATTTTGACGCGTTTGGATGCAATAGTGGTAAACGATTAATAAGAAAGTCTTACAGGCAGGAAGAAATTTGATTTGCTCCTCCGCCTCCACTTGATTCTGACCACATGTAGCAATAAGCATAATTAGTTTTCGCGAATGAACGTACTCTATCTATTTCGCGCCAGTAAGAAGCTCACGCATAAGAAGATAGAATTGCCGAATTGTATTAATTGACACCAACGGACGTCTTGAAATGCTTGCAAGGAATTGATGAGATTTTTGATGTAACTAAATTGTATTAATAGACACGAATGTAATTGTTCACAAGCAGTCTCGTGAAAAAGAATGTAGATCAAAATATATTAGAAGAAACCAAATTTTGACATTGTTTTTTAAGTTTTAAATGTATTATATCCAATAAAATCATTATTCACGTTATTGACATTTAAACATGCAATCGTGTACAAAAATACATTTTTAATTGTATCATAACACACAATCTTATATCAATATACTGTCTGTGGGTAAGATGATTAAACTAAATTTGTATTATTTTACACTTACAATTTAATCAAGGTCTATTCCAAAACCGCAGCATAACAAAGGACTAATAAAGACGTGATAAATTCCAGTTTATATTGACTATATTGTGCCCGTGTACACTTGGTGAAATCCGTGCTTGGGAAGCACGCCATCTTTCACGTCATCGTAAGGAGCGCACTTTCGTGAACCACGTAAGAAGCCAACACCAGGTAGGCGAGCTCATTCTATCCCGTATTTCTAAATCCCGTATCTAAAGGCTCGTATATTGTTCTCATATTTGATTCAAATCATACCAGCTATCCTTATACAGTCCACTTATTCATAATCGCAGTAACATCTTTTTGGTCCTATCGACCCTAGATCATCTTAGTAATATATTTTCTCCTAGCTGTATAATACAGACCTGTAATAATTATGCCAAAGAGGTATTTAGTGTAACTTAAAATTTCATAAGTGCAAATATAGGCCGTTATTTGGTTCCCGCAGTACAAATAAGTTTCTTGCATATCCATTACGATCCCAAGAACTTATTTACCTTAACCGCTCTTGAACTTGCCTATATACCTAAATAATACACGCATTATACCTAAAACCCGCACCCGCTAAAATAATAAAATACATATATTGTAACTGCGCCTACTATTTATTTTATATTGTATATTTTTACATTGTATAACATAAACCGTTATAGTTATTTATTTTGCTCAACGAGAAGTGATACAAAATAAACCTAAAACTATTTGCAACAGTCTCAACAACCCGTAGTTATCGTATTTTATCTATCTACACCTACCTACACACTGCCATACATTTTGTTTCTTGTTGTTTGCGCACAAAAGTAAAACCATTATATCTTTGTCGTACTTACTAAATTGAACTACTAATTCTGCTTAAAGATGCCGCCTAAATTATTTTCATCATCTACATCAGCTGACTTCCCTCAGCTTGTTATTCTTGAAGCGAAACGCAATGTTTTGTTTGAGCGCGCTCAAAGTGTTTACGAGAAGGCAAAGATTGCTCACGTTTCAGAAAATAATAAAAATTCTTTTCTCTGTTCATGTGTAACAATAGATACTATACGTTTAGATTTTATTAAGATATTGGATGACTATAATGAGCAATTACTAGCAAGTGACCCTGAAGCCAGGCCCTGCTATCAAGCATATACTTCATTCGAAGATTTGTTTTGCTTTATATAAAGTGTAATGTCACAATGTCAGTCCGCCCATCCGCATGGTACTAACGCCACAACTGTTAAACAAATGCCTAGGTTGCCGCCTATAGAACTAATGTCGTTTGACGGTAATATTTCTAACTGGCCGCTATTCTATGCGAGTTTCAAATCCACAATTCATGAAAATTCATCGCTTTCTGATGCCGATAAATTGTATTATTTAATCGGTAAACTATCCCCGAAGGCGCAGGCGGTATTTGCTGGTGTCACGCCCTGTGCTGAAAATTACGGTGTTATATTTAAGGCACTTCTCGATCGATACCAGGACACTCGTGTTTTAGCATCTTCCTATTTAGATCAAGCTCTTAATTTTAAATTATCAGGTCCCGCAAGTGCTGAAAATTATCAGTCGTTTATGGATAATTATGTTACCGCCGTAAATTCTTTAAAAACATTAAAATTAGATGATCTTTGTGATTTTATTTTATTCCATATTGCTATAAAGAAATTTGATACCAAAACTATTCGATCATTTGAAATGTACTCACGTGAAAATAAAATGCCAACATTTGATTGCTTCACGAAATTTATAAAAACCCAGTGCCGCATATATTCTAATACTCAACAAAACAAATTAATTTCTACTACTTCGAGTAATAATTATAAACAAAAAATAATCAACCGAAAGATCTCCGCACCAAACCCACAGTCGTATGTTACTTTTTCTTCGCCGCACTCGCAGCAGGCAAGCTGTCTGTGTAATAATATAGCTCACGACCATTTTTACAAATGTCCCGCCTTTAATAATTTGTGTCCTAACGAACGTTTTAAATTAGTAAAACAAAATAACGCATGTGTCAATTGTCTTAGCTTAAAACACAAGACCGGTAATTGCACTTCTAAAACTAAGTGTCGTTCTTGTAACCAAGGACATCATACTTTATTGCACTTCGATAAAGATGAAAATATAAGTAAAATAATTGACAATAACAACTGTTCCCGCTCGGCGACCAGCTGTCTATCCAGCGCGCCTCCGACCACCAGGACGTGCAAGCCTGCAATGCAATGTGAGTCAGCCGCAACAACTGCGCCTACGACGAGTAATGCACCGCACGCGGAGGTTTCATTGTGCACCACTACCATTGCTGCGTCTCAAACGAGTGTGGTTGAACAGGGAATTAGCAATATGCAATGTATCAATTCCACCACGGTGTTGTTAGCCACCGCTCAGGTGATTGTTTACGACAACAACAATAAGCAACACATGATTCGAGTTTTGCTGGACACTGCCGCGCAAAGTAATTTCCTAACCGTAGAGTGTTCAAAGCGTCTAGGACTTTTAAATAAAAGCAAAAAATCACAATTGATTGTGAAAGGTATAGGAGGCAGCGAAAAATCTGTTACAGGTACAGTCGATATCACAATTTATTCGCGATTTAATAGCGACATAAGTTTTAACATATCGACCCTTATCGTAGACAGAATAACAGACACTCTGCCTACCGTTCCTGTTGATGTGTCTTTGCTCGCTCATCTCGAAAAACTGAACCTCGCTGACAGCACGTTTGCCAGCCCGGGGTCCATCGACGCTCTTATCGGAGTTTCTATCTTCCCGCACATATTATTAGCAAACATTGTACATAGCAATGAACATGGTTTACCTCCCGCTATCGAGACCGTATTAGGGATCGTTATTATGGGTTCCGTACCTACGTAATTCGACAACAACAAACATACATTGTGTTGTTCGTCAACTTTCGATCCCATAGATCACCGCGCCGCCTGCTCAGAGTCCACATGACCTTGAGTGTGAAGAACATTTCCGTACCACCACCGTCCGCGACGACAGTCGTAGGTATATTGTCTCGCTTCTATTCTGTGACGATCCTTTCTCGCTAGGTGAGTCATATGACATAGCCTATAAACGTTTTCTTTGCTTAGAACGAAAACTCTTATCGTCATCGAAAACTCGAACCGCTTATATTGAGGTCATTAGTGACTACATTAAACAAGGCTACTTAAGGCCTGTTGATATTGAATTGGATAATAAAATTTGTCCCGCATACTTCATCCCGCATCACGGTGTGCTTCGCGAAGACAAGTCCAGCACCAAACTTCGTGTGGTTTTAGATGCAAGTTGCAAAACCACATCGAAAAAATCGCTCAACGATATTTTACACGCAGGTCCTAATTTACAGGGGAATTTATTTTCTATCATTATTAATATCCGGTTATTTAAAATTGCTCTTTCCGCCGATTGCAAACAAATGTTTCTTCAGATAGGAATGACCAAAAATGACCGCAAATTTCAACGTATTTTATACCGGTTTGATACAAAGGACCCTATCTCTGTATACGAATTTAGCCGCGTCTGTTTCGGACTTAAATCCAGCCCGTATCATGCCCTGCGTGTGGTTCATCAACTGATAAATGATGAAAGCAATATTTTTACCGCTGCAGCTGCTGTCGTATCCTCCGCTTTGTACATGGACGACATCGCCTTTAGTGTGATGTCTGAAAAACAAGCAGTTGCGATCTCAAAAGAGCTTATTTCGCTGTTCAAACGCGGTCAATTTGACCTCATCAAATGGACCAGCAATTCCGTAAGGGTTCTCGCACACATACCGGATTCTCATCGTTCTGCTCAAGCAATCAAGTTTGACGTTAAGGCAGACAAAATATTGGGATTGCATTGGGACCGAGTCAGTGACAGTTTGCGTTTTGAAGTTACCGCACCTGGGGATAACTGCACTAAGCGTACTATATTGTCCACAGTGGCAAGATTATGGGACCTATTGGGTTTAGTTGCTCCCTCCATTTTATACGCCAAGCTCTTGATCAAAGAGCTTTGGTTAATAAAATGTGATTGGGATGATATACCTCCACCCCACATTGTCACTGCTTGGAAGCAGTTCTGCACCGAGCTTCCCGCGCTCACTGAGATTCATATCCCGCGTCACTTAGGCTTGATCAATGGTTGTGCTGTAAACCTTATTGGATTTGCTGATGCCAGCGAGCGTGCCTATGGAGGAGTGGTATATATGCAATCTTTGACGGTACTAACCGCTCTATATAACTCGTCTGTGCCAAGTCGAAAGTATCGCCTGTAAAAATCGTTTCTGTAGCGAGATTGGAGCTATGCGCAGCTGTACTACTGTCAATGCTACTAAGAAAAGTCATTGATACAGTATCTGCTCACTATCCCGTCAATGCAGTATATGCATTTACCGACTCTAAGGTAGCGCTTGCTTGGATACATTCGTCTCCGCATCGTTGGCACACTTTTGTTGCTAATAGAGTTGTTAAGCTAACAGAATTCATTCCTGCTGACTGTTTTTACCACTGTGCAGGTTCTGAGAACCCCTCAGATTGCCTTTCCCGTGGGATTACCCCTGCTAGGCTAGTTAACCACCCTCTGTGGTATAAGGGACCATCGTGGGTATCTTATGATCCCTCAGATTGGCCCATAAATAAATTTAATTGTGATAAAGCGCTAGAAGAGGTACCAGAACATAAAGCAGTTTCATGTCCCACAACTTGTGATGTTCCAGATTCCCTACTTTGTATTCTTGCACAACGCACGTCAAGTTGGTCTAAGTTGCTACGTGTTATTGTGTACGTTTATCGCTTTGCCAAGCGACTTCCGCGCTCCACGACTATAACAACTGCAGATATAGAGTTTGCAGAGGGTAAATTACTATGTGCCATACAGAAATCATATTTTGCCGATACTATAGAAAATATTAAGCACAATAAATCTTGTACGGCATCAATTATGAAACTTAGGCCATTTTTAGACGAAAATGGTTTGATTCGCGTCGGTGGTCGTCTTACTAATTCAGCCGAAGATTTCAGCTATAAATATCCCTGCATATTACCGCGTCATGATCACGTCGTTGAATTATTGGTGGACCAGAACTAGTCATGTCGTTGCTTAGGCAGAAATATTGGATTTTCGCAGCTAGGCGACTGATTCGTCATAGAATCCATAAATGTAATGTTTGTTTTAAACTTAAACCGCGCTCTCTTTTTCCGCTAATGGCTGACCTACCCATCCAGCGCGTCAACCAGGTTGAAAAACCATTTTATAATACTGGATGTGATTACGCAGGACCGCTTCAATACACACCTATTCGTGGCCGAGGTGTAAAGGGTCGAAAGGCTTGGCTGTGTATTTTTACATGTTTGACTACGCGTGCCACTCACATCAAGGTGGCTACTGATTTAACTTCTGTGAGTTTCCTGGCCGCATTAAAAAGATTCCTCGCGCGTCGTGGTCCTATTAAGTGCTTATTTACTGATAATGGGGGATGTTTTGTAGGTTCCCAAACTTATCTTAAGGACCTTTATGAATTCCTTGACAACGAGTATCGCACGCGCCTTAAAGATGAGCTTACCAAAAATCGCATTGAGTGGAAGTTTATTCCACCTGTTTCTCCCCATTTTGGTGGATGCTGGGAGAGCATGGTGAAGGTAGTCAAGTCGCACCTCTTCAAAGTTATAGGACAACAAATTCTATCTTACGAGGAACTTATCACGGTTCTTCCACAAATCTAGGCACACGTGAATTCGCGCCCGCTTACTGTGATGAGCTGTGATCCATCTGAACCCGTTGCACTTACGCCAGCGCATTTTTTACACTCTGCTCCGTTATCATCACTCCCGGGGCAGAAGTCACCTCTATGAGTATGCTCCAATGACATTAGCTGCTAGATAAACTAGTGCAGTCTTTTTGGAAGCGCTGGCGCATGGAATATCTTCACCGATTACAAGTCAGAGCCAAGTGGAATACTCCCTCAGTTCCCATAGAAATAGGCACGGTTGTTGTCATTGCAACAGACAATGCGCCACCTCTTTCTTGGCTTTTAGCAGTTGTGGAGAAAGTCCATGCGGGTAAAGACGGTATAATTCGCGTGGTTACCGTTAGAACCGCAAGAGGGTGCTATGTCAGACCTGTTGTAAGATTGTGTCCACTACCGACACAGTAACATCTGGCTTCAGCGTCAGGTATCCTAGTTATTAATTATTATTTAATAGGATATTGTATATTATTCCCATTATCGCTATTTTATTATATGTTACACATATTAATATAACCATAATGTACTTATATGCAATTTATTTATTTTATCTTATTTTTAAAGGCAATCCTTTAAGGGCGGGGGAATGGTAACGCCACCTATCCATACTTTGAAACATAATATATTCTAAATAGACTTCACTACTATAGTTAATTAACCAACACCTTTCTTTTTCTACGAGCGTCCAACCTCCCCACCTCCACTTTCGCCCACCACACAGTTGTTGCAAGATAACCGCAAGAGAAGCACTGTTTTGGTCAAGTGTGAGCGTTGACCACCGTATCCGCCGCGATCTGTTCCAAAACCGCAGTATAACAAAGGAGTAATAAAGACGTGCTAAATTCCAGTTTATATTGACTATATTGTGCCCGTGTACACGTGGTGAAATCCGTGCTTGGGAAGCACGCCATCTTCCACGTAATCGTAAGGAGCGCACTTTCGTGAACCACGTAAGAAGCCAACACCAGGTAGGCGAGCTCATTCTATCCCGTATTTCTAAGTCCCATATCTAAAGGCTCGTATATTGTTCTCATATTTGATTCAAATCATACCAGCTATCCTTATACAGTCCACTTATTCATAATCGCAGTAACATCCAGTAGAGCTAAGGCTACGTGGATAAGATAGATAAAAAGAGCATTTGACATTGATTAGATATGTCTAATAATCTAATAAGTGCTATAAGTCGACTTACATCAGTTTTCACCGAGGGTACAGAATTATCCTCGTATTTTACCTTAAGAAAGCAATTTTAAAAATATTTTAATTTTTTTTTTATTTTTACACTGGAAATAGTTGCTTAAACTTGCGCATTTTACGAGACTTATATAGTGTTTCGTCCCGCCCATTGCTATCTGTAACGCGCTATAAGACAACCGTAGCGTTAGCTGGCAACACTAGATGACATGTTTTTGTCGTTGCGTAAATTAACCTAATGCAAATACATTATTTTGTACCTTTTAAATTAACTAAAGCATTTTTCTTCGCACTACGCTTATAAATACAGTAGTATTGTGTTAGCAACTAGTTTAGTTTGTTTCAGTGTTTTTAGTGTTTGGAAGAATCACGATAGAAGGTAAGTAGTTTTGAAGGTTTTAAATCCTGTCCCTAAATTTATGGTTCTCTTATACTCATAAGTCGTTTGGTACACCAGTGCTTTTAGGATAAATTTTTGTTTTTTAATTCGCAGTTCCAGAAAATATTTTTCTTATTTTATGTATTTGAGTTCAGTTTCAGTTCAGTTCTTTCATGTCATGTCGGGTATCAAATGAGAAGGCTTTATGAGCCGGATCTAAAAATATATTACTATTTATGTATGATTTGTATGTATTTACAAAAAAAAAGTATATGAGTATACGTTGTCCTGGTTGTCATAATACAAGCTTTGCCTAGTTTGAGAACAGATGGCGCTGTGTGATATATCCAACAAAATTTTTACTTTATGTATATTTATATTATTATTATTAACTTTTGGCCACATACTTATTTTCTAAAATCTAAAAAGTATTTTCAAAACGTACCTCCGTACGGCTCCTATTAATAAAAGACGGCTGAGTAAAAGTTTATAAAATATCCCTTAAAAAAGGGTAAAAAGCGTCGATTTTAATTTTCATCCTTAAAATAACAATTTTTTTTAGATTAAGCTTCAAAACTGATGGTTTTCTAGACGGAGTTCCAACATCCATTTTACCACCTTAGAAAATGTATTTTGCAAAATTAATTCATTTGTGACTCAGACGATTGCTACTACAATTGTCTTCCTCTTCTATTAACTCTACCAAACGTGGGTGGAATGGAGAAGGACATAAGCATTCAAAGCCAGTCGTTTAGAGGCAGTCTTCAACGTATATTTTTGACCGTGACCGTGTAAATATGTAAAAAGTGTTCAATTGTACATTTTTAACTGTGTAATTCGGAAATAGTATTATCTCCGGAGATAATATCCAGGATTTGAGGTAATGACTGAAACAACCATCCTTTTCAGTCAAGGGCAAGTTTTGTTTCTTAATCTCCAAAGTACCTACGAAGTAAAGGGAACAAGAACCGATACTTTGGTGACAAGGTAGTTTTTTATACTCGTATTCACGAAATATGCTCCGAAAAACATTAATCCATCTTCATTTAAAGCATTTAACGTATTTTATGTTCAAAACAAATACACTTGTATTTGTATCAATTCCAGGACTCAGGACCTCACATAACAACAACTGGAACAAGTTTCATATTTTCCCCAAAGTGCTTATTGAAATCATGGTTTTATGAAGTACTAGCTTTTGCCAGTGGCTTCACCTGCCCTTAATTTGGTTATCAGCAAGCTATATCTGCGGCTATGGTTCATTCGTAGAATTTGGTTTTAGTTGCTACCGCGGAGACTTTTGAATTTTCCGGGACAAAAAACTTTGTCCTTCTCCGTATATTCAACTGTCTCTGTTAAAAATTTCAGCTCAATAGGCTGCTCCGTTGCGGCAGGATTGAGTAACAAACGTTATAGTTATTCCCGGGGGAATAAAAATAAAAAAATAGCCTATGTTCGTCTCACACTCTCTCCGAAATAGTTTTCATCTAAATCAAGCAAGCTTTAGTTTGTTTAAGCTCGTTTATGGTTTTTTAAATATTTAAAACTATTCAATGTCCTTTCCCAAGGCTTAATCTATCTCCATACGAAATGCTATCTAAATCGGTTCAGCAATTTAAGCGTGAAGAGGTAACAGACATACAGAGACAGACATACAGAGTTACTTTTCTATTTATAATATCAGTATAAATTTATCAGTTTGCGCTCAGTCACTGAGACAATCCTTGCTGGTATGGAATGTTTCATTCCTAACCTGCGAGTAGCTGCCGGCGTCAAAAAACGACCGTGGTTTAATAGGTCTTGCAGAGAAGCTAAAATTCTTAAGCAAACTGCGTATGAGGCTTGGACCACGGCTCATAATAATAAGGATCCGAATATTTCTGAGTTAAAACGCAAATTAAATGCTGCCTCGAGGTTTAGTAAGAAAGCAACTGCCAGAGCAAAATTCCAATTCATCGGCAAAATAGGTGGGCGACTTGCAAGCTATCCTTTTGGGAGTCGTGCTTTCTGGTCGCTTGCCAAAGCTGCCGAAGGGAACTTCTGCCAGTCGTCGTTACCACCACTGCGAAAGACCGATGGTGACTTGGCCTATAGTGCTAAAGAGAAAGCCGATCTACTGGGCAGTCTCTTTGCCTCGAACTCGAATATGAACGATGAAGGCGCTGTACCACCTACTATACTGTGGTGCGGTAAGACCATGCCGGAAATCTCCATAACGCAGCGGGAGGTCAGGCGGGCGTTGCTCTCTCTAGACGTTCATAAGTCGAGTGGGCCAGACGGTATACCAGCAGTGGTGCTTAAGCAGTGTGCTCCTGAGTTATGTCCTGTACTCACGCGCCTCTTCGCGCTTTCCTACCACACTAGGCAATTTCCGTCTTCATGGAAGACTGCGAATGTGCACCCGGTGCCCAAAAAGGGCGATAGATCAGATCCATCGAATTACAGGCCTATCGCTATTACCTCTCTCCTCTCTAAGGTGATGGAGCGTGTGATCAACACACAGCTTCTAAGATACCTAGAAGTACACGATCTGGTCAGTGACCGTCAATATGGCTTTCGCCACGGTCGCTCGACTGGTGAGCTTCTAGTGTATCTCACACACCGATGGGCACTAGCCATTGAGAGTCAGGGGGAGGCATTGGCATGTAGCCTGGACATAGCGAAGGCGTTCGATCGGGTCTGGCACCGCGGTCTTCTATCAAAGTTGCCATCTTATGGAGTGCCCGAGGGTTTGTGCAAATGGGTGGCTAGCTTTTTGTCCGGCAGACGCATACGAACCGTATTTGACGGTAGTTGCTCTGATAGCATGGACATTAATGCTCTGTGCTGTCTCCTACGCTGTTTCTACTGCATATCAATGACTTGTGGACATCAACAACATACATTGGTATGCAGATGACAGTACTGGAGACGCTTTTTACACGGGTGTGCAAACATCCCTCGTTCCGTTGTGGAGGAAAACCGCGGAGAACTTGTGTCTCAAATCGAGACCACATTGTCCCAGGTCTCTGATTGGGGACGGGTAAACTTGGTCCGATTCAACCCTACAAAGACACAAGTGTGCGCGTTCACCGCTAAGAAAACTCCATTCACTGTAGTGCCACAATTCCAGAACACTCCCCTCTCCATCTCCAAGAGCATTGGGATCCTTGGTGTCGACATCTCCAGCGATGTTCAGTTCCGAGATAATTTACAAGATAAGGTGAAGCTGGCGTCCAAAAAACTTGGTGTACTCAACAGAGCGAAGCAGTACTTCACGTCGGGGCAAAGGTTGTTACTTTACAAGTCGCAGGTTCGGCCCCATATGGAGTACTGCTGCCATCTCTGGACAGGTGCACCCGGATACCAGCTTGGCCCTTTTGACTTTGTTCAACGACGGGCTGTGAGAATTGTCGACGATTCCAAACTCACTTGCGGTATCGAGCCCTTAAGTCTGAGGAGAGACTTTGCCTCACTGTGTGTGTTCTACCGCTTGTACAATGGGTTGTGTTCTGAGGAATTGTTCGAAATGATGCCCACGGCTACTTTCTACCATCGCACCGCTCGCCATCGGCAGGGAATTCATTCTCACACTTCAGAACCTAAATGGTCGCGTACAGTGCGGTTTCAGAGAAACTTCCTCCCGCGAACGCTTAAATTGTAGAATGAGCTCCCTGCCAAGGTTTTCTGCAAGGACTACAGTATGGAGTTCTTCAAGAAAGAAGTTATTAGATTTCTGAAGGGTCGGCAACGCGCAAGTGATACCCCTGGTGTTGCAAGCGTCTATAGGCTACGGTGACCGCTTACCATCAGGCGGGCCGTAAGCTTGTTTGCCATCTTAGTGGTATAAAAAAAAAAATATATTAATTTAGTTGAAAGGTAATAAAAACATCTTAGTTTTAATAATATTAATTAATCCTACTTTATGTATCTCACTTACAAATCAGTATTCGTACAATGTTGTTTACATTCACTTGGCAGTCGTAAATTTGTCTTATTTACTCTGTAAATTAAGGTGATAATAGTAGATTGTATCACAAGAGATAAAATTAATATTTTTACGGTGAGGGCGTTATCCAGCTATATTGAATCCAGACAGGAGCGAACGATTCTAGAGTAGAATCCTGAGCACAGCGCGGGCTACAAAGAAAGGCGCACAAGGTAAAATAATTTTTATCATCCTCTATAAGAAAAGAGGTAAGAGTATCTTATAAATGAGAATAGTAATGCACAATTGTTTTTATAAAAGTATCATCATAAATACGCATTTGGGAAAACAATTACAAAAGCGGAATACCAGGAAAGTTTTGCGAATAAAAAGTTTTTATGTTATAAGGCTTTAAATTGTATTTCGAATTTCCATCCACATTTTTTTAAGGGGCAAAATTAAATTATCGTGACTCATCTAAAAATGGATCTGCATCGAGAACATTTTCGTGCGATGATTTTCTACGATTTTAAATGTGGCCTAAAACCTGATGAGTCATTTGATCGACTTCAAATGGCTTTTATGGATAAAGGACCTTCAAAAGCAACCATAACCCGTTGGCATAGCGAGTTCAAGCGCGGTCGCATTACTTTGGGCGATGGACAAAGGAGTGGTCGCCCTACGAAGGCTGTCACGGAAGAAAGTGTGCTGGAAGTAAAAAAAATAATTTAAGAAAACAGGCGAATTACATACGAGGAGATTCAGCATACACTGCAGATTGGTTCGGGAAGCGTTCACAAGATTCTACACGAGCACCTTCACGTGAGGGGGACAGTTTCGCGCTGGGTGCCGCACAACCTCACCGAAGTTCAGAAGCAGGGCCGTGATATGATTCAAAAATTTGAAGCAGGCTCGTCTTGGCGCGTTTACGACATTGTGACAGGTGACGAATCCTGAATTTATCAATATATGGTCCAGAAACTAAGCGTCAGTCGATAGTTTGGCTGTTTCAAAATGAACCATCGCCTACGAAAGTGATCGAGAAGCGGGGGTAAAATTTGGATCGCTAGTCTGTTCATTGGTATCTGGTTTCAATTCCATTACAAGATCAAAGCAGCATAACCGCCGAATTGTATTCAGGAAAATGCCTGTCAGAAATTTTGTCTGCAATGAGCAACAAGCGACCGAATACCGAGCTCCGCGAGGTACTGCTTCACCATGACAAAGCCTCCGCGCACTTAGCGCTAAAAACGAGGGACTTCCTGGACACCAAACCGGTCAGTCTTGGGTCACCCTCCTTACAGTCCTGATCTGGCACCTCGTGACTTCTTTACATTCTCTAAAATAAAAAATCAGCTGAAAGGGATACAGTTTTCATCGCCGAAAGACGCGCTAGCAGCGTTCGAGAAGGCCGTGAAAGAGGTGTCTGCGGCGGACTGGAAAAAATGTTTCGAAAATTTGGTTAAGAAGCATGAAGCTTTGTATACAGGCTGGTGGAGTGTTTTTTGAAAAGATTTAATTGAAATATTTTAGCCATAGAAGTTAGTTTTTTAGTGTCTCATAACTTTTTGAGTGCCCCACGTATATTTCACGCAGATTCTATTTACGAACTTTTTGTTATTTGATCCGCGCGTGGCCGGCCAGTTTTATTATACAGCCAGTTACTTGTTCGTACAATGTTCTTTATCGTTCTCTTGACTTTGGTGATTGAAACCTTAACTTAAAATATCCACATTTCAAATTGCAATCCCTAGGGATTAAACTTGCAGTTTTTTTTTAATAAATGTAAAAAAAATACTTATCTAGATTTAACTTAGTTAAGGCATATTGAAAATGCAAGCAGCTCTCTGGGTAATTTTTTTAATTACGACAAAATTACAACAAAATCAAAACTGTTTGTTTACAACCAGCCATCATCCTACTGTGTTGCCCCGTATCTTAGTGCAGTCTCCACACTTTCCAATTCAAATAACATACATTTATTATTCTCTGAGCATTTGGTGAACATGGATTCACCGCAACACTTCTCGGTAGCGCTGCACTGAAAAAAAACTTTAACTTCAATATTGTACATAATAAATTTAAAAATACATTTAGAAACTATAGGACGACATTTGCTTTGTGAATTTCGGGTTATACCTGTATTTCGGGGTTTTGAGGTATTTGAATGAATTGATTTGATCAGTTTAAAAAAGTGTCACGTATTTTTTATTTCAAATCAAACAACATTTTTTCTAGTATGTTTTTTAAATCATCAGTATACCTAAAAAATGTTAATTTCTGCCAAAAAGAGCTGACAAGAAGTTTTATAATTAGTAACAAGTATACAATATGTATTGGAACACTTAGTAAGCTATATAAGTTAGTAACCTACTAAAAACAAACAAAAACAAGATTTTTTATTTTATGTTATTTTATTTCACTATTACTGTTGTTGATCCTCTACTATCTGGCAAAATAATAATGTCTTTTTTTGAAAGTAAACAAAGAAAACTTCATTTTGCTTCAGATTTTTAAGCAGGTTTTGTGTTTTATTTTGAGATTTGTAAAAAAGGTCTATAGGTACCTACTTAGTCAGTTAATTTCAACATTAACTTAGTTCGTCCCACGTAGTCGCAAAAGTGTTTAAGTATGTAAAAGAGGTTTTTTATAAGTTATTTGATTTCCTCAATAAATCAAGTATCAAACAGCGAGTTAAAGATAATGAATCAATAAAAAAAAACCTAACTAAGCATAAGAAAATATCGAACATCATTATGCAACAATATTTCGTATTTTTTTTATTGATTTTAAAATACAGCTAAGATTATTTAGATTAAAAATAACAAGTATATTATAAACAAGTACAATGCTAATCGTCACAGACGAGCACAGGTGGGATTTCTTATAAAAAGTATATTTTTTGCAATGCTCTAGATCTTCAATAACATACATTAATATCAGGCTGCTTTTCTCATACAAACGTATTCCCTTGTTTCCTCACTGGATTTGCCCTAAGACCTCTCACATTTTCATCATATTATCTTTCATTCATATATATGTATATTGTATATTCATTACGTTGTATGTTTTGCTATTTTATAAATGCCATTCGTATAATAAACTGGGCTAGCAAAAGTTCAAACAATTGCCTCTTTTTTATGACATATTCAAACGTATACGAATTTTTTTTTTATTTATCTAATAAAGTATTTTTAAGAAAACAAAACATACAAACACAAAAAAAGCATTTGCTTCTAGGATAATTACTATCAATTTGTTTGAGTTTTGAAGGAGAAAAGTGGGGAATACAAAACACTAATTTTGATTATTGTAACTAGGTGTAATTAGCCCGAGGCGCAGATGTCCCTGTCGCACATCGGTGTCTTGGTCCGGGTCTTCAATTGTTTACCAAATACCTGTGTGTATTTGCTTGGTACTGATACAGGTCCACGCATCATTTTATTTTTAGAAAAGTATTTTGGTAAAATCAAAGTAAATTTTAATCTTTAAAAAATACGAAGCAGAATAGGCTAATATATATAATATATAAATATCTATAATAGGCAGGAATAGGTTGAATCCATATTTACGATAACAAGTTAATATATTGCGATTGATAATAAAGATCATTAAATCATCATAATAACATTTAATATCTTCTACCAATCATGTTTCTTGTAGATTTATGTGTAGTGTTGTCAAACATAAATCTTTAGAACAATTCTAAACTAACCCGTTCGTCGATGCCCTTGCAGCTCCATGCGTCGCCCTTAATTAAACCAATCATTGCGATGATCAGGATTAATAGAAAAAGTTTTGACATTTTTTATGGAGTTGTCTGTAAAAAAAAACAAAAGTTTGTATTCATAAACAATTTGTGAAAATCAAAAATCATTGAGGGCGTTTGTTTTAGGATAAAAAAATCTACGTTTGGTATGTTTTAAACTTTTGATATCGCCAGTTTCGCCACCGACACTTATTGCTTGTGTAGCTTTGAAACGCTACTAAGAAAAGGATTGGTTGCAAATCGAACGTTTGACGTATTCACACTACTATATATAATAAATACGTATAGGCAGTGTGACAGATTTACACCAAAACACTACATTTAGACATGGATCTAAAGTTTTATTTTGCAGTGGCCAGTGGCACAAAAATATCGTAAACTAATGGCTGACCGTATGTTGAACGTGATTAAAAAAAAATATTTTTGACACCAATGCTCAACAAATGACAAAATATACGAAAATAATGATTCTCGTATCCCAAAACGAACACACCCTTAGCAATAATTTGTGGAACTGTGGTTCTCGATTGGATTTGTTGCGTCCGGAGCGTGCGGTCTAGAAACGAGTACGTAATGCGCAGGACAGACAAGTGAAGTATGCGGCAGGTACGTCAAGGGGCCTAAACTCGAGAGATTCAGTGTGGGCTAGGGAGTATGGCGGAGGTGGGTTCCGAATTAAGTGGGTAAAAGGGACGGTAGCTAATCGCGAAGGTTCTCGGACCTACATTGTGGATAGGGGAGACGGTCGACTGATAACGAGGCACATAGACCAAATACGGCGGGCAGCACGATTATCTGACATACCTTGTCCGGAATTAGGCAGAAGTACAAATGGAAATGGGGGTGAGGATGTTAGGGCTGAATCTGGTTCCGAGCAAAGTGCAACAAAAATTTCTGAAGGCAAAAGTTCAGAGATCGCTGGCTCCACTAGCTTCCCAGAACCATCGGCGGAATCGAGCGATAACATTGATACACCGAGCTCGCCACCTTCCGGCGCGACTTCGCCTCGGCGAAAAAGGTTGCGTCGCCCAGTGGACCGTTTCCAAATTCATCCGTAACACTAGCATAATTTAATTCTTAAAATTCCTTATGCCTTACTTGTATTATTATTATTTAAAAAGTTAAATGTATTTAACGTAACTAGGTGATGTGTTTAGTTATAAATATAATAGTAATTAAGGGTGGAGGTGTCAGGTATGCGTAAATATTTTTTATATAAGAGGTAGTAGGTAATTGTCATTGTCATCAGCGCTGTTTCAGTCTGCAAATAAACTGGTTAGCAAACAAACGTGTGTTCAATATTTATTAGTTTGTAACATCCTTTAAATGTCTATTGTGCAAAGAGGAAATAAAGAATATCTTTTGATGGCGCTAGTTAGGTAGACACTGCGCCTTAAACAAGCTGACCTGACAAACGTGGCACATTTAACACTTACGGATGAAAATAGTTAACGCGCGCTCGATTCCCAAAATGCTTACCGATGCACAAAAACAAATATTTAAATATTTAATACTAAATATTTCTCGAGATTCTTTGGATCAGTTTTTGACTCCCCCGCAGCCTACTTCGTACTGAGGCAGGTGCTATGCAGATGCTGTGGGTTCGATTCACGCACTGGACTCCAAATGACATGCCAAAATGTAATTAGCTTCGAAATACTTTCCGGATAGCCCCTGTCTCCGATCCTTGTGGACTGTATTATATTAAAACCACAAATCACGGTGATATCGAGCAATTTATTACAATATTGTACAATTCATCTTGTGACATTTTAAATCTAGTAAAATTATCGACCGATCTCCCAACGTCAAAAGAAAAGTAAAAAGCATGTGGCCAGTATCCGCCACATTTCTCCCCCCCCCCCCCTTGCAGTATCAGGTGTAAAAATGATCTCCTAATTAGATTTCACCGTGTTAAGTTTTACAAGTTTTTCGAGTGGGACGCCGAAAAACTCCTCCTTGTGTTTTTACATCAACAACTCGGACCACGCCGTCATGACCAGGATATTTTGCCGTTATTATGCCACGAGGCCAAGTCGCTCGTGGAAGATTGCCATCTACTATGAAGACAAGATCACCGATATTTAAATTTTGTACTGGATCATTAGGTTTTCTACGTGGTAACAGAGTTGGTAAATATTCTTTTAGCCACCTTCGCCAAAAAATCTCTGCTAAACAGGTAGCTCTCTTCCACATTACCCTAGCATCTAAATCTCCAGTGTCGACATTAGCAAGAGTAGCTGGTGATGAAGTTCCTATAAGAAAGTGGTTGGGTGTTAATGATTCTTCCTCACTGCAACTTACTGATACAAATGTTAGAGGACGAGAGTTAACAATACTTTCCACTTCAATGAGCAAAGTTTGCAACACTTCTTCTCGAGGCGCCTTTTCTGTTAATGTGACGATAAGGGCACTTTTTACTGTCTTTATTAAACGCTTCCAAGCACCTCCCATTGAAGGTGCAGATGGTGGTATAAAAGTCCATTTAACATTTTGATTTGTAGCAAAGTCTTCTAATTGCTTGGCTGCCGAAACAAAAGCCTTCCCATTGTCGGACATGATTTCTGACGGGCATCCTCTTCTGGAAAAAAATCTTCTCAGCGCCATAATTGTCGAATCAGCTGTCATACTTGCAACGGTTTCAAGGTGGATGGCGCGAGTTGTCAGACATGTCATTAAGGCGACCCAACGTTTCTCCCGCCTTCTACCAATAGTGACCTCTAGTGGCCCAAAGTGGTCAATACCAGTAAATGTAAAAGGCCGCATATTGTATCCCATACGCTGCAGTGGTAGATCTCCTGTAGGGGGAATAACCGGCTTCTCTCTGCGAAGTTTACAGAACTGGCATTGCCTTGCTACACTGTGCACTGTGTTGCGTAACGGCATGATCCAGTACCTCTGGCGTAGTTCATTAATTACTGTTTCATTGTTACTGTGTGCCATCTTCTGGTGGTAATGATGTACTAACAATCGGGTAGCTGGATTGTGGCCATCTAATATGATTGGGAATTTAGAATCGTTACTAATAAATTTTACCAGTCCAATACGACTTTTAATTCTCATTAGCCCATCCTGGTCCAAATACGGAGATAAATCTTTTAAACGGCTTTGGCGTGGTATGGGGCGCGAGGACTGGAGGCACTTCCATTCTTCAGAAAAAGAAAGTAACTGGCTTTTACGTAGCACGATGGTTTCAGCATACTTCAAATCTTCAGTAGTCAAGGGAGGGGGGGGGGGGCTACGTCCCTACTTTCCCTATCATTACACAAAATATGTTTTGCATTCTTAATTAGTAACAAAGATACATTTTTTGGCTGTACATTACTACTAGGGAGACCAGAATCCGGAACAAATGTGTTATTTTTAATATTTTTAGTTTTAGCTTTCCAGATACTACTATATTGACGGATCAATGCCGTGGAGCGTATTAGTGTGAGCCACTTCGATACTCGAAGTGGGTCTGCTGCAATAATATTTTCACCAACATCTGTTTTACAAAAGTAATATTGATCGTTTTCTTTGACAAACTCTTTGGTGTATTTTCGTTTTATTTCCCTGTCGTCGTTTGTCAAAGGAGTCAAGGGTGTTGGTTCCTGAGGCCAGTCATTAAAAGGTAAGAGTAAAAATGATGGGCCTCTAACCCACCTATGATCAGCAGATACTGTCACCGATCCACATCTTGTCGCGTCATCAGCAACATTCAAGCCACTCGGTAACCATCGCCAGTCTTTTACATTCGTCATCTCACCAATTTCCGTGACTCTATGAGCTACGAATGGCTTGAAGGTTTTGGCATCGTTTTTGATCCAACTGAGTACGGCTCTAGAGTCTGTCCAATAAAAGATGCGGGTCGGTTGTTTTCGGTGTTCTTTACAAATATAATTTGCTAACCTAGCTGCGATCAAAGCGGCTTGCAACTCTAATCGCGGAATAGTCGTGACTTTTAGTGGTGCAACTCGAGTTTTACTCCCAATTAGTGTTATCTTCACGTTGCCGTTGGAGTCCAGGAAGCGCCAATATGCGACTGCTGCGTAAGCTTGCTCACTTGCATCGGCAAATACGTGAAGTTCACACTCAGAAATTCTAGTGTGGGGTAGGTACCAACGAGGGAATTTCAACTCTGTGATTAAAGCCAAGTCCTTCAACCACTGTTCCCAATTAAGACGATCTTTATCGTATATTAAACTGTCCCATTCAACATCACTCCGCCAAATGTCCTGAAATATTATACGGCCCCTGATAACAAATATACCTAGTAAACCTAGGGGATCATATACGCGCATTAGGCATTTCAAAACATTTCGCTTAGTGAATTTCAGTGTCAGTTCTGTGGGAATATGAAATCCAAATGTCAACGTATCAACATTAGGATTCCATACTAATCCTAAAATTCGCACATCTATTTGAGCACTAGGAGTACATACTATATCTTTACTTGACAAATCTTGAAGCCAAAGGTGTTCTGGAACACGAAAAAGAGCAACGGGATCATTGCTTGCCCAGTCCCGCATCTCAAACCCGCCTTTAGCCTGAATTTCAACTATGCCTGATGCTAATTTAGCTGCTTGTTGAGGATCGTCTACACTACCAATGTAATTGTTCATATAGTGGTCTTGTACTATGGCCTCGACAACTTCTGGATAAGCAGATTTATACACTTTGGCATTTTTATTTTTTATGAAGATACAAGTAGGTATGAAAACAAAAATTGGTGTCGTCTAAGACGACCCTGAAAGAGTGACGATACGCAGTATGATATGCAGTTTGACAGAATATTTTGTAAAAATATATTGTAATCAAAACTATCAATACTCCTTAGTGCTGTTTATTTAAATTACATTCTATTTTGACACATGTTTGACAACTCAATTCGATTTTATTCAAAAAAGGTTAAACTCACTCAAAAACATAAGCAAATCTTTTTCTATACTAATATTATAAAGCTGAAGAGTTTGTTTGTTTGTCTGCTTAAACGCGCTAATCCAAGGAACTACTGATCGTATTTGAAAAATTTTTGAATATTAGATAGCCCATTTATCGAGGAAGGTTAAATGATATATATATCCTTACGCTATGACCAACAAGAGCGGAGCACCAATAAAGAATGTTTCAAAATCGGGGTTTTTTTTTCCTTTAGAGAGATTCTGCTGCGTGCGCTGCGTAAACGGTTAAAGTTTCGCAAAAATCATGTATGCTAGAATTGTTTCCCTTTAAAAGTTCTAAAAAAAATCCGCGACAGTATATGTCTATCTTCTAAGATTGGCCGACTATAACCTTTTTTTGCTTTGGTATTTGTTCTAAAATAATGCATTATTTGCGACGGTGTTTATAAACATGATATTAATCCTTATCCTAATAAATACGTTTTTCACCACAAGTATTTAATTTAAAACAAAATTGCCCTTTACTTCATTCGATTTTAATGAATATCTTAAGACATATCGCAGTTTTGAATTAACATCGCAGCAAAATAATGATCAAGTTCTGCACGCGCATTTATGATGTCCAAGGCCGGTGGACAGTCATGGGTGGGAAGGGCGGTACGTGTTATTTAAAAATATTTTCACCTTCTACGTAAACAAAGTCGCGGATTAAAGTTAGCGTTAGCCCAAAGTAACTATTACTGACTGCCTGACTGACTGATCTATCAACGCACAGCTCCTACCACTTGACGTATCGAGCTGAAATTTAGTCCACATTTAGCTATTATAATGTAGGCGTGCGCAAAGAAAGGATTTTCCAAAACTCACCCCCTAAACGGGGGTTCAAACTTTGTATGATGCTCGCGAGGTTAATCCATTAGTTAATTAGTTTTAGTTTTGAGAAAGAGAGATAGGGAGAGAGAGAGATGGAGATACAGTGGTAGTAGGTTTTTTCTATAACTGAGGAGTTAGCCAATAACCAAATTTAGGGCGGGGGAAGCCGCTGGCAAAAGCTAGTTTTCTACATAATGTTTTTCATGTCAAGTTCTAATTTAAATAGTGCAGAAGTTATCGTCACGTTTATGAGTGTTATACCTTCTTTTGCAGGCCAGTGTATATCGGTTCAACGGTTAAGCTGTGAAAAAAACATATACCGACAGACATCTGAGAGACCTTGAGTACTACTATTATGTGTATAGATTAATCTGTGGTGTGACTTAGTTGTATACAAGAAGCTTATATACAACACTGGAGTTTGCACTTAGAACATTGCATTAAAGACAGGTTCGGTTACCTTTATGGAAGTCTTTTATCTCTTTTCCACATTGCATGTAATTGCCATGCGTAATAAAAAAGTCGCTACAAAATTTTAACATTAAGAGTTTCTGAAACGCGTTCCAAGCTTAACTGCTAAAAATCTATCTACTTATACAATAATATAATATAAACAACTATTTTAACAGCTCAACAGACTAGATTTCCAAAAAATATCAAATACTTATTCTGTCTTATGTGCTATTTTAAATATTTTTTAGATATTTAAGACGGCGACGGCGAGCGCGTTCGGGATAGCTCCAGTGAGCGCTCGCCGACTGCGTCATCACTTGACTCAAGTACACACAAATGCGCATTACCAACTGATTGGAATTTCCATAAAGCCATTTTTTTTTACTGTACTGGTTAATAGCGGCTATAGATTGGACACCAATGTATACGTTAGACTTGGACGATAGTCTAAACTATTTCTATACAACTATGAATGGAATCACAGATGACTGTGCACCGAGGAAACATAGTAATCGCGTTAACTCGAAATTTATTTACCCCGAGCGGTACACGGCAGAGATAATTAGCAGTATAAAATTAAAGGCTAAGCTTCATAGGAAGTATAAGGCTGGTGGTTCACGCATAGACTACGAGGCGTTTTCAAAGTGTAGAACGCTGGTAAAAAATTAGATATCTTTCGCGCAAAAACAGTATAAAGACCGGGTGCAAAGGGAGCTACTTGAAAATCCAAAGGCCTTCTGGTCCTATGCTAACTGTAAAAAAGGCAGTAGAGGTCCGAAAAAGATTTTTAAAGATGGTGTGCTATTAACTAGGGAGAAATGTGTGAAGGAGTTTGCATAGTATTTTCACTCAGTTTATAGCTCAAAAAAGCCCAACATAAACGTGGAGGCAGCCATGAGGCAAGCAGGGAGAGAGAATGGAGAGGCACGATTCTATCTGGAACTGTTGCATCTTGATGACGTGGATAAAGCTCTGCAACAACTTAAGCCAAAAAAAGTCAGCAGGGCCAGACGATATTCCGCCCTACATTTTTAAAGACTGTCGATCAGTACTCAATAGACCACTCCTGTACATTTTCAATCAAAGCTTGATGACGGCAGTCTTTACTGATCGATGAAAAACAACTAGAGTCGTTCCAGTACCAAAGGGAGTATCAGTGTCGAGTGTAGACGAGTACAGGCCTGTCGCAGTACTATCAACACCGGCAAAAGTATTAGAGGCGGCGGTGCATAAAAAAATATTTACGCAGGTGAGCGTGCAACTTCATGATACGCAGCATGGATTTAGATCAGAAAGAAGCACCAAGAAGCAATCTGATAAAGTAAATGGGTGATTTCACAGTAGCAGTTGACGGCGGGAAACAATCGACTACAAAAAAGCTTTCGACCTAGTTGATAACGACACGTTACTTGGGAAGTTGGCACGAGCTGGTTTTACACCTCATTTACTGAACTTCTTTGCCAGTTATATGCAAGACAACAGTACGTTGAATATGCGGGCTATAGGTCGGAAAGCTATTTTACTAGGTCTGGAGTAAGCCAAGGAAGTAATCTCGGTCCGTTAGAGTTTACACTAATGATAAACGATCTACCTAGCGTCATCGAAAATGCAAAATGCATACGCCGATGACCTAAAACTGTATCTCACCGTTACAAGTATGGAGGATTGTCAAAAACTACAAGAAGATATTCATAGAGTAGTTACCTGGAGCAAAATAAATCTATTGCAATTTAATATTTCAAAGTGTATGACAATAACTTTCAGCCGTACGCGAAATCCAATCATATATAATTATCATATTGAAGGAATACCGATTAAGAGAGTCACAGAGGTCAAAGACTTAGGGGTAAATTTTACATCAAAACTAGAATTTCGGCAGCA
Organism: Apoda limacodes; assembly: GCA_946406115.1. NCBI lineage: Eukaryota > Metazoa > Arthropoda > Insecta > Lepidoptera > Limacodidae > Apoda > Apoda limacodes. The sequence continues at coordinate 6,524,852 of OX291541.1, forward strand.
CATTATTAGTATATGTAAAAAAGCATATAGGAAACTAGGGTTTATGCTTCGCATGACTAAAGGTTTCACAAATATTAAAGCTATAGTCACTTTGTATAACGCTTTGGTTGGGAGTCAATTAGAATATAATGCAGCCATTTGGGCACCGCACGAAAATATGTATATTTTAATGTTAGAGCGAGTGCAAAATAAATTTATTAGGTTTTTATACAAAACAAAATACGGCGTATACCCGTTGTATCCAATTAGGTATTCTACCCTTTTCACTTTAGGTATGGTGGAATATAACATACTAAAGATCAGAAGAGAATTGGCTCTAGTTTTATATATTTTTAAAGTTCTGAGGGGAAAGACATGTAATCCGCAAGTGTTAGAGCGCGTATCTTTGTATATTCCGGACACGTATGTATGGAGGAGGCGGCGACCGCGTCTGCTGGCCGTACCGCGGGGCCGCACCGCGCTGGTGAACGAAGCGCCGCTCACGCGCGCGCTTCACACTCCGAATCTCATAGTGGACGAGTTGGACCTATTCTGTTGTGATCTGAGTGAATTCACAAAAAAATAGCACTATTAATTATCTGTTACTGTTATTAGTAAAAAGTAGAATAAGTTAGTTTTATCTACAACATCGCATTGGGGATATAAAACCTGTAATGATAGTTGTAAGTTTGGATGAAAAATAAATAAAAAAATTAAAATAAAATATTGAAATTGTTTGACATTATAAAATTATAGTTAGAAAGTTATTAAATCAAAATATTTCAACTACTGCAGACCATAAATTTTACGTCCTTAAGTGAAAGCAAGTCGTTCATTTCCCTGATTATTGGAAGTCAGATTTAAATATTAATATGGCAACACATATATGGCGCGTTCGTTTTGGGATACAGAATCATTATTTTCATTACTTTTGTCACCTGTCATCCATTCGTTTAGCATTGGTATCAAAAAATCAAAATTTTAGTACCATCTGTAACAAACTATCATGCGTTCGTTTACGATATTTTTGTCACTTTTGCTGCCTATAAATGAAATTTTAGACCCATTTCTGGAGGTGGGGTTTTTCTATTAATTTGTCAAACTGCCTATACATATTCATTGTTTATGGTTGTGTGTGTACGTCAACCATTCGTTTTGCAGGTTTTGTAACCAAAAATTTTGTTAGTAGGTAACGTTTCAAAGCTACACGAACGATACGCGTCGGTGGCAAAACTGGCGTTATTAAAAGTGTGAAAAGTATCAATCGTGGGAACTTTTAATCCCAAAACGAACGCGCCCCATACGACAGAGATGCAAGACATCCATGTCGTCATTCGAGGTCATTGTTTCTGTCTTCAATCCTATTTTTGAAGTGCAAACTCCAGTGTTGTATATAAGCTTCTTGGTTGTATACAATGACCGTGGCAGACTATGTCCGTAAAAAAAACCGCAAATCGTAGTAGAGGATAGCCGTTTACTTAAGATGAGGTACTACCTAAATTTTGGCAAAGGTTTCAGATTCACCGAGCAGATCCGACTAAAATTTAATAACTGTGGTCTTCGGGATATAGTTTTACCTAGAAAAACGTAAAAAATCGGTTAATGAACTTTACTTCTTTAAAAAAATGAAAAGTGAAAAGTGTCACTGTTTTTTTTACAGTTTTGGCAAATAAATCTCCAAAGCCCTGAGTGCTATAGTTTACAAATAATATAATATGATAAAACATAAACATACATATAAATTACAAACCTTGAGAAGATAAATAAAATAGTAAAAAAGAAGTAAATTTTTGTAAAATGGACCTCAAATGATAAGTAATATTTATCCTCATATTTTACCTCAAAAAAGCATTTTTAAAAATATTTAATTTTTTTTTTTAATTTTAAATTTTTTACAATGGACCTTTAACTTGCGCATTTTACGAGACTAATATAGTGTTTCGTCCCGCCCATTGCTATCTGCAACGCGCTACAAGACACCCATAGCGTTGGCTGGCAACACTAGTTGACATGTCATTGTCGTTGTCTATGGGTAAAATAACCTAACGCAAATACATTATTTTGTTCCTTTTAAATTAAGTAGAGCATTTTTCTTCGCATTACGCTTTTTTAATACAGCAGTATTGTGTTAGCGACTAGTTTAATTTGTTTCAGTGTTTTAGTGTTTGGACGTAGGAAGTAGTTTTTATCTTTTGTATATTTTAAATTAGGGTTTAAGATCCTGTCGCTAAATTTATGGTTCTCTCATACTCATAAGTCCTTTGATACACCGGTACTTTAGGTTCAATCATTTTTCTTAATTTGCAGTTCCAGAAAATATTTCCTTTTTTTTAAGTATTTGAATTCAGTTCAGTTCTTTCATGTCATGTCGAGTATCAAATGAAAAGGCTTTATGAGCCGGATCTAAAAATATACTATTATTTATCTATGATAGGTATGTATTTACAAAAAAAAAGTTTATAAGTATACGTTGTCCTGGTTTTCATAATACAAGCTTTGCCTAGTTTGAGAACAGATGGCGCTGTGTGATATGTCCAAAAAAAATTATCTAAAAATCTAAAAAGTATTTTTAAAACGTACCTGGTTTGGGCTCCTACAGGTGAAAGACGGGTCAGTAAATGTTTAAAAAATAAACCTGAAATGATGGGCAATATTCTTATATCGAGAAATCAATTTTGAATATTTTTTCATTTAATATTTAAAAACAAATCATTGCAACAATAGATAGTTCCTTAGCTCCCTGGTGTGTAATCGTTCCTATACTTAAGTACATGCACATTATTTATTTATTTATATTATGACATAAATTACCTAGGTGATTAGATAATAAAGGTACTAGTGCTAACGAATCTTACCCTGCATAGTGCATACAAATTATATACAAATTGTCAAACTTTTTCGATTTCACCCATTGTATTTCCTACTGCTAGGAAACGATAGCTTGTATTGAAAACTAACTTATTCTCGCGACTTGTCTGCATGGTTTCTTTTAAAGAAAGCTTTTCACTGTTTATGATTTTATCTACTAACATATTGGAATTCCCATACAAATTTGCATCCCTTATTTTCCCCTCTAGCAATCTCTCTTCTTCATCTTTTTGCAAAAAAGGGTAAAAAGCATCGATTTTAATTTTCATCCTTAAAGTTACTAATTTTTTATGCATTTAACTTCAAAACTGATGGCTTTCTAGACAGACTTCCAACATCCATTTTACCTTAGATGTATTTTGCAAAATCCATTCATTATTTGTGACTGAAACGATTGGTACTACTATCGTTTTCCTCCTTCATCATCTCTTCTAAAGGTCAGAGCGAAATAGTATGCTTTAGGTAATTTCCTCATGTGACCCATTTCTAAGAAAAGTAAATATTACATTCATCATCAACCAGTGATTAAAGAAAAATCATTAACAACAAAATTAAGCGTGGTATCTGATTCCTTGAGTAAAACCAGCACAAATAGTCGTTTCAATGAGAATTTGCTAACATGTCTAATTTCATTACAATCAAAATTAACTACAATACTACTACGATGGAGAAGACATAAAATTGTTTTCATGGCAGATATAGAGAAAATGTATCGTTTTATAAAAGTAAATGAAGAAGACCTGCCATTTTAACGTATACTATGGAGAGAACCTCCAAAACATTAAATCGACGAATATAAACAAACTACCGTTACACACGGCACTGCATCAGCGCCATACTTATCAGTCAAAACGTTGCAACAACTAGCTGTAGATGAGCAACATAAGTTTTCTGTTACAAGCAAAATAACATTACAAGATTCCTACTTCGACGATGTGCTTTCGGGCGGGAAATCTGTAGGAAACAACAAAAAAGTTATAAAAGGAATTGATACAATTATTGAGAACAGAAGGATTTAACCTATGGAAATGGTCATCAAAAAGCTCAGAACTGTAAAACAACACACCAAAAGAACAAGAGGACAAAATATTGAAAATACCACTCGACGAAACAAGAAAGTCGTTAGGAGTTCTATGGTCACCACAGTTTCAAGTTCCAGATTACTATTGTTCACTTTTCGTATAAATTAAGTTGATTATAAAGTTCATGCACTCCTTTCGCATCACTAGATCGTGATGAGAACATCCCTAGCATCTTGTTGTTGTTGTTGTTGTGGGTTGTAGATGGCACGCAAATATTCGTTCCCGTTTTAAAAACTAAGATAATTACTAATTAAAATAAATACTGTAAATAAACATTATAGTCTTCGAGTGCTTGTGTTGGCAATTGAGAACGGTATAAGCGAACGGCCTAGTAGCTACGAGGTAAGATTACCGACGAGTTGCACATCACAGAAAGAACTATGGTAAGTCATCCATCCCTAACATTATATAAACAACAGTTTTAGTTCACCGTTTTGAGAAAACTAAACAAAGTCAATTACACCCGAGCCATCCAACATAAACGAAGTCAATTTAATACAGTCCACATTAAGATTTAATGCTCTAACACTATAAAATAAAAAAAGAATCCAACGAAAAGATTCATTTATTCAGAAATTGCAAAGCTTTTTGATCAACTCGGCTGGCTCGCACCAGTAATAATAACCATGAAACTTATAATGCAAGAACTATGGACTAAAGGCGTAGAATGGGATCAGATAGTAGATAACTCAACCAAGGACAAATGGATTAGATTATAAGACTAGATAAAAATACTAGAAACAATATCTATACCAAGATGGTGTCATATTACAGATGAAACTAAAGTTGAGTTACACGGTTTCTGCGACGCATCAGAAAAAGCATATGGAGCTGTTGTATGCAAAGTAATGAAAACTCGTACGATGTTACATTACTACAAGCAAAATCAAAAGTAGCGCCACTGAAACAAAAAACAACGCTAACAAAACTAGAATTATGTGCTACACCATTACTCACCCAACTGATGGAGAAAGTCATAGCAACAATGAAGTTCACAAAAATATAAGTGTATTGTTGGACGGACTCAATGATTACATTAGACTAGATCAAATGTGAAGCTACGAGGTGGAATAAGTTCGTAGCAAATAGGGTAGATGAGATACAAAAATTACTTCCACAAGCAAAATGGAATCACGTAATATCGTCGAATAACCCGGCAGACATAATTTCAAGAGGAATCGAACCAAGTGCATTCCACAACTTTACACTATGGTGGAATGGTCCAACTTGGTTAAAAAATTACACTCTGCCAGTAAGTAAAACCATACCTGAAATATGCCAAGTGATAAAACAAAGCGTTCACATCAATCTAGCAACAACTGTAGTAACCACCGACTGAAATATGGGAGCGATTTTCAAGCTTCCAAAGAATGGTTCGAGTACTGTCATAATGCTTCAGATTTAGGAATAAGGAAAGAAGCAAAGAGCCTTTACATTGTGAGGAAGTAGCTATTACAACAAACAGAATAATAGCACTAGTACAACAACAAGTATTCCGGAAGGAGTACAAAGCCTAAACGAAAAGAATATCACTGTGTAACTAACCCCCCAAAGAAACAAAATATACTACCTCACCTTTAACGTACCTACCTAACTAACCAGTATGGACAAGATTATAAGAGATAATATGAACACGAAACTTGAAAATTGAAGTATAAATTTATCGAAGGTTTGGCTATGTGATCGTCTGAGTGGTAGGACCTTATTGTGTAACGTAGACCGCAGTTCTAGTAATGAAAATAGTAACCTCTACTCCTATGCGCTTTTTATTTTTCTAAAAAAATAAAAAGGCGGGAAGCTCCACCCAGCGCTTCCCACGGTACGTGTCCATACCGAGGCTAACTTAGCGCACATCCCCCGAAGGAGTAGAGGTGTGAAATCATAAATGGTATAACCATTAAATTATCGTTGCAGCCGAAGCTGAAGACCGAAGTCTAAATATGTAGTTGCAGGAACAAATCCTTGTGCGTACATAGCACAAACACTCGGCCTTCGGCCAAAGAGTGTGACATCCGTTCGCACAGACACAGCCATGACATTGTCAAGAGAGCACGCCTCGTGTTAAGCACACTCCGAAGAGCAGGACGCAATAAACCCCACTGAACCATTTGTGTAGTAGTTAATAATTATTATGTACCAATGGAACAGACATGGAATTCACCAAGAGGGCACGCCCCATGCTTAACACACTCCGAAGAGCAAGACGCAATAAGCCCCACTGCATCCATGTAACTTCAGTCGTAGATTATAAATGATATATTTCGGTTTTCAAGCCGGCGTCCACACCATACATGATCAAGGATTCATAAACAGGTTAAATGTATACATTTACATTTACATAAGGTATATTATGAGTTCAAGTACGAAAAATAATAGTTTATAGTTTATTTGATCGATTAACGAAAGATCGCAGTTTTTCAAGAATTTAGTCGCGAGCCAAATATGATTCCATGAGTTGTTACCAGTCGCGTAGTTGAAGTATCACTGTCGCCTTCGCGTAATCAGTGTCTGACTCCCCACAACTTGGCAACGGTTTACGAGTCAATTTAAATAAAACAACAATTGCCTTCTTTCGCAGTTTTTCGACTCTGACAGACAGCTCGGGGCAAGGACTTTTACCCTTCTACACTGTGTAATCTGTTGTCGTCGTTCAAGTCGCTCGGCACTGAACTCACATTCGTATTTGACCCAATCAAACGGATCGAAACGTAAGGCGAGAGACGTTCAAATCGTCTGTCAGCTCAGCCGATGTAACTTGAAGCCACTAACGAATGTTAACGATAAACATTCTGAGAGATCAGTAGGTTTTAAGCTTCCGATCCCCGGGCATGCCTTCATCATCTCCTTGTCTCCTTCTTTACTTTACTCAGGCGAGGTCTTTTTACCTGTATTGTATAACAGCAGTATAAGAAGTCAAACCTCAGAAGCAACGTCCATCACTAATACAAGCAAAATAGTCGCATCCCAATATTCAAATCGCTACAAGACTTCTCCCTATTTGGTGTCACCAGTCGCGTAGGTGAAGTATCACTGTCGCCTTCGCGTAATCAGCGTCCGACTCCTCACAACATGGCAACGGTTTACGTGTCAATTTAAATAAAACAATAATTGCCTTCTTTCGCAGTTTTTCGACTCTGACAGACAGCTCGGGGCAAGGACGTTTACCCTTCTACACTGTGTAATCTGTTGTCGTCGTTCAAGTCGCTCGGCACTGAATTCACATTCATATTTGACCCAATCAAAGGATCGAAACATTAGGCGAGAGATGTTCAAACCGTCTGTGAGCTCAGCCGATGTAACTTGAAGCCACTAACGAATGTTAACGATAAACATTCTGAGAGATCAGTAGGTTTTAAGCTTCCGATCCCCGGCCATGCCTCCATCTTCTCCTTGTCTCCTTCTTTACTTTACTCAGGCGTGGTCTTTTTACCTGTATTGTATATAAGCAGTTTAAGCAATCAAACATAAGAAGCATCATCCATCGCTAATTCAAGCAAAAGAGTCACACTCCAATATTCAAGTCACTACAACACTGCCACCTTTTATTAGCCATCAGAAAGGTACAAACTTAGCACTCAGTAATAAATTGCATTTTATATAAATTTATCGCATTTTGCATATGCCACCTCATACGCTTTCTTTATATATTGTGGCACCGCGACGCTCGCCGCTGCCTATGTATGTCTATGTAAAGTTATGCTGTACCGGGTTTTTTAGTAATGAATTCTATTTTTTTTTTTTCTTTTTTCGAATTAAGGTTTTTAACTACATAAATGTGTTAAGCCCGTCTTTTGAAAATCTACAATAATATTAAAGACCTCCACCGCCACGATCCTGGCTAACATTTTCTTAGTCCTCGATCTTCCACGATCCTATTAAATTATTATTTTGATCATTATGTTAGTTTTATATAACAATTTTATTTTATATATATATATTTTATTATTATTAAATTTTATTTTTTATAAAATTTTATATTACGAAGGATGAAGATGGCTTGGTAAATGGGTAAGCTAGGCAGATGGGTACAACTGGAAAAAAAAAAAAAATTGACTATTGTGTTTAGATCCATTTATAAATCAAGAATACAAGTTAATAAGATTCGGAGGAAGACGTCACAATTCGAATCTTTCATACAGTCAAAAACATCCAGCACTGTTACTGTTCTAAATAGCTCTGTAGCATCGTAATTCATAGTTAGGTAGGTTAACTCATTAGTTTTGTATTCATATATTTGCACGTAGACGTCATTCTCGTTCTCGTCATAACTTTGTATTACAAAAGCTCACAAATATGTAACTTATATCATTCGAAAGCTCTTGTTATGTACTACATTTTTGTACTACTGTCATGTGTGTAGCTTTAACCATATACCTGTAAATCAGGTTAAAGCGCTAGTTCATAAGCAACGTTTGTATCGAATGCGAGAAAAAATATAAAGCACAGCGTGAGCTTCCTCAAAGTTTTGCTACGAGGTAGCTAAGATCGCGGCCGCCGGGCCGCCTCACTCTCATCTGATCTCATCTATCTATCTATATATAATACTCTCCCAGTTTAAATTATCTCAAGAGAAAAAGTGTATGTGCTTCAAGACAGCAATTCCTGTAGACGGCGGACGTGCGCGCACAGACGAGACTAGGTGTTTGTTGTGTTCTGCGTGTTTGCGCCTACAAAAGCAGCGCTTGAAGGTAGACGGTTTCCGCTTTTTCAGCGGTCTTGAGGAGGATTTAGCGGTAAGCGATTTTTATTGTATTTTCTCGGCATTTATTGCCACGGATCGCCGTCGTTTGTCGCTCTTCCAAGGGCGGCCCTTTTTGGGCCACCCCTTCAGACCCAGCTGCAGCCGGACTCGCATCATGGGATGCTGGTAGCAGCCATCTAGCGGAATGCCGCCACCCCCAGGACCCCCACCACCAGTACGTAGAGGAGGCGTACGTAAACGGGGGCTATGGTTACGCTCCCAGCCCTCAGCCGCCGTCGTGGCGCGTAATTTGTTTACCGGCGAAATTTCTGCCGCGGACCGGCCCTTTTCGGTCGCGTTCCCACCCTCTCGCCCTCCGTCTAGGACTTCTATGGCCTCGGCCATATCACAGTCGTCGGTGTACTCGGCCTCTGAGTCCGGCGACGAAGTATTTAGAGATGAGGACCTCCCTACCCTCCCATCAATGCTTTCTCCCATAGAGGACACTCCGCCCCGGCCAGACCTGAACTCGACAACATCTAAAAACGGCAGTACAGTTAAAGTTACGCCCCCCATGTCAGCTCCGCGGAACTTGAACCCGCCCTCAATTCCTCTGCCTCAAAGAGACCCACGGGTCCGAGACCTTTTGCTCTCAGCCCATCGAAAGACCCCATTGAGCGTGCCCGTCTTGAGGCAAGAGAGGTCATTGCCGATCGGCAAAAGGCCCTCGCCAATCAACCGAGCACTTCCAAAACCACTGTAGAGGTGCCTCATGACCCCACCCCTGTTGAAGGGATGGAAATCTCTGTAGTGACCCCCCCCCAGCCTTCCGCACCCCCACCGCTTGCGCCGCCTAACGGTCGCTCTTATGCCCAGGCAATAAGTAGCCAAACCGCTAATGCTCCGTCATCGCAAATTGATGCTCAGCCGGCTAGTGTTAATGCCAGTGCCAATGACCCCAAAAAAGACAAAAACAGTCACCCCCCCATTATTGTTGAGTCCCTGCCTCAGTGGTCGACCCACTTAAAAAAATTGCACGCAATTTTAGGCCATGCCCCAAATGCCCGTCCCTTCGGAAAAGGCGTACGCTTTTTCCCTAAGTCGCCAATCGAGTATCGAACGGTAGTGGCCTACATTGACGAGCTGTCTAAGCTCGATAGCGCGGTACACTGGTACTGCTACAGCTTAGACAGCGAACGTCCGCAGAAAGTGGCAATTAAAGGGCTTCCACAAGACACATCTTTGGATGAAATAGCGGAGGACCTCGCTTCAGCTCACTTCCCAGTGTCGCACATACGGCAAATTCCTGCGGTCAGGGGGCGTCCTAACTGCATATACTATGCCCAATTGCAACATAGGCACACAGTCGCCGAGTTGCAGGAGCTATATGCAGTTAGTGAGCTACTTAGCATGCCTGGCATTACTATTGAAGCGTGGCGTACGCGCCCAGGCCCGGCACAGTGCCATAGGTGCCAGGCATTTGGCCACGCCTCCTCTAATTGCCATCGCCCAATAAAATGTGTCCGCTGCGGCGGTGAGCACCCCGCCTCGGATTGCGATCGGCAAACGGCTGCACTTAAATGCGCAAACTGCAAGCAGGCGCATACAGCTAATAACCGTTCTTGCCCGGTATTTAGGCGCGAAGCGAGGAGAAAAGGGGTGACTGTAGCACCTCCGCTACCTCGGCGCAAAACAAAACAGGCATCTAATTTGCCCCCTCAGCTACCTACGCCCCTACAGCAAATACTCCCTCAGGAGTACGATCTTTCGGTAGGAGCTACCCTAATTCCCCCCGCCAATCCTCCCACAGAACGTTCCCAAGCTCTCGGGAAGAAAAAGAGGAACAAAAGGAAAAAACCAGCAACACAGGGCACAACCATTCAACAAACTGTGGCCCAATTATCCGCCCCAAATATTCTTGTACCACCCCCACAATTCGTAGATCCCCCCCAGCCCCCCAAAACTTCTCAGCCCCCCAAAACTTCACAGCCTTACGCTGTCGCTGCCCAGCAGCCTAAACCGCCTGCGTCAAGTCGCCCTAGTGGCCACTACCAGACACAGGGGCCTACCCAAATGTCTACAGGCGCGCTCAACATAGCGAGAGCCGCCATAGCGGCACTTAACGCGGCCATAGAGGCCATCGCCGCAGGACAAAACCCTTTGCCAGCCCTTTTTAACGGCTTGGCACAACTCACCACAATTCTTACGTGGGAATTTAATGGGGCCTCATAGGGGCCTTAAATTAAGAATTGTGTATTGGAACCCTGGGGGCATAATCGGCAAGACAGCCGCCCTCAGAACGTTAGTCCAGGAACACGATGTTCACATTGTGTTACTGGGCGAAACGAAACTCCGAGGTGAGAATGAGCTCCGCATTCCAAATTTCTTCACCTATAGGCGAGACGAAATTTCTCCCGCTAATATGGCCTTCAGGGGTACGGCTGTATTAATTAGGCGTGACCTTATTCACGAATTACTACCCCTTCCCCATTTTACATACACTCGGTCTATAGGTGTAAAACTAAAGGTCGGCAATGCGGAGCTTAAAGTCTTCGCCGCATATAAGCCACCAGCAACCCCCTTCGATCCAAGTGACATCGACAATATCTTTTGCGATGCCACCCCCACACTTATTCTAGGTGACCTTAATACCAAACACCAACAATGGGGTTCACGTATTTCATCCAAATCGGGTCGTGAACTAAAAGCAGATGCTGAGAGCAAAAACTATTTAGTCATCGGTCCAGGATCACCAACGCACTATCCCTCTACGGACAGTCACGCACCGGACGTACTAGACATCGCCTTAGCCCACAAGATCAGCTGGTCAATGTCGTTAGAGGTCCTCCACGACACTGACACTCAGCATCTGCCAATCTTATTGGTCCTTGGAGTGTCTGCAACTGGTAAACCGCTCCCCAACCCCCGTAGAACAACTGACTGGACCAACTTTCACCGCACCATGTTGGGTTATCAACTCCCGACTGGTGGCATTTCTACTCTCTTAGAAGTCGAAGAGGCAGTTAGTACTTTCACAACTGCCATTGCACAGGCTCTAAGGGAGTCTACCAAAATTTCAACCACAGCTTCTGGCAAGCAACTTTTACCGGCGCACCTCCGCGCTAAAATTCAAGAAAAGAGGGCCCTACGTAAACACTGGTGCCAAACACGTTGCCCAGTTGCAAAGAGGGACCTTAACAAGCTCAGCGCCGAACTGCGGGCAGAAATCGCCAATTATAGGCAAGGACCAAGTGATATTTAAAGCTTGTGAGGATGACACGGCTCTGTATCGCTTGGCCCGACAAATAACAAAAACCCCCGCCCCAATTTGCCCTCTTATAGATTCTGCTGGCATTCGTCACTACCACGCAGCGGAACGCGCGGAACTTTTTGCGGACCACTTTGAGGACCAATTTAAGCCGAACCCCATTATCGACCCTGACCACACGTTAGGAGTTACAGTACGCGTAGAGCAGTTTCTCGCGGCCCCAGCCCCACCACTCAGAGGTGATTATTTTATTTCGCCTAAAGAGGTTAGGAAGGAGGCCTCTAAACTTAACAAGCGCAAATCACCCGGTCCCGACGAGATTCCAAACACAGCGATTATTATGCTGCCTAGGAAGGGTCTGGTGGCACTCACCCGTATCTTTAATGGGATACTGCGCACTGGACATTTCCCATCTTCGTGGAAGATCGGCAAAATCATTGTTCTCCCGAAACCAGGGAAAGATCGTCATCGCCCAGAACATTACCGACCGATTACATTGCTGTCCAATTTAGCCAAATTGTTCGAACGCCTACTTTTACTTAGGATATCCCCGCATATCCAACTTAGGCCTGAACAGTTTGGCTTCAGAGACAGCCACAGTACCACTCTTCAGCTTGTACGAGTGCTCCATCACATGGCCTTCGAGCTAAACAAGGGCAGACGTACAGTCGGAGTCTTTCTCGATATGGAGAAGGCTTTCGATCGAGTTTGGCACGAAGGCTTAATACACAAGCTGTTAGAGACGGACATCCCACCGATGCTCGGGCGTGTAATAGCCTCGTTTCTGGACAAACGTAGCTTCTATGTCTCGGTCGAGAACAAACAGTCAGCATGTAAACCCATTAGAGCAGGGGTACCTCAAGGCAGCTGCCTATCGCCACTGCTCTATGCGCTATTCACCAACGACATCCCCACTCTCAGTGACTCCGGTCTAGCTGAAGGTGTTGAAGACGTCATCCTAGCCCTTTACGCGGACGACAGCGCCTATATGTCCTCCTCCCGCAAAGCTAGTTTAGCAGCCAAAAAAATGCAGCGACTATTGGACACTTTGCCTGGCTGGCTGGACAAGTGGAGAATAGCCGTTAATGCCAGCAAGACATCAGCACTATTGACCGGCCTGCAAAAGTTTCTCCCACCGAAACTTGTGTTTCGAGATCAAGTCATTGAGTGGCAACCCAGCGTAAAGTACCTAGGTTGTATTATAGACCGCCCCTTGCGCATGCGCAAAATGCTTGACCATGTGTCAGCAGGCGCGGTCGCGTCACGGGCGTGCCTTAGACCGGTGCTTTCCTCTGACTTGCCACTCAGAACCAAAATTCGCCTGTACAAATTGTACATACGGTCGAGACTGACCTATGCAGCCCCTGCTTGGTACGGTCTTCTATCTTCTACCAACAAAATTAAGCTCCAGGCAGTCCAAAATAAGTCGCTGAGATTTATCACCGGCGCGGGACGCTACGTCCGCAACTCCACCATTGCTAGAGACACCAAAACCGAGCCACTCGCAGAGTTCATATCTGGTTTGTCGAAACGTTTATTCACCCGCGCTGACAACAGCCACCATGTACACTTAAGGGGCATAGCCCCCTTACACGCCCGCCCGCCGGAAGGCAGGGCTCTCCCCCGAGAGCTTATTCCTGTGGGTGAATAAGTTTACTTATTCACCCCCCTACCTACTCACCTTCTTTCCTAACTCATTCCGCTTTTAACGTTTATACTCGCTTTTATTTCTGCTTATTTTTTGTTTTATTTCGTTTTTATTTTGCTTTTATTTTGTTTTTATTTTATTTTATTTTCGTTTTTATTTTCGCTTCGTTCTTATTTTATTTTAATTTCGCTCTTTTGTTTTGCTTTGTTCTTACTTTTGTTTTATTTTGCTTTTATTTTTGTTTTCGTTTTTGGCGCCTACTCTCGTATTTTACCTTCTACTTTCTGTATCGCTTATGGCGACAAAATTATTACCCACAAGGGGGCCTGAAAAGTAGGCCTCCTTTCTAATATTTCACCGGGGGTGTTCAGCACCCCTGAGCTTCTGCCCGGGTCATGGTGGGAGGTAAACTCCCCTCCCCCGACACCCGCACCTCAACACCCAGTAGGGTGTAAGAGAAGATACCCACGATGGCCGCCTCACTCACACACATCACTCTTTCACATCATCATCATCATCATCCTATCCATCCATCCATTCTCCATAGTGCATATTATCTCCTTAGTGAAAAACAGTGTATGTGCTTCAAAAGACTATTTACTGTAGACGGCGGACGTGCACGGACGAAATTGTGTTGGGGCTTGTTTTGTTCTGCGTGTCTGCGCCTACGCTTGTGCAGCCTAAAGGTAGACGGTTGCCGCTTTTTCAGCGGCTTTTCGGCGACTTTGGTAAGCGCAAATATTTTATTTTGCTCGGTAATTTTGTTTTGCCGCGGATCGCACAGGTCGTCAGTTGCTCAAGGGCGGCCCCTTCGGGGCCCCCCCACCGCTGTCTGGTTTGTCTGGTTGCTGATCAAGTATGTTTTTTGTGTAATTTTTACAATCATAAGAAATGCCGCCCCCCGTAGCAGCTCCCCCCCCGGTACGTAGAGGAGGCGTACGCAAACGTGGCGTATGGCTACGTTCTCAGCCCTCCGCCGCCGTAGTGGCGCGCAACCTTTTCACGGGTGAGATTTCGGCCGTAAATAGGCCATTTAGCGTCGCGTTTCCCCCGTCTAGACCCCCAACTAGGTCATCTATGACCCCAGCCACCTCAGTGTCGTCGGTGTACACGGCTTCTGTGTCCGGCGACGAGCTATTTAGGGATGAAGATCTCCCCACCCTACCGTCCCTACTGTCACCTATTCAGGACACTCCCCCCCACCGCGACCAAAAGTCGCAGTCCAAGTCGCATTCGTCTATACACAACAGCCAAGTCGCAAGTCAGACCCCTATCTCAGCGCCTATCAATACAAATCCCCCCTCCATCCCCCTGCCCCGAAGGGACCCTAGGACAAGGAATAGAGAGGTGAGACCCTTTTCACTTAGCCCTATTAAAGACCCCTCCGAGCGCGCACGCCAGGTAGCAAGAAATGCCGTAGCTGATTGGCAACAATCGCAGGTATTGCCTACGCCGGCTACAACCGAGGCAAGCGCAGTGACCCACCAAAACCCCTCGCTACCGGTAGAAATGGAGATCACTCCTCCTATACCGGCCGCACCATCAACCTCGGCAGTGTCCTACGCACAGGCCACTATTTCTTCTTCGCCGAAACCGGCCCAGCCTACGAGTAGCGCGAATGTGCAAACGGCTCCCTCCGCTCCCGCTGAAAGCAAAAACAGATATCCACCTATTATTGTGGAAGCGCTGCCGCAGTGGACTATGCACCTCAAAAAACTGCACTCGTTATTAGGCCATGCACCTAATGCCCGCCCATTTGGTAAAGGAGTCCGCTTTTTCCCAAAATCGCCCGACGAATACAGGGTGATAGCGGCGTACATCGACGAGCTGTCTAAACTGGACAACACAGTATCCTGGTACTGTTACAGTTTAGACAGCGATCGTCCCCAAAAAATAGCAATCAAAGGGCTACCGCAGGACACCTCTTTGGACGAGATTGCGGAGGAGCTTGCTTCGGCCAATTTTCCCGTCTCGCATATCCGCCAAATTCCTGCGGTACGAGGTCGCCCTAATGTCATATACTACGCGCAATTACAGAATAGGCACCCTATAGCCGACCTCCAAACTCTATACGCGACCAATGAGATGCTGAGCATGCCGGGCATCTCTATCGAGGCGTGGCGCACCCGACCGGGCCCAGCTCAGTGCCATAGGTGCCAGGCTTTCGGCCACGCCTCAGCAAATTGTCATCGGCCAATTAAGTGCGTTCGCTGCGGCGGCGAACACCCGGCAGCCGAATGCGACCGCAATACAGTAGCGCTCAAATGCGCTAACTGTAAACAGGCGCATACGGCTAACAACCGTGCATGCCCCTTTTTCAGACGTGAGGCCAGGAAAGAGGGTGTGGCATTACCCCCTCCACTGCCTCGTAAGGACCCGCAAAGGGCTACCAATCAACCCCCCCCTCAACCTACCCCCCTGCAGCAAATCGGTCCCCAGGACTACGAGTTAACGGCAGGCTCAAACTTAATCCCTCCCGCCAACCCTCCAACCGAAAGATCCCAGGCTCTCGGGAAGAGAAAGCGCAAGCGTAAACCAAAATCCCTACCGCCTAACGTACAACCTTTGTCGGCACCAGTACCGGCAATATCAGGTCCTTCAGCCCCTACAACTACTGCCTCTACAAAAACCAGCTCACTCCCCCCAATTGTCGCAATTGTGCCGCCACCGAAATTTGCAGACCCCCTGCATCCCCCCAAACCAGTGCAAAAACCGGCCCCACCTATGCTCGCAACAAACAGTCGGCCGCCTAACCGCCCAACTGCAAACCCGATCATGCAGGGACCTCCGCCTTTTGCACCTAGTGCATTAAACATAGCCAGGGCCGCCATAGCGGCGTTAAACTCGGCTATAGAGGCCATTGCAGCCGGACACAATCCATTGCCAGCACTTTTCAATGGGCTAGCGCAACTCACCACAATTCTCACGTGGGAATTTAATGGGGCCTTACAGGGGCCTTAAATTGAGAATTGTGTATTGGAACCCTGGGGGCATAATCGGCAAGACACCCGCCCTCAGAACGTTAGTCCAGGAACACGATGTACACATTGTGTTACTGGGCGAAACGAAACTCCGAGGTGAGAATGAGCTCCGCATTCCAAACTTCTTCACCTATAGGCGAGATGAAATCTCTCCCGCTAATATGGCCTATAGGGGAACGGCAGTACTAGTCCGTCGTGACCTTGTTCATGAACTATTACCCCTTCCCCCTTTTACATCTACTCGGTCTATAGGTGTCAAACTTAAGACCGGCAATGCTGAGCTTAAAGTCTTCGCCGCATACAAGCCACCAGTAGCCCCCTTTGTTCCAATCAACATAGGAAACATCTTTTGTGACGACACACCCACCTTAATCTTAGGCGATCTTAACGCCAAACACCAACAATGGGGTTCACAAATTTCAACCAAATCGGGTCGCGAACTAAAAGCAGATGCTGAGGACAAAAACTACTTAGTCATCGGTCCAGGTGCTCCTACTCACTACCCTACTGCAGATAGGCAATTTCCTGACGTACTTGACATCACATTAGCACACAACATCAATTGGCCAATTGCATTGGAAGTCCTCCACGACACCGACACTCAGCATCTGCCAATCCTTCTGGTCCTCGGAGTGTCAGCTTGTGGGAAATCCCCCCCGCCCCCTACTAAAACCACTGACTGGGCAAAATTTCACAACTCAATGCTCACGTATAAATTGCCACCAGGTGGCGCTCAACTCCGTCTGAGGTAGAGGAAGCCGTCATAACCTTCACGACCGCGCTAACGCAGGCCCTTAAGGAGTCCACGAGGTCCTCAACCACTGCCTCAGGCAAACAATTGCTTCCTGCGCACTTGCGCGTCCAACTCAACAAAAAGAGGGAGCTTCGTAAGCTGTGGTGTCGTACTCGCTGCCCAGTTTTGAAGGGTGAACTGAATAAATTAAGCAAAGACTTGCAAGCAGAACTTGCCCAATTTCGTAAACTTGCGTGGGACAACACAATCTTTAAGGCTAGCGATGACGATGCCGCCTTATTTCGTTTGGCCCGCCAAGTTTCGAAAACATCACCCCCCATTTGCCCTCTGATTGACTCCTCCGGCATCCGCCACTATCACGCCGCAGAACGCGCGGAACTACTGGCCGATTACTTCGAGGACCAGTTTAAACCGAACCCCCATTACCGACCCACTGCACACGCTAGGAGTAATAGATCGCGTAGAGCAATTTCTCGCGGCCCCAGCCCCACCACTCAGAGGTGATTACTTCATCTCGCCCAAAGAGGTGAGAAAGGAGGCCACCAAACTTAATAAACGTAACTCACCTGGCCCCGACGAGATTCCAAACACGGCGATTATTATGCTGCCAAGGAAGGGTCTGGTGGCACTCACCCGGATCTTCAATGGGATATTGCGCTCTGGACATTTCCCTTCTACCTGGAAGACCGGAAAAGTCATTGTTCTCCCGAAACCAGGGAAAGACCGTCACCGCCCAGAACATTACCGGCCGATCACTTTGCTGTCTAACCTAGCTAAGCTGTTCGAACGCCTACTAATACATAGGATATCTCCCCATATCCAGCTTAGGCCTGAACAGTTTGGCTTTAGGGACAGTCATAGCACTACCCTGCAGCTTGTGCGCGTGCTCCATCACATGGCCTTCGAGCTAAACAAGGGCAGGCGCACGGTCGGTGTATTTCTCGATATGGAGAAAGCCTTCGACCGGGTTTGGCACGAAGGACTACTGTACAAGCTGCTGGACACGGATCTCCCGCCTATGCTCGGTCGAGTAATAGCTTCGTTTCTGGACAAACGGAGCTTCTATGTCTCGGTCGAGAACAAACACTCAGCAAACAAACCCATTAAAGCAGGGGTACCACAAGGCAGCTGCCTATCGCCTCTGCTCTACGCGCTCTTCACTAACGACATCCCCACTCTCAGTGATTCCGGTTTAGCTGAAGGTGTTGAAGACGTACACCTAGCGCTCTACGCGGACGACAGCGCCTACATGTCCTCCTCTCGCAAAGCAAAATTAGCAGCCAAGAAAATGCAGCGTCTATTGGACACTTTGCCCGGCTGGCTCGACAAGTGGAGAATAGCCGTAAACGCCAGCAAAACAACTGCAATTTTGACCGGCCTACAAAGATTCCTCCCACCGAAACTTGTGTTTCGAGGCCAAGTCATTGAGTGGCAACCCAGTGTAAAGTACCTTGGTTGCGTTATAGACCGCCCCTTGCGCATGCGCAAAATGCTTGACCACGTGTCAGCACGCGCGGTCGCAGCACGGGCGGCGCTTAGACCGGTACTTTCCTCTGACTTGCCTCTCAAAACTAAAATTCGCCTGTACAAACTGTACATTCGGTCGAGACTGACCTACGCAGCCCCTGCTTGGTACGGACTTCTATCTTCAACCAGCAAATACAAGCTCCAGGTTGTCCAAAATAAGTCGCTGAGAATAATAACCGGCGCCGGCCGCTACGTCCGAAACTCCACCATCGCTAGAGACACCAAAACCGAATCACTCGCAGAGTTCATTTCTGGTTTGTCTAAACACCTCTTCGAACGCGCTGATAACAGCCACCATCAACACCTTAGGGGCATTGCCCCACTACACGCCCGCCCTCCTGAAGGACGTCCTCTCCCCCGAGAGCTCATTCCCAGTGGTGAGTAATTTTATTTATTCACTCACTCACCCACTCACCCACCTCTTTCCTTTTCCTTACGACTTTTAGTGCATTTTTATTTTTATTTTTACTTTGCTTATATTTTTATTATTATTATTTTTATGTTGCTTTTTGCTTTGTTTTTTTTTCGTCTTATTTTTATTTTGCTTTTATTTTATTTTCATTTTGTTTTGCTCGTGCTTCGTTTTTGTTTTTTGTTTTTATTCTTTTGTTCTTTTGTTTTTATTTTATTGTATGCGCTTACCACGTTTCTATTTCTATTTTCATCCCATTTCCATTTTATTACTTTCATTTTTCACCTTCTCATTGTGAAAATCAAACCACCATAAAGGGGCCTGATAAGTAGGCCTCCTTTCAATTTCACCGGGGGTGTTTAGCACCCCTGAGCTTCTGCCCGGGTCATGGCGGGAGGTATATTCCCCTCCCCCGACACCCGCACCTCAACACCCAATAGGGTGATAGAGAAGAGACCCCCACGGCCACGACCGCCTCACTCGCAACATCTATATCATTCTCCAAAGTGAATATCATCTCCAAGTGCAAAAATTGTGTATGTGCTTCAAGATAATATTTTCTGTAGACGGCGGACGTGCGTGCACAGACGAAACTTGGTTTTGTTCGTGTTCTGCGTGTTTGCGCCTACGTGTAAAGCGCTTGAAGTTAGACGGGTGCCGCTTTTTCAGCGGCTTTTCGGACGATTTTTGTAAGCGCTTTGTAATTCACTTTTGCTCGGCAATTCACTTGCCGCGGATCGCTAGGTCGTCTGTTTCTCAAGGGTGGCCCCTCCGGGCCCCCCCCCACTGCTGCCTGTACGAGTCGAGGTATGTTTTTGTGTAAGTTATAACTTTTAAATAATGCCGCCCCCCGTAGCAGCCACCCCACCGGTACGCAGAGGTGGCGTACGCAAACGCGGCGTATGGCTACGGTCCCAGCCCTCAGCCGCCGTTGTGGCGCGAAACCTATTCACCGGCGAAATATCAGCCGCGGACCGGCCCTTTTCGGTCGCGTTCCCACCCTCTCGGCACCCATCTAGGATTTCTATGGCCTCGGCCATATCACAGACGTCGGTGTACTCGGTCTCTGAGTCCGGCGACGAGATATTTAGGGACGAGGACCTCCCTACCCTCCCGTCGATGCTCTCTCCCATAGAGGACACCCCGCCCCGGCCAGACCCAAATTCATCTACCACAAATAAGGACAGTACGTCAAAAATAACGCCCCCCATGTCAGCACCGCGGAACTTGAACCCGCCCTCAATTCCTCTAATGTAATTGCCGATCGGCAAAAGGCTCTCGCCAACCAACCGAGTACTTTCAAAGCCGCTGTAGAGGTGCCTCATGACCCTACCCCTGTTGAAGGAATGGAAATCTCTGTAGTTACCCCCCCCCCAGCCTGCCGCACCCTCAACGCTAGCGCCGCCTAACGGTCGCTCTTATGCCCAGGCAATAAGTAGCCAAACCGCAAAAGCTTCGCCGTCACAAATTGATGCTCAGTCGGCTAACGTTGATGCCAGTGCCATCGACCCAAAAAAAGACAAAAATAGTCACCCCCCCATTATTGTTGAATCCCTGCCTCAGTGGTCGACCCACTTAAAAAAATTGCACGCAATTTTAGGCCATGCCCCAAATGCCCGTCCCTTCGGTAAAGGCGTACGCTTTTTACCTAAGTCGCCAATCGAGTATCGAACGGTAGTGGCCTACATTGACGAGCTGTCTAAGCTCGATAGCGCGGTACACTGGTACTGCTACAGCTTAGACAGCGACCGACCACACAATATTGCCATCAAGGGGCTCCCGCAGGATACCTCGCTTGACGAGCTTGCTGAGGACCTCGCTTTCGCCAACTTTCCCGTGTCGCACGTGCGGCAAATTCCTGCAGTTAGAGGTCGACCTAACTGCATTTATTATGCCCAGCTACAGCACAGGCATACTTCTGCCGAGCTGCAACAGCTGTACGCAGTTAACGAGCTGCTCAGCATGCCTGGCATTACGATCGAGGCATGGCGTACTCGCCCCGGTCCGGCGCAATGCCATAGGTGCCAGGCATTTGGCCACGCCTCTTCCAACTGTCACCGGCCAATCAAATGTGTGCGCTGCGGCGGCGAGCACCCGGCGTCTGACTGCGACCGGCAATCGGTTGCAGTCAAATGCGTTAACTGCAGGCAAGCGCACACGGCCAACAGCCGCTCGTGTCCCGTTTTCCGGCGCGAGGCGAGACGTAGGGGGGTGACTATTAACCCTCCGCTGCCCCGTAATAAAGCCCAACGGGCTACAAATTTGCCCCCGCCATCACCCACTCCCCTTCAACAATTGCAGCCGCAGGACGACCTGTCCTCGGGCGCAAATTTAATGCCCCCCGCCAACCCCCCCACTGACAGATCCCAAGCTCTCGGGAGAAAAAAGAGGCCACGTCGGAAAAAATCCGCCCCCCAACCCGCAACAACGGTACCGGCTATTACTGCGGTAGCGCCGGATACACAATTCGCCCCCTACATTTTTAAGCCCCCCCCCCAATTTGCGGACCCCCCGCAACCCCCCAATACGTCTCAACCACCCGCCATAAACCAATCGCCAAAATCAAAACCACGCACTGTCGCTGCGCAGCAGCATTAACCCCCTGCGCAAATTCGGCCTAGCGGCACACAATACACTCAGGGCCCACCCCGCATGCAAGCTGGTGCCCTAAACGTAGCTAGAGCCGCAATAGCGGCACTAAACGCGGCCATAGAGGCCATCGCAGCCGGCCAAAATCCGTTGCCAGCCCTTTTTAATGGATTGGCACAACTCACCACAATTCTCACGTGGGAATTTAATGGGGCCTCATCGGGGCCTTAAATTGAGAATTGTGTACTGGAACCCTGGGGGCATAATTGGCAAGACAGCCGCCCTCAGAACGTTAGTCCAGGAACACGATGTTCACATTGTGTTACTGGGCGAAACGAAACTCCGAGGTGAGAATGAGCTCCGCATTCCAAATTTCTTCACCTATAGGCGAGACGAAATTTCTCCCGCTAATATGGCCTTCAGGGGTACGGCTGTATTAATTAGACGTGACCTTATTCACGAATTACTACCCCTTTCCCATTTTACATACACTCGGTCTATAGGTGTAAAACTTAAGGTCGGCAATGCGGAGCTTAAAGTCTTCGCCGCATATATGCCACCAGCAACCCCCTTCGATCCAAGTGACATCGACAATATCTTTTGCGATGCCACCCCCACACTTATTTTAGGTGACCTTAATACCAAACACCAACAATGGGGTTCACGTATTTCATCCAAATCGGGTCGTGAACTAAAAGCAGATGCTGAGAGCAAAAACTATTTAGTCATCGGTCTAGGATCACCAACGCACTATCCCTCTACGGACAGTCACGCACCGGACGTACTAGACATCGCCTTAGCCCATAAGATTGACTGGTCAATGTCGTTAGAGGTCCTCCACGACACTGACACTCAGCATCTGCCAATCTTATTGATCCTTGGAGTGTCCGCAACTGGCAAACCGCTCCCCAATCCACCTAGAATCACAGACTGGGCCATATTTCATCGCGCCATGCTAAATTTTCAACTCCCGGCTGGTGGCATTCCTACTCCCTTAGAAGTCGAAGAGGCAGTTAGTAGTTTTACAACTGCCATTGCACAGGCTCTAAGGGAGTCCACCAGTGTCTCAGCCACAGCTTCTGGTAAGCAGTTGCTACCGGCGCATCTCCGCACTAAACTTAAAACCAAGAGGGACCTCCGAAAACTCTGGTGCGAAAGCCGTTGCCCAGTGGTGAAGAGGGACCTCAATAAGATTAGCGCGGAATTATCCTCCGAAATCGCTAACTTTAGGCAACACGCATGGGACCAGGTTATATTTAAAGCCAGTGAGAACGACACGGCTCTCTATCGCCTGGCCCGTCAAATTACTCAAACACCTGCCCCTATCTGTCCACTCATTGACCCCGCTGGTATTCGTCATTACCACGCAGCGGAACGCGCGGCAATTTTTGCGGACCACTTTGAGGACCAATTTAGGCCGAACCCCACTATCGACCCCGACCACACGTTAGGAGTTACAGAACGCGTAGAGCAGTTTCTCGCGGCCCCAGCCCCACCACTCAAAGGTGATTATTCTATCTCGCCTAAAGAGGTTAGGAAGGAGGCCTCTAAGCTTAACAAGCGCAAATCACCCGGTCCCGACGAGATTCCAAACACAGCGATTATTATGCTGCCTAGGAAGGGTCTGGTGGCACTCACCCGTATCTTTAATGGGATACTGCGCACTGGACATTTCCCATCTTCGTGGAAGATCGGCAAAATTATTGTTCTCCCGAAACCAGGGAAAGATCGTCATCGTCCAGAACATTACCGACCGATTACATTGCTGTCCAATTTAGCCAAGTTGTTCGAACGCCTACTATTACTTAGGATATCCCCGCATATCCAGCTTAGGCCTGAACAGTTTGGCTTCAGAGACAGCCACAGTACCACTCTTCAGCTTGTAAGAGTGCTCCATCACACGGCCTTCGAGCTAAACAAGGGCAGACGCACAGTCGGAGTCTTTCTCGATATGGAGAAGGCTTTCAATCGAGTTTGGCACGAGGGCTTACTATACAAGCTGTTAGAGACGGACATCCCACCGATGCTCGGGCGAGTAATAGCCTCATTTCTGGACAAACGAAGCTTCTATGTCTCGGTCGAGAACAAACAGTCAGCATGTAAACCCATTAGAGCAGGGGTACCTCAAGGCAGCTGCCTATCGCCACTGCTCTATGCGTTATTCAGTTATTGAAGACGTCATCCTAGCCCTTTACGCGGACGACAGTGCCTATATGTCCTCCTCCCGCAAAGCTAGTTTAGCAGCCAAAAAAATGCAGCGACTATTGGACACTTTGCCTGGCTGGCTGGACAAGTGGAGAATAGCCGTTAATGCCAGCAAGACAGCAGCAATACTGACCGGCCTGCAAAAGTTTCTCCCACCGAAACTTGTGTTTCGAGTTCAAGTCATTGAGTGGCAACCCAGTGTAAAGTACCTAGGTTGTATTATAGACCGCCCCTTACGCATGCGCAAAATGCTAGACCATGTGTCAGCAGGCGCGGTCGCGTCACGGGCGTGCCTTAGACCGGTACTTTCCTCTGACTTGCCACTCAGAACTAAAATTCGCCTGTACAAGTTGTACATACGGTCGAGACTGACCTATGCAGCCCCTGCTTGGTATGGTCTTCTATCTTCTACCAGCAAACGTAAGCCCCAGGCTGTCCAAAATAAGTCGCTGAGATATATCACCGGCGCGGGTCGCTACGTCCGCAACTC
The DNA here is from genome assembly GCA_946406115.1 of Apoda limacodes. Lineage (NCBI taxonomy): Eukaryota > Metazoa > Arthropoda > Insecta > Lepidoptera > Limacodidae > Apoda > Apoda limacodes. The sequence continues at coordinate 6,549,336 of OX291541.1, forward strand.
CACCATCGCTAGAGACACCAAAACCGAGCCACACGCAGAGTTCATATCTGGTTTGTCGAAACGTTTATTCACCCGCGCTGACAACAGCCACCACGTACACTTAAGGGGCATAGCGCCCTTACACGCCCGTCCGCCGGAAGGCAGGGCTCTCCCCCGAGAGCTTATTCCTGTGGGTGAATAAGTTTACTTATTTTAGTTTTTATTTTCGCTTATTTCATTTTAATTTCGCTCTTTTGTTTTGCTTTGTTCTTACTTTTGTTTTATTTTGTTTTATTTTGCTTCTATTTTTGTTTTTCATTTCTGGCGCCTACTCTCGTATTTTACTTTCTACTTTCTGTATCGCTTATGGCGACAAAATTATTACCCACAAGGGGGCCTGAAAAGTAGGCCTCCTTTCTAATATTTCACCGGGGGTGTTCAGCACCCCTGAGCTTCTGCCCGGGTCATGGTGGGAGGTAAATTCCCCTCCCCCGATACCCGCACCTCAACACCCAGAAGGGTGTAAAAGAAGATACCCACGAGCCGCCTCACTCAGGCCGCCATTCAGCGTGATTGTTCGTTTGGAGTATCTTGTTTCTTTCGTTTTGTTTCTTTTTGAATTGCTCCTAAGAACAAATCATTCTGCGTGAAAAACCTTTTGTTTGTAGACGGTGTGCGTACGTGTGCGTTTTGTGTGTTGCGGGTGCTCGTTCGGCCGAAGCGTCATCGCTCAGCGTGTGCAGGCAATTTGGAATAGGAGTAAGTGTTTTTTCTTATTTGCTCTGGTTCCGGCCGCCTCTGTGCGTGCCCGTCGAGGGATGTCGGTATAACAGCGTCTTCAACCATCTAGATGCCACACCCCCCCCGTTCCGTCACCCGCCCCATCGGGGCCGGGGTGTACGAAAAAGACAGGTTTGGTCTAGGTCCCAACCACCAGCAATAGTGGCTCGTAACCTATTCACAGGCCAGGTTACTGCCGCGGACGGCACTTTCGCTGCAGCATTCCCACCATCGCGCCCTCCGTCGGCTGCGTCTATGGCCTCAGCCCGCTCGGGCACTACAAGTTATGCCACCTCGTAGACAGGTGACGAATATGAATACTTCCAAGACGAGGAACTTCCCGCCATGCTGTCTCCCATCCAGGCCTGTCCTCCATCGAACAACGTCTCGCCGCACAAGGTAATAGCCAGCTCCGCGGCTAACTCAGACATTGTCATTCACGCCCCACCAGTGTCGGTCCCGCACGACGCTTCAACTGTGTCGCCGACGACGACGACGCCAATAAACCCCCCGCCACGCGACAACCCGCCATCGATCGCCTTTAAAACGCGACCCACGAAGGATAAGGGGCCGCGACGTTCGTCCATTTTCTTTGAGCCCGCTAACAAACCCTGCTGAGCAAGCCCGCGCGGCACCTAGGGAGATGTCAACCGCAAACCAAGAAAGGTATGTACCTACGCAAACAGCGACGCCGCCGCAAGCAGCAGCGACCACTGTCACAGAGCGAATGGACCAACTCGCCCATTAACAATAGCCAGTCCTACGCGCAGGTGTCGGCCATCCCGGCCCCGCCTACACCTAACCAGCTACAAAAGCCTATGGAAAGTAAAGCCAGGTACCCACCGATCATTGTCGAAAATCTGCCACAATGGTCGGTGCATCTAAAAAAGCTGCGCTCCCTCCTGAAACACGCCCCGCACGCGCGCCCTTTTGGCAAAGGCGTGCGTTTTTTGCCGCAATCGCCGGAGGAATATAAGGTGGTGGCGGCCTATATAGACGAGGTCTCGAAAGCGGACAATACCGTATCGTGGTATTGCTACAGTCTGGACAACGAGAGACCTCAAAAACTGGCGATCAAAGGACTCCCTCTCGACGCGCCGTTGGAGGAAATAGCCAATGAATTGGACGCACTCGCTTTCCCCTGTCACATATACGACAGATTCCGGGGGCAAGAGGTCGCCCCTACTGTATTTATTTCGGCCAGCTACAAAGCAGGTACGATCACAGCGAGCTCCAAAACGTTCACAAAATTACGGAGCTGCTAAACATGTCCGGCGTCAACATCACCGCGTGAAAGGCAAAGCCCGGGCCGGCGCAGTGTCACCGATGCCAAGCGTTCGGCCACTCATTGGCCAACTGCCATCGACCAATCCGCTGTGTGCGCTGCGGAGTGAGCCACACAACCGCGGACTGCAAGCGCGACAGAGGAGCGACCCCAATGTGCGCTTACTGCAAGCGAGAGCACGCGGCTAACGACAGGTCATGTCCTTTATATAAGAGGGAGGCGCGTAAGATGGGGGTGAAAAGCGCCCCCCCCCCCCGCCTCGAAGAGAGCCCCCGGTACCCTTACCGGTAATGGAGGCACAAGAATATGACCTCACGCAGGGGCCAACACTTATGCCCCCTGCCAATCTGCCGACAGACAGAACGCAGCCCTTAAAAAAAGGTAAAAAGAGAGGTCGCAGAGATAAGGGCAGGAAGCAGGCAGAAAGTGCAGGTGAGCTTACTTCAGCTAACTCGGTCGTAGCACAGATGGCACCCTCTGGGTGGCACCTCCCGTCAGGGGTGCTATTTGCCCGTCGTTGTCACTCAACATAGCCAGAGCATTCATCGCTGCGCTTAACGCAGCTATTGAGGCCATCGCGGTCGGGCAAAACCAGTTGCCCGCTTTACTGCACGGCCTGCAGCAGCTTACCTACCTCCTGGTCCAGGAATTCTCTTCAACCTAAGAGTGATATACTGGAATCCGGGGGGGGGGGGAGGACCGCTGACCTCAGGTTACTAGTCCAACAGCACGATATTCATATTGTGTTGTTGGGCGAAACCAAATTGCGCCCTGAGCATTCGTTTGCCCAATTATTTCGTCTATAGGCGGGACGAAATAAACGCCACAAATAATATCGCTTACAGGGGCACAGCAGTGCTGATTCGTAGAGACCTTGTCCACGAAAGTTTACCCCTGCCAAGCTTTGTTTCAACTCGAGCGATAGGTATCAAACTAAGAGTCGGCAATACCGAACCCAAGGTTTACGCTGCCTACAAACCACCTAAGGTGCCTTTTATTTCCGGCGATATTACAAACAATATGGCCGACGACACACCCACACTCATACTCGGCGATTTTAACGCCAAACACCGACAATGGGGTTCAAGAATTTCATCCAAAGAAGGTAGAGATTTAAAAAATGATGCCGAGGCGCACAATTACGTCGTAATTGGTCCCGGCTCCCCCACTCATTATCCATCTCAAGACTTATTTCAACCGGACGTACTAGACATAGCACTAGCTCGTAATATTAATTGGCCCATCTCATTAGAAACCCTCCACGACATTGATTCGCAACACCTCCCCATTTTACTGGTCCTCGGAGTTTCTATTAGGGACAAACCTTTGCCACCAATGAAAAACGTCACGGACTGGACTAAATACCAAAAACTACTAAGCTCATTTAAACTCCCCCCGGAGGCCTGTCCACTCCGCAGGAAATGGAAACAGCCACCCAGGCGCTTACCGCAGCTATCTCTTCCGCACTTGTTCAGTGCACCACATCTGCCAAGACAGCCTCGGGGAAAAGTTTATTACCGGTACATCTCCGTAGTAAACTTAGCCAAAAACGAGAGCTTCGTAAACTGTGGTGCCGAACTCGTTGCCCGTCAATTAAAAAAGAGCTAAATAAATTAGGTAGCGACCTATCGCACCAAATTTCGCTTTATCGGAAATGGTCTTGGGATAATACAATCTCAAAGGCCAGCGATAATGATACCGCTCTTTATCGTTTAGCTCGCTGTATGACCAGCACCCCTGCACCCATACACCCCCTCGTAGACACGCTAGGTAACCGTTTGTACTCAGCTGAGGAACGCGCGGGCTTACTGGCGGACCACTTCGAGGACCAATTTAAGCCCAATCCCATTGTCGACCACGCCCACACAACATTGTTTGAGGAGCGCATACAACAGTGCCTTTCTACCCCCACCGTCCCACTTAGAGGTGACGATTTTATCTCCCCTAAGGAGGTTAAAAAATTTATATCTTTTTTAAACAAAACGAAATCTCCCGGCCCTGACGGCATTCCTAACACGGCCCTTTTGATGCTACCTAGAAAAGGTCTTGTGGCCTTAACCCGTATTTTTAATGGGATCCTGCGCACAGGTTTCTTTCCCACGACCTGGAAGACAGGCAAAATTATTGTCATACCGAAGCCTGGTAAGAGCCGCCAGAAACCAGGGCATTATCGGCCGATCACGTTACTTTCTAACATAGCCAAACTGTTCGAATGTCTTTTATTGAAAAGGGTATTACCTTTTATCAATCTTAGGCCAGAACAGTTTGGCTTTAGAAGTAATCATAGCACCACTCTTCAGCTTACTCGTGTCTTACACCATATGGCCTTTGAGCTGAACAAAGGCAGGTACACGATCGGGGTCTTTCTCGACATCGAGAAGGCCTTTGATCGTGTTTGGCACGCCGGCCTTTTGTTTAAGCTTTCTGAGACCGACTTACCCCCTATGTACGGGCGGATAATAGCCTCCTTTCTGGAGGGCCGGAGTTTCTTTGTTTCGGTTGACAATAAAAACTCCCCTACTAAGACCATTTCAGCGGGGGTCCCACAAGGTAGTTGTCTTTCCCCACTGTTGTTTGCGATTTTCACTAATGACATTCCCACGCTTAGCGATAGCGGTCTATCGCCAGGCATACAGGACGTCACCCTAGCATTGTATGCCGACGACAGCGCGTACATGAGCTCGTCCCGTAAGTCCCACTTAGCTGCCGCTAAAATGCAGCGATTATTAGACATTCTCCCGTGCTGGCTTGACAAGTGGAGGATAGCAGTAAACGCCTCAAAAACGGCAGCCATCTTAACCGGCCAACAGAGGCTATTACCTAAAGCGCTTTTATTCCGCGGGCAGGTAATTGAGTGGCAGAGCAGCGTAAAATACCTTGGCTGCTTTATCGACCGCAGACTGCGCATGTCCAAAATGGTTGAACATGCAGCGGCCAGGGCGGTTGGCGCCAGGGCGGCCCTACGGCCACAATTTTCTTCTGACCTGCCACTTAAAACCAAAATCCGGCTATACAAGCTCTACGTTAGGTCCCGTTTAACGTGCGCCGGCTTGGTACGCCCTGCTATCCGCCACTAAAAAGAAAAAGATTCAAGTCGTCCAAAACAAATCGCTAAGGATAATAACGGGTGCTCCGCGCTACGTCCGCAACGACACAATTGCTAGGGACACAAAGGCAGAGCCAATAGGTGAGTTTATCGCCAGACTGGCCGCCCGCTTGTTTGACGCGGCTGACAATAGCACCCACCCACACCTAAGGGGCATAGCGCCTTTGCATGCCCGTCCACCTGAAGGCCGACCACTTCCAAGGGAGTTAATCCCGCCTAAAAACTAGCCTGCAATAAACGCTAGCTAGTTTTTATGTTCAAAATTACCTTTTCTCTATTTTTACTCTCCATTTTCTTATTTATTTTCTTTTTATTCTTACACTGCATTGTATTTTTTCATTTGTTTTTGTTTTTATTTTATCTCCTTTTCGCCACCTCTATAAAGTGGCCACTACTAGGCCAACAGGGGGCCTGAAAAGTAGGCCCTCTCTTTAAAATCACCGTGGGTGCATTCACCCACGAGACTCGCCCGGGTCATGGGGTAAAACGTCAGTCCTTACCCCGACACCCGTACCTCTTTTACCCGACAGGGGTAAAGAAGATGTCCACGTAACCGCCTCACTCACTCATCCACCGTTCGTCGAGATGTGAACAACTTTAAGAAGAGCGCGCTGTGCACCTTTACAAGAACTGAAGTGTTTTATTGTATTGCTGCGAAGGAAAGAATTATACAATCCACCCTTGACGTTCGTTTCAATGGTCCTTCGTGGCCAGATTTAAATAAAATAAAGTGTAAAATCAGTGAAAAAATAAGGCGTTCAAGATTTGGTGTTCAAGCAAAGGCGTTCAAGATTTGGTGTTCAAAAATAAGGCGTTCAAGATTTTGGTGTTCAAAATAAGACGTTCAAGATTTTGTGTTCAAGAAATCGCAGCGGTGTGTCCAGAACCAGGTGCTCAAGAACGTAACGAATTTTATTCGTACGGAAGCGAACCTCACGCGGCCACCTTGCAGTGTTAAACGGCCAGAAGAAGGCGTGCATTAATGCCCTAACGGCAGTACGAGTCTACCGAGCGAACTCGTGCGTCCTTTTCGGGACGTAAACAGCTCGACCTCGCCAGTACGGTTCGTGCTGGAAGGGGCCTCGAAACTTGTCTCACGACAGTTGCCGAGGATGCCGAGGTAGTGGGTCATTCCTACTCACTACTGAGCACCCCTGAAAGCACCTGCTCTCTGCTGGGTGGTTCCTACCCTCCTATCCCCATTCATTCCCATTCTCGACTGGCATCACCACGGTAGTACGCTGGTTCGGCAGCTAGGGACGGTTAGGTAGATAGTGATAGGCATATTTAGGGACCGTTAGGGACCCCTTTGTACGCAAGATGGAAGACCATCGCCAATTACGACCAAGAAAACAAGCATGTAACGTGGAGAGTGATTCAACACCGCGCTCTGGGCCCACTGGTTCATTAGAAACGAACACGTGGAGCACTGGCACAGGCCTGTAAGTGTATTGCATTGGTACGTACCAAGTGGTACCAATACGATTAGGGAGTCGGGCACGGAAGCCAACGTCAGCGATAGGCATAGAATCGATAGGACGTTAGACGTGCGTAGTGCACCCGGGAGTGTGTTAGATGCGCCTATAGGTATTAGGCTCGGAATCGAAGCACCTATCTCACAGGCGAGTAGATTGTCTCAAATTAAGGCAGAATTAGAGCAGGCCAAGGCGGCAACCGCATACGCTAAAGCCCGTTTGGAATTAGTCAGCTGTGGACTGACAACGGTAGAAAACTCCAATGGGGTGGACCCCCTTCCCTGCGATGTTGATAGAATTCGTGGCTGGGTCAATGATCAGAGTTCTAACGTCAGAGCAATAGACTCGGCAATAGTTCAGGGTGAACAAAATAGGTCGCGCATACTTAACGTACCTCCTTACGCGGACGGACACCCGTCAGAGTTAGAAATAGGTCAAGCAAATACCAATAGTGGGACGGGCGAGGTGGCGGCTTTAGCTAGCGCCATAGTAGAAGCGATCAAAATAAATAATAAATCGAACAACCCCCCCACGCCTCATTTCGTGCACGAGTTACCACACTTTAGTTAGTGTAGACCCGAGTGCAATAATGGATACATTAGAACGCCGTTACGATATTATAATTTTATCCGAATTAGAATCGATTAAAAAATTGCCGCGCATGTCAGAGGACAGTAAAAATATATCTTTATATGCTAGCAAGATATCAAACACCGTCGCGTCAATTAGCGCTTTAAATCAACCGCAGTACTTATATTCGCCTGAGCTAGTGAATAGAGTTGTTGATAAGTTAAGCATCATTTTAAAATATAAATGGTTTGAATACAAAGTGACACACACAGGCGCGCCGGAATTAATTTTACTGTGTCAGTTTTTAAACGGCGTAAGCGACCAGTGTAGTTCTATGTTCGCGTACGAGGCAGCCAGGGACGATAGAAAGTCAAATAGAAAACCGAAGCCGGTTAACGTAACCTCGTATAAACAACGTAGTAGGTCGCACAGTCAGGATTCGTACTCGTCAGATGAAAGCGAATACGAGCAAAAGTCACACAGGACGGGTACAATCGCCGTAGCACGTAAAAAAGCGCCTACAAAGCTTCAGCAACCAAAGATAGACAAACAATGCGACAACACTAGAAAAACCACAGAAAAGAGTGAGAGAGACATATGTTCGGTTTGCGGCGGAAATCACGCAGTAAAGACGTGTGCCGATTTCGCAAAGCTTAGCGTACAAGATAGGTGGGCTTCTAGTAAACAAAATAGGCTATGTTTTAGGTGTCTAGAAAGGTCGTGCAGACGTTATGTAAAGTGCAAGTACGTACCGTGTGGCGTTAACGGTTGTGAGTCAAAGATAGTTTAATGAAAAAAAGCTATTACAAAGTTGATGAATACATAAATGATAAAAATGCTTAGAAAAATTATAACATTTTGAAAAATTATAAAATTATAGCATTTGAAATATTTTTTAAATTAAAACATTGTATAATATGTTGTTATCACCGCTGCAAGAATGCAACACAAATTGCATCCATAAACATTTATATAAAAATGCATAATTTTTCGCATGGTATGTTTCGTAATAATAAGTTAATATTAGGTATATATGGAAAGGTATGTCCGAATTTAAGGTCTATTACTATACTACTATACATATAGCACAAAGTCTGTAATCATCTAGTATAGGCAGAAAGCCCTGAGAGCTAGAATTCCAGCTCTTCTCTTACTACGGCCTAACCGTGGACGATGGAAAATACCACTATACGTCGTTGAACCGCCTCCGAAAGCTCTATCTTAGGACACCTAAATCGTCATAACTCCTACCGTTTGGCTATAAAACCTAAAAATGTAAAACAACGTTATTTTATAGTCAAACCGCAAATCGTGTGACTGTGATGGCAATAGCCGATAGAGACCCCAACTGTCAGTAGCGATTTATAGCTAGGTAGATATACCTACACTTTCGATTTATGTCTATATCGACTACTATATGTTGTCTTTCACTAAGTTTTTGTGTGGGCTAAATTGTCACCACTGTAAGTACAATACGTTAAGTACTAAATCTAGAAGGTTCTATGGAACAACCTCTCCCTCTGATGGGGTTTTTTATTTTTATTATAAATATAGAACAAAATTTGTATTTGTATTCATTCTTCAAGAAAACTTCAACAAGTCAATAGCTATTAAAGCTAAGAAGTAAAATTTTTGTACCTATGTGTTAGAATGTAAGTACAAGGGAGACCTTGTACTGAGAAGAACCAGCAAGAAACTCAGCAAGGGCTTTTCTTTTCTCCTTTTCTCTTACAGCGTCCAATTAAAATATTGGAAACAGCCCTCCGATATCCGATAGGCCTATCATAACAGGACACTTTTCATTACAAACATAAAAAAATGAAGTATAAAGCACAAGCACAACATAAAAAAGTATCTAATATAAAAAAAAGACAGTTTATTTTTTCATCACTAAGAAATAATAATCAATGACTTACAGTATACCGTATTAATAAACAAAACAAAAAAGTAATACTAAATACTAAGAATACAAAGAAGTTTGCAAGAGCAGACCAGCCTCCACAGGCGGCACCCGTTCACGAGTATGACATATGAATCAGCCATCGCTTCGCTCAACCATGTTTTAGGGAACGTAACGACCCGACACACACGCCACCACCGCAGAGACACTTTGAGAGAGAATGACACACTCAAGCAACTCCAATAAAACTTCGATTGTACTAGTTACAATGTGTGTAGTAAAGGAACAAAATATAAGAGAAGATTGGAAGATTCGTAATGCTTTACTACTGAGAAGAACCGGCAATAAACTCAGCAGTTAATCTTTTATACATCATATAAAAATAAATACAAAGCCTTACACTAGGTTATAACATATGTGCGGACAGACCCTTCGAAATCTTTGGCACAAGGTTTTGCCCGTGACAAGGAGTTTCTTCTTAGGCGCTTGAGATATTAAAACGCGTATATGCACACAACAAACCGATTTTATAGACTTACGAACCGATGGCGTAGTGACATTCATAAGTGCTCAATTATTGTAGCCTAAACTGAATAAATTATATTGAATTTGAATTTGAGGCGGCGCACCATAAGTTATTACATAAAACGGACAGCCGTAGGGAGCAGCCTGAGCAAAAGTCCAACGGGACAGTTTTAAGCTCAGTTAACCACATCAGTAGCACAAAAACGTATTTAAAAGTCGTACCAATCGAGTTAAGCGGTTCTTTAGGTACAATTACTACTCACGCACTTTTAGACGAAGGTTCCACGATGACGTTGATAGAACGCGACATCGCGCACGAGATAGCACGACCAGGTAGAACGTCGCACTTATCTTTAGAGGGAGTGGACGGAAACCGTGTCGACGACGACCAGTCTACCTAAGTCCAGTTAACATTCGTGGTTGTTGTAGTAGGGAAATAAGCACTATTACCGCGCATACCGTAAATGCATTGCATCTGCCGCCGCAGAGTGTAGATAAAGAGCTGGTTAGGCATTGCGAGCACTTGTTAGAGATAGAAGATGAGTTATGTTACGAGCTTGCGAGTCCGACTGTAATTATAGGGCAAGATAACTGGCACTTAGTGATAAGTCTATCTGCAGGAAAAAGATACCACCTGGAAACCCAAGTGCTGGTGGTGCGTGGGAACGACTCGTGCGATCTGTAAAAACGGCACTGAAAGCCACGTTGAAAGAAAAAGTACCGCCAGAAGAAGTTTTACACACGCTATTGTTAGAAGCTGAACACATTATCAACTCTAACCTTTGACTCCAGTGAACCCTGACTTAAGCCAAGAAGCCTTGACCCCCAACCATTTCCTTATTGGGCGGTCCAGCGCAATGTCACCGTTTGGTTTATTTAAAGACGTCGAAGTTAACCTAAAGACTTGGAAAGCTACGCAGGCGCTAGCCGACTTATTTTGGAAGCGCTGGTCGATGGAGTACAAACCTATTGTAATGCCTCGACCCAGCACTGGTAAGCAGCATGAAAATATAAAGATCGGCGACATAGTGCTTATAGCAGATAACACCATACCCAGATGCTCATGGCCCCGCGGTGAAGTTACAAAAGTGTTTCCATATCCAGATGGACGAGTACGAGTTACAGAAGTCAGGACAGCAGCTGGATCCATACGCCGTCCAGCCTCCCGTCTCATCGTCATATCAGCATTTACTTGAAGATTTTGATGCTTGCGCACGAGGGGGAGATTGTTGTAAATAGCTCTGTAGCATCGTAATTCATAGTTAGGTAGGTTAACACATTAGTTTTGTATTCATATATTTGCATGTAGACATCATACGACGTACTTTAAATTTGTAACAAAAGTGCAAAATGACTACATCCACAGTAAGTTTTCAACTCGTGGTGATATGTGCGATGTCATTTTGTCTCGGGTAATGTTACCAAAATTACATAATGCATGTATGTATCTAAATCAGTGCTATTTATGCATGTAGATACACTGAAAATGTAAAAACTTATAAGCATAAAACATAGCTTTTGCGCTATGCATAATAGGTTGTGAAGGAAAAATTTGTTAAACTGAGCTCTCAATTATCATTTCAGTGCGAGGTGATATAATGTAAGCAGGTTCATTAAAGTGCCGTTTCAGCTCGAATTTTACTATTTTTAAAACATCCCTACGATAATATCTTATACTCCAGACTAATTTGCTCAATAAATCGTTGCCAATGATTCAATCGTGTAGGGTTTTGGTTTAAAGTTGTAGGATATTTTACTATTTTATATTGAAATTGTGAATTAATTTGTAACCATCGTACGTTTCCTCGCCACGAACGCCGATCCCTTATCAAAAAGGAATGATTACAATGTGGAGGAACTGGCAAGTGAGAACGGTAAGAACAGTTTCGAAATGGTCTATTTTGAGTCGAAGGAAGCATTTTAACACGGTCTTGTAGTGGAAACAGATATGATAGGATCAAGCTAAAAACAAAGATACCAAGATATTATTTTGGAGATAAGAATCATCAGCATCCCATTGTGTCCAAATGGTTTAGTAAGTATTTGGACTTAAATAATTTTCCTCATATCTGGAGGATTCCAGGTACAATTTTGAATAATACCTAGCGCTAGACCATAACGTGGAGGCTCATGCATGAGCTGAAAAGAAGAGGTTTATAAAAGAAACCGTTAATTGGCCGCCGTTACGTTTGTTGCTCTCTTGAGTCACAGAAAACTGGAAAAAGATTGTGGGGAAGTCAGTATGGTAGGAGTTAGGTTTTGCGTTTTCTTGAATTTTATTTTCGTACTATTATATTTTATCATTTCGGAGTTAATCCAAATTACAGTGCAAGTTTTCCGTTCCACTATTGTTTCATTTACCATCCATGAGCCAAATAAAGGTCTTATATTATTAGCGCCCATTTAAATGGTAAATAACTAAAATTCTTAACATCCTTTTAGCTGTTCTGAGTATTGTGGACGAAATATTAGGCACATAACACATTTTTCGTTCGATTTTGTTTTATTTTTCATAATGTAAAAAGATTCCGTGGATAACATATTTATTTTAATACGTTACTAATCAAATAATAGAATGAATTTTCTTTTATTATCTGTTGAAGACGACGGGAAAGAGATAATTAACGTGTTGACAGCACTGCTGTGAAAAAAAGGAAATAAAACGAGAATGACATTTGTTGTTATTATCTATAAAAATGTTTCTGTGATAAAACGTTTTTTACAAAAACACTTTTGAAAGGTCAAAACTATTATATTTATAAATTTGTGGTTGTGTATTTGACTAATTTTATTTATTATTTTTTTATTTTTAGGGTTCCGTACCTAAAGAGTAAATAAACGGGACCCTATTACTAAGACTTCGCTGTCCGTCCGTCCGTCCGTTCGTCCGTCTGTCACTAGGCTGTATCTTATGAACTGTGATAGTAAGATAGATGTATTGCTAATTTACTCTGATGCACCTCCAAAAGAACTGGGTTTACTACTAAATTGACACAACGGTTTTCTGGTCCTACTACTTTTGACGATCACACTTAGCCAAATAAAATCATTATATACCTACATCAATATTAGATTGTTAAATATTATATTTACTTATTTATTTCCTCCCTCGTGGCTACAGTTGAATGATAGTGAGGGGATGAAGCTCTTCAGAAATTTCATGGTATATTTTATCATTTAGAAATTAAACTGCGTAGGGGAGTTATAACATGGTTTAAAGCAAAGGTGATTAGTCTTCTCTGGTTTAAAGTATCTACTGTTAGAACCAGCTTTAAAACCGTAAGTAACATCTGCGGTCTTCTTAAATTATTTTAGGGGTTGGAATTGACGCCACTGCAGTCTATTTAAAGCAGTGGTTCTTAACCTTTTAGGGATGACGGACCATTAGGCGAAATTTTGGCATAGCTGCGGACCACTAACAATGTAAATTGTGGTAGTTGTGGTAATGTTTAGGTATTAGGGTTGTATAGCACAAGATTATTTGCAATTGCAATACACGGCGTAGGCGTATTATTTTATAAGTCTTTCTAAAAATTTTAGAAAGGTAATTGTTATTTTCCAACACTTCTCAACTCTACCTGCTTTTGTTTTAATAAGCATATCTTCATCACATTCGAATTATATTTTAGAAGAGCACTCGTCGCTTATATATTTTAAGATGACTATAAATAAAGTCCTTAGTTTTACTGCTATTCTTTCGCCTAATCAAAGTTGAAAAATCAGAGCAGGAATCAAGCATAGTAGGAGCTTTGTCCATACAAATTCCAGAAAGCTTGCGCCACTAAGGTAAAGCTATCTTTCTCAAAATATCAAGGTATTATTTTAAAAAAAATTGTGAGGCAGGCGCCAGCAAGCAGCGCACAGCCCTCGGCGTCGAAACATTAACCGACCAAAATGCGGTGCCTGGTAACGTACTTCGGTCTTTAAATACGTCTGCTCCTGGCGGGGCAAAACCTGGTCTCAGAGCCGCAGCTCCGCGCCTTGTCAGCCTGCATGTATTTAACCTGAGCGAGGACACCTCCGCGCAGGCCGTACTTCACCACGTCCGCACTGAGTTGAAGGTCGAAAATGCAGGCTGCGAGCAACTGGTAGTCACCCGAGGCAACTACTCGTCCTTCAAGCTTGACGTGCCCGCCGACAAGGTGACTTTAGTGAGGAATGAAAAGAACTGGCCTGATGGTGTTTCGATTAGGCGATTTAATGTTGTTAGTCCAAAAAACTTAAAAAATCCTGCCTCGAAAACACCACGCTAGACACAAAATCTCACTTTAAAATAATACATCAAAATGTTCGATCTATCTGTGGTAAAACTGCATTAATAGATTTATTATTGAGTGTCGAGAGGCCAGACGTACTAGCATGCAGTGAAACTTGGTGCAAAAAATTCGAGATTGAACGAATTAGGTTATGTGGGTATGAACTGGCGGGTAGCTACTGCCGCACGCGCATCGCCCACGGCGGTGTTGCACTATTCACACGGGGTGATATTACTTACCGCCAGCGAAACGACCTACAGAGCCTGGCTGTACAATATCATTTCGAATTTGCTGCAATTGAAATTATTAATTTGAATTTAATTATTATTGTAATGTATCGCACTGGTAATGGAAATTTTGACATTTATTTAAATAATTTAGAATTGTTGCTAGATAGGCTTTCGGACGAAAATAAAAGATTTATTTTGGTCGGCGACCAAAATGTTGACTTTTTGTCTGAGAATAGTTTGAGGCAACGAGTTGATGATGTGTTACAATGTTACTCATGTTTCAACTGTGTTCATTTTCCAACCCGTGTGTCTGCGCACAGCTCGACTTCTATTGACTGCGGAGTTGTACCTTGTGACCGCGGTGACGTCACAGCGGCGCCTTTGGACACGGTGGTGAGTGACCATAATGCACAGGTGTTTGTGTTAGCCATGGATCTGCCGACCCCCGCCCGCGCCCAACACAACTCTTTCATACAAAAAAGACTATTTAATAGTGAATCGCTTTCAGCATTTTATATTGACATTGAAAATTATAATTGGAACTTTATTTTTGACATTACAATAACTATAAATGACAAATGTACTAAATTATTTAATATTTTGACTTATTACATTGACATACACTTTCCTTTCAAAAATGTTTTAAAAAAAAACGCAATCGTGTACCATGGATAACAGATACTCTTTCTAGACTTATTTCAAAGTATAACGACTTAACCGAAATCAAACGCCAATACCCAGAGAATACAACATTGATGACATCTATTACCAATTACTGCAATATGATTAAAAATGAAAGTTTAATTGCTCACAAAAGTTACACAGAGAATCGTCTTCAAAATAGTAAAAACCCATCAAAAGAAATGTGGCGCATAGTCGACGAGGAAGTTTCCAACAAACCACGTAAACACACAATTTTACTAAAAGACCACGATAGGAAGAAGATTGAACCGAACTACGTACCCGAACACCTTAATCGACACTTCCTCACAGTAGCCTCGAAGTATGTAGTGCAAACAGACAAACACATATCTGTGTCATATGTTCAAAATGGTATAGGTGATGCAGATGTCCCAGACTTAGTGCTACCCAGAATCACACTCGCAGACCTCAACTGCACGCTGCGCTCACTGATAAAGTCGCGATCCACTCGCGATATTTACGAAATCTCTGTAGACCTACTTATGTGCATCTGGCCGCTTCTATCCGGAATACTGGTTGAACTAATCAACTCAATTTTTTCATCCGGTATATACCCAGAAGTACTTAAGAGCACACGAGTGTGTCCAGTCTACAAAGGAAAAGGGGAGAGGGATTCTGTAGACTTTTATAGACCTATAACAATAGTACCAAACATATCAAAAATTATTGAATCGATTTTATCAAATTGCTTAATGCAACATCTTGAAACTTACGACCTACTGACTGACAGACAATTTGCCTACAGACAAAATAGGTCTACCACAGAAGCGGCGCATAAAATCTACGACTGCATTGCAACGGCTCTGGACGACAAGTACAAGGTGGCAGGGATATTCTGTGATCTCTCAAAAGCGTTTGACGTTATAAACTTTGAGTTGTTATATGGTTGTTATTAGAAAAAATTAAACATTATGGCCTGAAAAACAAAACGCACGAACTGTTTAACTAATAGACATCAAACGGTTCAAATCGAAATAGACGGCAAAACCATAAAGTCAAATGCGGGCAAAGTGGAGATTGGTATACCACAGGGATCGGCCCTCGGAAACTCTCTATTTTCGCTCTTTATGAATGACCTCCCATCTTCGGTTACCGAAGGCCTGACGGTGCTGTTCGCCGATGACACAACAGTGGTGGTGAGTGCACCCACATACGAACAGCTCGAAAACAAGATAGCAAACGCGTGCGCTCAGCTCAACGCGTGGTTCTCGGCAAACGGCCTCGTCCTCAATGTCACAAAGTCCAATATTATAATATTCTCGACAGGAAACCCCACTTTAACTCCACAAGTACAGAGTCCGATGCCACAATGCGAGTCCTGTAGATTTCTCGGGTTTACCATAGACCATAGACTAAACTGGAAACACCATGTGTCAACGTTGTGTGAAAAGCTGAGTAGTGCAGTATTTGCACTACGAAAGCTGAAACCACTCGTGTCTGACGTTGCACTACTACAAATATATTTTGCCTTCTTTCATTCCCTTCTGTCATATGGCATTATTCTATGGGGCAACTCGACAGACTCCAATCGAGTGTTCATTATACAAAAGAGAGCTCTTCGCACACTGGCGGGTGTAAAACCTCGCCATTCATGCAGAGAACTATTTAAAAAATATGGTATAATGACACATTATTCTCAATATGTGTTTGATATTATAATGTACACTCGACGCAACATAAACACCTGTAAACGCATCAGTGTTCCAGGCAGAGTGACTCGTCAAACAGGGCGACTACAACGTGTGCCACGACGACTAGCGCTGCTGGATAAAAATCCGCGAGTCATAGGCCCAGCTTATTATGAGCACCTCCCCGTCGACCTAAAAAACGAACTCTCGGATCAGAAATTTGGTCGCCGGCTAAAAGAGCTTTTACTGACTCAATCACTGTATTCTGTCAAAGAATACAGTGACCACGTTTGACATTTTTAATATTTGTTTGTTTTTGTTTTGACATTTTTATTGATTTTTATTTATTTTTGTTCTTGTTTTGACATTTTTATTGACTTTTAATTTTTATTTATGTTTGTTTTAAATTTTGACATTTTTAAATCTTTGACTGAATATTGATTCTATTTATATGTTTATTTTTAATTGTTGACGTTTTATCTTAGAATATTTCTAAGCCTTTATTTTTCATTGTGATTTAAATTTTTACACTTGACGATCTTTTTGTGAATTGGTTATGTATTATTATTTTAATGACATAATGTAATTTTCGATGAGAAATAAATGACCTACCTACCTACCTAGTAATGTAGGGTCCAACTGTTATGAAAACAGTAACCACTCAATTAAACAAATAGTTGTAGCACGAAAGTCTACAACCAGTGTATGTTACAGGTGATGAATTATGGTATAAAAACGTGGTCTCTAACTGATGCTATTTTGGAACCTATTCTATGCGAGTTAAATGCAAAATCAAAGAACCAGTCATCAAAATAGGAATCTGAAAAGTAAATGTAAAATAGCTAAATTCAAGGTAGTAAGTAGGTGACGGTGATCCCCACTTAATTTATACGAAACGAAGTTGCTAAGCGAGTAATACTATTCTAGATAAGAGAGGCCTGAGGTACACCCTAGGGTTCCGTTTTTTTTTTGAGATTAAAATATTGTAAGGTCAACATAAGCATTAAATTTTACAATCAAACTAAAGAAGTTTTGATCATCACCTCGTCCTGCCATCATTAATTAGTCCTGGTTATTATAACACAGAATTGTACAACAATAACATTAGACAGAGCTTTAAAAGCCTATAGTCACTTAGTAATAGTTGATTTTAAACTTTCACGTTTGATGAGTACATGAAATGTTTTTTTTTGGCACCGACGTTTCGATGTGTATTGAATATGTAGTGCGCGGCATACACTTTTGGCCGCTCGTGCAGTTTCTTTCACTCCCCTCAACCCACTGTCCTCATCAAAATGTCGGCACACGTGTACCAGAAAGGTCCGATTATTATATAAAATTACTTACTCGATGATATCATATTGTGCTGTAATCAAAATTGTATATTTTGCAGTTTTTAGTCGACACGACAAAGAAGCGACTAAACATTGAATTAAAATTTACTCGTGATAAGTACAAAAGCCCTTTTTCCATCACATTTTTTCTGTCAAGGTTGTTGTGCAATCTAAGAGTAGTTAGCACAACGAGTGAAAATAGATAAATTTCATGCGAGGACCTAAGTCAAATCCTGAGAGTAACGAAGGATTCTATAGTTGTAAATATAGAACCCTGATAGGAGCTAGGGCTTCAAAGGTGCAAGAGTTATTTATTCTGCTTTTTAACAATGAATATATGTGAGAAAGTAGCTGACCTTATTTGAAACGCGTCGTAAGTCGTATAAATAGGTTAGGATAGAGGATAATAAATAAAATAAATAAGTAGAGCAAAGCCGAGAGCAATAGTTGTATAAATGAAGGCTACACTCGTATATTCGATTCACATTTCTAGTTGCCTCATTAATTGCTTAGCCTAACACGTCGAGGGTAAGTGTTTTCGTATTGTACTTTATTAAAAATAAAGAAAACTAATTATTTTTTTTTCTATTTTTCTAATGAATTTTGATAAACATCATTCCAAATTGTAGAAACCGACACGACCCGTAATTATATTAGGGACCGACTATATATTTTGAAAAGTTTGTAACGAGTGACCTTAATATACCTATTAATAATAATAAACATTTGGCCCTTATACTTTTTTTATGTAGCATAAAAACAAGGTGGCAAACAATCTTACGGCCCGCCTGATGGTAAGCGGTCACCGCAGCCTATGAACGGTTGCAATATCTGGGGCCTGGGGCATCACTCGCGCGTTGCCGACATTTCACAAATCTAATAACTTCTTTCTTGAAGAACCCCATACTGTAGTCCTTAGAGAAAACCTTGATAGGAAGTTCATTTCAATACGCAAGTATATTTCGTATATAAATTGTGTCATTGTGACCAGTGTTGCCAGATTAGGCGTCTTTTTGCCATTTAGGCTATCTCGAAGGGTAAAACCCTAAATGTGCGAGACCGACTCGCAGTAAGCCTAATTTTTTAGAAAAAAATGTTTTAAAAGCGACGATTATCATGAACACGTCACGGTCATTGAAATTGTGATTCAAAGCAACAGACGGATACTAAACTCCGTAACAGAAATGCAAAAATCGCAAACTAATATGTAATTTACTACAAATTTTTATGCCAGAGCGCGTCACACAACACAACTTTGACGTGTGTGCAGTGCAGCAGGAATTGTGTAACTTGTGTAAGCGAGAAATTTTTCCAAATTTTCTTGTATCAATTCATTATGTTATCAATAAACATTGCCTTCAAACTGATCCTGACATGGCTAAAGAAATCCTTGATATCTCTCCTCCAACCTCAGTCCAAGTCAAAAAAAATCTTGGTACTGCTAGTTGGTACAGACGTTTTGGTCCTAAACTAAACTCACTTCTACATCTAAAAAATCTAAATAAAACTCTCTTCTACATCTAAAAAATCTCAATAATCTAATAAACAGAATTCTGAAGCTGATAAATGTTTCAAAAAAATTAAAGAAGCTCTTGTGTCAACTTCCGTCTTAGCTTGTCCAGATTTTTTTAAACCCTTTGCAGTTCATTGTGATGCATCCAGCTTTGCTATTGGCGCTATGCTGACTAAAGGTTTCAATGGCATAGAAAAACCTGTTGCATATATAAGCAAACCTTAATTAGTCCTCAAAAACACTACTTAATTAATAAAAGAGAATTAGTGGTATTTTATCCCTTGAACATTCGCATTGTTACCTTGATAATGGTTGAAAATTTACCAAATATTTTTACAGACCATTCTGCTTTACAATGGTTTCTTCATTTAGATAACCCCACCGGTCATCTTGTTCGTTGGAGTATCCGTTCATCTGCTTTTAATTTTGAAATAAAAAATCGACGTGGTCGATATAACCTAATTTCAGATTTGCTTTCTCGTTCTAATCCAATTAGTGTGATTAATAATGATATCACAAGCACTACTGACAGTTGGTATAATAACATTTACCATTACTGTAGTCTGAACGCTAATTCCACTCCAGACTATTCGATTCACTAAAAGAAGCTGTACAAATTTGCCAATACCAAATGCTCACATTACTCTGAATACAAATAGAAAGAAGTTGTTCCTTAGGAATACCGAATCCCAATCATAACACAGAATCATTCTAATCCTGTCTCAGCTCATTTTGGAATTTTTAAGACTTATAATAGTCTGAAGTTAAAATACTTTTGACCTAATCTATATAATGACGTAGCTGTTTTTTTTTCTACGTGTGAAACCTGCTTATCATATAAGCATAAAAATCAATTAACAATTGGTCTTAAAGGCAAACCAAAGAATTTTTCTAGACCTTTCCAATGTTTATCCATCAATTTAATTGATCGATTACCTACTTTCCATAAACATTATAGTTATATTTTCGTTGTTACATGTTGTTTTTCCAAACAGCCTGATTTTTCTTATTAAGGAATCTACAACTACTGTCATTTAACATTTTCTTGAACATTTAATCTTCCAGAATACCAATACGGTATTCCCGAAAACATGTCAGATGTTCATTTTTATTTTTGTCACAGTTTAACTTGATTTTTGATCTAACAAAACCTCTACATAAGGATTCATAAATCCTAATCTGTTGTATATATTCTAAGAAATGAAATATTAAACTAAATTCATGTGATTTCAACTTTTTATTTAAATCTTCAGATTTTGTTGGGATGTAATGTTCCTCAACCCCTTAATCCCACGTATAATAAAGGGGGAACAGCTCACGGGTTTCTTATATTATGTTTGTTTAAACATTTCGGCACTCAAAAAGGGATTATTATCATATCGCTAATTTATTATAACCGCATGGGCAACCCGGATCAATTCAGAATATTATAACGGGGATATAATAATTTAATAATTAAAATATGATAATCATTTAAATAAAAGAATCAATTTAAATAGTTAAAACGAGAAATTAATAATTCTGAACTCACCTTTTCGCCCAACTCTTTGCATTTTTTGTGGTCTGAGCCTTTTATTAAACCAATCATTGAAATGGTTATAATTAACAGTAAATGTTTTGATTTTTTTTAATGGAGTTGTCTGTAACAAAGTAAATATTTCATTTTTAGACAAAACTTATCGATTATAACTTTATCACCCTAAATTAAGTTATTTGACACAAAAAACGAGTTGCACTCCGGGAGTGCCGGCAGAAGTGAAAACCTTTACACACGATTCGCGCTTAACACTCAAATTGACATTGTCAAGAAATAATAATGTTTGTTTATTTACTTTTTTGACGTAGTATATTTGACATCGCAATCTGTCATAGAATTAAAATTCCATATCCAACCTCCCTGTACTATTCATAATCGCGAATACTAAAAATAAAAATTATAATAGGCGTGGCATTACGGTTTCCGTCTTACGAATTTCCACGATTAGGACACGTGACCTGACGCGAGTTTATTATTTTTTACCCATACCAAAAAAAGTGCACAGCGCCGCTAAAGAAGTTTTCACTTCAAAAACTGTAGTATCTTTCTCAGTCTGTCGAGAAAACTAGTATCTTAATCAATTTAGTAAGTCACATATTTATTCATATATAAGTATATATAATGTGGATCACTTAAGGTATAATCAGCAGGTGATGAACCAAGGAGTGTGGGTTCGATTTCCGCACAGGACATACATTTATGTAATGGATATTTGTGTTTGCCTTGAACCTAGGGGTGTATAATTACAAGAATGTATGTATTTACAAAAAAAAATATGTAGGTATATGTATTTTGTTACAGCAGACAGGAAATGCACGAGTCAAAGAAAGAAGCTCTACAAGAATGTTAAGGTAGTTGAGCACATTGAATATGTATTTAGACGATAAATGAAAGAAAATGCACAAAATGTGACTTGAGGCAATCGCAGAAGGTCAAGTATAATGTAATTCAATCAAATTAAGTCTATTCTGAAGAAAGGCTAGGTATTGAGTACTCTAAGCCATCGAACGTATATAAAAACATTGTTGTGATTAGATGATAGAGAAAGTAAAAATCGACAAGATCATAGAAAGTGAAACTTTTGGTCTCTAACCGACCACACAAGAAAACGATTTTTTTTTCTTGAAGAGCCCTAAGACGTTTTTGAGCATGAACGTAGTTTAGGTTTCTCTGCGTGCAAGCCGCTCAAACGGCCAGATAAGGCTGAACTATCCATAAAGGCGTATTCCTAACGCGCCCCGCCTAACGCGTCGGCGATTGGAGCTGAAAACGGACGTGAACTCACTCCATGTCAGCGCGACGCACACTGAATTTCTATGACAATCAGTGTTGCCAGATGAATTCGGGTTCAAGTTGCCAAAAATGTTTAGATCTTCGAATAAAATCAATTATGGTCAGCGGATGAGTAATCGCAAAGAGGTAATTTTAGGCAGCCACTTTTTTCCGAAAATACAAGCACTATACTGTTGAAACTTGGTAAGTAGATGTATTCTGTGAACCGCATTAAGATTTTTACACAAAAATAGCAAAAAAACAATAAATTTTTGGGGTTCCCCATACTTAGAACTGAAACTCAAAAATTTTATGGATAGGTCTTCAAAAATGGTATTGAGGTTTTAATATAATTTTTTTGTAAACTGAATAGTTTGCGCGAGAGACACTTCCAAAGTGGTAAAATGTAATGTAAAATTGGTTTGAACAAGATCTAGTAAGTAGTTTTTTTTTAATACGTCATAAATCGTAAGCCGCAATTTACCTTTCATTCGATTAATTCAAATATAAAAATAAAAAAAAACATATTTATTTGTTTATAATTGTAAAGTAAGTTAATGGTGGTAGGTACGGGAGTCCAACACGCACTTGGCCGGTTTTTGTTTTATTATTGTTGTTGTTTGTGTTTGTAAATGTTAGGTGTTACTGAACCCACAGCACATGAGCCTGACTTGCACTTGACCGTTTTTTTATCATTTTTCTGTGAGTTAATTTCGTTTGTGTAGTAAGTACTTGACTACTATAATTTGCGTAAATGGAACATTAATGGCATATTAATTACTGTGCCCTGGTTAACAGTTGCTGCGCAGTAGATTAATGAAGGCTACAAAGTATATTGAATAAGTCTTTAAACAATGATAAAAACCTATTTGTTTTAACTTTGTTTTCTGTCATTAGGGCATGTTATATCGGAAGACGGGCGACCTTTGCACTAAGCAGGTGACAGAATGTCAGCAGTGACATAAATTCATCATGTTACACTGTTGCAGTGTTTTAAGATTTGAGACCTAAGTCAAGTTGCTAAATAAAAAAGTTATATACAGTCGTATTTAGAACCTCTTCTTCTTTCTTATGTCGGTAAAAAAGCGTTAAAAAGCCACTGCATGCATGCAAAGAACTGTTAAGCTGCGGTGTACACTTTGCCAAAACTGATAGCCAATTATCACATGATTACACATCTATTGGTTAAAATACCGTTTCTACGTAAATGTGATTTTTTGGATATTAATGATCTATACTTATAATAAATCTGTAGAGAGGTCAATTCTGTACATGAAATATATTTTCAAAATAACTATCAGGGGGTGATAAGTGATCGATACTGATGCCAAATGCAATCAGTAAAATTTTTGTCTGTCTGTCTGTCTGTCTGTATGTTCGTTATAGAAACAAAAAATATTTGACGGATTTTAACGAAACTTGGTACAATTATTTCTCATACTCCTGGGCAGGTTATAGTATTCTTTTCATCATGCTACGATCAATAGGAGCAGAGCAGTGAAGGGAAATGTTGGGAAAACGGGAGAAGTTACTCCATTTTTTATGTTTCCGTCGCGTGTGCAGCCTTAATGGTTAAAGCTACACAGAAATCATGTATGACGGACATGTTCACCTTAAAATTATATAAAAAATATCACACGACAGCATATGTCTATCTTTTTTGGTTGACTCACAATAACACGTGTAACTCCCGATAGCTTCGCAGTTCGTAGCTTTCTTATTATATTTGTCTGCTCTTACGTTTATAACTCTCTTACTCATCCCTAATTAAAAAAAGTTAACATTATTACCTATTTAATAAAAAAGAATCATAGGAATCGGTATAGAAACACCAAAGTTATACACGAAATACGCTAATAAGCTATCGCGCGTGATTACTGAAAAAAAGGATTATTTTTGTGTAACGGTCGCCGCGGGAATGCAATGACAATTAATAAGGCTCAAGGGCAGACTTTTCGTGTTGCTGGAGTAGATCTCGGTGTCAGTTGTTTCTCGCATGGTCAGTTGTACGTCGCTCTATCCCGGGTTAGCAGTTCTATAAATCTTTATGTTCACTTGCCGGACGAATCAAATTTCAACATAGTTTACCCGGAAGCTTTGCGCTGAAGAATTTGCGTTCAATAGGTACTTAAGCCTAATGTGAACGTGATTTTAACAATATTACCAATACACTAACTTAATAACACACAAGGAGTTACAGCTGTTGAATGGATATTAATGAAACTTTACAATAATAAACTTAGTTTATACATCAGAATAACACATAAGCTATAAGTTATCATTCCACCGCTGAGCACGGGCCCTAATATCACGCGGGTGAATCCGCGGGCACAGCTAGTATTAAATAAATCTATAAATAAGTATAAATATAAATAAGTCTATACTTAGTAGTTTTTCATTCTAATTTTTTGGCTTAATGCCCTAAACTGACATGGTATACTTTAGGGAGTGGCTCTCTTTACAATAAAAGTTGTCGTGCAACTCGCGAAAAATATATCAGCGGCCGACCAGCATTGTCAATTCTTGTTAACCAAAAATCGCCTATTTTTTTACGAAGTAACCTAAATGGCCTGACTAGTCGCCGATCGCAATTTTAAGTCGCCCCAACTCCCTTCAAGATAGCCTAAATGGCAAAAACACGCCTAATCTATGGTCACAGTGACACAATTTATATACAGAAATCAATTTATTATTTATTTATTTAATTTTAGTTACAAATATAAAAATCTGTTCTGCTTACCATCTACAGTTATTCATTTTGATTCATGGGAGTTTTTTGTTCCAACATTTTATTAATTAGAAATATTTTTTCTACAATATTCAGTAATGTTATTTGATGGCCGTGGGTACTAACAAAAATGTATTATGTAGGGCGTATAATGGCTGATGCAACAAAATAAATAAAAACATAAACTTTTAATAATAAAAATGATAATTATTTAATATTTAATAAAAAATTAGACGGCAGGTAATTCATTTTTACACTATAAAACCTAAATGGTCGCGTAAAGTTCGGTTTCAGAGAAAATTCCTACCGCGAATATTTGGGGTGTGAAATGTGCGCTCTGCCAATATTTACTCTAAGGACTACAGTATGGGGTCCTTTAATCTTATCAGCAGGCGGGCCGTACGCTTGTTTGCAACTTTGTTTTCTATGCCACACAAAAAAAACGTATAAGTTATACTACTTAAACAGTCTATGGACCAAATGTTTTTAACTAAATGTATATTGAAGTTACTGGTTATAAAGTTTTCAAAATTTAGTCGATCCCTTAAATAATTACGGTTTCTTCAATTTGAAATGGTTTTTACCATAATTGTACCTATAATGTAAATAAATAGTTCTTTTTAGCCAAAAGTTAAAAGAAAATTTTAAGCCAACAGAAATTTCAAACATACTTAGGTTTCATTTCAAAACTCATTCGTGTTATGATTGTAAAATATATTGTGATTTTAAATAACCTATGAATACGACTTACGACGCGTGTCAAATAAGGTCAGCTATTTTCTCATATATACTCATTGTTAAAAAGCGGAATGCGTAACTCCTAAAAACAATAAATTCATCTTGCACCCTTGAATCCCCAGCTCCTATCAGGGTTCTATATTAACAACTATAGAATCCTTCGTTACTCTCAGAATTCAACTTAGGTCATCGCATTCTTATTTTCTTCACAATGTTTTTAATTATTATAACAAGAAATAAATAGTTCAACTGACTTTGGTTGAATGGCTATCCGGAGCTTCTTCCGAAAACGTCATTTAGTGACAATATTTCAGATTTCGGACAAATAAAATTTCTTTAAATAGAGACACAGCTGGTGAGGAAGGTGAGATGGTTTCACAATGAATATGTTATTTATTCAGATTTTTCCACAAAAGTTTCAAGTGTGTTAGCTTTTATATTATTATTATAAGCTTGGTTATTATATCATTGGTAATCATTGGTATTGTCAAAATTCACTTATGGAGATACTGTTTATGGCCCACGCTTACATGCAACTACCGAGCGGTTAGTACAGCGAGTGCAAAACGCATGCATTCGGTTTTGTTTTAGGAGATTACATAATTTGAATGTATCGGAACTTCTGTAGCTAGGAGATTACATAATTTTCTTATTAATATTATTTTTATCTTTTTATATTTAATGTATTTATAAAATTAGCAATATGTCATAAGAATAGCTTGTATATATGTATATATATACGTGTGTCAATGAATTATTAATATTTCAATGTTAGGTCTTTTTTATTATTTTTTAAGGGTTCCGTACCCAAAGGGTAATTAGCGGAACCCTACTAAGACTCCGCTGTCCGTCCGTCCGTCTTTTTTTTATTTATTTACAATATTTTTTTTTATTTGATACGCGTGCGGTTTATTTTATCATACAGCCAGTAAAACCATACAATGTTCGTTATCGATCTCTTTGGTGATTGCAACATTAACGAACAATATCTACATCCGGGTGTAAAACCACTTTTAGTCCCTAAGCATTAGAGAGCTACTTCATCATTTTACAAAGAAATAACAAGTTCTTTTAAAACACATGTGAAAGTAATGAGTTTTAATAGTATTATATTTTATCTATATAGTTCTAAATTTACAAAAGGTTTTGTATAACATGCATGTGTTCTCGCTTATAATACAAATAAAATAATCTATTGAATTTTATAAAAATAATTAAGTAAATAATTTTATAAACGGTACATTACCAGACTACTGAAAATGTGATAGCTGAACTTGCTGCACACCATAATTATACAAAAAAACAAGATGATGAATCCGAACAAAGGAAAAAAAACCGGACAGGTGGTGCTAGTCAGACTCACGCACTAAGAGGAACCTTTACACAATTAACACAGTAAACATCACTAGTAACTTCACGGAGAGGCAGACTCCTCGACGATTTAGTTGACAGACTTAACTTTGACATCATCGCTCCCATGACGCCCACTTACTT
This sequence comes from Apoda limacodes, assembly GCA_946406115.1. Taxonomy (NCBI): domain Eukaryota; kingdom Metazoa; phylum Arthropoda; class Insecta; order Lepidoptera; family Limacodidae; genus Apoda; species Apoda limacodes. The sequence goes on from OX291541.1 coordinate 6,576,388, forward strand.
TCCCCACAATACTCGGAACAACCCTGACGTACTCGACATAGCACTTCTAATGAATGTAAGGCTAAGCTTTCGCTCTATAGAGGTTCTTAACGAACTTGACTCGGACCACCGCCCTGTCCTCCTCCGATTAGTTTCCCCTTCGGACTCTCCTCCCGACACTAGAACCGTGACGGACTGGAATAAATTCGGGCAATTGTTAGAAAATCCCGGCTCGCCACATCTAGATCGCGTTCCCAATATAATCTCTTCCGCGACCGACTTAAACATAGCTATCGACTCACTCACTAGCCACCTGACCGCCACCATTGGCGAGTGCTCAAGACAAGTGCCGGTTGGTGATTATCACAACCTAATCTTGCCTCAGCACATCAGGTCGCTAATGACTGAGCGTAACGCGGTCCGCCGCCGCAGACGCGATCGCGCTCCCACTATCGAAAATAAAGCTCACTTCAACGACTTACACCACCGTGTAAGAACCGCTGTAGCTGAGCTTCGCGCCCAACGTTTCGGTGATCTGATGGAGAACATTTCTCCTTCTCACCAAGCTTATTGGCACTTAGCCAGAGCTTTAAAATCAGACACCGCTAACTCTCTTCCTCCGTTTACTCGTCCCAACAACGTTCCCGCGTTCAATGACAACGAAAAAGCGGATTGCCTAGCGTCTAGCCTCCAAGCCCAATGCGCCTTAAGCACACAGTCGTTCGATCCCGACCACGTACGCGAGGTAGACGGCGAAGTGGAGCGTAGAACTTCTCTGCCTCCACAAGACACCCTGCCCCCAGTCACTGTCGACGAAGTGAAACAGGTCATCAAAGACCTACGCCCCCGTAAAGCCCCCGGTGCGGACGGTTCTCTAACGATATCCTAAAGCGCCTCACTCTTCCCCTTATCTGCCTTCTAGTGGCGATTTTCAACGCTGCTATCGAAAATTGCATTTCTTCTCAATGGAAAGATGCAATTGTTATAGGCATCCACAAGCCAGGCAAAGCTCGTACTGAGCCGTCCTCCTACCGCCCCATAAGTTTACTAAAGGCCCTTGGTAAACTCTACGAACGTCTCTTCCTCGCTCGCCTACGGAACGCTATAGTCTCCAGAGGCATTTTAATAGACGAGCAGTTCGGCTTCCGTGCCAAACACTCATGCGTCCTTCGAGTCCTCCGCATCACGGAACATATTCTCACTGGCTTTCAATCAGTATTAGGTAAGCCCCGTCACACGGGCGCTGTCTTCTTCGATGTAGCGAAAGCCTTCGACAAAGTCTGGCACAACGGTTTAATTTATAAACTGTACAACTTTCAGCTGCCAGATTGTCTCGTGCTCATCATACGAGACTATTTGTCGAATTGTAGCTTTCGCTACAAAGTAGAAGCCACTCTCTCTTCCCCCCGTCCCATGCCCTATCTTGTACCTTCTGTACACTAACAACATCCCTAAAACGATAGGTAACCAATTAGCCCTCTTTGCGGACGATACCGCTATCTATACCACCGATAGGCAAGTGAGTCGAATCACTAAGAGACTCCAACCCGCTATCATCGCCCTAGGCGAATGGTTTCGGAAATGGAGAGTCGAGGTGAATCCTATCTCCATCTCCCCTCTCACTCTTCGGTCGAGCCATTCCCTGGCAAAACAAGACCAAATATCTCAGTGTGACCCTGAATAGGCGTTTGAACTTCCGCGATCACACCAAAATAGTTAGAGACCGAGCCGCTTCTGTCCTCGGTCGTCTTTATCCCATGATAGGCAAGTACAGTAAGATGTCCATTAGAAATAAGATAAATCTTTACACAACTTGCATCCGCCCCATACTAGCTTATGCTAGCGTAATCTTTGCGTTATCCAAGCGCAATCTCCATAAACTTCAGACCCTCCAAAACCGCATTGCCAGAGCGGCCTCTGGAGCCTCCTGGTACGTTCGCAATGCGGATATTCCCCAATATTTCAAAGATCTGGCAGTCCGCTTTTTCGAGCGTACACAAAATCACCCGAATCGATTAATTGTGCAATCCACAACGTACCATCCCCCCGACCGACCTCGGCGTGGTCGTAAAACTATAGTTAGGCGGCCTCGACACGTACTAACGGCCTCAGATGACGATCTCGCTATCCGCGAGATTAGTAGGGCCTCCCTCCAAACACGACGCCGACGTCCCCGGGTTCGTCGGCGCCCAAACAGATACACGAGGTATCAAAGAGTGCCGGGGCGCTTCTCGCCCCCACTCAATCTCAACCGCACCCGCGTAACGGGGAACTCCCCTCCTGGCGGTGACTCACCTTTGGATTCGAGACTCACGCCGGTCGAAGGGACGCCCCCGAGAGCGACAACTCAAGCCGAGGCTCCCCCCGCGGGAAGCCCTTGAGCGTTGGGCGCTATACGGGCTGAGACTCCTTCAGAGACTCGCCCAAAAAAGTCTGGTGAATCAGTAAGGGTTGCAACAGCTAACTGCAATGTCAGTTCAGAAAAAAAAAAAAATTACTACCAGCCGCCCGTGGTGGTGTTTACATAAAAAAAATCGGCCTAGTGCGAATCGAACTCGCGCACGAAGGGTTTCGTACCATTATCTACAAAAACGGCAAAAAAATCACTGTTGTATGGAAGCCCCTCTTAAATATTTGTTTTATTTCAATTTAATTAGTTATTTTAAAGTGAATATATAACTTAATGTTCTGTGAACATTTGAATCGTCTACCTGTTGCCGTTATCAATATTGAGCAAAAACGAGCAAAAAATCACGTATGTTGTATGGGAGCCCCTTAAATATTTTTTTTATTTTTTCTGTTTTTTAGTATTTGGTGTAATAGCGGCAACAGAAATACATCTTCTGTGAAAATTTAATCTGTCTAACTATAACGGTTCATGAGATACAGCCTGGTGACAGACGGACGGACGGACGGACGGACAGCGAAGCCTTAGTAATAGGGTTCCTAATTACCTTTCAGGTACGGAACCGTAATAAAAAGGTACACAAACATAACATCCTGTGCAACAAAATTAATATGATTTTACCATATAATAAATAGCATAGGATTCATTTAGCTTTTACTGTTATTTATGGATATAGAACTATTTCCTGTATGTTTCTCAAACTTTTAGATTCAGTTATTTCGGAGATATGGTCAATCTTCATCTATTTTCTTAAATAACTTTAAAACTATTTCATTTATTTATGTTACACGTCCGTATTTTTGTCACATTAATTTATATGTAAGCCAGATGTCAACTGGATCAGTCCAGTATAGATATCCAGTAGCAAATAGGTTGTGACAGATGGACTGATATTAAGGGAAACTTCCTCCCACAAACGCTTAGTTCATAAGTTTTCTCTAAGGACTACATTATGGGTTACAAAAATGTTATTAGATTTTTGAGGGGTCGGCATTGCCCTAGGTATATAGGTGTTGCAAGCGCAGAAGGCTGCGGTGACCGCTTACCATCAGGCAGACCGTTTGCTTGTTTGCCGCGCTAGTGGTAGTAAAACAGTTTTTCTTAAATTACAGCGTAAAATTGTACATAATCAATAAAAAAAAGACTGTGACTGCAATGTAAAATAATATTCCATAAACAATAATCAACAAATTTCACTATATACATGAAAAACAAAACATGAATTTAAAAAAAAATCGGCCAAGTGCCGAGAGTCTGGCTCGCGCACCGCGGGTTTCGTACAAACTTATTTATTATATAGTTTAGGTGTCGGTTAAGGTTTCTTTAATTCTCATTATGTCCTCATAAATTGCAATTCAATATTATTCATTTAAGTCACAAAAGAGATCGTCATATTAGGAATACAAACAAATTCACAAAAAATGTCAACAGTTAAACAAAATAAAAAATATATCGATTAAAAGCTAAAAATCTTGTCAACAATAATATAACAATAATTCATAAAATTATTAACAATAAAAGTTATTGATATAGTATTACATCACAATCTAAAATTAAAATATCAAATTTAAAATTTCATATTCATATACTCGTCAATAGTATAAAATGAACTATCCAATAGCAGGTTTTTCAGTTGGTGACAGAATAATGCATCTGGTTCCTGCTTCAGTTTAGCGGGAAGTCGCTCACAATAAGTAGGGCCAACTACCCTTACATTTTTTGTGGCGGAACCGCTTTAAAAGGGTCTTGACAGACAGACAGACAACAAAGTGATCTTATAAGGGTGTCTTTTTGATGTGCAATACCCTAAAAAAGGCATCAAAATAAACCACCTAATACTGAAACTTTTAAGTGTCAAGGATTAGGTGCGTTTAAAACTTGATTGACTACATTTCGTAGCTTACTTAACCTTGTGTCAAATAAGTTTGAACGCCAAACGAAAGCCTGCCCTCAAAACCCTAATTATTTTTTTGTTTGGAAAATGCAAATCGTTTATTTCCACAAACTGTCTTTTACGTTTCCTCCACACACTTAACCCAAATAAATAAACACAAAAGAAGCAATCGCAGGAACAAAAACAACATAAAAACTGTCGTCAATACGTTTGAGGAACTTGCCAGTCATTTATTTACACACATGAGTATCATTTTATGCGACTGTTGTTTTGTGGAATTGATTTGTTGACATGAAAAGGGTTTCTGTATTTCTGATGACAAATAAATACAGTTATTTTCTAGGGGGAAAATGTGTGATGTTTTTTTTAAGTTTAAAGTTTTAAACTAGAACAGTGGAATCTATTTTAAAAACGAGCAAATAACTGCACTTTCAATAGGGCGCACCCTTAATAATTAGGCATTTAATTCAAGTTCTGTTCGACTACTCACTGTAAGGACATAAAATAGTAAACGTTACAATCCTTTCGCCATAAGCATTTATACAAAATATGAACCAAAAGCTACTATCTGCTAAAACATTCGATCTAACTTCAAAATTAACTTTCTTATTGTGTTCTCTTTACTAAAAACCAATATTGTTATAAGTTTGAAAAGCAAATTGTAGTAAATTCTTTTGACGAGTCAGAAGTCTCAGGGCGTTCCGTTTACCAAAACGGTAAATAATAGAATTGGAAACAAGTGGAACCTTTATGATGAAACTTTTATGTCTATCTGTATGCCACAGGTTTTTGTCTCAGCAACTGCATATTATGCTTTTTCAAGTTAGGGTAGACATTTACACTACTGCGATCAGAGCTACGACTAGCGTCGCACCAGTGCTACATCTGTAAAAAGACAAAATGATCCAATATTGAACACTTAGTTCAGTTCAGTTAGGCACCCATAAACTTCCAGCCATAGGGACTATTCTGCCAATGTATGTATGTTAATGAGGATACTTACGGTTTCAAAGATAGAGCCCCTTAAAAGGTTGGACAGTCAGATTAACAAAGACCGACATGCAGACAAGCAGCCAGCCAGATAGTGTAGGTTCGATTGGCTTTGTTTGTGTATCGAACCCTAAACATTTGGCTAGGCTATTTTTCGGACTACAGCTGCCAGGTATAGTTTTATGAATTTCCATACACCCCTTGGTCTGATTTAATTTTATTTTTATCTAATTGATAGCAGTGACCCTCGTGGATCACGTAGCTTTTTACTTCGAAATCGGTCGTGGATTTTTTTATAGTTTCTGTAATTAACTAAATTCATGAATAAATAAGTAATTTTAATCGACTTTAAAAAAGAAGGAGGTTTTCAATTCGTCGGAATCTTTTTTTTATGTATGTTTCCCGATTACTTGAAGACGCCTGGACCGAATCGAGAAATTCTTTTTTTTATTTAAAAGAGTATACTTCCCTAGGGGTTTTTAGTATTTTTGTATTCGGGGTGCTCGACGCAGAGACGGTCGTTTCTCTGTTGTCTGTCTGTTTATTAGTGAGTTAAGTACGGTCCTTCAAACACTTAAATTTTAGCATTCATTAAAGTTACTAAATGTTCATTAACTCTCTCTCTCTCTCTCTGAGTGTCGGTTTTGTTAAATTTTTACCAAAGAAACATTTAAGTTATCATTAAGCGACTCTGAGTGCGGCAGTATGTACCTAACAGTTTATAACACACTTCACTTGCATGACACCAACTTCAAACTGTATTTCAGATCAATGGTAATATGCCTTAGCTTGCAATATTATATAAGATAAATAAAATATTCATAATTCATCAGATATTTTATTTGATACGTTACAACGACATTGAGACATAACTGACATTTATTTTTAGGCAAAAAATTAGCCTAACAGGCAGCTCCTTAATTTTTCAAAACCTTGCCGAGGGAGCGGCTTAGTTAGGATATCGGCAACTTGGTCGCTTGTTGGAACATATATAATATCAATAACTCCATTAGTAACTTTTTCTTTAATGAAGTGATACTTTATGTCCAAATGCTTCATTCGTTTTAATTAGCGAATAATATAGCGAATAGCTGACTTGTTATCTTCAAAGATGACAACCTTAATGTTTTCTGCTAGTTCTAGTTCTAAAAACAAATTACGGAACCAACACGCTTCACTGACGCAGCTGCTTAGAGAAATATATTCTGCTTCACAGGACGATAAAGCAACTGTCGACTGTTTTTTTGAACACCATGAAACTAAATTCCCATAAACTTGAAAACAAAAACCAGTTGTCGACTTTCTATCACTTGAGATACTTCCCCAGTCTGCATTAGCATAGCCTGTTAATATACAATCATTTTTGTCCTTACGATAAATTAACTGAAGACCTATAGTCTGCTTTAAGTATCTTAATAATCTTTTCAAACACTGCCATAAATCATTACTGGCACAAGTCTGAAATCTAGACAAAAAAGTATAAAACATATATCCGGTCTTATACCTAACATTGCATACATGACACACCCTATGACTTGCCTGCACCTATGCTCTATTTGTTCACCTTCTGAAAAAGTCTGTTGCAAATGCAGTTTATGAAAATTAATTTCCATAGGTGTAGACACACCATGACAATCAAACATATTAAATCTTTTTAAAATGTTTTCTAAGTAATGTGGCTGATTTAACGTAATAGTTTCTTTGCTTAGATCTTGTTTGATAGCAATACCTAAATAATTACTCACTAAACCTAGATCCTTCATTTTAAACTTTTTGTTCATCTGATCCATTATGTACTTAACCATCGAACCAGTGCCAGTTATTAAAAGATCATCAACAAAAATAATAACATATACTTTACAATCATCTTTTATATAAAAGTACATACATTGATCGCTAAATGTTTTTTTTGGTTTTGAAGGATCATGAATTTGTGAAACTTATCATACCAATATCGAGAGTACATAAGGTAATTTTTTTAAACCGTAAAGTGCTTTTTGCAACTTGCATACCTTATCTTTTGGTAAATTGAAATTGTCAGGTAAAGTCAGAAAACTATCCTGTATATCGCCATGCAAAAAAGCGCTAGAGACATCCATTTGGTAAATGGGCCAGCCATAGTTAGTACTAACAGCTAATATGGCCCTTACTGTTGCTAGTTTTACAACAGGAGAGTAAACCTCATCATAATTTAAATTATTTTGTAAGAAACCCGTTGCTACAAGTCTGGCCCTAAATTGTTTGATTTGACCTTGCTCGTCACGTTTTATTTTATAAACCCACTTACTATTTACTAAATTGTGATTTGCTAACCTGTCAGATAACATAAGTCATAAGTTTGGTTTTTGGATATTTTCTCTAGGACGTAGATGGTGCTTATAGTCTGATTGATTTAAGTTTTCAGATACAGTTGATGTATTCAAGCTATCTTGACTGGTTATTGACGAAGTAGATGGTTAGCATTCTGAAATAAGCTCATCCATTGCCTCTTGATGAGATGATTCTTCAGTTTGTGAGTTGACTTGTTCATCAGAGTCATCTCCACTATCATCAAGAAATACTATTTTTTCATTAGGTAATTTTGAACTTGCATGTGTTTCAGTGAAGTCACTTGTTTCTGGTGCAAATATTATCTCTCTATGTATTGAAATATATAAAAATATGAGTCCATAGTTCTGCACCAAAGTAAGCTTTCAAAAACTTCAAAACAAAAGTTTTGTTGTGCCATAATTTGTACGGACTTTTTCCAATAGCTGTACTGGTGTCTGTTCTGTTGATTATGTAGACAGCCATATTAACGGCCTCAGCCCAAAGGTCCTTCTCAACATGTTTGTCTTTCATCATCGACCTTGCTGCTTCCAAGACCGTTCGAATTTCCCTTTCGATTTTGCCATTTTGTACTGGAGTGTAGGGTACAGTTCTTTGATGGCCTACTCCAAGGCCTTCTAACAAACTTTTGACATTTGAATTTAGAAACTCAGTACCGTTATCTGTTCGAAGAATTTTAATGTTTTTCCCTTCATTTTTGCACAACGCAAAAATATGTTAAGTTTTTAATAAACCTCACTTTTCTTTTATAAAATAAACTGTGCGAAAATGTGAGTAATCATCTTTAATAAGTAGAAAATAGCGGGAACCTCCGACAGAATTTACTTGTAGTGGTCCGCAAATATCTGCGTGTATTAATTCGCCGTTATAAGTGGTTTTCGACTCACTTTTGTAGGATGGTTTTTTGCGATGTTTACCTTGCAAGCAGTACAAAAATTTTCTTTGCTAAAGCACTGAAGAATAATATCGTTTGACAGCAAAACTTTCTTCACATGCGTAAAATGTTGATGTGGTAGCATTTTGTGGTACTTGGAGAAATCGCACTTGCCGTTGGAACAGCTAGACTTATTTTCTACATGTTCATTTTGTAGGCAGTGGGATTGTTCTGTGCTAAAAGCTTTTTCAGTTTTTCTATAAATCATTTTAAAAAGTTTTCCTTCTCTTTTAGCTTAAGCTACTACTGAACCTTTTTCGAGAAGTTGCATTCGCTATTATTCGAAGTCAAAATTAGTTCTTTATCTAGGGCGCACGTCACAGAAAATAAAAGTACGTTTTGCAGGTCTACTGGAGACCAGCTTTCACCATTCCATGACTCCATAAGAATGTTGCCTATGCCCATGGCTTTTATCTCAGTTCCATTTCCCATCTTGATTGGGTAGTCATAGTCTATGACCTCAAATTGATAAAAATATTCTTTACTCTTCGACATTTGATTAGTACAGCCACTATCCATGTACCACTGTATGCTATTTAAAGAGTCGACAGCAACTAGGGCTGTGGCATTACTACTGCTTTTATCAAGGCTGTTTTTCTGTTGAGCTTGCTTCTTTTTAAAATAGCAGTATTTAACTATGTGGCCATACTTTTTACAAAATGAACATTGCTTATTCTTGAAGCAATCTTTTTTTAAAATGACCCACTTTTCTACAGACAGTGCAAACAATGCTATTACTTACTAAAGCTGTAGTTTCTTCAAAATTTGACTCACTTGATGCACGTTCTTCCTCAACGAGAAGTCGAGAAGTTATTTCTTTGAGCGTCTGACTGTTCGCAGGGACAGATTCCCAAGCAAATCTAAAATGCTTAAATGTTTCAGGCAAAGACATCAGTATTTTTGTAATTAACATTTTATCTGAAAGTGGCTCACCAGCTGTCTTCAATTTACTTTTAATTTCTTCGAGACGTGATACAAATGCAGATATTGTATCTCCTGCCTTAAATTCACAACAAACAAAACGTTGTTGCAACAGATGAACACTTACTTCGGACTCTTTATCAAAAATAGATTTCAATTTGCTCCACATTTCACAGCTACTGTCGCAAGATAGAAGATGTGTTACGGAACCTGAGTCCATCCGCGTGACAATTATTTCTTGGACCTTTGCATCTAACTTAGACCATTCCAGCTTTTCTTTTTCATTTTCTGGTTTTAATTTTTCTCCGGAGACAATAACAAAATAGCCTTTACTTTTTAACATCACAATGGTTTGGAACTTCCAAACTGCCCAATTATCTCCATTAGACTTCAAAAAATTGCTTTCCTGACGATAAATCGCAGTTTTAGTCCGATGTGAAACAGTCTTTAGACCGACAAAAAAAATGTCTTATTTACTAAGTCAGTTTTATAACAATTCCTTATTCCTGCAAGCTATGAGCGCTGGGCCCATAACCTTGCAGTATTTTATAAGATAAATAAAATATTCATAATTCGTCAGATATTTTATTTGATACGTTACAACGACATTGAGATATAACTGACATATATTTTTTCTTAGTATATGGCTTTTATTGCAAAGACAACAAGATCAGATTTTTAAAAATAAAAATAAATAGTTATTTAAATCACTCACCTTCAATTTGGACTTATAGTGGTCATGGCAGAATCGCTGGAAGACCTAGGCACGATGCTCGGAGACCTAAGCAGAGTTTCCCAACAGGTTGGCCTTAAAAGGAATATGGATAAAACGAAAGTAATGTTCAATGTCCATGTCGCGCCTATACCGGCTGCTGTTGGGAACGCTACTCTCGAAGTTGTCGACGAATAGACATACCTAGGGCAAGTAGTTCAATTAGGTAGAAAGTGGTTAACCGAAGAATCCAGCTCGGTTGGGCAGCGTTCGGAAAACTACGCAACATCTTTTCGTCCAAAATATCTCAGTGCCTAAAGACGAAAGTCTACAATCAGTGTGTGTTGCCAGTTATGACTTATGGTACAGAAACGTAAACTCTTACTGTTGGCCTCTTAAATAAGCTCAGAGTCGCTCAGCGAGCTATGGAAAGAGCTATGCTTGGTATTTCTTTGCGCGACAAAATCCGAAACGAGGAAATTCGCTGAAGAACCAAAGTTACCGACATAGTAGCGTATCAAAAAGTTAGCAAGCTGAAGTGGCAGTGGGCAGGCCACGTCGCTCGTCGAACCGATAACTGATGGGTAAGAAAGGTTCTCGAGTGGCGACAACGGATTGGAAGACGCAGCGCGAGACGGCCTCCTACCAGGTGCATAGACGACCTGGTTAGACCCGTAGGAAGCCGCTGGACACTATGAAGTAGGTCCATGTTCAGCAGTGGACGTCTTCCAGCTGAAACGACTAATTATTTTTACCATTTTTAGTGCATTTTTTGAAGCGTTGTTTTTTTTTGTTATAAAGTTTTTTGTTATACACCATTGAGGGTAAGTATAAGCTTTCTCAAGTGTTTGAAACTTGTTTCGAGTCGCTCTGACCGACACTTTTAAAGCTATAAGCCGTTCTAGCGAAATAAGAAATTATGAAGGACCTATTCTAGACACTTCTTGCAAGGCGAGAGGCCTTCAAAGGTCACAAAGAACAACTATCGTGTATCTTGTTTTGGCAAGTGGGAAGAACTAAATTTTGAGGTGATATGCCTAACCTTGCTGTATCTCTTTTAATTTTTAAGATCTGAGGCGACAAAACTACATCATCAGCATATTTCCACATTTTGTTGAATATTATCTGATTGTTGTACGAAATTGTTTTATTAATTAAAAGTTTCAAGATGCTTCTTGTAGGATACTCGACACTCATACAGTGTCCTCATTAAAAAGTTAAACTGCTGTTGTTATGTATTTCAATATTGAAATAAAATAAGCTATTCAGGATATCAATATACACAAATTTTATATTTTTTTACTAAGAAGTTTTTTCATGTCTTGTATACTTAAAAGCGTTAATAACTTAAGACTGCACTAAAACGCTATATATAAAATAAAATTTCTAAATCTAATACCCGACTACGCAAAAGTTGAGAAATAGTACATTGTGTATTAAGCGTGTTAAGGAGAAAATTACTATTTAGAAGCCAAAGGCTATAATGGCTCGAGTATGTATTTTCATTCCGTCCAAGTTACACACTATGTTTTTCAAACTTGTAATTGCTCGCTTGTAGTGTGCGCATAATTGATTTTGAAAAGACAGTTTTTATACATACTTGAAAGAATAAGCGCGTCATTACAGCCCATGAGTTCTATGAACGCACGCTTTGCTTAGAGAAAAGTAAAATTTACATAGAAAAAGCGTGTCGGAGTAATTAAGATCTTAGCACCCGCTTTGCGTGTACGTATAACAACACTGTTTAACGTATCTTATCACAAGTAGCAAGTGTGATTTAAAGTTTTTTATTCGCTTAAGATTTAAAACTACCAACTTTAAACTTTTGTAAGATTCACAAGGAGTTTTATATTAATCTTATTATTCTCAGTAAGTTAGATTATTTTTATTTAAATACACCACCTACCTAATTCTGTTTAGTTTTGTTTACCCAGAGTTTACTTTTCTCTACGATCACTTCTTAAGTTTCGCCAAGTTGTTATATTGTTCTTTCTGTTATTTTTTTATATGTCATTCTGAGTATTTGCAATAAAGTAATAATATAATGTAATAAATTTTTTCATTGATCACTTACACCTGAATTTAACACACTACTTTTTATCACGTCTGCGAGGAAACCAGAGGAAACAAAGATAACTCATTTTTAAACTGCCATTCAGTAAAATCGTACGATTGCCTTTTTTTTATTGCTTCAACTTTTATTTATTCCGGCGTCAAATCCTATTAATCATCGCTTGAACTCATCATTTTTAAATTTATATTCAGATTATGTTTCCAAGAACGTTTTTAACAATTGCTTGCCGCCATTTTTTTGTAAAAACAGAAAAAAAACCTACCTATTACGACTTTTTATTTTCGCACGTTAGTAATGGTGACCAGTGCGATTGTTCGAAAAAAAAATTACTTTTTGAATGGTGTAATTATCCAGTCGATATCCACTTCCAATCTGGAGAGTATTCCGAAGCTAATCAAATTCTGGTATGTCATTAAGAGATGATCATACTCTGGGGCCTGGAGTCTAAGTTTTTGAGCTCGAGGACCCTGTGGTAATTTGAGGGAGTTATTTCTAATGTGTATACCATGATTATTATTTTTTTATTGATATTTAATACTATAAAAATACATTTTTTTTGTTTTGTACTCTTTTTAGACGCGACGCGCCCATGATAAAATTTTCTTCAAACTTTGATCTGTTGTATGTCAGTTAGTTTTAAAACAAGACACAAGTTTGACTAGTTAAAATTGAAGAAAATTTAATATTTGACAACTTTCTGAGAAACATAGTAAGTACACATAAAACACTTAGTTTAGGAGATAAACGAAACACTAAAAAATCCCAAGCATTTCCAGTTTATTTGTATGGAGTGTAGTGTTTCTAATTTAATATGTAGTGAAGCAAACACGCTTTGTTAGACAGACTTTTTGGCTCCACAAATCACGTAGTAAGTAGTATTAAACTTAAACCCGCCTTAACGCAAGTTTAAAACTTTGTTTGGTTCTATATATAACCTCATAAGTATTTGATATTTCCTACATAGTACCGAACTCCATCTACAAAAACCAATAATAATAACATAACTCCAATACAAATACTATATCACTGACAAATAACCTCATGCTCTATTTACGGTGTTAGGAATCAAAGCATGTTATCTTTGGATTGCATTTTACTTTGCCTCATAAAAAATACTAAAGGAAATAAATCTTATCTCTAATTAAAACTATTTGTTTTTATTACATCTGTGGAATTCTAACAATTTACCGAATCAGAAAGGCAATGCTGCCAGTTCTCCTAATAGCTACCTATTTGCCGAATTTGGATCTCGATCATTAAAGTATTACAAGATGAAAGACAAGATATGTTTATGGAGATAATGATAATATTTATTACATACCATACAATCACAATATGAATTCAAATCGGTGACTTCACCGCAAAGCTGCCTGTACAAAAAGACAAAGGGTGTTTCCATCTTAGTGGTCTAGGCCAATTTTCACCATTTTCAAACGTTTTATTACGTTTTGATTTTATAAGAAATATTGAATACAATTCAAAACCCGTAGCGCACACTAATCTATGTAGTCAATATTCTGCAATACCTACTTACAACCGTAACCGGTGAGCTACGGCGTAGCACCAGAGCTTCGACGTAGTACAACATAGTGATTCAATATTGAACCCTTATTTAATTTTTATGCACCCATAAACTCTCAACCCTTGTTTACCATACGAATGGTACTGTTCCGCGAATAAATATTAACGACTTCACGCTCGAGCCGTATTATAGGGTAAATACGTAAATCTATTAAATTTTCAAAACAAAGACATAAAAAATACCTTATTTGATAAATAATTTCCTGTTTTCTTGCTTAATGGTTTTCTTACATAAAATGATTATTTAACTTAAGCGCAGGTTAATTTACCAATAATTAAAATATCGTTACGACAGTTATCGTGGCAAAATCCATAAGAAGTCAATCTCTGACACAAGTAGCTATGTGCCTAAAAACATTATGTGGAAATAATCGACGGCCGAGGTGAATGTCTCTTTAGTAATTTTGGGCGCCCACTTTTAGGGTTTTGTAGTCAAAAAGTAAACCTTATAATTTCAAGTTTCGCCACGTTCGTCTATATATCTGGGTTTTTGAATTTCCCATTACAACTTGGTTCATCTCCACTGTGCATACTCTTCATTGTTTTACAATGTTTACTCCATATTATCTATGCGTATACCAAATTTTCGGTCGGTGGTGGCCAAGGGGTTTCGATTTCACTTTGCGTCCTGAGTGGCGGAGGTTCGAGACCCGGCGTGTTGTACCAATGAGTCTTTTTCTTAATTTCTCAAGTACATTGATTATTCACACCACTTGCTTTTCGGTGAAGGAAAACATCGTGAGAAAAAAAGAAAAAAGGCGTATGTGAAGTTCACAATCCGCACTGGGCCCGTTATGCTCTATAAATATCTATTTCCCTGGCAGAAAAACGTATTCCCGTAGGAGATCCCAATGTTTGTCGTAGGAGCACATTTGTCTCGAGGAGAGTCGCTCTCTGCCCCGCACTTACCGCACCGTCATCGTCGAATCTCTGTTTGTATCTGACATAGCTAATAGATAACTGGCAGCGCAATTTCTAGTCAGCTATAATTAGAAATGATCGCAAAAGTGTGAAAAAGACGAAACAAACCTACGTTCTCTTGTCTCATTCCAACTTGTTTTAATAAACACAAACTAACGGAGTGGAGGACCCACTACCCTGACATTAAGAGTCTCATGCTCTTCCAACTGAGCTAGCTGGGCGGGCGACGCCGTCATTCTTGCCGGCGACCTAAATTGCTAGCATCGCCGCTGGAACTCTTCATTAACTTCACGGAGAGGCAGACGCCTCAACGATTTAGTTGACAGACTAAACTTTGACATCATCGCTCCCAAGACGCCCACTTACTTTCCCCATAATACTCGGAATAACCCTGACTGACTAAGGCTAAGCTTTCGCTCTATAGAGGTGCTTGACGACCACCGCCCTGTCCTCCTCCGATTAAGTTCCCCTTTGGACTCTCCTCCCGACACTAGAACCGTGACGGACTGGGATAAATTTGGGCAATTGCTCGAAAATCCCAGCTCGCCACATCTAGACCGCGTTCCCAACGTAATCTCATCCGCGACCGACCTAAACGTAGCTATCGACTCACTCACTAGACCTGACCGCCACCGCCACCGTTCGCGAGTGCTCAAGTCAGGTGCCGGTTGGTGATTATCACCACCTAATCCTGCCTCAGGACATCAGGTCGCTAATGACTGAGCGTAACGCGGCCCGCCGCCGCAGACGCGATCGCGCTCCCACAATCGAAAATAAAGCTCGCTTCAACGACTTACACCGCCGTGTAAGAACCGCTGTAGCTGAGCTCCGCGCCCAACGTTTCGGTAATCTTATGGAGAACATTTCTCCTTCTCACCAAGCTTATTGGCACTTAGCCAGAGCTCTTAAATCCGAAACCGCCAACTCTCTCCCTCCGTTAACTCGTCCCAACAACGTTCCCGCGTTCAATGACGACGAAAAAGCGGATTGCCTAGCGTCTAGCCTCCAAGCCCAATGTGCCTTAAGCACACAGCCATTCGATCCCGACCACGTGCGAGAGGTAGACGGCGAAGTGTAGTACAGAACTTCTCTGCCTCCACAAGACCCCCTGCCCCCCGTCACTGTCGACGAAGTCGTACAGGTCATCAAAGACCTACGCCCCCGTAAAGCTCCCGGTGCTGACGGTATCTCTAACGATATCCTAAAGCGCCTCACTCTTCCCCTTATCTGCCTCCTAGTAGCGATTTTTAACGCTGCTATGGAACATTGCATCTTTCCTTCTCAATGGAAAGATGCAATTGTTATAGGCATCCATAAGCCGGGCAAAGCTCGTACCGAGCCGTCCTCCTATCGTCCCATAAGTTTACTAAAGGCCCTTGGTAAACTCTATGAACGTCTGCTCCTCGCTCGCCTACGGAACGCTATAGTCTCCAGAGGCATTTTAATAGACGAGCAGTTCGGCTTCCGTGCCAAACACTCATGCGTCCATCAAGTCCTCCGCATAACGGAACATATTCTTCCTGGCTTTCAACCAGCGTTAGGTAAGACCCGTCACACGGGCGCTGTCTTCTTCGATGTAGCGAAAGCTTTCGACAAAGTCTGGCACAACGGTTTAATTTTTAAACTGTACAACTTTCAGTTGCCAGATCGTCTCGTGCTCATCATACGAGACTATTTGTCGAATCGTAGCTTTCGCTACAAAGTTGAAGGCACTCTCTCTTCCCCCCGTCCCATAGAAGCAGGAGTCCCGCAAGGGTCCGTGCTCGCCCCCATCTTGTACATTCTGTACACTAACGACATCCCTAAAACGATAGGTACCCATCTAGCCCTCTTTGCGGACGATACCGCTCTCTATACCACCGATAGGCAAGTGAGTCGTATCACTAAGAGACTCCAATCCGCTATCACCGCCCTAGGCGAATGGTTTCGGAAATGGAGAATCGAGGTGAATCCCGACAAAAGCTCTGCCGTCCTCTTTACCGTAGGCTGCCCTCCGCGGCCACCTCCCCTCTCTCTCGTCGGTCGTGCCATTCCCTGGCAAAATAAGACCAAATATCTTGGCGTGACCATGGATAGTCGTTTGAACTTCCGCGATCACACCAAAATAGTTAGAGACCGAGCCGCTTTTGTCCTCGGTCGTCTTTATCCCATGATAGGCAAGTACAGTAAGATTTCGCTTAGAAATAAGCTAAATCTTTACACAACTTGCATCCGCCCCATACTAGCTTATGCTAGCGTATTCTTTGCGTTATCCAAGCGCAATCTCCACAAACTTCAGACCCTCCAAAACCTTTTCCTTTCTCAGAACGGCCTCTGGGGCCTCTTGGTACGTTCGAAATGCAGACTTACACAGAGACTTTGAACTCCCCACGATTCCCCAATATTTCAAGGACTTGGCAGTCCGCTTTTTCGAGCGTACGCAAAATCACCCGAATCAATTAATTGTGCAATCCCCGACGTATCATGCCCCCGATTGACCCGGGCACGGTCGTAAAACTATAGTTAGGCGGCCTCGGCACGTACTAACGCCCCCAGATGACGATCTCGCTGTCCAGATAGCGAGATTAGTCTCTACGACCTCCCCGAATAGGGCCTCCCTCCAAACATGACGCCGACGTCCCCGGGTTCGTCGGCGCCCACAAGGATACACTAGGTATCAAAGAGTGCCGGGGCGCTTCTCGCCCCCACTCAATCGCAACCGTACCCGCGTAACGGGGAACTCCCCTCCTGGCGGTGACTCACCTTCGGGTTCGAGAATAACGCCGGTCGAAGGGACGCCCCCGAGAGCGACAACCCTAGCCGAGGCTTCCCCCGCGGGTAGCCCTTGAGCGTTGGGCGCTATATGGGCTGAGGCTCCTCGACTCTGGAGAACATTCCGCATTACGAAAGCAAACGAATTTCTCGTGATATCGCCTAATCGAAGTCTCGAGCAAATAACTTTAGAGTTGAAGTGTCAGTTCCTACAACAACGCTAACTATTGTCAAGAAGCTTTAGTGTTGCTGTGTCGGTAAAAATAATAGTAGGTATTACTGCTCGCCAATAGATGTCAGGAAAAGTCAAATTTTTCAATTTATTATTGCATGAAAACACGGATAGAACGACGTTTTCTAAAAATGAAACCTAGCTAGATCGATTTATCGCCCCCGAATCCCCCCGCCTTTAATATCTACCTGAGTAATGTATTCGCGTTGATAACAGTGCTAATCTAACAACTTACGAGCATTTTTTGAGGTGAAGTCTCAAGTGTGACTTCACCTTAAAAATTGGGATTCACTTAAGTCATCTGCAACATAGCCACAAAAGTTCATCGTAATAAATTAAAATAACAGACGGTCCTAGTGTCTTCTTAGTATTTCTTCAAACTGCTATGTACTTTCAGCAACAAAAATCATTAAAAAAAACTACACCTCAATAGGTTTATTTTCGAAAAAGTTGGTGCTTAAAACTGGGATTAATAAAATGTATTTACAGATGAGCACAAGTTTTCAAATTGCACTTGTGTCATTTTGTCCTAAATTTAGATTTGTTTATTAATTATTTTCGAATTAAGATGTGTTATTATTAACAATATTTTGGGTGTTTTTAGAAGTATACTCTCAGTTTTGTAGCTTAGTACTAACCATAAAGTCACGGTTCTTTGATAATTTTGTCATACCGAATAATAGGCCTAAATACGTTTCGGATAAAAACTGTATACCTGACAAGACATGAAGCCATAGTTTCATCGTTTTTATCTTATTAAGGCCATGGGTATGTACTACTAAAAGTCAACAACGAGTACAAGACTTATCTCTCGTAGACTAAACATTCCCACATCATAGACACAAGACATTCTTCATGAGAAGGATACCACGCATATCATATCCAGCAAATGCAGGCTTTATTGCCTACAGATTATCCACTGAGAGTTATTTTTGTCAAACCATGTTGAGGAAAGAACAAAATTAGATTTTTTTTTAATGGAAAACAAGCTGCCATTATTGCTGAAAGATGTTAATCTTGAGCTAAGACGAAGCATGTAGTTACAAAATGACAGCTTGCTATAACGAAACGCAAGTGCGGAATGAAAAATGTCCAATCAATCAATCAATATAATTTATTCAATTTAGTTAATACTTATAACGTTTCGATGGCATGACTACAGACAGGGGGGAAATCAAACATTGTTAAATGAGGCCCAACAGGGTGATAAACATAGAGAAAATGCTTAGAAATTAACATCAATATCTAATTGGTATTTCACTGAAGTGAGTTCGTTCGTTTTAGGTTGTGAATTATTTTGAATTTTAAGTACCAAGATAAACATTGTTAAACTCATTACATATTTGAGGACAGCACTTTAAATGATAAGGTAAATGTTATTTAATTTGTTAAAACTTTAAATGTAAATTAAATTCTTATCACCAAATGTCAGCAAGTCGAACACCACATTCAAACGGAAAGCAGTTAGATTTTGTTGTTACCTACTTGAATTCTACAAAATATTGAGGGACTACCAATTGCAACGTTACCTACCTACGGACGAAGCTACAGTCGGGACATTAAGTATATTTTAACTACCTACTTTTATAGCCTGGCACACGCGGCTGTTATTCAATCGCATAAGCGCTCTTGTCTACGCTAAAAAATTTGCTTGATTCGCTTCCAAAATAATTCTTACGGCTTAGTTTATAGCCCGTGATACACATGCTAGTTAGGAACTCGCAGAAAGAAATTATAAGATTACTGAAGGGTCGGCAACGTGTGAGTGATACCCCTGGTGTTGCAAGCGTCCATAGGCTACGGTGACCGCTTACCATCAGGCGGACCGTTAGTTTGTTTGCCACCTTAGTGGTATATATATAAAAAAAACATTGCATATTTGCCTACTGGTACGAACGAGCTACTGGCATGTGTATCGAGATTCTATCCGTAGCTCACGTGCACGTTGCGTGGAAGAGCGGGGGAGAGACTCGCATGCCATCTATACAGGCACGCGAAAAACTTCGTAATGGATATGCTACTAGCTCTCAGTCTTTTATTTATTTTGCTGTAGTTGTCAATTTTTTGTAAAAGAATAGCTCGTTGGGGCGACGATTAAACTTTGTTATTCATTTTTATATATCGGACCGTGTATATGGAATACTTTTTCTTTATTCGATAAGGTGGGCTCGCAGCTGTGCGGTTTTTACTGTGCGCAGACGGATCGTCTCGTGTCGCCTCACGCATGGCTACGTTACTTAGGTACTTGATTACTATTACAAAACAATAGGTAAGCATAACATACCATACAAGTTAGTTACCTTTTAAGAAACAAAAAATAGCATTATACCCTGTTAACTACTTAAGATTCTATTGTGTAAATACCAAAAATAATGTAAAATGTATAAAAAATATTATGAATTTCCGAACACCCAATAAACAACAAAAATTAATAACAATTATTACATATTACCCATAAAAAAAAACTTTATCCCAAATTATGTCGTAATCTTAACACAAGTACAATATAAAAGAAACACACGACAACAAAAAAATTTCGTTACACATTTGTAGGGTTTGTTCACACCACTAATAAAAAATCACAACACAAAAATACCTTCTCAACTACAAAGTAGTTTTTTGTTTACTTGTTTTCCCCTTAACCATTTTTTCGTAAATGTTCGACAATTTCTAGAACTCATATACTTATATATTATGGTCATTACCATGATCCATAAAATTTTTATGATTAGTAAAAGACCATAAGTCTATATGTTTTCTACCCTTTTACTTTGACTTGCGCCATTAGTCATCAATAATCGTACCGGTTTCCTCCTGGTACGACCACTTGTTTCAACTTACCTATTTGTTGGCGTAACTTCTGCATGAATCGTCTGGTAAACGTAAAGTTTGGCCTAAAGTCATTTTGGCCGCGCTTACGCCTGTGTCGTTTCGAAATGCTGTCCTCAGTCCTAGCATTACCGAAAAGGCAGTTCATTAACCCATGAAGTGTTGTTAGTTAACCTAGTTTTTATCGCTACTTTCATGCTGCGATGAAAACGTTCAATTATACCTTGGCAAATCAGGTAAAAACTTTAACTTCTAGACTTTTTTATACCAAACAATTTTATTAGACGCTGAAAAAGCTCGCTCTCGAACTGTCTACCCTGATGAGAAGTTAAGTAGATGGAACATCCAAATCTCGAAATCCACCCTTCAAATATCGCTTTTGCTACTGTGTCAGCGGTAATATCCTTTAGCGGGATAGCTTCCGGCCAACGGGTGAAACGATCTATTATCGTTAAACAATAACGGTAACCTTACTCAGTGATTGGTAACGGTCCAACTATGTTTGTATGTTTGTGGTCAAAACGTCCTGTTTCTGGGAATTTTCCTAATTCTGATACAGTATGTCTATTAATTTTTACTTTTTGACATTGGATACACGCTTTTGCTATTTTTCCTACATCTTTTTTTATCCCTGGCCAAAAAAATCTTTGACATACCAATTTTCTTTGTAGTTCTAATACCTGGATGACTTATCCCATGAACTGAATCAAACACTATTTTCCTAAATGTTTTAGGTACATAAGTCTGACATTCTTAGTCGACATTTCGCAATAAATTGGTGTATTACTATTAGGTATTCTTACCTGTTTAAACAATAGCTT
The DNA here is from genome assembly GCA_946406115.1 of Apoda limacodes. NCBI lineage: Eukaryota > Metazoa > Arthropoda > Insecta > Lepidoptera > Limacodidae > Apoda > Apoda limacodes. The sequence continues at coordinate 6,597,762 of OX291541.1, forward strand.
ACCGTTCGGCTCAGTCTACGTGAACGTAACCTGATCGTCCGTTTCCTGCGCTTGCGCCATTTCGTTATAATCAACCACTGTGGGGCAGACTATCGCCTACACGCGTGGTACAGCCATGCCATTGAGTCCAGCGTTGAAACATAAGCAATTTTGGTTATAAACTCCCTTATAAACAGTGACTGCCTAGTCCTTATCGGGTATTCATTATCCGTACCTACTTTTGTAAACATGTGTGTGAGCGGCTTATGATCTGTAAAAATGGTGAAATCGTGTCGTTCAACCATTTTTCAAAAATGAATTAATCCCTATCATAGTGTAAAATAGTAATTTTTGGCGCAGGGTTGTTTGGTCTAAAGACGAAGTTAAAAAGTTATACTACATACCTAGACAATAAAAAAACAAATAAGAAACTTAGTTACCTAAACTTAGCCTACAAATATCAGTCATATAATAGGTAGGTCAGTCCGCACGAGTTCTCTATTTAAACTGTGCGATCAAATAATATCTAACTTATACCTACTATTATACTTATAAAGTTACGCTAGCTTATACCTAAAGATCACATAGGTACTATACATTGTTGAGTATCAGATAATTTTGTTGAAAAATATCCACGCCTTATAATTCCACTGCTGAATAAGGCTCCTATGCAAGTATTCGATGCGTCCGTCATATGTGCTAAAAAGACATAGGATTCTGGATGAGACAATGTAACGGCGCTTTTTAGGCTTGTCTTACATTGTTCGAATGCCTTTTCTGCACTTCCTGTTCTCACAATTTTAATCTTATCTCTTTTTGGAGTTGTGAAGATACTTATTTAGCTTGGCCTGATAATTTGCTGCATTTTCTGATGGGATTCATCATACCCAAAAAACGACGTGATTTCGGGAAGTGGCCTAATGCCTTCCGACGGAACTGAGTAGCCTAAAAACTCTACACTTTGACCAAAAATACATTTTTTTAAATTAATTGTTATTCCTATTTCTGAAAAACGTTGGAAAACTTTATCTAAATTACTTTTATGCAAGGCTTCATTATTCGACGCTATAATTAAATTGATGATTTATAACAAAATAAAAAAATATTTTTTTGTCTTATTTCAAAAACTAACCGCGGCGGCATCTGTTCCAAACAACGATAAAGGGTTCCTGAGATAAAGGATAAAGGGTGCATGAATGACAAACAGACATATATTTTTTTAGTTCATAGGGCATAATTAATTGTGCTTAGTAAAAAAGCAAAGCAGCTATAATAGTTATGATTAGCTAATAATTTCAGTTGGACCTAGTTTTCTTAGAAGATTTGTATGAGCCATCTTGCACTTTTTACAAAAGTACTAAACTGCAGCTTTGTTACTTTTTGGTCATTTTAAAAATATGGAGTCGTGTTGTAGACGTGTTGATAAGTCTCAAGGTTCTATCAACACTCCAACAGTTTATTTCACAAAATTAACAATGTCGCAGTATTGGACCCGGCTACTACAACAGAGGGGGATCAGGGGCCCTTCCGCTCGCCGTGCCAGCAACCGTATTATCTGTGCCGACCTTTGGCAATTCTAGTACCGCACCTTTTGCCCTCTAAGCTGTCTGTGCAGTGAATCCTCATAGTTAGTCTAAGTAACATTCTTAAAAAAAAAATGGCTACAAATATAAGGAAAAGAGATTTTTCAGCGGCCGCTCCATCCACATAAAATAACATTAGGGGTATTCACGCAAATCTTAACGCAGTATATTGTGGGTGCACGTAGATTACGGCGGCCACACTCGTATTTATGCGTGCCTATACAGGTCTCATAGCGGTGACACGGACGTAACTCGACTCTTCGCGCACCTGAGTTTGACGACCGACAGAATTCTAGAGCAATATCCCACAGCAGAACTAGTTAAAATCCTGACGTCTGCGCAGCCGCAGTCACTGAGATAATCCTCGCTGGTATGGAATGTTATGTTCCTAACCCGCGAGTAGCTGCCGGCGTCAAAAAACGACCGCGGTTTAATAGGTCTTGCAGAGAAGCTAAAATTCTTAAGCAAACTGCGTATGAGGCTTGGACCACGGCTCGTAATAATAAGGATCCGAATATTTCTGAGGTAAAACGCAAATTAAATGCTTCCTCGAGGTTCAGTAAGAAAGCAACTGCCAGAGCAAAATTCCAATTCATCGGGAAAATAGGTGGGCGACTTGCGAGCTATCCTTCTGGGTGTCGTGCTTTCTCATCGCTTGCCAAAGCTGCTGAAGGGAACTTTTGCCAGTCGACGTTACCACCACTGCGAAAGACCGATGGTAACTTGGCCCATAGTGCTAAAGAAAAAGCCAATCTAATGGGCAGTCTCTTTGCCTTGAACTCGAATATGAACGATGAAGGCGCTGTACCACCTACTATACCGTGGTGCGGTAAGACCATGCCGAAAATCTCCGTAACACAGCGGGAGGTCCGGCGGGCGTTGCTTTCTCTAGACGTTCATAAGTCGAGTGGGCCAGACGGTATACCAGCAGTGGTGCTTAAGCAGTGTGCTCCTGAGTTATGTCCTGTACTCACGCGCCTCATCGCGCTCTCCTACCATACTAGCCAATTTCCGTCTTCATGGAAGACTGCGAATGTGCACCCGGTGCCCAAAAAGGGCGATAGATCAGATCCATCGAATAACAGGCCTATCGCTATTACCTCTCTTCTCTCCAAGGTAATGGAGCGTGTGATCAACACACAGCTTTTGAGATACTTAGAAAAACATGACCTGATCAGCGACCGTCAATATGGCTTTCGCCTCGGTCGCTCCACTGGTGACCTTCTAGTGTATCTCACACACCGATGGGCACTAGCCATTGAGAGTCAGGGGGAGGCATTGGCATGTAGCCTGGATATAGCGAAGGCGTTCTATTGGGTCTGGCACCGGGGTCTTCTATCGAAGTTGCCATCTTACAGAGACGTCCGGCAGACGCATACGAACCGTAGTTGACGGTAGTTGCTCTGATAGCATGGACATTAATGCTGGTGTCCCGCAAGGCTCTGTGCTGTCTCCTACGCTTTTTCTAATGCATATCAATGACATGCTATCCATCATCAACATACATTGCTATGCAGATGACAGTACTGGAGATGCTTTTTACACGGGTCGTGCAAACATCCCTTGTTCCGTTGTGGAGGAAAACCGCGGAGAACTTGTGTCTCAAATCGAGACCACACTGTCCAAGGTCTCTGACTGGGGACGGTTAAACCCTACAAAGACACAAGTCTGCGCGTTAACCGCTTAGAAAACCCCATTCACTGTAGTTCCACAATTCCAGAACACTCCCCTCTCCATCTCCAAGAGCATTGGGATCCTTGGTGTCGACATCTCCAGCGATGTTCAGTTCCGAGATTATTTACAAGATAAGGTGAAGCTGGCGTCCAAAAAACTAGGTGTACTCAACAGAGCGAGGCAGTACTTCACGTCGGGGCAGAGGTTGCGGCTTTACAAGTCCCCTGGTGGTGCAAGCGTCCATAGGCCACGGTGACCGCTTACCATCAGGCGGACCGTGTGCTTGTTTGCCACCTTAGGGGTATTAAAAAAAATGCTACTACTAAAAATGCATGCTACGCGCTTCACCAATATCAGCGTGAAGCGCGTAGCATGCAGCACGTAGCCTTGCTACGGACAGTCAGCGCATAGCGTCGTGATGTCAGACACCACGTGACCCCGTTACGCAGCAGAGGGCCCTTGGACGGTGCCGCTGGTGGTTGTTACTGGTTTTGTTATAGACCTTTTTGCTTATTTGTGTATAGTGCAACAAACCCGGACCCGGCGGTCACAGATCAAAACTAAAGTTGCCATATTGAAAGTGTGTAAACATACAATGACACTAGCTACCAAACAACCATGATCAGAAGTTTAGAAAACTCTGTTGCACTATAACCGCATCCTTACTTACCTATTTTAAAACTATAAATTAACTTTGTCATCGTCGTCTTAGCCGGAAGACGTCACTGTTGGGCGTAGGCCTAGCCCAATGTTTTAGCACAGGATTGGTATTTCTTTAGTGAAACTCAAAGATTTCTTCAGATAAATGATTAAATTATTTTTTTACATAAAGTTGACTTGATGACCAGTTTTTGATATTTTTTTTTCTGACTGACTATGCAGATGGCTGTTGCAGCCATTACTGCTTCACCGGGTTTTTTTGGGCCTCTGAAGGAGCCTCAGCCCATATAGCGCCCAACGCTCAGGGGCTCCCCGCGGGGGCGTCGCTTCGACCAGCGTGAGTCTCGAACCTGAAGATGAGTCACCGCCAGGACAGGAGTTCCCCGTTACGCGGGTGCGGTTGCGATTGAGTGGGGGCGAGAAGCGCCTCGGCACTCTTTGATACCTCGTGTATCCGTTCGGGCGCCGATGAACCCGGAGACGTCAGCGTCGTTTGAGGTGGGGGGCCCTATTCGGGGAGGTCGTTGAGACTAATCTGAGATCGTTATCTGGGGCCGTTAGTATGTGCCGGGGCGTGAGTTCTGTTTGTCATATTTCTCGGCTGTTAGGAAAGCCGTCAGATCTGTCGGTCAAAATCTGTCGGTGTCGGGACTTGCACATTGATGCTGCGCTCGGCATCATTGCGGGCGTGCGTATAATTTATACGCTTGGATTTCATAGCTTGCGATGGTGGGCCAAGCCCCTTTGTCTTTTATGAAAACTGGGACGTTCGGCCTGCGAAGAGGTGGCGGCGGGGGTTGTGTCCATGGCAGCTGGTTCAAGGCTGGCCGCCTAGTGACTTCCCACCACTGCTGGCGCGGAGCAAGAATACCTAAATGTGGCCAAGCGCCCCGCAGTGCTACGGTTTGCTTGGTGTTTACCCAGCACCTACTCCTACGGCCGGGGTTATGTTATCACCGTTAGGTTTCCCCCGAGCAACGAGATGTTTAACAATCAAGAAACGTTTAAGTAGATCGCAACTCTGAAAAGTACTATACGATCTCACCCACCAGCCCTTGAGCACTCGGAACTGGATTTCTTACAAACTAGATGCAATCGAGAGTCGAGAGTCGGATCGGGATTTTTAGTAGAGAGTAACATTTTTGTACTATATATTATTCTATCTATATCTATACAAAATATATAAGAATTCCGATGATACCGTTTGTAACATTATAAGACTAAATTGCTTGTTGCAAAGCTGTAGGAGCTCCGAACATAACTCCCCCGTTGAAAGGAGTTGACTTTCAAGCTTGAAGTGATTCAGCAGCAGGCAGTGGACACACGCGAACCCATGCACTACGAACGCAGCCTCTTGTAGTTCTGACATCAGCAACACGGGAGATAACCGCAAGACCCGTCCAAGACGCCAACTCAGCGGTGGAACGTTGTGTTCTTGTAACAACACCAAGTCTCCGACATTTAGCGTTGTGTTATCAATCTTCCATTTGGTTCTCTGTTGCAATTCGAAAATATATTCCTTTTGCCATCGTTGCCAAAAGTGCTGGCGAATTTTTTCTAGCCGTGCATAACGGTTTAAAAAGCCTTCTTTGATGTTCTCTAGGGCCGGTGCAGGTAGAGCGTTAAGTGGTCTTCCTATTATGAGGTGCCCTGGGGTTAAGGATAGAAAATCGTTTGGTTATGATGACATGGGACACAAGGGTCGACTATTAAGGATTGCCTCCACTTGAGTGAAAAGCGTACAAATTTTCTCAAATGTCAAATGAATATTACCCATGACTCTTTTTATATGATATTTCGCGGATTTTACTCCGGCGTCCGAAATTCCGCCGAAGTGATGAGCATTAGCTGGGATAAAACTAAATTTTATTCCCTCCGGCGCAGTAAACTCAGATAGGGATTTATTATAAGATTTAAGAAAATTATTAAAGAAAAGCCGCGATAAAATTCGAGCGACAAATCTGCGAAGCGTCATTGTAAAAGCATCTTTTGATAGGTCATAGACAGCCTCTAAGTGTTTTAAACGTAAACAAATAAATAAACATAAATAGCACTAAACTAATTTTGCGCAGCGTCCTTTACGATTAAGAATAAAAAAAGGACCGGCGTAATCTACTCATACCGATATAAACGGAAAATCGACGGATGTACGATTAGGTGGTAGTTCACCCATTTTAGGAAATAAAGTGAGGCCGCGAACACGAGTGCAAATTACTCAGTTTTTCATAGCACGTCTAGCAAGTTTTTTACCATTGACTGGCCACACTCTTTCTCTAATTGTTGCTAATAATGATTGTGGCCGGCGTGTAAATTTTTAATGTGTTCGCTTTTAAACAAAAGTTTGGTTACATGATGTGAAGAATCTAAAAGCACGGGATGTTTTTCGTACGTGTAATCAGATCTACCTAATCACCCTCTGACTCGTATTAAATTTGTATATTGTTCTAAAACTGGTGAATTAGATTTTGCAATAGTTTATTGTAGTCAATATAAAAAGATTGTTTATGAGCAATTTTGCAAATGATATTAAATGAATTATTAAGCTCTTCAACTGTTAATATACCTGATAATTTATTATTTTTATTCTTAGATTTAGAATTATGTAAATAACGTAAAATATATGCAAAGGTACTTTGAAGTTTATTAAAAGTGGAAAATCTTTTGAAATCAAATAAAACTTTAGGAACAATAGTAATATGCGCCTTTACTTCCGGTAAGTTTTCTGTTTCACTTCTATTTAGTTTAGGCCACTTAGTTTCGTTTTTAGAAAGATAGGGCGGACCTGACCAACACATATCAAAGTCCTAAGCTGTCCCTTTAACGCCATGGGAAATAAAATCGGCTACGTTTAAATAGGTTGAAAAAACATTTATATTTTTAGTTTAATTAAGTAAATTGATAACATGACAACGACATTATAAGACTATGAAATAGGTTGAGCGGCTTTTGTATGTCTGCATGTAGTTAACAAATCGCATGCTCAGAGGTTACTTGTTTACCTACATACTTATTGCGGATAGACTTAGGTATATTACGTCACTGGTGGAGTGACTCGTGTTTTTTAATTATTAACTTAAAGTTTATAGTAAATCAACCAAACTGATGTCTCTACTACCTATGTAATTCCAAATAAATGTTTCTTATTCTTTTTTTTTAAGGTGCGTTCCGAATTTGCACCCTGCCACTTTTAAAATTCTTAGAACAAAAATTATACTTAAAACTTATTTATTCTTGTTGTATTTAATAATTTAACAAACTACAATAATTATCTATTAAATAACATCTAACAAAACATTATCTTTTAAGCAATAAAACACAGTATCAAAAATCAAACTTGTCCAACAAACAAAAGTGTTATTAAAGTATCACTAATGTATAAATTATTAAGCACGAACCGCATTTCGGACGGTTTCATTTTGTCTGTTTTATAGATTTAAAAAAAAAAAATCTATTGTTCGTAAGCGGGTAAAGTAGGCTCTTCCACGCTGATTTTAAACGAAAAAGTGATTTTTTCCGAACCAGTGAGTTGAAAATAATATTAAAAATTAAGTAACAGCTGAGAGATATATATTTAAGAAAAAGCTTAAATGTTACAATGATAAATTTAACTTTTTATACGTCAAGTTTACTTTTTCTTGAATATCTCTTATTTACAGACATCGGCCAGCTACAAATTTATTATATGTACAAGATATTTTTTTTTATCTGACTGGCTCGGAAAGGCTCACTTTATCGTTTAAAGTGTGATTGAATTTGCATAGAAAAGCCTACTTTATCCGCTTGCGCGCAAAAGTTTTTGTATTTTGTTGTTTGTTAAATTATTAAATACAACAAGAATAAATAAGTATAATTTTTGTTCTAAGAATTTTAAAATTGGCATGGTGCACATTCGGAACGCACTTAAAAAAAAGAAAAGAAAATAAATAAGATACATATATTTAGAATTACGTAGTAGGTACATCATTTAATTGTTTTTACTATAAACATATTACTTTTACTAAATAAACTTAAAGTTAATAAAAAGAACATGAGTAACTCCAGCAGTGACGTAAAATACCTAAGTTTACTCGCTAAGGTAAGTTTGTATGTACCTCTGAGCGTGAAATTTATTAACTATAAAAAGCGCTCAACCTATATCAGAGACTTATAATGTTGTTTAAATGTTATCAATACTTAATTAAACTATTTAAAATAAGTATAATTATTCCATTCATTAATAATTAAACACTAATTATTGTTTTCGTTTTATATATTTTCTTCGCTGGATTTTCTTTTGGGTTTCTAAAATCCAAATAAAAATAAATAATCCAAATAAATGTTTCTAAATTCTAAAATTTAATTAAATTTTTTTATTAATTTTCTTCCCATAATCCATAATATTTGCAAAATTCATACAATTACGTATTGTATGTACTTATCTGTTTTAGACAAATGGCATAGGTAAAAAACGGAAATATAAAAATAATATGTAATTCAAAAAGTTTAAAATTAATATTCACGTCAGTTATTAAACAATAAAAAGCCATGATTTGAAAATTAAAAAAAAAACACATTAACTTTATATTTATTTGGACGTAGTATTGCATCTTTGACGTAATTTATAGCGATATACTTTATTTACCCAATCACGAAAAAACGGCTGAACAGGTTTGACGCATCGATATGATTTTTCATATCGATGGTTTGACGATATGACCGAGGCACACATATCGACCATAGCCTTAAGTTTAATTACATTCGATACGGAGCTTTGTTAACTTACTGTAGATACGCCGGTTGCCTAGCAACGAAGCTCTGATACACACGTACACAATTAGTTGCTTCATATTTATTCAATGTTAGCTTAGTTAAGTCGTCAATGTTAACTCGATTTTATTAATGATTAGATAACCATTAGTTAAATGGAGTTTTTTATTTTAACAGACTTGTTTTACCCCTAAATTTTATTATTTATTTTCAGTGTGTATGTAGCGCATAAGCAGTAAAATGTGAGGTTATTAAGTGCATCCGTGGTTCATCTTTTTATATTAATAAGTATATGAATGTTCGCTAATATGAGGATTGAGTGTGAGCTTTGGTTTATGTCTTTAGTGATAGGTATTCTATTTTTTATAGCGTTTTAGCTTTCGTTTATAATTTTATTATGTACCTACCTACTTTTACATATTAATTACATATTCATTAGGTACCTACCTAGTAATTTTCTTAACTTGGATAGATAACTACATTTTGGATCGTTGCCAATTGGTTATATAAAATACTGTAAAATAGTATTTACTTTCATGACATATCTACCTAAACATTATTATTTCGAATTTGAAAACTAGTTGAAAAAATCTTATTTACTAGATACTTAACTACTAACATTACCTAGAAAATAAATCATTGACTGAAATCTCAGAGCTTATTGTCGGGGGGGGGCAAATTTATGCAATTGTAACTCTCCTCTTAAGACATTTTTACTAAATCTTGAGAGGTAAGATGTACTTCTATTCATTTGGCCCCAGAAAAAGGCAAGATCCGAGTACTCGAGACTTTTTGGCCATAAACTTACTCGTCTTCCTACTTTATGATGAAAAAATTTAGAAGTATGTAAAATTAAAATTTTTTTACTTACTTTCTTTTTCAGTAGGATCCCAGAAATAGTAATTTCAACGCTTGGATGCGTTGATAGAACAATATAAAGCGTTGAGCATATATAAAACATCAATGTGTTACATCGATTAAAATTTCTTTATAAATAAGTCGATAATTATAAAAATCGAATTGCTGACAAATCAGAACATTATTATATTGATTTGTACATGAACTGTTAAGGTTAAATAAATGGTTGGAATTAGTATAATAATAAGTAACTGTTTTAATATAGAGACCCAGACTTTTCGTCTTTGTTATCCAAATAAAGCTATAATTCTGATTAAAGAATCGCTCAAATATTAGAAAATTAATTGGCAAAGAAGGAAAATGTTTCTGAAATTATTGCAAACAAACAAAGCCACAATACGGAAAACAATCGCCGTAGGGAAAAGAATTACGAGAATGTTATAAAAGGGATATATAATCGAATATCCTTGGAATCACAATTTGTTCTGTAATATGTAGTAAATATAGGATAAAGGATATAGGATTGCTACATATAGTCCCATTAAATGTGGATTTGGAAGTTAATTTTTATTTGCTTAAACATTGTTGGTATGTTATATTAGCTAGGTACTATCTGAGCTGATGATTTGAAACACTAATGAAAGTGTTCTAAAAGTTAAAGAAATTAAATCTGTAAAGATTTGCTTATAAAATCGGCCAAGTCCGAGTCGGACCCGCGCACGAAGGGTTCCGTACTATTATCTATAAAAACAGCAAAAAAAATTAAATTTATTGTATGGGAGCCCCCTTTAAATATTAGTTTTATTTTAATTTAATTAATTTATTTTTAAAGTGACTATAAAACTTAATATTCTGTAAAAATTTAAAGCGCCTACCTGTTGCCGATATCAATATCGAGCAAAAAAATTACGTTTGTTTTTTGGGAGCCCCCTTAAATATTTATTTTATCTTGTTAGTATTTTTTGTTAAAGCGGCAAAAGAAATACATCCTCTGTAAAAATTTCAACTGTCTATCACGGTTCATGAGATACAGCCCGGTTACAGACGGACGGGCGCACGGACGATATTTGGCGGTCTAAGAGATTCGAGGCATATGTACATTACAATACAAGTGCGCTAAGTTGGTCATTACACACGAGGCAGGATTTCAGCCTGGACGAGCCTTAAGGCGAGTACGTAATGAAACCGAGTGTGTAACAACCACAGCTTATGCGTGTTATACGAAGTTTTTCAGCACACCAGGAAAAGCAAAATAAAATTCTTATTTTCTCCACAATGTTTTTAATTATTATACCAAAAAATAAATAGTTCAACTGACTTTGGTTGAATGGCTATCTGGAGCTTCTTCCGAAAACGTCATTTGGTGACAATATTTCAGATTTCGGACAAATAAAATTTCTTTAAATAGAGACACAGCTGGTGAGGAAGGTGAGATGGTTTCACAATGAATATGTTATTTATTCAGATATTTCCACAAAAGTTTCAAGTGTGTTAGCTTTTATATTATTATTAAAAGGTTGGTGGTTATTATATCATTGGTTATGGCCCACGCTTCCATGCAACTACAGAGCGGTTAGTACAGCGAGTGCAAATCGCATGCATTCGGTTTTGTTTTAGGAGATTACATAATTTGAATGTATCGGAACTTCTGTAGCTAGGAGATTACATAATTTTCCTTATTAATATTATTTTTATCTTTTTATATTTTATGTATTTATAAAATTAACAATATGTCATAAGAATAGCTTGTATATATCTATATATGTACGTGTGTCAATGAATTATTAATTTTTCAATGTTAGGTCTTTTTTTATTATTTTTTTAGGGTTCCGTACCCAAAGGTTAATTAGCGGAACCCTTTTACTAAGACTCCGCTGTCCGTCCGTCCGTCTTTTTTTATTTATTTACAATATATTTTTTTTATTTGATACGCGTGCGGTTTATTTTATCATACAGCCAGTACAACGATACAATTTTCGTTATCGATCTCTTTGGTGATTGCAACATTAACGAACAATATCTACATCCGGGAGTAAAACCACTTTTAGTCCCTAAGCATTAGAGAGCTACTTCATCAGTTTACAAAGAACTAACAAGCTCTTTTAAAATAGATGTGAAAGTAATGAGTTTTAATAGTATTATATTTTATCTATATAGTTCTAAATTTACAAAAGGTTTTTTATAACATGCATGCTTATAATAAAAATAAAATAATCTATTGAATTTTATAAAATATTTAAGTAAATAATTTTATAAACGGTACATTACCAGACTACTGAAAATGCGATAGCTGAACTTGCTGCACACCATAATTATACAAAAAAACAAGATGATGAACCCGAACAAAGAAAAAAAACCGGTCAGGTGGTGCTAGTCAGACTCACGCACTAAACAAACATCACTAGTAACTTCACGGAGAGGCAGACTCCTCGACGATTTAGTTGACAGACTTAACTTTGACATCATCGCTCCCATGACGCCCACTTACTTTCCCCACAATACTCGGAATAACCCTGAAGTACTCGACATAGCACTTCTAAAGCATGTAAGGCTAAGCTTTCGCTCTATAGAGGTGCTTGACGAACTTGACTCGGACCACCGCCCTGTCCTCCTCCGATAAGGTTCCCCTTCGGACTGTCCTCCCGTCACACTAGAACCGTGACGGACTGGGATAAATTTGGGCAATTGCTCGAAAATCCCAGCTCGCCACATCTAGACCGCGTTCCCAACGTAATCTCATCCGCGACCGACCTAAACGTAGCTATCGACTCACTCACGAGCCACCTGACCGCCACCATTGGTGAGTGCCCAAGACAAGTGCCGGTTGGTGATTATCACCACCTAATCCTGCCTCAGCACATCAGGTCGCTAATGACTGAGCGTAACGCGGCCCGCCGCCGCAGACGCGATCGCTATACTATCGAAAATAAAGCTCGCTGCAACGACTTACACGGCCGTGTAAAAACCGCTGTAGCTGAGCTTCACGCCCAACATTTCGGTGATCTGATGGAGAACATTTCTCCTTCTCACAAAGCTTATTGGCACTTAGCCAGAGCTTTAAAATCAGACACCGCTATACTCTCCCTCCGTTAACTCGTCCCAACAACGTTCCCGCGTTCAATCACAACGAAAAAGCGGATTGCCTAGCGTCTAGCCTCCAAGCCCAATGCGCCTTAAGCACACAGCCGTTCGATCCCGACCACGTGCGCGAGATAGACGGCGAATTAAAGCGCAGAACTTCTCTGCCTCCACAAGACCCCCTGCCCCTAGTCACTGTCGACGAAGTCAAACAGGTCATCAAAGACCTACGCCCCCGTAAAGCCCCCGGTGCGGACGGTATCTCTAACGATATCCTAAAGCGCCTCACTCTTCCCCTTCTCTGCCTTCTAGTAGCGATTTTCAACGCTGCTATCGAAAATTGCATTCCTTCTCAATGGAAAGATGCAATTGTTATAGGCATCCACAAGCCAGGCAAAACTGGTATTGAGCCGTCCTCCTACCGCCCCATAAGTTTACTAAAGGCCCTTGGTAAACTCTACGAACGTCTCCTCCTCGCTCGCCTACGGAACGCTATAGTCTCCAGAGGTATTTTAATAGACGAGCAGTTTTGCTTCCGTGCCAAACACTCATGCGTCCTTCAAGTCCTCCGCATCACGGAACATATTCTCACTGGCTTTCAACCAGTATTAGGTAAGTCCCGTCACACGGGCGCTGTCTTCTTCGATGTAGCGAAAGCCTTCGACAAAGTCTGGCACAACGGTTTTATTTATAAACTGTACAACTTTCAGCTGCCAGACCGTCTCGTGCTCATCATACGAGACTATTTGTCGAATTGTAGCTTTCGCTACAAAGTAGAAGCCACTCTCTCTTCCCCCCGTCTCATAGAAGCAGGAGTTCCGCAAGGATCCGTGCTCGCCCCTATCTTGTACCTTCTGTACACTAACGACATCCCTAAAACGATAGGTACCCAATTAGCCCTCTTTGCGGACGATACCGCTATCTATACCACCGATAGGCAAGTGAGTCGAATCACTAAGAGACTCCAACCGGCTATCACCGCCCTAGGCGAATGGTTTCGGAAATGGAGAATCGAGGTGAATCCCATCTCCATCTCCCTTCTCACTCTTCGGTCGTGCCATTCCCTGGCAAAACAAGACCAAATATCTCGGTGTGACCCTGGATAGGCGTTTGAACTTCCGCGATCACACCAAAATAGTTAGAGACCGAGCCGCTTTTGTCCTCGGTCGTCTTTATCCCATGATAGGCAAGTACAGTAAGATTTCGCTTAGAAATAAGCTAAATCTTTACACAACTTGCATCCGCCCCATACTAGCTTATGCTAGCGTAGTCTTTGCGTTATTCAAGCGCAATCTCCATAAACTTCAGACCCTCCAAAACCGCTTTCTCAGAGCGGCCTCCGGAGCCTCCTGGTACGTTCGCAATGCTTACAAAGAGATTTCGAACTCTTCACGATTCCCCAATATTTCAAAGATCTGGCAGTCCGCTTTTTCGAGCGTACACAAAATCACCCGAATCGATTAATTGTGCAATCCACAACGTACCATCCCCCCGATCGACCTCGGCATGGTCGTAAAACTATAGTTAGGCAGGCTCGGCACGTACTAACGGCCCCAGATGACGATCTTGCTATCCGGATAGCGAGATTAGTCTTAACGACCTCCTCAAATAGGGCCTCCCTCCAAACACGACGCCGACGTCCCCGGGTTTGTCGGCGCCCAAACGGATACACGAGGTATCAAAAAGTGCCGGGGCGCTTCTCGCCCCCACTTGACTCGGTGACTCACCTGGGACGCCCCCGAGAGCGACAACTGAAGCCGTGGCTCCCCCAGCGGGAAGCCCTTGAGCGTTGGGCACTATACGGGCTAAGACTCCTTCAGAGACTCGCCCAAAAAAGTCCGGTGAAGCAGTAATGGCTGCCACAGCTAACTGCAATGTCAGTTCAGAAAAAAAAGGAAAAAAAAAAAACTTCACTACCAGCCGCCCGTGGTGGTGTTTACATAAAAAACATCGGCCTAGTGCGAAACGGACTCGCGCACGAAGGGTTTCGTACCATTATCTACAAAAACGGCAAAAAAAATCGCTGTTGTATGGGAGCCCCTCTTGAATATTTGTTTTATTTCAATTTAATTATTTATTTTAAAATGAATATATAACTAAATGTTCTGTGAACATTTGAATCGTCTACCTGTTGCCGTTATCAATATTGAGCAAAAACGAGCAAAAAATCACGTATGTTGTGTGGGAGCCCCCTTCAATGTTTATTTTTTCTGTTTTTTTAGTATTTGTTGTTATAGCGGCATCAGAAATACATCTTCTGTGAAAATTTCAACTGTCTAACTGTAACGGTTCATGAGATACAGCCTGGTAACCGGTAAAAAAAACCGGCCAAGTGCCGAGAGTCTGGCTCGCGCACCGCGGGTTTCGTAGAAACTTATTTATTATATAGTTTAAGTGTCGGTTAAGGTTTCTTTAATTCTCATTATGTCCCCATAAATTACAACTCAATATTATTCATTTAAGTCACATAAGAGATCGTCATATTAGGAATACAAACACATTCACAAAAAATGTCAACAGTTAAACAAAACAAAAAGTTAAACAAAATAAAAAATATATCGATTAAAAGCTAAAAATCTTGTCAACAATAATATAACAATATTTCATAAAATTATTAACAATAAAAGTTATTGATATAGTATTACATCACAATCTAAAATTAAAATATCAAATTTAAAATTTCATATTCATATACTCGTCAATAGTATAAAATGAACTATCCAATAGCAGGTTTTTCAGTTGGTGACAGAATAATGCATCTGGTTCCTGCTTCAGTTTAGCGGGAAGTCGCTCACAATAAGTAGAGCCAACTACCCTTACATTTTTGTGGCGGAACCGCTTTAAAAGTCTGTCTTGACAGACAGACAGACAACAAAGTGATCTTATAAGGGTGTCTTTTTGATGTGCAATACCCTAAAAAAGGCATCAAAATAAACCACCTAATACTGAAACTTTTAAGTGTCAAGGTTTAGGTGCGTTTAAAACTTGATTGACTACATTTCGTAGCTTACTTAACCTTGTGTCAAATAAGTTTGAACGCCAAACGAAAGCCTGCCCTCAAAACCCTAATTTTTTTTTTTGGAAAATGCGAATCGTTTATTTCCACAAACTGTCTTTTACGTTTCCTCCACACACTTAACCCAAATAAATAAACACAAACGAAGCAATCGCAGGAACAAAAACAACATAAAAACTGTCGTCAATACGTTTGAGGAATTTGCCAGTCATTTACACACATGAGTATCATTTTATGCGACTGTTGTTTTGTGGAATTGATTTGTTGACATGAAAAGGGTTTCTGTATTTCTGATGACAAATAATAAAGAGGCATGTTACCTTTGCGAATATTATATTTTTTATGTTGAGGTCAGCACGCCTATGTACATAGGTAATCTTAATTTAAAGCGATGTTTATGCAGATATCTGGAAATAAATACAGTTGTTTTCTAGGGGAAAAATGTGTGATGTTTTTTTAAGTTTAAAGTTTTAAACTAGAACAGTGGAATCTATTTTAAAAACGAGCAAATAACTGCACTTTGGATAGGGCGCACCCTTAATAATTAGGCATTTAATTCAAGTTCTGTTCGACTACTCACTGTAAGAACATAAAATAGTAAACGTTACAATCCTTTCGCCATAAGCATTTATACAAAATATGAACCAAAAGCTACTATCTGCTAAAACATTCGATCTAACTTCAAAATTAACTTCCTTATTGTGTACTCTTTACTAAAAACCAATATTGTTATAAGTTTGAAAAGCAAATTGTAGTTAATTCTTTTGACGATTCAGAAGTGTACCTAAAAACCCATTTGAACAAAAAGATGTCGAATTTATTGAATAAAGGGAAACTCTAAGGACCTAAGAAAATTATTTTAATTTATTAGAAAATACAACAGTACTGTACAGCACTCAATAAAAAGGATTTTCTGATCTTCTGAAGTCGGAGCTCAAGTTTGAAATTGCTACTCTTATTTCTTCTTTAAATTGTTTTGTGGCCTGTATTTTAACTTGATTACTGCAGCTTCAGCTGAGCCAGTTTGACATAAGTTGATACGATAGGGTAGGGTAGGGATAACTTGTAATTAAACTTAAAAAGTAGTATTTTTCAAAACTGTAGTACTCTTCTCTACTTTTCTACATCTGCCATTAAAGTAGGACAAGGGTGGGATCTCCAATCCAGTCTCATATTGTCTATAAAACATTAATCAACAAATTTATGTGCATTCCGTCTTTTGACGCCGCCACCAGGATAGCGCTGTGACGTCCCAGGGCGTTCCGTTTACCAAAACGGTAAATATTAGAATTGGAAACAAGTGGAAACTTTGGTGTCTGTCTGTATGCCACAGGTTTTTGTCTCAGCAAATGCATATTATGCTTTTTACTAGCGTCGCACCAGTGCTACGTCCGTAAAAAGACAAAGTGATCCAATATTGAACACTTAGTTCAGTTCAGTTAGGCACCCATAAACTTCCAGCCATAGGGACTATTCTGCCAATGTATGTATGTTAATGAGGATACTTACGGTTTCAAAGATAGAGCCCCTTAAAAGGTTGGACAGTCAGATTAACAAAGACCGACATGCAGACAAGCAGCCAGCCAGATAGTGTAGGTTCGATTGGCTTTGTTTGTGTATCGAACCCTAAACATTTGGCTAGGCTATTTTTCGGACTACAGCTGCCAGGTATAGTTTTATGAATTTCCATACACCCCTTGGTCTGATTTTTTTTTTTTTTTTATAATTGATAGCAGTGACCCTCGTGGATCTCGTAGCTTTTTACTTCAAAATCAGTCGTGGATTTTTTTATAGTTTCTGTAATTAACTAAATTCATGAATAAATAAGTAATTTTAATCGACTTTAAAAAAGAAGGAGGTTTTCAATTCGTCGGAATCTTTTTTTTATGTATGTTTCCCGATTACTTGAAGACGCCTGGAGCGATTCGAGAAATTCTTTTTTTTATTTAAAAGAGTATACTTCCCTAGGGGTTTTTAGTATTTTTGTATTCGGGGTGCTCGACGAACAGACGGTCGTTTCTCTGTTGTCTGTCTGTTTATTAGTGAGTTAAGTACGGTCCTTCAGACACTTAAATTTATGCATTCATTAAGGTTACTTAATGTTCATTAACTCTCTCTCTCTCTGTCTGAGTGTCGATTTTGTTAAATTTTTACCAAAGAAACATTAAAGTTATCATTAAGCGACTCTGAGTGCGGCAGTATGTACCTAACAGTTTATAACACACTTCACTTGCATGACACCAACTTCAAACTGTATTTCAGATCAATGGTAATATGCCTTAGCTTGCAGTATTTTATAAGATAAATAAAATATTTATAATTCATCAGATATTTTATTTGATACGTTACAACGACATTGAGACATAACTGACATTTATTTTTAGGCAAAAAATTAGCCTAACAGGCTCCTTAATTTTACAAAACCTTGCCGAGGGTGCGGCTTAGTTAGGATATCGGCAACTTAGTTAGGATATCGGCAACTTGGTCGCTTGTTGGAACATATATAATATCAATAACTCCATTAGTAACTTTTTCTTTAATGAAGTGATACTTTATGTCCAAATGCTTCATTCGTTTTAATTAGCGAATAATATAGCGAATAGCTGACTTGTTATCTTCAAACATGACAACCTTAATGTTTTCTGCTAGTTCTAGTTCTAAAAACAAATTACGGAACCAACACGCTTCACTGACGCAGATGCTTAGAGAAATATATTCTGCTTCACATGACGATAAAGCAACTGTCGACTGTTTCTTTGAACACTATGAAACTAAATTCCCATAAACTTGAAAACAAAAACCAGTTGTCGGCTTTCTATCACTTGAGATACTTCCCCAGTCTGCATTAGCATAGCCTGTTAATATACAATCATTTTTGTCCTTACGATAAATTAACTGAAGACCTATAGTCTGCTTTAAGTATCTTAATAATCTTTTCAAACACTGCCATAAATCATTACTGGCGCAAGTCTGAAATCTAGACAAAAAAGTATAAAACATATATCCGGTCTTATACCTAACATTGCATACATGACACACCCTATGACTTGCCTGCACCTATGCTCTATTTGTTCACCTTCTGAAAAAGTCTGTTGCAAATGCAGTTTATGAAAATTAATTTCCATAGGTGTAGACACACCATGACAATCAAACATATTAAATCTTTTTAAAATGTTTTCTAAGTAATGTGGCTGATTTAACGTAATAGTTTCTTTGCTTAGATCTTGTTTGATAGCAATACCTAAATAATTACTCACTAAACCTAGATCCTTCATTTTAAACTTTTTGTTCATCTGATCCATTATGTACTTAACAATCGAACCAGTGCCAGTTATTAAAAGATCATCAACAAAAATAATAACATATACTTTACAATCATCTTTTATATAAAAGTACATACATTGATCGCTAAATGTTTTTTTTGGTTTTGAAGGATCATGAATTTGTGAAAATTATCATACCAATATCGAGAGTACATAAGGTAATTTTTTTAAACCGTAAAGTGCTTTTTGCAACTTGCATACCTTATCTTTTGGTAAATTGAAATTGTCAGGTAAAGTCAGAAAAATATCGTGCTGTATATCGCCATGCAAAAAAGCGCTAGAGACATCCATTTGGTAAATGGGCCAGCCATAGTTAGTACTAACAGCTAATATGGCCCTTACTGTTGCTAGTTTTACAACAGGAGAGTAAACCTCATCATAATTTAAATTATTTTGTATGAAACCCCTTGCTACAAGTCTGGCCCTAAATTGTTTGATTTGACCTTGCTCGTCACGTTTTATTTTATAAACCCACTTACTATTTACTAAATTGTGATTTGCTAACCTGTCAATTACTACCCACGTATTATTTTCAGCTAGAGCTGCTTTCTCCGCCTTCATAGCCTCCTGCCAAAGAACAGAATGAGAAGACGACATAGCATCTTTAAGAGTATTTGGTTCTTCAAGATCCATGGTTAGATAACATAAGTCATAAGTTTGGTTTTTGGATATTTTCTTTAGGACGTAGATGGTGCTTATAGTCTGATTGATTTAAGTTTTCAGATACAGTTGATGTATTCAAGCTATCTTGACTGGTTATTGACGAAGTAGATGGTTAGCATTCTGAAATAAGCTCATCCATTGCCTCTTGATGAGATGATTCTTCAGTTTGTGAGTTGACTTGTTCATCAGAGTCATCTCCACTATCATCAAGAAATACTATTTTTTCATTAGGTAATTTTGAACTTGCATGTGTTTCAGTGAAGTCACTTGTTTCTGGTGCAAATATTATCTCTCTATGTATTGAAATATATAAAAATATGAGTCCATAGTTCTGCACCAAAGTAAGCTTTCAAAAACTTCAAAACAAAAGTTTTGTTGTGCCATAATTTGTACGGACTTTTTCCAATAGCTGTACTGGTGTCTGTTCTGTTAATTATGTAGACAGCCATATTAACGGCCTCAGCCCAAAGGTCCTTCTCAACATGTTTGTCTTTCATCATCGACCTTGCTGCTTCCAAGACCGTTCGAATTTCCCTTTCGATTTTGCCATTTTGTACTGGAGTGTAGGGTACAGTTCTTTGATGGCCTACTCCAAGGCCTTCTAACAAACTTTTGACATTTGAATTTAGAAACTCAGTACCGTTATCTGTTCGAAGAATTTTAATGTTTTTCCCTTCATTTTTGCACAACGCAAAAATATCTTAAGTTTTTAATAAACCTCACTTTTCTTTTATAAAATAAACTGTGCGAAAATGTGAGTAATCATCTTTAATAAGTAGAAAATAGCGGGAACCTCCGACAGAATTTACTTGTAGTGGTCCGCAAATATCTGCGTGTATTAATTCGCCGTTATAAGTGGTTTTTGACTCACTTTTGTAGGATGGTTTTTTGCGATGTTTACCTTGCAAGCAGTACAAAAATTTTCTTTGCTAAAGCACTGAAGAATAATATCGTTTGACAGCAAAACTTTCTTCACATGCGTAAAATGTTGATGTGGTAGCATTTTGTGGTACTTGGAGAAATCGCACTTGCCGTTGGAACAGCTAGACTTATTTTCTACATGTTCATTTTGTAGGCAGTCGGATTCTTCTGTGCTAAAAGCTTTTTCAGTTTTTCTATAAATCATTTTAAAAAGTTTTCCTTCTCTTTTAGCTTTAGCTACTACTGAACCTTTTTCGAGAAGTTGCATTCGCTATTATTCGAAGTCAAAATTAGTTCTTTATCTAGGGCGCTCGTCGCAGAAAATAAAAGTACGTTTTGCAGGTCTACTGGAGACCAGCTTTCACCATTCCATGACTCCATAAGAATGTTGCCTATGCCCATGGCTTTTATCTCAGTTCCATTTCCCATCTTGATTGGGTAGTCATAGTCTATGACCTCAAATTGATAAAAATATTCTTTACTCTTCGACATTTGATTAGTACAGCCACTATCCATGTACCACTGTATGCTATTTAAAGAGTCGACAGCAACTAGGGCTGTGGCATTACTACTGCTTTTATCAAGGCTGTTTTTCTGTTAAGCTTGCTTCTTTTTAAAATAGCAGTATTTAACTATGTGGCCATACTTTTTACAAAATGAACATTGCTTATTCTTGAAGCAATCTTTTTTTAAAATGACCCATTTTTCTACAGTCAGTGCAAACAATGCTATTACTTACTAAAGCTGTAGTTTCTTCAAAATTTGACTCACTTGATGCACGTTCTTCCTCAACGAGAAGTCGAGAAGTTATTTCTTTGAGCGTCTGACTGTTCGCAGGGACAGATTCCCAAGCAAATCTAAAATGCTTAAATGTTTCAGGCAAAGACATCAGTATTTTTGTAATTAACATTTTATCTGAAAGTGGCTCACCAGCTGTCTTCAATTTACTTTTAATTTCTTCGAGACGTGATACAAATGCAGATATTGTATCTCCTGCCTTAAATTCACAACAAACAAAACGTTGTTGCAACAGATGAACACTTACTTCGGACTCTTTATCAAAAATAGATTTCAATTTGCTCCACATTTCACAGCTACTGTCACAAGATAGAAGATGTGTTACGGAACCTGAGTCCATCCGCGTGACAATTATTTCTTGGGCCTTTGCATCTAACTTAGACCATTCCAGCTTTTCTTTTTCATTTTCTGGTTTTAATTTTTCTCCGGAGACAATAACAAAATAGCCTTTACTTTTTAACATCACAATGGTTTGGAACTTCCAAACTGCCCAATTATCTCCATTAGACTTCAAAAAATTGCTTTCCTGACGATAAATCGCAGTTTTAGTCCGATGTGAAACAGTCTTTAGACCGACAAAAAAAATGTCTTATTTACTCAAGTCAGTTTTATAACAATTCCTTATTCCTGCAAGCTATGAGCGCTGGGCCCATAACCTTGCAGTATTTTATTAGATAAATAAAATATTCATAATTCGTCAGATATTTTATTTGATACGTTACAACGACATTGAGATATAACTGACATATATTTTTTCTTAGTATATGGCTTTTATTGCAAAGACAACAAGATCAGATTTTTAAAAATAAAAATAAATAGTTATTTAAATCACTCACCTTCAATTTGGACTTATAGTGGTCATGGCAGAATCGCTGGAAGACCTAGGCACGATGCTCGGAGACCTCAGCAGAGTTTCCCAACAGGTTGGCCTTAAAAGGAATATGGATAAAACGAAAGTAATGTTCAATGTCCATGTCGCGCCTATACCGGCTGTTGTTGGGAACGCTACTCTCGAAGTTGTCGACGAATAGACATACCTAGGGCAAGTAGTTCAATTAGGTAGAAAGTGGTTAACCGAAGAATCCAGCTCGGTTGGGCAGCGTTCGGAAAACTACGCAACATCTTTTCGTCCAAAATATCTCAGTGCCTAAAGACGAAAGTCTACAATCAGTGTGTGTTGCCAGTGATGACTTATGGTACAGAAACGTAAACTCTTACTGTTGGCCTCTTAAATAAGCTCAGAGTCGCTCAGCGAGCTATGGAAAGAGCTATGCTTGGAATTTCTTTGCGCGACAAAATTCGAAACGAGGAAACTCGCTGAAGAACCAAAGTTACCGACATAGTAGCGTATCAAAAAGTTAGCAAGCTGAAGTGGCAGTGGGCAGGCCACGTCGCTCGTCGAACCGATAACTGATGGGTAAGAAAGGTTCTCGAGTGGCGATTGGAAGACGCAGCGTGAGACGGCCTCCTACCAGGTGCATAGACGACCTGGTTAGACCCGTAGGAAGCCGCTGGACACTATGAAGTAGGTCCATGTTCAGCAGTGGACGTCTTCCAGCTGAAACGACTAATTATTTTTACCATTTTTAGTGCATTTTTTGAAGCGTTGTTTTTTTTTGTTATAAAGTTTTTTGTTATACACCATTGAGGGTAGGTATAAGCTTTCTCAAGTGTTTGAAACTTGTTTCGAGTCGCTCTGACCGACACTTTTAAAGCTATAAGCCGTTCTAGCGAAATAAGAAATTATGAAGGACCTATTCTAGACACTTCTTGCAAGGCGAGAGGCCTTCAAAGGTCACAAAGAACAACTATCGTGTATCTTGTTTTGGCAAGTGGGAAGAACTAAATTTTGAGGTGATATGCCTAACCTTGCTGTATCTCTTTTAATTTTCGAGATCTGAGGCGACAAAACTACATCATCAGCATGTTTCCACATTTTGTTGAATATTATCTGATTGTTGTACGAAATTGTTTTATTAATTAAAAGTTTCAAGATGCTTCTTGTAGGATACTCAACACTCATACAGTGTCCTCATTAAAAAGTTAAACTGCTGTTGTTATGTATTTCAATATTGAAATAAAATAAGCTATTCAGGATATCAATGTACACAAATTTTATATTTTTTTACTAAGAAGTTTTTTCATGTCTTGTATACTTAAAAGCGTTAATAACTTAAGACTGCACTAAAACGCTATAAATAAAATAAAATTTCTAAATCTAATACCCGACTACGCAAAAGTTGAGAAATAGTACATTGTGTATTAAGCGTGTTAAGGAGAAAATTACTATTTAGAAGCCAAAGGCTATAATGGCTCGAGTATGTATTTTCATTCCGTCCAAGTTACACACTATGTTTTTCAAACTTGTAATTGCTCGCTTGTAGTGTGCGCGTAATTGATTTTGAAAAGACAGTTTTTATACATACTTGAAAGAATAAGCGCGTCATTACAGCCCATGAGTTCTATGAACGCACGCTTTGCTTAGAGAAAAGTAAAATTTACATAGAAAAAGCGTGTCGGAGTAATTAAGATCTTAGCACCCGCTTTGCGTGTACGTATAACAACACTGTTTAACGTATCTTATCACAAGTAGCAAGTGTGATTTAAAGTTTTTTATTCGCTTAAGATTTAAAACTACCAACTTTAAACTTTTGTAAGATTCACAAGGAGTTTTACATTAATCTTATTATTCTCAGTAAGTTAGATTATTTTTATTTAAATACACCACCTACCTAATTCTGTTTAGTTTTGTTTACCCAGAGTTTACTTTTCTCTACGATCACTTCTTAAGTTTCGCCAAGTTGTAATATTGTTCTTTCTGTTATTTTTTTATATGTCATTCTGAGTATTTGCAATAAAGTAATAATATAATGTAATAAATTTTTTCATTGATCACTTACACCTGAATTTAACACACTACTTTTTATCACGTCTGCGAGGAAACCAGAGGAAACAAAGATAACTCATTTTTAAACTGCCATTCAGTAAAATCGTACGATTGCCTTTTTTTTATTGCTTCAACTTTTATTTATTCCGGCGTCAAATCCTATTCATCATCGCTTGAACTCATCATTTTTAAATTTATATTCAGATTATGTTTCCAAGAACGTTTTTAACAATTGCTTGCCGCCATTTTTTGTAAAAACAGAAAAAAAACCTACCTATTACGACTTTTTATTTTCGCACGTTAGTAATGGTGACCAGTGCGATTGTTCGAAAAAAAAATTACTTTTTGAATGGTGTAATTATCCAGTCGATATCCACTTCCAATCTGGAGAGTATTCCGAAGCTAATCAAATTCTGGTATGTCATTAAGAGATGATCATACTCTGGGGCCTGGAATCTAAGTTTTTGAGCTCGAGGACCCTGTGGTAATTTGAGGGAGTTATTTCTAATGTGTATACCATGATTATTATTTTTTTATTGATATTTAATACTATAAAAATACAATTTTTTTGTTTTGTACTCTTTTTAGACGCGACGCGCCCATGATAAAATTTTCTTCAAACTTTGATCTGTTGTATGTCAGTTAGTTTTAAAACAAGACATAAGTTTGACTAGTTAAAATTGAAGAAAATTTAATATTTGACAACTTTCTGAGAAACATAGTAAGTACACATAAAACACTTAGTTTAGGAGATAAACGAAACACTAAAAAATCCCAAGCATTTCCAGTTTATTTGTATGGAGTGTAGTGTTTCTAATTTAATATGTAGTGAAGCAAACACGCTTTGTTAGACAGACTTTTTGGCTCCACAAATCACGTAGTAAGTAGTATTAATATCACGTAGTATACTAACCTATTTGCTATATCTAATTTACTGACTATTGCATTTACAACACACATATGACAACATACATACCTCAATCTTGCAAAACCTTTCAATCCTCACACTATCCTAACTATTATTCATCATCTTTCAATTAGCGGCGAACTCTTGGTAGATTTGAGCCGACGCATCTAGCAGGCAGAGTATTTGAGTAGACTCTAAACTCAACGCAATGGTCTGTAGGTATTAAAATAGTCTTTTAAGGTATTAAAAAAAACGATAGTATTACATGATAGCAGTCATGACAGCTCACAACAGTTCATGGTAGAAGTCTATTGTACAACAATGACCTTAGTTGCCATTACCTTTAGTCGGTAAAAACACAAGTAAAATCATTTGTAGAAATGATTGCATTGTAGTATATAAGTAGATAGCATTGTGTAGACTCTTAATCATTTTAATTTTAGTATGTAAGACTTGTAGGTATTTTGCAAAAACAGTTAGTATTAGGTATTACTTTAAGAAAAGATTTAAGTTTAGTGAATACCAATACGTAAATTATCAAAAATATGATTCTTAGTTAATCAAGATTATAAATAAATATATAGAATATATAAATATCAGCTTTGGGATAAGATCAGGAGTAACAGTTTCAGCATAACTGTACAGCTGCCAAAGATATCACTAGTGTTAAGGCTTATTGTTAACGGGGTCACACTGTGTTTCCGCCCCGGGTTTTTAGGCTTATTTTTTCGAAGTAAACCAGTCCGCTTCGAGCGTAAGGGGCTTTTAGGTCACCTCCCATGCTCTGAAGGTATAAATATAGTATATAGTAATATTTTGTAGTTAAAATCAAAGTAATTGTAGATTATTAGTTATATTTAGATAGACTTAGTTTTAATTTTAAAAGGATTTTGTTGTTTAAATTATAAAAAAAATATTAAAATCATAGTTATATATATTTAATTTAAGATAGTTTTAGGGAGTATGTAGGCTTGCTTTAGATTCTAAGGTTAAATTTAAGTTTTTAGAACGTTAAAAATTATGAAATTTTAGAATGACACATCGAGTTTTGAAAATAAGTCATGTAGCTTGTAGTATATGACATTAGATTTTATTAAACATCTATAGAGGAGCAGTGAAGCTGCAGAGATGTGTCCTTAGTTTGAGACATTTCAGATAGATTGCCTCTTGTGCCTTATTAGACTGGCTACTTTACCCTTCAGCTCGGAATTACATACGTAACCCGGACAGAAATAAGTAAAGTGGTGGTAATTACCCAGACGGACCTGGCACTTAGAGAATGGTCCTACCACCAAGTTATGTAGTTTTTATATAGGATAGTGTAGGCATTACCGTTTTAATTATATATTTATATTTTATATTTGTATTAGTGTAATAGTAGTAAGTAAATTAAGAAAATGATTATAGATATTTTCAGAACAAGTCAATTGTATTTATTTGCATTATTTTATTTAGGATTTAAAATGTCAAACAGTATTAATAATTTTCATTGTAGTATATTATTATTGAAAATTAATTAGATAGGTCATTAGATAGTTATACTATTTTTTTGAAGCTGACACCTGTGTGTATCTTTATATTTTATTCAAGTTTCTATCCTGCTATAGCTACGATAGTTAAACACTTACAAGCATATTCAATTATATTTTGCTAATGAAAGGGTTGTAATATCTTCAGTATTTACTGGACAAATTCGAATTAGTCGATGAAAGACATGGTTTAGTAGGTTCTCAGTCCGCATGATAAGGTTTTTATCTAATTTTGTTTTGAGAACAATTAAATTGTTTTGGCTCTTTAAAAGATTATCCTGGACGCCTTTAATGTCATCGGCGGGTTCAAGATGTGATTCTAAAATGTCCTCAGCTTCAAAACCTCGACATAACTTAGTTATCTGCCTTCGCAGCTCGACCACACTATCAGCAGGTAATTCTCCACGTACACCTACTTCATATTCGAGCTCTGACTTTTGCAAAGAAAGGTACTTTATCGGGTGAGTCATGTTAAAAATTTATAAGTAAAAGATAAGCAAAACAATTTTAGGTAGCTAAGACTAGTAGTATTTAGTATTTGTAGTAGTAGCCACTTATATTGACAGACTGGAAAACCTTAATTAGGGTAGGTTGTTTAATTACCTTAGTTTACTACAGAATAAAGAGTCCACTCTGTTACAATAAGGTTTAACTACGTTAAGAAACGATTCTGTTATATAAGTATACTAAAAGTTTAAAAAAAATGCAAAAGAAAAATAAAGCTAAATTTCAACCAATGCGTAGTGGGTAGTACAAGAATTGAACTTAAGAATGTTATTTACACAATAGCTAATCAAATAGTATCTCTAGCGAAACATTCTACACATTAGTTGAGAAAACATAATCGTTGTACAAAACATAAACCATGCAACCGACACCAACGACAACTAAAAAGATACTAGACCCGATGCAACCAGAAAGACCTTTAGAATCAGAACCGTAAGAAGGGCTCTAAATTGTGTCAGAACCGCGTAGAAGGGCGCCAATTATGTCACGTTGAGCTAAGGTGACATATTAAATAATAAAAAAAATGAGTTTAGAAAGAAATAATTATATTAATAAAGGTAAGTTGAGGTAAGTAATAATGACTATATCGACTTAGAAGGGTCGGGGTTCTTTACTCTGACTACCAATGGTCTTCGAATTGCATCGCGGATTGTCTACTTAAGTGTAGAATGATAGGCTTCCCTGCGGGTCGAAGTTCACCAAGGCGGCGGCAGCAGGGTAAGATAGAAGTCGCCTGCCGGTAGACTGCAGGCGTCAAGAGGGAGTTCTAGTGGTTGTATTCACCGGCTTCGTTAGAAGAGTTAAAAAAAAAACCCCTATAGTTTTGGGGTTTTTCACTAGTAATTATTTAGAACTACTTTTAGAAGAAATTTAGTATAAGGTAGAAAATCTTATCTTTAGTACAAAATGTAAGTCGCATATCTTGCCGATAGCTGGTAAGGTGTGAGTGTGGTCGACGAAGCTAGACCGAGCGGCGCGAGTACGAAACTCGCCAAACCGGTTCAGAGGTAGCCGGGCGATGACGATTAGGTGATTACATATCTACTAATAGAATTTATTTATTTGTCCTTTATAAGTTTTGAAAGATTTATTCTATGTTTAATGTGTATTATTTGTTATATTGTTATATTGTTTAGATATAGAAAATATAAACTAGATTTAAGTGTTAAGGACTAATTAGCTTCAGTTTTAATATTATTAAGGGTTTATAATTAAATTTAATTAGATTTTATTTATATTAAATATTTTATTTACTACAAGTTTTAACGTAGGCGTTACACCCGCCTTAACGAAAGTTTAAAATTTTGTTTGGTTCTATATATAACCTCATAAGTATTTGATATTTCCTACATAGTACCGAACTCCATCTACAAAAACCAATAATAATAACATAACTCCAATACAAATACTATATCACTGACAAATAACCTCATGCTCTATTTACGGTGTTAGGAATCAAAGCATGTTATCTTTGGATTGCATTTTACTTTGCCTCATAAAAAATACTGAAGGAAATAAATCTTATCTCTAATCAAAACTATTTGTTTTTATTACATCTGTGGAATTCTAACAATTTACCGAATCAGAAAGGCAATGCTGCCAGTTCTCCTAATAGCTACCTATTTGCCGAATTTGGATCTCGATCATTAAAGTATTACAAGATGAAAGACAAGATATGTTTATGGAGATAATGATAATATTTATTACATACCATACAATCACACTATTAATTCAAATCGGTGACTTCACCGCAAAGCTGCCTGTACAAAAAGACAAAGGATGTTTCCATCTTAGTGGTCTAGGCCAATTTTCACCATTTTCAAACGTTTTATTACGTTTTGATTTTATAAGAAATATTGAATACAATTCAAAACCCGTAGCGCACACTAATCTATGTAGTCAATATTCTGCAATACCTACTTACAACCGTAACCGGTGAGCTACGGCGTAGCACCAGAGCTTCGACGTAGTACAACATAGTGATTCAATATTGAACCCTTATTTAATTTTTATGCACCCATAAACTCTCAACCCTTGTTTACCATACGAATGGTACTGTTCCGCGAATAAATATTAACGACTTCACGCTCGAGCCGTATTATAGGGTAAATACGTAAATCTATTAAATTTTCAAAACAAAGACATAAAAAATACCTTATTTGATAAATAATTTCCTGTTTTCTTGCTTAATGGTTTTCTTACATAAAATGATTATTTAACTTAAGCGCAGGTTAATTTACCAATAATTAAAATATCGTTACGACAGTTATCGTGGCAAAATCCATAAGAAGTCAATCTCTGACACAAGTAGCTATGTGCCTAAAAACATTATGTGGAAATAATCGACGGCCGAGGTGAATGTCTCTTTAGTAATTTTGGGCGCCCACTTTTAGGGTTTTGTAGTCAAAAAGTAAACCTTATAATTTCAAGTTTCGCCACGTTCGTCTATATATCTGGGTTTTTGAATTTCCCATTACAACTTGGTTCATCTCCACTGTGCATACTCTTCATTGTTTTACAATGTTTACTCCATATTATCTGTGCGTATACCAAATTTTCGGTCGGTGGTGGCCAAGGGGTTTCGATTTCACTTTGCGTCCTGAGTGGCGGAGGTTCGAGACCCGGCGTGTTGTACCAATGAGTCTTTTTCTTAATTTCTCAAGTACATTGATTATTCACACCACTTGCTTTTCGGTGAAGGAAAACATCGTGAGAAAAAAAGAAAAAAGACGTATGTGAAGTTCACAATCCGCACTGGGCCCGCATGTGGTCTATGGCCTCGTTGCTATGCTCTATAAATATCTATTTCCCTGGCAGAAAAACGTATTCCCGTGGGAGATCCCAATATTTGTCGTAGGAGCACATTAGTCCCTTTATAGTAGTTACACAACGAAGCGACCCCAACTAGCCTCAGTATTATAGAGACTATCTTATAATACTGAGTCTAGTTGGGGTCACTCTCTGCCCCTCACTTACCGCACCGTCATCGTCGAATCTCTGTCTGCATCTGACATAGCTAAGAGATAACTGGACAGCGCAATTTCTAGCCAGCTATAAAAAAGAAATGATCGCAAAAGTGTGACAAAGACGAAGCAAACCTACGTTCTCTTGTCTCATTCCAACTTGTTTTAATAAACACAAACGAACGAAGTGGAGGACGTTGATAGAAAGAGTCATGACCGCAGGGTTGCTTTGTCTCTTTCTAAACAATGATCAATTTTGTGAGGCTATTGCGCAGTCCATATGACAGATTACAGAACATGAAGACTATGGTATCGAATTCTTAGCACTCCTAACTCTGTAGTAAATGTGTGTCTCTATCAAAAAATATACTTTCCGGAGCAGGGCGCGCCAGTTGTATGTGAAGAATAAAAGAGAAACGTGCCAACTGCGTTCTTAAATATTTCTTTAATTAAATAAATATTAATTTACTTTTACTTTGTACAATAATATACTATTTTATACTATAAATCCAAGTATGTTCATGAGTTGTATCTGAAAGTGATTTGTATGTCTATTTCTCAGAGGAGGTGTTAGTTAGTTAGTTGGACTTTTGTTTTCCGCACTTAGTCTCATGATAGGGCCATTGTGCGTAGGTAACCGATTCACTAGTCATTGGTTTTTCACTCATGCCATTTCAGCTCTGTCCAGACATCAAGAAGGCATCTGACGTTAACCAGTGCCTCTGTCATGGTTTGTGGATTCTTAAGGAGCTTTGTTTGTGTGTCTTTGACTGCCATGCAGCCCTTGCACAGGAGACTGTTGGTAACGCCGATATTGAAAAAGTGTTTGTTTAGCGGGCAGTAATAAGTAATTATTCAGAGGGGTGAAAAGTAGTGTATCACTCGGTGGCGAAATATTCTTATTTCCTGTGACGTACTTATATTGAATGCCCCACAGCGCTCAGGACTTTAATTAAGAATTGAACTTACATATCTTTCGCTACATTTTGAATTTAAAAGTACCCTCGCTGTAAATATATAATTATTCGTTGTTCCGAAGGAACTTCAAAGAATTGTGGCCCGCGGCATCACCATACTGGTGGAAAATCTATTCCCATGGGAACTATTGAACGGGATAAAAAGTAGTTATGCCTTTTCCGTCCCAACGTTATGACGTGAAGGTATAGCTCCCCACGGTGTCGCTCACAGAAAAAAGTATTCCCCTGGGAACTCTCGCCTTTTCTATTCCCCTAACTATCGCTGTGCCAAGAATGTGATAATATGTTTTTAATTGTGAGAAATGTTTAAACACATATTTTTTTTACCTTTGCAAATACAAAACAATACCCTTGATGGTTTTTCTTAGATATTATTAACGAAACTATACCTAAAGCAACTATTGTTACCGAGAACCTTGAAGCTCCACTTACTGAAAATATCTGCATTGGGAAATCTTTTGCCTATTTTGCATAGGTTCGTATAAATAAAAGAACAACGTTTGAAATAACCTGCAATTCATGAATAAAATAACTACCTTCAAGGTTTTTGAAATTATAGAGAGACGCTGTATAACCATCAACTGCTAGATATTGGCCTCTTGCTTAGTATTATTAGAGGGGGCGGAAAAAACGTTCATTTCGTAGGAAAAGATCTAAAAAATCTTTGCAATAAAATTTCCACGGTTTTATGAATGGACTAAACGTTGGAAAATAATTTCTCTTAACACATAAAGCTGATAGTCTTGATGGACTATGCTTTTAAAAATTTAAAGGTAGTCATTATTAACAAATTTATGAGATTTAAAACGAAAACCGTGGGGCGCATGAGATAGCCTTGAAATCATATAGTTCATTAACAACTCCATTACATTTAATTCAGCAGTACCAAGTCTACAAATCTTTAGATATCATAGTTACTTTTCTCTCATTACCCATTGCGGAAGCTAATTGCAAGTCTTTTAAAATTGTCACGTTTTAAATCTTATAATTTGCTTATGATGAGTAGGTATTGTTAAATTTTTATAATAAAAATTTATAGACTAAATTTGTGTCTAGGAAAACATATTTGCCACTTTTTAGTTCATTTTTAAAAACATGGTAAGTATATTCAAAAGGTTTTTTAAATTACGGTCCGAATCTGACTTACTGTTTATAGTTTTTCTAGAAAAGGTAAAGTGGGTATATTATTCTGAACCCCTTCCTTCATTTTACCGCTTATATTATCACTATAAAACATAAAGCCACATTAGTCCAAACACACTGTATCTGAATCAGTGTTGGCGATGGCCGCACCACCTGTCACGCAGGACTAAAGTGTTTAGTGATAAGTGGCTGTTGTCCACATTGTGATAATAGTATGTATCCAGCCACTGGTTAACCTCTCGGAGAATGAAAACTGTAACGATATTCATACACACATACCTACTATATCCATTTAAAAAAAACGGGTGGCATTATGGTTTCGGTCTTACGAATTGTCGATCAGCCTGCGCGAGTTTATCATTTTTTACCCATACCAAAAAAAGTACACAACCCCGCTAAAAAAGTTTTCACTTCAAAAACAAATCTCTCAAAACACTTATTTATATTGTAGTTTGTTAATTCAGAGTAGGAACGGAACCCACGGTGCGCTAGTTCAAATCGCACTTGAATTTTTCACAGCAATAATCAAGTAAAACTGAAGGTATTGCATTTTACGTGTCACGTGAAATCTTATACCCCCATACTTTTGAATACGTATATTATTATATATTTGTATCAGCACAAAACGGAAATTTCATCGTAAGTAATTTTGTGCGAACAGAATAACAAATAACAACACGTCGCTTAATTAACTTAATGGAACGCTAATGCCGTTAAGTTCTGCTGAAGCTTTAGCCGTCTTCTTGATTGATTACATCGGGTAACAAGATTTTTCATTTAAGCAGCAAAATTGGTTTCTTCGAAGCCATTTTTGCGTTTAAGTTTAAGACATTCTCTTCACGCATCTTTTCGGTTTTTACACCTCCCTACAGCTGTTTTTTTAATGAATGTTGTCTTGACTTTGCTTACATGAAGGATTATTCAATTATTCGGTCTGATCGTTTGTCGCTGGTAGTTTTTCTGACATAAAAATTAGGCTAGTCAAGTTAGAAAATAAATATTTTTTTACAAAAGAAAATAAAAACCGACTTGAAATCTTGAAAAACTTAAACTAAAAAGTTAAAAATATTTTTATTTAATTAGTTCAAAGAAAAGAACATTAAATGACAAAACACAAATTACTAATATTTAAGTAGTATCAATATCTAATCTGTTATTTTTGGAGTCGGTGCCTAACCTATACAGTAATTTTGATAGTAGTATTAGTATTATAGGTTATTTCTTTGTTTTTTTGCCGTAGCAAGCTAACACTGACTCCAAGAAAGTTTTTATTTTTTTCAAGTTATCTAAGGATTGAATATACTCCATCGCTTGTATTCATATATTAAGTTTGTTTCTTATTGCCTTGGCTGGCTGGTACCATAGACTTCGAGTTCTGTAAACTGTCCCATGGACTGCGAAATAGCCTCACAAAATTGGCCACACTTTAGAAAGAGACAAAGCTAAGCTGTAGTCTCTTTTCTCTTTTTCGTCCGCCATTTTGTTTGTTGATGTTATTAAAACAAGTTAGAAAGAGACAAAAAACGGAAATCTCCATAACGCAGCGGGAGGTCAGGCGGGCGTTGCTTTCTCTTGAAGTTCATAAGTCGGATGGGCCAGACGGTATACCAGCAGTGTTGCTTAAGCAGTGTGCTCCTGAGTTATGTCCTGTACTCACGCGTCTTTTCGCGCTTACCTACCACACTAGGCAATTTCCGTCTTCATGGAAGACTGCGAATGTGCACCCGGTGCCCAAAAAGGGCGATAGATCCGATCCATCGAATTACAGGCCTATCGCTATAACCTCACTCCTCTCTAAGGTGATGGAGCATGTGATCAACACTCAGCTTCTAAGATACCTAGAAGTACACGATCTGGTCAGTGACCGTCAGTATGGCTTTCGCCACGGTTGCTCGACTGGTGACCTTCTAGTGTATCTTACACACCGATGGGCAATAGCCATTGTGAGTCAGGGGGAGGCATTGGCATGTAGCCTGAACATAGCGAAGGCGTTCGATCGGGTCTGGCACCGGGGTCTTCTATCGAAGTTGCAATTTTACGAAGTGCCCGAGGGTTTGTGCAAATGGGTGGCTAGCTTTTTGTCCGGCAGACGCATACGAACCGTAGTTGACGGTAGTTGCTCTGATAGCATAGACATTAATGCTGGTGTCCCGCAAGGCTCTGTGCTGTCTCCTACGCTGTTTCTACTGCATATCAATAACATGTTGGACATCAACAACATACACTATGCAGATGACAGTACTGGAGACGCTTTTTACACGGGTCGTGCAAACATCCCTCGTTCCGTTGTAGAGGAAAACCGCGGAGAACTTGTGTCTCAAATCGAGACCACACTGTCCCAGGTCTCTGACTGTAACTGAATTGTAATCGCATTTGTTATGATAGCTTCTCACGGCCTGAGATCTCACGGACCATGTCGCAGCAGCTCACGCCAAGGCGCTGTTGAAATTCGGCTAGCGCCTGTGCCATCAAATGTACACTGAAAAGGCTCGTCTAATACACCACGTGTCTGGTAACCACAAAGACGCGGCGCGGGTAGGCCTATGGCACAATCACGTCTTCACAAATCGGAGCGGCGAACTGCGGCAGTGACTAGAGCTGCGTGAAATTACAGGCCGTGAGAAGCCACCTTAGCATGCTGAATCGTCAACTAAAGTATGAATTATTTAACATTGCACGAAGTAAAATGCGAAACTATAATTCAATGGTATGTTA
This sequence comes from Apoda limacodes, assembly GCA_946406115.1. Taxonomy (NCBI): domain Eukaryota; kingdom Metazoa; phylum Arthropoda; class Insecta; order Lepidoptera; family Limacodidae; genus Apoda; species Apoda limacodes. The sequence goes on from OX291541.1 coordinate 6,632,689, forward strand.
TTCTGTTCCCCTCATTCACAGTGGTGCCTCTGCGATGCAGAAACTTACGGGACGCGTACATTAGAAATAAAATGATACAATTTCAGACATTGCTTCTTTGGTTTCAACTCTGGTTTCTTTGGGCCGATCCTTACCAAATGAAAATAGGACCAATCCGCGGGTTAACCCATCCATATATGTAGATAATGTTACACTCTGTTCTTAATCCGATCCGAATAGATTTCGTGTAACACACATTCAAAAAAATAAAAAAGAACAGACGAATGAGGTTAAAAATCCACAGATCACTAATTAGGTACCAATCGTTAGTGGCGCCAAATTAGTTGGTTAAAGAAACCTAGCGGATAGTGTAAAAAACCTTTATTTTACCACTGGGGTTCTTTCGCATACTAATTTGTACCTACCTAATAAGTTATCTGTGGATTTTTAACCCCATTTAAACACAACTGATAATGATAACTTAGGCATAGATATGCAAGTTCAGTACTATATACATATAGTACAGATAGGCAACGGCCCATACATTTACTGGAACACTAAGATTAGTTCTGTAATACGAGTGCGTGGCGCTAGTGCGCAAAACGGAAAAGATTTTTTTTTTCTTAAATTCAATTATTACTAGCCAGCTTATAAATTACTTTTCTAATGTGGCTTTATAGATACCAAGTTCCATCCCAGACTAATATTTATATTGTTGTTCATCTACGAAGAATAGACCAAAGGACGTAAAATCAAACAACGTTCTCAAAGTTGACATTGTTTATTCATAAATATTCATGAAATGTACATTTATTTTCGATTTTCTTAAATTCTTAAGCTTATTACTTAGGCTGCAATTAATAATTATAAGACCATTAACGAAAGTTTTTGTTTAGTTTTAAACTAAAACTTCAATGTAATATATAGTATAGTTTGAACTTTCATTAATGTTTTAAAACAATATTCGTGTAAGATTATTGAAATAATAAAGAATGTTAGACAATACCTTCTAATACAAAATATCTGTAGATATTATTTTTTTGAGTATCATCATACCTAGGCACAGGCTTATATTTTTTGTTTCCTCTTCGTGCAAAAGAGATTTCTAAAATGTTAATAAACAATTATTTATTAATAGCTACTAATAGACTAGCTATTTTTAAAAAGTTGTGTATTTTCTGTATAATATACCTAAATTGATAATATGATAATTCATATTAGCAAATTCACCTAAATAAGGTTTGTACTATTACTTATGTTTTTTTCACGTCAAAAAGTGTACTCAGGACTGTAACAAAATTAATCAAATTCTTACAAACTTATCTCTCCTAATAATCTTAAAAAGTTCTCTATCGTAAATTACCATACAAGATTCAACCTTGCAATGATTATAGCGACACCTGCAAGGCAAAACTTCGTAAATCATTTGTCGTAAGTTTACAGAAGAGCGCGTCGAAGTTTCAAAAAATTCTTAGTGACGTCTGTTACGTCCTAATGCCATTCAAACTAAAAAAAATGTTCAAAAAGGAATGTTTTATATTTCTGTATGATTAATGTGCTATAAGTACTTTCATTTTATTACCTTTTCTGAGTTACAAAGAGTTTGCACTCTGAAACAATAAATTTAAATACGTTCAAAGATATGACATAATCATTCTAAATTTTTTACATTCCTACACGATGAGCTAATTTTATTTACTACGTACAGGGTATTTTTGTACAGATACGATTTTTTACAGTGGGTATAATATTTTTACGACTATCTATATATATACTTCGCCTATATACTTCGCCTGTAAATCAACTAACATTTCAGTTATACTATGATCCTCAGCAGATTCCAAAATCTGTGCCCTCGAGATATATCTCCAAGCCTCTGAAGAGCTGCCGCCCGGCCACAAAAAACTATGGCAACTAATGTGGACAAGGATCTTCATTTTCGCCGAATTACAAAGTTACTTATTAGACTAGATTAGTTACTTAATATCAGGCTGAACAAAATTGACACAGGGCAAAATTGCAAAACCAAAAAGCTGTAAGAAAACCCGTCTGCAAATATAGGTGGAAAAATATTATGAGTAAGTCAGTAAAAATATTTTGACCCAAAACCACTTGCATTCTACCTTGTGCAAAACGTAGCCTTAATTTAATAGTGGAGTAGAGGACCGAGTGGCGCATTGCAGTGGTAGAACAGGCGACTGTCGAAGTTCGGGTTCGATTTCCGGTAAGGGCCCGCTAATTATGTTATTATAAAGTTGTCTCGACTCTGGTTGCGACCAGTACTGTATGGTATACGGATATTTGGGGCAGTCATTATTGGCTATATATTGGTTATATACTATTTTATACTATTATTATTTCTGGAGGCTGTACGGACTGTGAACAACTGTTTTAAGTTTATAATTATGACGTAAAAATCTTAAAATATTTTAGTTATAAATCTACAGAATTTTACTGATAAACACATATCATGTGGAACACAGAAAGCAATTTTTTCATGACTGTTTTAAGGCAAAATATTCTATGGACACAGAACAATGACATTTCAACACTGTGGTCATAAATAATTGTCTCTAAATAAAATTAGTGTTTCCATACAAACGGACGAAGTGACATACAGACATTGGGAAACCATAAGAATAAGGGTCTGCTTATTATTCGTCCTTATAGCTTAATAGATAACTTATACCGATATCTCCATTACATAATATATTGCTATTTTTGAAGATTTCTTTTTAAAATTATTACTTTTGGATAAATTTTCTACTACTACTACGGCAAAAATTTATCCAAAAGTTATAATTTTATAAGGATATCTTCAAAAACAGCAATATATTATGTAATAGAGATATCGGTCATCAAGCACATTAAACACGTAGCTATAATATATATTAATATGCCAAAATATATCCATACTTCCATATATATACTGATATTATAAATGCCAAAGTAACTCTGTATGTCTGTCTCGGGAATAATTATAACCGAGCCTAAACGAACTTTAGCTTGGTATAGCAAACTTCATTCGTAGGTATAATTAAGAAGTTGGCGTAAGAATCTAAGGCCGATAACCAAATTTAGGGCGGGTGGAGCACATTATTATTATATATGGGAAAGTTAAGATGTTTAATTGTTTGTTACTCAACCACACTTCAACCGAGCCGATTTAGATGAAATTTGGTATAGAGATAACCTAAGAGCCGGGGAAGGACGTAGACTATTTTTCATCTTGGAAAATTAAAAAGTGTCCTCGAGAATGACTAAAACATTAGTTACTCAATCCTGCCGCAATGGAGCAGACGTCCTTGAAGATATGGAGAAGAAAAAAGGCTACTTTTAGGGCTACTTAAATTAAAAAAAAAATCCGCGGAGTAACTATAACCGAATTTCACGAACAAACCATAGCTGCATCTATAGCTTGCTATAACAAACTTCTTTAGTTGCCGTAAGAAATAGTAACCTATTGGATTATATTAGGTAACTTACTTTCTGGTTGATTTTTTGGATATCCTTCCGTCTTGCGTAAACATAATTAAGTTTTCCATTTTCGTAGAATTTTTCTTCAAAATGTTTGCTACATACTTTTTTGGTATGTAGTTGTTTTGCATTATATGAATATAAATTATTATCACCTATGTTTTTTAACCAAAGAATTCGTTTATATCCCACCGAAGGAAAAGCATGAAGATAAATATTTTTAGTTTGACCATTGGAGTCACAGTTTTTTATACAACACTTAATTCTACTCATAGTTATCAATTATATGTTCCAAATCTATAACAAACAATAACAAAAAACAAATTATTCATGCTTTATCACTTTGTCAACGTTAATAATAGCAAATTTATAGTTAATATTAAAAAACTTACGCAAATCTAATTTACAAAACCGCGCCAACGTTTTTTTTTTTATTATGGCGCCTTTTTTTTTTTTAATCTTGGGAACTTCCGCCTATACTAGCGCCACAGTCTCGTATTACATAACTAAACTATTATACCTTAATCGTAAAGCGACCTTATTTCTATACAAATAAAGTCTAAAATCAAATAAAGTTTTTTAGTGTTCCAAGCTGTTGTTCCTGCGAGAACACACGGTGAACTTAGGTTTTGAAAAGTTAAAATCTCTCGTTAAATCTCTGTGGGAGCAAATCAGTTAGCACGCAGCTAGGCCACTTAAAATTCGGCTGAAGCTGATTTTTTAATGGCCTTAGTCCCAGGGACCACGACCAAAATCATGTATTTTACGGCCAAAATCAAATTCTTTGATTACCTACCGCCAAAATTCAGAATACTTCATGCAGCTATGAAAAATGATGCTAGTTTTGAAGTAGAGAAGAAGAGAGAAAGAGAAAGGCTTTCCGGAAAAAATAGTATAGTATAGTAATAGCTCTCATAAAGTTTTGTCACCGATCCAGGTGCTGCTTTACAGAAGGTACAGAAATTTTAGTACCAGAAATGACGACCAAAATCATAAATCATCGAAACTTATGAAATTCTTAGGTTAGGTCAATGAACAGGCCTGGCTAAGAGTGCAGTTACTTTCAAAAGTGTCAAACCTCAGTGGTGTCCGCAAAACTTTTTTTATTTTTGGACCTATAGGTGACATTGAAAATGGCTGGAATAATGAATAAATGAACAAATAAACTGTGTTGATATAATACTGTGTGTTTTTCAAAAAATTCAATAAACGTACCCGACTTATAGCAAGCCGGCATTTGTGTTTAAAATAATTAATCCAGACATTTATTTCAATGTCACCTATAAATCCAAAACTAATAAAAACTGGTTTCTTTGGGCCGATCCCTTCCAAATTAAAATGGGACCAATCCGCGGGTTAACCCATCCATATATGAAGAAATTGTTACACTCTGTTCTTAATCCGCAGATTTCGTGTAAAACACATACAAAAAAAAAGAAGACAGACAAATTGAGACACAACCGATAATGATAACTTAGAAGGTTTTGAAAAGTAAAAATCTCTCGATCTCTCTTTAAATCTCTGTGGGAGAAACTCAGTTGGCACGCAGCTAGGCCAATTAAAATTCGGCTGAAACTGATTTTTTAATGGCCTTAGTCCCAGAGACCACGACCAAAATCATTGTAGCAGTCATTGAAGCGAAAAATAGGGTCTTACCTCCTAATTTTTTTACTGTGAACCGTTTTGCATGAAATTTTGGAATTAGGCTCATTTTACCCTTAACTTCAAAAGTGAAAATGATCTGAACTCCGCACCCACCCCTTCTCGGTGGTGTAATAATTTTTTTCAAAATAACCTCGGATATCGATAGAAGGCATAATTTAAAGGAAAAAATGTTCTATAAAGTTTTTACAAAACCCAATACTTTTCAAGTTATTGGAAATTGAAAATTCGGAATTTTTTCACGTTTTTCATCGGTTCTTTTTTTTAAAATTTTATGACGAACAAAATAGTTGCAGGTAAAAAACTGATCAAATCGGTTTTTATGAAGTGTCCTAAGTGCAATATTAAGCTAGATATTAAAGATCAAAGCCGTTTTTTATTTTGTCTGAAATTTAACTGATGTATTCAATGCCATCTAGCGGCAAGCAAAAATTTTATGCATTCCAATGAAATAGGGTTTTGTAGTGCTTAAAATAAGTTTTAAAAAGAGCACTGTTAAAATTCTTTTGCACGTAAAATGAGTGAGCTGTAATGCAAATCTAATGGTTTTTCCTTTTAAATCAATGGGTATCATAAGTGCCATTTCCACCAAAATTAAAATTAATCGTATTTCGTCTAGAATTAACTTTAATATGAAGAGTTTGATGCTTTCTAGCAGTTTGGCTGCTTTAGGACACATATTTTTCAAAAAAATCACGATTTTAATAAAAAAAAATTTTTCGAATTTTTACAAAAACCACCTTCTTTTCATAATATCTCAAAAATGATGAAAGATACGTATAAAAATATAATTATAAAAAAATGTAGGTCTTTTTCTGAGTTTTTATTAGTTTTGGATTTATAGGTGACATTGAAATATATGTCTGGATTAATTATTTTAAACACTAATGCCGGCTTGCTATAAGTCAGGTACGTTTATTGAATTTTTTGAAAAACACACAGTATTATATCACCACAGTTTATTTGTTCATTCATTCATTATTCCAGCCATTTTCAATGTCACCTATAGGTCCAAAAATAAAAAAAGTTTTGCGGACACCACTGAGGTTCGACACTTTTGAAAGTAACTGCACTCTTAGCCAGGCCTGCACATTGACCTAACCTAAGAATTTCATAAGTTTCAATGATTTATGATTTTGGTCGTCGTTTCTTGTACCAAGATTTCTGTACCTTCTGTAAAGCAGCACCTGGATCGGTGACAAAACTTTATGAGAGCTATTACTATACTATACTATTTTTTTCCGGAAAGCCTTTCTCTTTCTCTCTTCTTCTCTACTTCATAACTAGCATCATTTTTCGTAGGTGCATGAAGTATTCTGAATTTTGGCCGTGGGCACGTGAGATGGCCCTACATCAGATGAATAAATGACCTTGTGAAGTTTGCTTGTCGCCGTTGGCTGCAGGCGATACATAACGGTACCTATGCTCTGAAAAACATTAGGTGATGTGATAAATTAATATGCAAAAAAATGGAGTTTGTTTAGCATACTAGCAATTCTTTTACAGTACAAATCAAAATTCTTATATTTGACCCCTCTTTAGTAGTAACATGAAGTATGTCAAAAAATCACAAATAATTAGTTAGTACTAGATATAGATGTACATATCTAGCGAAAAAAAAGAGTATAGTCGATTTTCAGCCCAGTGTGCGACGATAACCAATAACAGACATACAAAATTTCACAAATACATATTAGTTGGGATAGTAAATATGCTTAGTATATATCCTAGTTATATGTCATACATACAACTAGATTACATGCTTGTTTTGTCAAAATTGCTTTAATCCCAAACGCATATTTATTTTGTACCATAAAGTTGCTGATATGCAAAACATGCTGCATACGCGGCAGAGCTAAACTGCTGTATTGTCATAATTTCAGCGAATCTATGTAACTTATGTACACAAGGTTTTTGGTTTCACAGCTAAGCAAATTTGCTTTCTTAGCAAAATACAGAATAATAATGAAAAGAGACATTGCTTATTTTCATTTCGGGTGAATTAAAAGTAGCCTATGAGCCAGAAATTATAAATACAGCTACAATTATGCGTATATCCATCAAAACATGTAGAATTACAGATTGCTTATCCACCTTCAAATATGCTCGAACTGAAATAATACGACGATCAGCAAATAAGAAAAATCAGCCGATTGTAACGATATATATCTCATATTTGCAAATTTGGTGTATCAGCAAGGTTGCTTTTCCAACGTCAAATCATCGCCGCTTCAACCCCTTGACCAACCAACCACTTTAATCCTGCGTGACAGGTGGTGAGCCCAACGCCGCGACACTGCTTTTGATGATGTGTGTCTCGACTAAGGTACCTTTATATGTGTGCCTTGGCGTAAATAACTATCTTCAGAAAATTGATTATTAAAAATTAAGACCAGGGATAAAATAATATACCCCATTGCCAGTATTTACCGAACTTTAGGAATTAAGTCAGAATTGGACAGTTGTATTTAATGAAATTTCCAAACAGTTCCTCATGGAATACAAATTATTTATACTATAGAAAAAGACAATTTAAACCTCTAAAGCTCGGCAAAAAGAATATGGAAGCAGGAAGGAGGTCAAAAGGATTTTTAACGTAAGATACAGAAATAAAATTCATATAACTTGTCAATCTTCTCTATTTTCTACAGTTCCCTTATAACAAGAACATTGTAACGTGCACAAAATAACAAATCAAAATATGAAAATATTCAAATTACTTTTTTTTTTGAGACTATGTAATTTAGTAGTGTTCAAAAAGTCGGAAAAAACTAGTCCTAGAGCGAGCACTAAGCCGCGCCTTGAGTGCGGCAGGCGTTGGGGCGGACGAGGATAAAATTCAATTTAAGTTTATAAATTAAATTACTTATTTTGTAAAAACTTATACTGCTAAAAACGGCCACTTTTAGCAAAAATCTCAACCACAACTCACAGATATTATTTAGAAACTATATAAAACCTTCTAAAAATAGCTTATGACTAGCTTTATATTTGCGACATTTGGATTTTAGAAATTCGTTTCCTACGAAGAGAAAATTGAGGATATCTAATGGCGGCGCTAGTGAGCTGTAAGAGAGCCCTTAAATAATCAATCTTGAAACTACAGTCCGTTAAGATTGATAAGTTTTGGTACTGTTGACCTAAAAGCTTCGTATTTCCAATCACTAAATGGTTTTCTTATAAAAAATATTTTGAAGAAAAATTAATCAGTCATAATTAAATATTTTTATTAGATATCTGTGTTGAATTAATTAAATAAAAAAAAAGGTTAAATTGTTTTAATTCTATAAATAAAAATAAAAGAAATGTAAGTTGTAGCTTAGGTATCAAGAGAACCGGTTTAGGTGCAACAATACGTTATTCCAAAATAGAAAATGTAATCAAGTTACTTAAATATTGATTTGCCGTGTTATCTGTACGAGTTTAAGCCAGTGTTTTTAATAACTCGCGACATTCAAAATTATTTTAACCTTCAAGCAGCTGCGCGGCGTCAAATCGACCGCGGCACACTTATTTTCGGTTATAATTTGGTATATTCTCATCACTCATTTTTGATTCAATCTAAATAAATATCTTTCGTTGTGCATGCTGCGTAGGCTTTGCAAAGTAAACGCGCGCCTGACGTCGTCGAAGATTCGCATGACGCGCTTCGTAAAAGTGCTTTATTATAATTCTTTGTAGGTTTTATGCCAAATCATTTTTTTAGGGTCTTTTCGAATTATTGTTACCGTTAAAAAAATAGGTTTTAATCTAAGTAAAAAAATCTATTTACCTATTTTAGCCATCCAATCATAATAACTAATTCTGAAGCTGGCTGCATAATACAGAAAACCACTTTCACCACAAAAAAAAAAACAAAATAACTTTTTAAATTTCCGCTATTTTCAATAAAAATTGAAGGGGTAAATTGAGTACCTTATACTATAATGTACCCGTTTTAACGTCGGTAAAAGGTAATTTACCCAATTTACTAGTTTTTTTAAGTATAAGAGGGCCCTTAAATTTAATTATTGAACAGTGGGGAAATATCGAAATTAGTGATGCAATCTTTAATATTTGCTAACCCGATAACTAACTGTGCGAATATAATTAATGTTTATGATTTAACATATTGTTGTGCGTATAACAGAATTCAATCTTAAAACAACAATAAATTAATAACACAATAACTGTAGTACCTACAATAAATTAACATGTCTTTCTTAGATTCACTAATAATAATTCATAAATAAATTTATAAAAAATCATTACCTACAATAATTTAAAATGTCCAAAGACATTGCGTCAAAATTTAAAAATGCAAGCAAAATGCATTCAAAAATGTCTATGTTGCGTCCTATATCATATAGTTTTAATAACTATGACAACAGGAATATTTATTTAGGTATTTACAAACATTTGGTGTATTCATAAAGCTCTGCTGGAATCTTCGCCATCTTGATCTTGTTGCTTGATGAGATTCCAGTACAAACCCTTCTGTTTCTTCAACTGTTCATGGGTCCCCATCTATAATTATTGAAAAATATAAATTGATTCTATTCTCACCTTAGAACAACAAGTAAATAAAAGTAGTCTTCAGGTTCTGTGGACTGCGCAATAGCCACACAAAATTGATCACTGTTTAAAAAGAGACACAGCTAATTCGCTTTAACTACCTGTCTCTTTTCTGTAGTATTAGAGTGGAGACCGCGTATAGGAAGTCAAAGCGTGGGACGCCCTTTAACCCGGTGGACCGACGACCTTAAAAAGCTGGCTGGTGGTGGCTAGATGCGGAGGCCGGAGGACCGGGCGCGCCATACAGGAGGCTTATCTCCAGCATTGGGCCAATAAAAGCTGATATGATTTAAAAATAAATTTTAAAAAAAAACCCGGTTTTTTTTCTGCAACCTGGTTATGTCGCTTTTCCAATGATGCGTCATAGTCTTATCCTTATACACTATATGAAAAATAAAAGTATTTTTTAAGGGACATTTTAAGCGGTGAGACTTCTGTAACGAGTGTAGATCACTCTCAACTAGGCAAAATTTGTACTATAGATACCTAATAACGGATACAAATACTTAATATTGTGAAAGTCTATACATATAACACAAAAAAGAAACGCAGATGCAAGTTAAAACAGATGTTATCCTGTGCGGAAATCGAAACAACGCCCTCAATTTAGCAGGCGTGTCATTACCCACTAAACCACGGAGCCGCTCAGTTTGTTTGTTTGTCCGTCCTCCATGTCGCAACGGAGCATCCGACTGAGCTAAAACTTGGTACATGGATGGACCGAATTCCATATGGATGAGCTACAGTTATTGCTTGCTATAACAAAATCCGTTTCAAATCAAAGAATTGAGGTAGGAATTCTACGTCACTAAGCGAATTTACCGCGAGCAAAGTCCCAGGTAAAAGCTGGTGCCATATATCTCAAAGCTGAATTGTTATTAATTGTCAACCCCATGATAATATTACCGAATAAGACGTTCGTAGATAAAAACATTACACACCTCAACGATCTTCCCTTTGCTTAACACGACGATCAAGTCAGCGTTCTTCACGGTGGACAGGCGGTGCGCTATGACAAGCACTGTGCGACCCTTAGCTGCTGTCTCCAACGCTGTCTGGACCACTTTCTCACTTGCAGAATCTAAAGCGCTGTGAAAAAATAACATGTACTATAACTAAAGCATGGGGCCTCAACTCAAAGACAGAAAACTGACCTTTAAAATCAATAGATGGGATTATGTGTATCCTATTTATTACTTAGTGTTCGGTAAAGATAAGCGTGTTACGTCTCTCTCTTGCTGTAACATTGACCTTGATGTAGGCTCGTACGAAACGCACGTCGGCAGTGCGAATTTTCCAGTTCATTCAGATGCGCGACAGCGTTAGGCGTACTCGGTGTGTGTTCGCTTGCGTCTCGGGCTTAGCCAAAAGGGTCTTACGCAAATCTTGGTGAACGAAATTCGTACTTCGATGCCTAGTTTAGTGACTACGGTTTAAGATTTGTTCATTGATTTATATTGAACTATTGTCTACGGGGACATATATTGGACATCGGTGTGATTAGTTTCGTCAACGAAGTGCATCAGGGTTACGCCATACTACTCGTAATCATTGTCGACGCTTTGCGGCGACCTCACAGTGACTACGACTGATTACAGTTTACTATTAATTTCTTTTATTTTCCTTTTGTTTGATACCCTTAAAGTAAGTTCCCTGTGCAAGCTAGGCCCCTACTGATGACAGGACATACAGACAGTCACCCTTCACCGTCGAGAATGGCGGCCACAAGGTTAGTCAAACCAATTAAACATAAGTAGCAGTTTTTAGATTTACGGATCTCGGAACAAACACTTAGGTTGTTGTCAATTTGAAAAAATAAAGTAAAGTTGGTACTAAAAAATGTGTATTCTAACTCTTTAAAATAATATAAGGTCGGGAACAAAAAATAGTGGACTCTTAAACAAAATTTCCGTCGTTTAACAAAATTAAATTATACCATCGTACAAGTATAATATAATATAGTCTCTGGCTAAGCTAATAAACATTATATTAAAATACTTAAACTTTAAATAACTATGAATCTGCTTCATAACATGGATTGTTAAAACACAAATCTATCACATTGTAACGATAACGAAATTCAAGACACCGAGTAATTTATTGCACTTAATAGTTTTCTTTTTAAAGAGAAAAGAAAAAAAGTATCAGAGATAGTGTATCTTGCCCTCTGGTTACTGAAATAGAATTAGTTTAGTAACTGCAGAGATTAACCCCCTTTAGACAAACAAAAATCAGATTTTATCTCTATATAATATTAATAAGATCACTATTGTATATTATTTATACAAACTAACCTAGTGGCCTCATCAAGTATGATAATGGGCGGGTTTTTTAGCACGGCCCTTGCTATGGCTATCCTCTGTTTCTGTCCCCCGCTGAGCGCCATCCCTCTCTCACCCACCATGGTGTTGTATCCGTCGGGAAACTTCACGATGAAGTCGTGAGCGTTCGCCGTCATCGCTGCCCTTATTATCTGTTATAGTAAATGAATACAAACGCAATTATGTTATTCTTATTGGAACCTCCATTACACACCACATGGTAACCTATGGTGGCCCCGCACTCTTGTAAGCACTGCCAACTTCCAGGTACTTTTTTTTTTCAGTGCAGTTGTAGAAATATATTCCTATTGCATAAAGGGAAGTTAAGTAAATGAACATAATCATATTTATATTGATTCATTTAAAATATTATTTACTGTAGGTTTTTTTAGAACTTATTTATTTATTTATTTAACTCTTTTAGTACATTATGATTTGATGATTTTAGTCTATATATATATATATATATATTATATATATATATATATGCAATGCAATGATTGAAGAAAGAGGATTTGAGGTTAGTTTTGAAAATATGATTAGCCGTTGCCAACCGAATATCTGAAGGTAGATTGTTCCACAGTGGAGTTGCTTTAACAGCAAATGATTTGCCATAAAAATTAGTGGAGTGGGGTGGAATAGATATAGTTCGTTCTACTGTTGACTTTAATGTCATACTTTGTGAAGTATTAGATTGGTAGTTAAAAGCTCCTGCAAGTAACAGGGTTGCAAAGGGATTATTAAGGACACTATACAAAAGAGTGAGTATGTGAGTATTTCTGCGAAATCGAATTGGGAGCCACTGGAGTTTAGCACGAAACTCTAAAATATGATCGTATTTCCGTAATCCAAAAATAATTCGCATACATTTATTTTGAAGATTTTCAAGTTTTTCGAATAGCTTATCTGTAAGGTCTAGCTAGCTTACGTTCACGTAATTAAGGATAGGAAGCAAGTCACGACTACGTCAGCATAACCTTCTGGAATAGTCTGGAAGACTATGAGTTTTATGAGTTAACTTAAATTAGTTCATTTCATGTTTTAATTAAGGTACACATGTCTATCTGATATCACATTTGATAAACATGTTCTGACACGAGTTTAGCTGTAAAAAATCTCTTAATAGAGATAAGTTTGCCTCAGTACTGTAGAAGGCTAGGTTCTTTTTAGGTACGGTCGCGGTCAGAAAATGTTTTTCAGTTTAGAAATTAGATTCTATATTACACTTTTTTCACTAAAGTCTAAAATGCCATATCAAGATACTTATTACTTTTCAAAAGCTATTATGCAAAATGACGCATCGAGAAAAATAACAAGAATTATTGATCACTTTTATAGGCACGTCATAGGTACTGTATTGTTTTTTTCATAAAAATGGCACATTCATTCGTAAAGGTTCGCCATCCCTGTCCTAGAACGATTAATTGTCATATTAGAAAAAAGATAATCTATGGTCAATCAAATTATTATGAAATAGACATTTAGAACTTGTGACTTAAGAGGATACACTTCGCGGCGCCTCGCAGCGGGCTTCACACAAACGAATTTCTCATTTATTTTTGACATTTACTGATCAATCACTGTGAAATTTTTTAGTCGTAATCTTAAGCCGAATACCTAGGTCTGTGGTTTTTCCAAAATCTTGTAAAACGTTCTATTGACTAGAAATATTTTTTAAAACCATTTGTATGAAAAACTAGAATCCTGTATAACCTTTGAACTATAAAATTTTATAGAAAACTGGCACACTGCAGACCTCGATATTTATTACTAGAACATGTCTTCAAAATTTCGTGGTGTTTGATCAGCAAGTGAGTTCCCGAGTACCAAAATTTATGTTAACTCTAGAAAGACTCTGTAACCAACTCATCAGGAACGTGAATCTAACAAATATGAAAGGTTAAATGGAGACAAAAGTTGGTCGTGCGCGCTAGCCCTAAGTTCGAACTGTACCCTACAATAATGGTTTGTGTACTGGAATAAAACTCCAGTTGTTACTTGAGTTTGACAGAGATACTTATTAAAGTGAGTTATTAGAGTGATTTCACTTTGTGAAGTCTTGTGTTTTATTAATTTTCAGCTCGTGTTTTGAATGTAAAGTCATAAATGGTGGTGACACCAGTTACGATCCTGGTTAGTTCTGTAGGTACCAGGGCAAAGCGAGATTCCGTTACCTATCGGCGTCGCCTTTCGAAACAATAACAACTTTTTAAAGTTATTGAACTAAGTGAAATTATGATTTTGCGCTCCTTTATTTAATACATTATAAACATACAATTTCTCTATAGCTTAGTGTCGATTAAGATTATAATATAGGTAAGAACTGGTCTTAACATTTTCTGAGGCAATTAGGCTATATTTGGGCGTATGATACTGACCAAGAGACCGTACGTATTCGATCTACTGGGCGAATAGGATAGAGAACACATCACCAGCCAGTACAAGCACCTTGAGGGAACAGCCTCCGAGAGGATGGCCCTTTTGAACGGCGTACGCCACTCGGACAAGTGCATACATAGATTCAAATACTCACATCATCTTCAGAAGCTTCGGGCTTCCCATACCGTATGTTTTCTTTGACTGTGGTAGCGAATAAGACAGGCTCTTGGCTGATCAAGCCTAGTGCTCGCCCGCGGAGCCACTTGCTGTCACACTCGCGTAAGTCCACGCCATCTATAGTCACTTGGCCTTTATCCACGTCGTAGAACCTGAAATATTTATTATACTATTAAAATCAGTATTATATCAATGCATTTATTATTTGGTTGTATACAAGAAATGTTCGTTTACAGAAAGTACCTTAACAATAATAGAAATTTTAGCCAAAACATGCATAATATCTTTCATACAAAACCTATCATTTTTTTTAAAATAAATATGCAATCGAAGAAAATTTAGGGTTTTTAATATTTATTTTCAATTAAGAACCACAAAATTTACTAACATGAGAAAAAAAAATATAAAAGTAAATTCTCATGCTGTGTCGTGTTAAAAGTACTCACTCTCGCAATAATTGCATAAATATGTAGCTATTAGAACTCGTTTTGTGCTCAGTGCATTAAAAAAACATGAAATGGTGGCCCTAGTTAGCGTATCTTAGCGCCTTAATCCCTTTTTCGCTCATGAAAATAAATTTAGAGAGGACGCAAATCAATACCAAGCGTAGCTCTCTTCAGGCGAGTGGACCACAGCATATGCAATTACACTCCCCCTCTGCGTCCCACTAGCAACTTTCCCCGTTCTATAGATCAAGGCAGCCATGTATTTAACCATGCCACATGGCGATGACTCCATACGAATACGAATTGTAACACGCTATTGGCATTTACCAGCTTATATGAACAAATAAAATCAACTAAGTTAGTATCCCAGTCTATGTCCCAGGCCCCATTATGGCCTAAAGAAAGTACTTTCTGATTTACAGCCGAGAGTTCGATACAATACATGCATCGATATGCCATGCCGCCAAAGCTCTTTATATTTTACACTAAACTCCAATGACAGCAGTGGTTATGTCAAGTCAAAAGTCTTATGGGTATTTTAAAACCTTTGATAGTTGAACTCAGAACGGTGGACAATGGCCTCCTTCAAGCGTACTACGGCTGAGGCATCTATTACACTAGAAGACTAGACAGGCTCTCATATGTCAACAGCCAAGACTGAAGAGCTAATTGTTTCCGGTTACCCATCCAGGTACTGACCACTCCCGACGTTTCTTAACTTCGCATATTGTTTTCGATAGACAAATTCCAGCTCCTCTTTAGCGAGGTTATTGTGTGTTATGTGCAGCAGCAATACATTCGTACCTCTCCAACAACTGGACTACAGTTGACTTCCCGTTGCCCGAAGTACCGACTATGGCGACTGTTTTCCCTGCTGGTATCTTCAAATTGAAGTTTTTGAGGACTACCTGAAAATTAGTAAAGACTGAAATGAAAAACACTATCCAAACTGCAGACGAGTAATCAATGTATCTTCAATGAAAAGATAAAAAACTTTATACAAGTATCAGTATTAGATGGATCCTGTGCTAATCCAATCCACATTTCATTTGAATCCGTTCATTCTTTTAGCACTTGCGTAGGGTGAGTGCTAAGGGTGTGACTTGACGTAGGTGGGGGAATGAAAAGCAGCACTTGGAGAGAAATGAACAGTTTATATATAAAATATTGAGTTACTTGCCGGTTCTTCTCGGTAGTAAAATCATTCGAACCAGTGGTAAAGCCAATAAAATTAATATCGCATATCGTATTTCATATTGCGTCACAAACGTTTAAACATTTATTTTTATAATATCACTAGGGTTTTCTAAGTTTATAAGCCTCCTGTGTGAAAAAACCAGAAAATCACGAACTACTCAAAACGTCCCTGTAAGACTTATTCTTTTGCTATCATTTAACTCAATCAATTGTTCTCTCTTTTTATTTCTGGCCTATTTTTCGTCCCTTTTGCGTCAAAAGCGTTTTATAAAAACAATAAAATCAATTTTAACATTGAAACTTGTCTCACTTTTACCTTAAAAATCGAATTGGAATACGGGGCTCGCTTGGCAAAGTCCAGCGCGCCGCCTAACGCTTATTGGACAAGTTTACATACCTCAATACAAGTCTCGACCGTGAAGCCATTGCTGGATTTGTATTACTGATGGAACTCACGGTTCGTCTTAGTTCGCCTAGTTGGTAGTGTGGCCGACTGCTATGCAGAGGGTGTAGGTTCGATTCCCGCACTGGACAAACATTTATGTGATAAACATTTGTGTTTGTCTTGAGTCTGTGTGTATTTATGTATGATATGTATGTATTTACAAAAAAAACTCTACTCATCTAGTAAAGGCTTACTGTTTCAATCTCGATAGTTATGTACTATAACATTCTACTTACCGCTTCAGGCCGAGTTGGGTACGCAAAATTGACATCCTTAAACTATAACATTCTACTTACCGCTTCAGGCCGAGTTGGTTACGCAAAATTGACATCCTTAAACTATAACATTCTACTTACCGCTTCAGGCCGAGTTGGGTACGCAAAATTGACATCCTTAAACTATAACATTCTACTTACCGCTTCAGGCCGAGTTGGGTACGCAAAATTGACATCCTTAAACTATAACATTCTACTTACCGCTTCAGGCCGAGTTGGGTACGCAAAATTGACATCCTTAAACTCAATATCTCCGTGAAATTCGTGGAACTTAATCACTTTTTTGCCCGAAGAATCCATTTGAGGCTCTTTGTTTATGTACTGCAAAAAAATAGTTATTATAATTAGTGGCGCAGTTAAACCCAGGGTCGTGGATTTGATTCCCGCACAGAACAAACATTTATATTTTGTCGACTGCGTATATCTAATACATATAATGTATTTTCTAACATAATAATAATGTAATATGTATATATTTGCAATAAACCCTTAAACAAGTTAATATATCCGTTGTCTCGTACCCATAGTACAAACCTTGCTTAGTTTGGAATTAGATGTTCTATGTCTTTTGTCCAGAAAAAGTTTTAAATCATCAGAAAAATAGACCTCCAAAAAACAATATCGCAAATAACTTTTTCGAAATTTCGAATTTTAACATTTCATTAAAGTGGTTAAAATTAAAAAAAAATCAAAAATGACAACGCGATATTGTTTGTTGCAGGTGTAGTGTGCGTATATAGAGCGCTCACACACATCAGCAACGTAACGTATCTGGTAAAGATAACTACTCTTATTCTGCCTCTTGGCTTTGTTAGTTGTAGTTGACTGGCCGCAGACTCGATCCCCGCACTGGGCAAAAAACTATACTAATATATTTGGCTCACGACCCGTGCACCCACTGATCTACCCACTCGTGGGTGATGGGGGAATACTTACTTACCCGTACACCCACTGTATCCCACCAGTGGGTGGAGGGGGAAATCCTGTTTTCCCGTGCACCCACTGGGTTTGCCCACCAGTGGGTGCAAGGGGAATTCATAAAAATGCTTGCAATTCCCCAAGACTCAACTAGGTAGTTGTTCCGTGGGGAATTGTGAAAACCAATAGAAATAGATTCCCCACGGCTCAACTATTATTTACTATAAGCTATTAGTAAATATGTTTGCGAGTGAAATTGGTGAATCTATTTTAATTTTTCCTGAAATTGCGCAGGTTAAGTATTACCCGACTGTGGCAAAACTTCGAATTGTGAATGGGTAGGTAGTTTTAAATATTTTTATATTATTAATAACTTTTTTCAATGTTTTCTAAATACTATTTTGGATGATAGTTGTCAAACTATAAAGGACTATATCTTCGTAACTATTGATCTGAGGCTAATAGTTTCTTTAGAGAAATGATAGATCTCATCAAGATCTTTAGTTTGGATGACAGCTGTCAAACGAGAAAAGGCTATATCTCCGTTACTATTAATCGTAGACTAGTAGTTTCTTCAATGAAATTATAGGTCCCATCAAGATCTTTATTTTGGATGACAGCTGTCAAATTAGAAAGGGCATTATCTCCGAAAATATTAATTGTAGACTAGTAGTTTATTTACAGAAGTAATACATCTCATCAAGATCTGTATTTCAGATGACAGCTGTTAAACTAAAAACGGCATTATCTCCAAAACTATTTATTGTAAACTAGTAGTTTCTTTACAGAAGTGATACATATCATCAAGATCTGTAATTCAGATGACAGCTATCAAACTAAAAACGGAATTATCTCCATGAGATCTATCACTTATGTAAAGAAACTACTAGTCTACAATTAATAGTTTCGGAGATAAAGCCATTTCTAGTTTGACAGCTGTCATTCAAAATAAAGATCTCGATAAGATCTGCCATTTCTGCAAAGTAACTGCTAGTCTAAGAGCAATGGTTACGGAGATATAGTCCTTTCTAGTTTGACAGCTGCCATCCGTAATTATCTTGATGAGATCTATCACTTCTGCAAGGAAACTGCTAGTCTAAGATCAGTAATTTCGGAGATACAGTCCTATATAGTTTGTCAGCTATCATCAGAAATGAAGATCTTGATGATTTTGATCATTTTTCTAATTTAACAGTTGTCATTCACAATAATATATAAAATAAAAAATTAAAACGACTTCAAACGCTCGACATATTCCACCGACCGTACTAGTTGTGCCGTTCAGTTGGTCGGTGGGGAAAAATTATCTTTTCGTCGTCAATTCATTGAAATGCAAACACACGTCAATCTTGTTCTATGGTACGTAACTCCTACTCGCACTTGGCCGGTTTCTTTTTATATTTTTGTTTTTGATTGTAGTATAAGACATTTGAAAGGTGCCTTGGTAGTGCTATCATTTGTACATTTCGACGTACACAATTCAAAGGACATACATACTTACAGGTTAAATACACAACCCTCTTTTTTGGCTTTGCCACAGTCGCGTAATAACTATATCTAAAACATTTAGCACTGCGCAATTTTAGGAAAAATAAAAATAGATTCACCGATTTCACTCGCAAACATATTAGTAGCATATAAAAAATAATAGTTGAGCCGTAGGGAATCTATTTCTATTGGTTTTAACAATTCCCCACGGACCAACTACTTAGTTGAGCATTGGGGAATTTCGAGCGTTTTTATGAATTCCCCCTGCACCCACTGGTGGGCAAACCCGGTGGGTGCACGGGTAACATGATTAACCCTTCCACCCACAACGCAGGATACAGTGGGTATACGGGTAAGTAAGAATTCCCCCTACACCCACTGGTGGGTAGATCAGTGGGTGCACGGGTCATGAGCGATATATTTCAACCGTGTCGACTGGTATTCACAGCACAAGCTTTGCTTAATTTGGGAACAGATGGCGTTGTTTTTTTCTTATACCACTAAGATGGAAAACAAGCTTACGGTCGACCTCATGGTAAGCATTCACCGCAGCCTACGTTGTGCGTGATGTCTAGGAATATTTTATTACTACAATCCGAACTTAATATTTGTTTGAGACTGTTTGACTTGTTTGTTTTCTAATTCGATTGTTTAATATTGCTAAGTGTCGCTACGGGGCAACCAGTTGAGCTGTTTTTGGCCAGTGATTGATAAGGGGATGGAGAAGAACATTAGTTACTTTTTGAACCACCGGCATAATATAACCGAATTCAACGTAAACGAACTTACAATCCAAAAGTTGCCGTAGGAATTCTACTAACAGAATTAAGCACAGGCAAAACCGCAGGCAAAATCTAGTAGCTAGGTACAGGGTACGCTGTTATATAAGCTGCGATACATACATAATATCAAGATAACTCCTGTATTTTTTCTATGTCAATCACTCACCTCAAACACCCTAGCACCAGCACTGAGTCCCTTCACCACCGAACCAAAGAGGAGAGACAGCTGCGCGACAGACCGCTGTACCGTCTGTGCGTTTACAAGAAACGCCATCACATCACCTGCTGTCATCTGACCGGTCGACATCAAGTGACCTCCAAGGAACATAGTTGCTAGCACCATTCTTTAGAAGAAAAAAGATATTTGTTTACTTACTATAACTTTGGCGGCTCTGTGGCTCAGTGCTGCTTGCTAAACCAGGTTCGATTCCCAAACAGGTCAAACATTTGTGTGATGAACATTTGTGTTTGTCTTATGTTTAATAATTTTATAATTATGAAATAGACTCATTTCATTTTTTATATCTTGTTATTTAGTTACTTTCTCTAGTTCCGTTTTGGTAATGTAATAATAATAATAATTGTCAACGATTCCAAACTCACTTGCGGTATCGAGCCCTTAAGTCTGAGGAGAGAATTTGCGTCCCTGTTCGTGTTCTACCGCTTGTACAATGGTGGTGTTCTGAGGAATTGTTCGAAATTATGCCCACGGCTACTTTCTACCATCGCACCGCTCGCCATCGGCAGGGAATTCATTCTCACACTTCAGAACCGAAATGGTCGCGTACAGTGCGGTTTCAGAGAAACTTCCTTCCGCGACGTTTCATAAGTGACCAATGTACACATTTTACAATGTTATTATATCTAAAGATATATTCTTTTTTTACCAACACTTCACAACCTGATGTAATATGATTAATATTCTCTTTTATCTTGTAACATAATCAACATTTTTTGTCAATATTTTTCATATGTATATTTTTTTCTATTTGGCGTGTAGTAACAGATAGATCCTCAATAGCGAACACTTTTTATCAATGTTAACATTATTGATTACCTCTCTTATAAATTGCCCAATTACTGGTTTCACTTTCCAATTATCTATTCTGTTATCAATATTTTTTTGTAGAATATCATTAATATCTATATTCGAAATCTCTTCGGTAATATTTAATTTTTGTAAATATCTTTTGCATGTGTTCTATATACTATATACAGTTTTATATTTATCAAAATACTCTATAGTGTTAATAATATTATCTTTTAATTTCGACATATATACTGTCATATTAAACAGCATAGTGTTAAAAGTATTATGAATATTTTTAAGGCCTCTACTGACTTCTTCTATTGAAATATATTTGATTGTTTGTGATGAACTCAAAATATATTCAAGTATTCTCTTGTTTGCTGATTAATATTAACCAAATAATTTTCTTTATAGTTAATAATTCCATTTCCAAAATAATATTATTAATAATTCTAAAGGAATGATGTTCCTTTTTTAAAAAAGTTTGGTTTGAATCTGGAAATCTCTTCTTCAGCATTGTTTAAAGCAAGTGCTGTACAATACACCAATACACCAACGGGCTCAGCCGAAATATACTTTACTCATAGGGAGGCATATAAATATCGTGATAAGCCAATGTTCAACCACAGCTTAATCATTTCATGCATACGATCGGACATCCAAGGCATGTAGACAGAGCAATGGTGGGGTAAGATGCGCAGCGACAGGGGGGACGAGCGCCACCGACTAGCCAATCTCGCCACATATGGTTGTCGGATTTATCAAAGGCATTATGTAATGCAACAGTAGAAGGTCATTAATATTAGAACCCATGGATGAATACAAATATTATTTGAATGTATGCCCGAGTATGTTGATCTTCAACCAGTGGCTGGATAAACACCCACATCATAATGTGGTGACAGCTTCTTTTCACCGACACTTTAATCCTGCGTGATAGGGGGGTAAGACTGCCCCCACAACACTGCTTCTGATGACTAAGATAGCTTAATATATGTCCCATACGTCATACATTACCAGCTTGGAAGAAATAAAACGGGAAAATAAAAGAAATGGGACAGATTAATATACTCCTATTGCCAAATACAGACTAGTTACTATAAGAAGTCTGGATTTTGGGGGTATTTAGTTAAAACTTATTAAAATATATTATTGCAACTAATTAAGCTACCATTTGAGGGCACAAATGGACGAAAAGTAAATTGGTGATACTAACGATGATGCACGCAAAATGTAGGTACTAAAAATCATTGAGTATACAATATCATACACATCACAGCGAGATTTATTGGTTTTAATGTTTGAATATGTTCGAATCGGCGAACGTTCTCTACACTTTCATCGTTGTGAGTAGTTGCACATTTCATGTAAGGACCCCAAGCAAAGTGTGTTATGTGATTGGAGCATTATGTGTTATAACATATTTGTAGCTATGTAATGTATAACTCATAGCTTAGTCAGATACATTTTTGTAAGACTCTCACTCACCCATTCAAGAAAAGATTAGTACCAGCCTGGAACAGTCCTACACCGAGTCCTAGTTCCATGCTGAGTTCGGCGGCGGTATCACATTCACGGGCAAACATCTCTGCTTCATTTTCTTCGCCCGCAAAGGCACGTACAGTACGCACGTTCGATATCGCTTCTTCTGCTACTAGTGTTGTTTTTTCTATCTACAACAATGCCAAATGTTAGAAAAGTCAACACACTTAATGAGATAAAAAAAATCAATAACTGATTTGTTTCCTTAGTACTGAATGAGAGTGTTATCAATTAATCATATCACCGACGATTGTATTTTCCACACAATCTGTTAACTAAAAATATGGTTCAGTTATAAAACTGACTTGTCAAGGCTATTAAGTGTAGAGTAGTCTGTGAAGAGATCAGCTGGTGGTGATAAGTCAGTTGTTTTTACTATACAACTAAACTATTTTAATATTAATAAATATAAATATTTTGGACATTACACACAGCGCCGTCTGGCCCCAAAGTAAGCAAAGCTTGTATTATGGGTACCAAACAACGGACACAAATACATAAATATAACTTTTTTATTTGTAAATATATATATATTATTCATAAATACACCCAGACTCAAGACAAACAGAAATGTTCATCACACAAATGTTTTTCGGGATTTAAAAAATAGTTTGGATGTGTCCCAAATTGCATTAATTTCCCAGTCATTTAATTAGTGTTGCAAAAATTATTTAAAAATCATACCTGCGTCTGAGCTTCTCTGGACAGTTTCCTCAGAAGAGAACCGATAAACGTACCACCGATAACAACTGAAGGTATGCAAATCAGGGTGAGCCCTGTCAGATGAGGTGATATTACTAGCAGGCTGACTGCTGATCCAACTACCTGAAAACAAAAAATTAAAAATAAATTTTACAATACAATAGGGTAACAATATTATTATTGTTACCACTAAATAACACATATACTTGTTAGCAGTAACATATCGATAAATTTCCAGAAATAGAAACCCAGCGAGGTCCGACATCCATTTATCGTTATCAAAGATTTCATAGGCCAAAGAAAAAATGCTATTAAAAATATTATATATAATTTATTATTTATTATATATCTTACATGAATTAATTAATGTTTTGACAGCATCCTTGCTATTAAAGTATTTATTTACATTGATCATGTAATTTCAAACATGTTGCTTCTCAAAATGCTACCTTTACGTAACACTAGTAGTCATAAACACAAAAAGCATATTCATAAAATGCTAGAGAATTATTTGATAGCCACAGTTTCAAATAAAAACAACACATTTAATAAAATAAATATAAAATATTGTTTAGTTAATCATATGAGTACACTGGGCATATTTATTATTGCATTGACTTAGAAGCTTGATTTTTTTGAAACCTTGATAGCTCCACACGTTCTTGAGTAAAAGGGTCGAGGCAGACAAACTTTTTTTAAGTGTGTTATATCGCAGAGTTTGAAGCCTTCGATCAGTACGACCTACCTGTCACTACTTACGCCAATGAAACGTGGACACTTACAGCGGGGCTGGTCCACAAGTTCAAAGTTACACAGCACGCAATGTCGAATCCGAAATGAGGACATCCGGAAAAGAACCAAAGTAATTTTTCAAAACGATATAGCTCGCAGAATTAGCAAGCTGAAGTGACAGTAGGCTGGCCACGTCTGTCGGAGGACTGATGGCCGGTGGAGCAGACGTGTCCTATCGTGGAGACCGCGTATGGGAAGGCGAAGCGTGGAACGCGCTCCAGCCCGGTGGACCGACGACCTTAAAAGGATGGCTGGTAGTGGCTGGATGCGGAAGGCAGAGGACCGAGAGAAATGGCGCGCCATAGAGGTTCATGTCCAGCAGTGGACCGATAAAAACTGATATGATGATGAAACCAAAGTTAGTATATATTTTATATCAAAACATTAAGGTGAATGTAAAAAATTAACATTTTTCTATTAAATAAGGGTTACAGAAAAAAAACGAATCATCAAAAAACTACCAAACCTTAAAAACCTACACAGAAATATTACCTGGGTGATTGCTCGAAGGCCTCCTGAAATAGTCTGTTTAAATGAGCTTTTGAAGTCTTGAACATCTACCGTTATCCTTGAAATAAGAAAAAAAACATTTAATATAGCTTTGAATAAATGCTAAATTGATTGCACATTCAAATTAAACAATTGTCAAACTATTCTACTAAAAATATTGTAATTGTGGTATATTTAATTCCCAGAAATTAATTGTACTTAATTGTGAGAAAGCAATTTTGTTGATGTAAATATTACGTCTTATAAAATAAAAATAATAATTAACAAACCTATTTACAAGTTCTCCTGTCCTCTCTTGGTCAAAAAATGCCATGTCTTGTCTAAGTATAGATATAAATAAGTCTTGCTTCATCTGAGAAGCAACTTGCTCTCCAACTTGTGCTAACAAATGGATATAAAAGAATGTGAATACTGCCTGGAACATAAAACAATTACAATTAAACATAAAACTGTTAATAGATTCTTAAACATTAATTGTTACTTAAACTGTATGCATATGTTGCAGCACAACTTAACTAACTTCATTGTAATTCAATTATAGAGAAGAAATGGTACATAATATAATTTATTTAAAAATGCTTGTAATGTGATAATTATTTTGTCACCATTCTTTGAGCAAACTCAACCTTTTTGCGCTACTCAAATAGGTGCTAGCAGAGTTGTATGAAATTTCATTTCTGATGAGTTTTAGCCACCTGGAATTTCCTTTGTATATCCATTATTGTTGGGTTTTGTTATATAGATGCCAGCAAAGTTTAATGAAATTTTATTGTTAATAAATTTTAGCCACATGTTGTTACCCTTAAAAACCTATTTTTTGTTGAGTTTACAAATTTACTAAAAAAATTCTTGTAAAATGAAAATTTTTATGACAACCTTCTTTGAGCAAAGTCAACCTTCTAAGCGTTTTTACTTATTTGAATACTGGCATTGTTTGGGTAAAGCACAAGTTTAGCTTGGCTATGCTTCAGCTTTGTTCATTATAGCCCTTGTTGCCCACAACATAAAGGCTTATTATAATATCGGCTTTATATCGGCTTTCAGCTATCATCAGCGCTGCCAGCTATGCAGTAATTAAAGACTGTGACAGTAATGTACTATTAAACAAGTTCATGATAATATAATATGTAAAATACTTACCTGTCCAATATACAAGGATATCAGTTTGAGAGCTGGGAATTTAACTTCATCTATAAAATCCACAGAGGGGTTATGTTTAATAGTTGCCAATATATTGACAATAACACCCAACAATGCTGGTATATAAACATTAAGAAATGCCACAGCTAACGCAGACTGAAATAAAAAGAATTTAAAATATTGAGGTATATAGGTAAATTTTTATATCAAACACAACTATTATAACACTGTAATATGAATGTGTATAGATAAGATACTTTGGAAAATTTACTGCGCACATATTTAGTGCCTGAACTAATGAAATGTTTCACCTGTTGTCTTTCTGTGTGTTTTAGCATCAAGCAATAACTACTCAACAGATTTTAAGCAGTTTTTGATATATGAAGTACTAGTAACTTCATATCTCAAAAACTTGTTGCTTAACTGGAAGTAGGTAACTTAAATCAACTAACTTTAATGGCAAGCAATGACAAGAATTGGTTCTATGCACAATAGTCCTATTATGAGGCTAAGTTTGGAAAACAATAGCTTAATAACTCTAAAATGCATAGCTAAAGTGCTCATGCATACACATCAGTTTCTATGTTGTTTAGTGGTAATTATTTTTCTTTCCATACATGGAAACTCAATGTAGAATCTGAATAAAACACTACAACAAGGATTGATGGTAAGTTAATACAAGTGAAATTTTATTTGTATAATTAAAGATTATTTATATTTTGTTTTGTTCAATATTCTTTATAACATTAATTATGCAAATAGAACAAAAAGTATTGGCGACGGAATGTGCATTTATTTACATACAAATTCAAGCTAACTGTCGAAATCTATAGTATGAGCCAGATGGAATCACAATATGGTGCTTTGACACCGGCTGAGGATAAAAGAGTAAACTGTTGTAACTTAAAAACCATAAATTTTATGGTTAAAGAAAAAAAACATCAATATAAATTAAATTCATAGTAATTTTTTTATACCACTAAGGTGGCAAACAAGCCTACGATCCGCCTGATGGTAAGCGGTCACCGTAGCCTATGGACGCTTGCAACACCAGGGGCATCACTCACGCATTGCCGACCCTTCAGAAATCTAATAACTTCTTTTTTGAAGAACCCCATACTGTAGTCCTTAGAGAAAACCTTGCCAGGGAGCTCATTCCACAACCCAAGCGTTCGCGGGAGGAAGTTTCTCTGAAACCGCACTGTACGCGACCATTTCGGTTCCAAAGTGAGAGAATGAATTCCCTGTCGATGGCGAGCGGTGCGATGGTAGAAAGTAGCCGTGGGCATCATTTCGAACAATTCCTCAGAACACAATCCTAGAAACACATGAACTGGTTGATTTTTCTTGTTTTATTGTCTCCATACAATTTTCCATGGGCAGTGATTTTAAAATAGTAACAATATCATCTCTTTATTTTATGACAAGCAACAAATCATCTTTTTATACATTTTTTTCAGCTTATGTGGGAAAGATATGTCTTTTGCATTATTATAATGATACTGAACAATTTGATACTTAAAAATAAACAAAATGAAAGCTAAGCCACTAAAGTGCAAACATTTCTAATCTCAGTTTAGCTTATACTGTAGCTAGGAGTTTTTTCAATGTAATCAAACAACACAGTTAGGTAGTACTATAAAAAAAATTATTAATGATACCATATATGATGCTAAGATTGTGGTTCATTCTGAGTTATCAGGATAATACAATGAGAAGACAATATAAGTACAAGTTAACAGTGCTAAAGAAACAGTTAATCAACTGTCAAGGTTACTTTGGGCTTACTTACAGCAACAGCAGCAGCCAATAACCATTTATGTGGCTTTAAATAGCTAAAAAGTCTTTTCCAGTCAAATTTAGCATGGTCATCTTGAAGATTGGGGCGTCTTTGTATTATTCTTGTGTTTGGAGGAGCCTTGCAAAATACTGTCGTATTTTTTAGTATATATCGTGTGGCAATGCCTAAACTGACTCCTGTACATAGCTTCCATGGGCTACAAAATAATAAAACAACAGATTTTGCTCCTCTTCCACTTGCAGTTTTTACATCTGACAAAGAATAATTGTGCAGTTTAAGCGGTTTACTTTTGACCAGGTAATTTAAATATCCACTGTAGTTTGTAGACAACAATCTGAAAACAGAATTAGGTTATATAAAAATTTTACATTTTGTTACTGGATTTTTATAAATTATAAGATGGACCTTTGTCGCGCAGAATGGCAAATTTGTGTTTGTATTAACTGCCACATTTTAGGGATAATTTTTTAAATAATAGACTATAACCGAATTTATTTACATTTTAACATACAAAATACCCAAAGGTAAAATAACATAACATAACCTCACTTTTGATTGTTTTTTTTTTTGTTTTCATTCGTCCACTAAGGACAGGCTAAGGTTTGGGGCCATGCTGCCAAGTCTTTGATACTTGTTTTTTGTTCGTATAATTTCCAAAATAAAGTTTCTTATTCTTGACATATAAATACAATATTATTCCGTCCATAAAGAACAATGGCGAACTCGCATAGTAAATTTTATTTGAGTTAAAATGGATGCGTTTAAGATCAGAAATAGTTACATTAATTCATTGTCATTTCTTAAGTATACTTTGTTAAAGAATTGTGACCTGGCTGTGTTTAATAGACTGTGTACGATTGCTTTTACGACTTGGCTTTCCCTACTGGATACCGTTTACGTTTTGAATTGTGACTACGCTGTATGTAATAGGCTGTGAACAATTGTTAAGCTTTGGACTATGACATGGCTGTATTTATTGGATTGTACTGTGTACAATTATTTTTACGACATGGCTTTCCCTACTGGACTCTGTTCACGTTGCTGGCTGTGCGAGCGGCCAAGTGCGAGTTGGACCCGCGCACCGAGGGTTCCGTGCCTACCACCATTAATGAAATTTACAAAAACAAACAAAAATATTTTTATATTTGAGTTAATTGAATGAAAGGTAAATTGCGGCATACGATTTATGACGTATTAAAAAAAATTACTTACTAGATCTCGTTCAAACCTATTTTTGGCGGAAGTTTGCATGGTAATGCACATCATATGTTTTTTTTAGTTTTATCATTCCCTTATTTTAGAAGTAACGGGGGGGGGGGGGGGGGATGGGAACACATTTTATCACTTTGGAAGTGTCTCTCGCGCAAACTATTCAGATTAGAAAAAAATGATATAAGAAACCTCAATATCAATATCATTTTTGAAGACCTATCCATAGATACCCCACACGTGAACGATGAAAGAATGCATCTAACTACTTACCAAGTTTCAACAGTATAGTTCTTATAGTTGCGGAAAAAAGTGGCTGTGACATACGGACGGACAGACAGCCATGACGAATTTATAAGGGTTCCGTTTCTTGCCATTTGGCTACGGAACCCTATAAACATATTAGGGTAGCCCTTCTCTATTGGTTATTTTTCGAAAGTTAAAATTTTGGTGTCCCCCTCCCCCTCATCTTGACCCAATCAACAAAAGGTCTGTATGGTCATTGCAAGAAAGTAGTTGGCCGACTTCTTTTTTGCTCCCTGGTAAATATTCACTACTGCACTATCGCCGTTCAAACATTGTGGTTTATAGTAGGTACTTAGGTGCCCTGGGTGACTCGGTTTTTTTGTATAGTATTATATAGTCTCTGGCTCGGTGCAAGAGTCGGACTCGCACTTGTATTAAAATTTTTTAATACCACTAAGTTGGCAAACAAGCTTGCGGTCTGCCTGGTGGTAAGCGGTCACCGCAGCCTATGGACGTTTATAACACCTGGGGTATCGCGCATTGCCGAACCTTCAAAAATCTAATAACTTCTTTTTTTAGAACCCCATACTGTAGTCCTTAGAAAAAACCTTGGCAGAGCTCATGTGCGTTCACGCTCAAGCGTTTGTGGGAGGAAGTTTCTCTGAAACTACACTGTACGTGACCATTTAGGTTCTAAGGTGTAAGGATGAATTCCCTGCCAATAGCGATCGTGCGATGGTAGAAAGTAGCCGTGTGCATCATTTTGAACAATTCCTTAGAACACATTCTTACAAGCGGTAGAACACACGCAGGGAGGCAAAGTCTCTCCTCAGACTTAAGGGTTCGATACGGCAAGTCAGTTTGGGATCGTCGACGATTCTCACAGCACTTTATCGGTCATAACGTTTTAATTAGACTTGCAACGAATATTCAGCTACTATTTGGTATTCCGTCTTTTCGGCTACTTTTATACTTTTCTGCCCAATACCGAATAACTATTCCGCCAATTACAGAATACTTAAGTTTTGTCGTTGGAGGCGGATGATTGGCAAAAAATAATGTATTTTAAAATAATCACGCGTTTTATCAACTTTCGTACCTACAGGATAGTTCTTCTTAGAGGCCATAAATGATTACTATAGGTACTATTTTATAAGGTTTACACAATTTCCCTTGTTAAGGGGCAGTACTTTGTGACATAAAACTCTGGTAAAAACAAGGAGAACGCGATATGTATATAACTAAGTGAGCGTGAGTAGTGCAGCTACATCTCAACTTACTGATATTTTCATTAAAATACATGAATAAATAAATAGTCTAATATATATAATAGTATTATCAGCAGAAAAATTTTTCTTGGGGTTTAAAGAACTATCACGGCTATGCTTTAACAAAGTTGTAAACTAATAGCACTTAGAACATTGGATAATCGTTTGACAACACTTTAACAAAAAAAAAAAAACGAGTTGCACGGGAGTGCCGGCAGAAGTGAAAACCTTTACACACGATTCGCGCTTAACACTCAAATATGTCACAAGACATGTCTTTGACATTGTCAAGAAATAATAATGTTTGTTTATTTACTTTTTTGACGTAGTATATTTGACATCGCAATCTGTCATAGAATTAAAATTCCATATCCAACCTCCCTGTACTACTCATAATCGCGAACACTAAAAATAAAAATTATAATAGGCGTGGCATTACGGTTTCCGTCTTACGAATTTCCACGATTAGGACACGTGACCTGACGCGAGTTTATCATTTTTTACCCATACCAAAAAAAGTGCACAACGCCGCTAAAGAAGTTTTCACTTCAATAAAAATTATAATAGGCGTGGCATTACGGTTTCCGTCTTACGAATTTCCACGATTAGGACACGTGACCTGACGCGAGTTTATCAGTTTTTACCCATACCTAAAAAAGTGCACAACGCCGCTAAAGAAGTTTTCACTTCAAAAAATTAGTGAATAGGTGTCAATTTAGGATTTTTTCCATTTAACAAAAGTTCAGTAATAATCGTTTTTCAGGGTTTGAACCATATCCTAAACAACACAGTCATAAAATTTTAGTCGGATCTCTTTAACTAAATGCACGTACCACACGCACTTCGCCGGTTTTTTCTAATGTGTTATACATAATACCTTCCTACCCTAAAAAATTGTAATTCTATAAACAATTGCTTCAATGCGCTCCACTTGAAATAAACAAAGGTTTTATTGGCACCTAAATCAGGGTACGGGCTGAGCGGTCTGAGCGAACACCGCCTGTGAGTCACTTCGCCATCTGTGTCTATACTTACTATATTAATATTTTGTATTTTTAAATCAAGTTTCTAATGCACTGTTATTTTATAAAAACAAAATGTGAGTTTGTCTTTCTTTACTATGATGGACCGACTTAAAAAATTGAAATTGTGTAACTTATGAAGAAAGTTATATAATAAGACACGAGTAATGCCCCAGCGGCTCGATTCCGTAAAATGACAGTTAACAATTCTCGTTTGAAATCCATAGAAATAAGATATACATTGCGCATTTGAAATGACGTAAAAAAATCATTGATTGTCGCGAAACCGCAATGTATATCTTATTTCTTTCAAAAAAGGTTAGCAATCTAGCAATAGCATATAGAGCCCTTTAAATGTCGGACAGACAGATAGTGTAGACTAAGTCATAGACGTATCCTGGCAAATCTGGGGGTGCTTTGGGGGTTCAAACCCAGAAATACTTAGTAGTTTTATATTAAAAATACTTTTATATGTATGAAAATAATAATTTCCTTAAATTGTGGGCATAGCATAAACCCCACAGGAAAAGATCCCTGTCGTATCTTTGATTAGACCTCTAAACTCTTATCACCTCCGCCTTAAAAAACTCCATATTTTTTATTAATACTACTACTATACATGTACCTATATGTGCACTCTGCAAGTAACATAGACTTCAAGTTCTGTCATCTATCCTATGAACTGCGCAATACGCTCTCAAAATTGGCAACACTATAGAAATAAACAAAGTGAGACTGTGGTTTCTTTTCTTTTAGACAACAGCACAGAGAATATAATCCTACCGGTTGACAACAGTTTCGCTTTGTCTCTGTCACACCTTCGCAAATGGTCGAAATTTTACGTCTGGCTAGGAAATGCGCTGTCCATTTCTCTATGTATATGGCAAGTAGGTACCAACTAAGGGCGCGTTCCGTTAACTTTGTCATCTGTCATCCGCTCATTTTGCATTGGTGTCAAAAATATCAAAATTTTAGTATCATCTGTAACAATCTGTCATGCGTTCGTTTTCCACCGAAAAATGAAACCTTAGACATTTTCCCACCTCTATGTCTATCTAGGTGTATATATGTATGAGTATTAGCTGTGTCTCTCTTACTAAAGAGTAGTCAATTTTAAAAGGCTATTGCGCAGTCCTTAGGACAGACCACAGAACTCGAAGTCTATGGTTTTCCAGTAGTCCTAAGTAAAAAACTTTATAGGTACTTATTTTCTTTATGTTTTTTTGAATATTTTTGACTCAGTAGTTTTGAATACCTATAAGGGAGAAGATAGTCAATTTCCATCGAGTTTCCCTCACAACAAGCCCTTTCATTTTGATGTCACACGGTACAGTTAACAAAACTTTTTTTTTTTTCTAATTTACCTTCAAAAGTGCCCTTTGAATTCAAAATAGATTTATTACCATTACTCGCCGGTATTCCATCAGAAATTCATGTGTTCCAAATTTCAACTTAATCGCATGGGCGTAGCGAGGTACAGGCAGTTGGGGGCAGCTGCCCCCCCCCCCCTACGTGCCCATAACCTGAAGGAATTTGCTCAAAATGAACATGTTCACTATATTAATATGACATTTTCTATCAGGTCTGCCCCCCCCTAGCCAAGCGTCCCCCCCCCCAAATCTAAGAGCTGGCTACGCCCATGTCCAGTAGATTGGGAGCAAGTCGGACGGACGGACAGACAGACACAAGTGATCATATGAGGGTTTAGTTTTTTTCATGGAGAGCGCTAAAAACACTATCACAAGACTTGTCATCAGGATATATTTTATGCCGGAGGTCTAATTAGAGATATAACGACGTCATTTTTCGGGGTTGGGTGATAATGTTTACAATTTTAGGAAAATTCATATATTGTTTAAAAGTGTTGATAATATAAAACTACTATTTCTGCGTTTGAACCCCCAAAACTCCTCCTGGATATGATTCGCCTATGACCTTAGCCTACACACGGCAGTGTAATTATATATTTATAAAGTTTTTGTTGTATATGATAGTACCTACCCACTAAGCAATCCAAACTTGCAATAACATTGCTAAAAATTACATTTGGGAGCTTGTAAGTTTCAAATGCAAGGTTGCAACATTCCAGGAAGCTTCCAGCAACCCCAACACGAACTGATCACTGAAATTGATCATAACTTTAAAATGTTATGCTGCTTTAATATGATAATTGTAAAGTTGAGCAAGTTACTAAGTAAAGTTTTAGTAAGGTTAAATTAAACATGGATGCAACATTTAATATGTAAAGTATCAGAAAGTTACACTGCAAATGTTACATAAACGTTAAAAAATGATATGTTACTATCAGATATTATATTTCTGGCCGCTTGTTATGGCAGGGCTACAATTGTTATATTTGCCTTGTTGCAATTTGTTTCTTTGCCCATTTATTTATTTTACACAGATCAATAACTAGTACACATAACACTACATACTTTAAACAATTAAACAAATAGGAATATAGGAGAAAATGTTAGGAGAAGGTTTTATTGTAAGAAAAAAAGGATCAAGTGCGAGTTGGACTCGCGCACTAAAGGTACGCCGATTGTAATAAAATTTTAGTAAATTTTTGTGCACACACCGGAGCAGGTTTCTGGATAAGTACATTACTTGCACAATAGATGACGCGCCAGTTATTTTAAAAAAGAGCAACAAAGTTCACCGGGTCAGCTAGTGTTTCATAATATTCAAGCCATTTCGAAAGGGAAAGAGAAAAAAACGGAGAAAAAAAAGAAGAAAACGAAGACGTACAAAGTAACGATAAGATGCAAGTTACTGTCATGCTCCAGCTACGTCTGTAACTTGCAAATGTGCGATATATAAACTTACCAAAACTTGCTGTAAGTTTTATGCTCAGTGGGTACCTATTTGTGTGTTGGTAAGTAATCCGAAACGAATTTTTACTACATTATAAACTTATTGTGTACTAAATACTATGCTGTTGACTTGACGTTAACACAATATTATGGCATTATATTATGAATATTTCAAAATCGTACGGAATTATGAGTGTGGTATTATCCAGCTCTATACCATCTGTCAGCAAAACAGAACACATGTAACTACAATATAACCGAATATGTTAAATAATATAAAATATTCAATTTTGAACTCTAAGTCAATAAAGTCAAAGACTCCATACTAAATCTTAGGCATAAAAAAGGGGTTTGTATAATTGTAAAGTCAAATACATTGATGGGTGCGAGCCACTAACCTCACGGGTGGTCATTACAGCTGCGACGATACGTATGGTGTAGCCTAAAATGCTGCGGAGCTGTAAGAAAAATTTGAATTGGTTTTATATCCAATAGACTTTTGCAATTGAAAAAACGGACGTGAAAACGATTACCGTTGGAGATAGACATCTATCCTGCCGGTCATGGTTCGTAATTTAGCGTGAAAATTTCTATAGGCGCTAAAGCCAAAGCTTAGATCCTGTAAATGGAAAGAAGATAAGTAATTTTCGTTCCATATAAGGGTTTGCACAAAAATTCTTGCCCTAGTATAAAAATTTATAGGGGAATACAAATCCATATACCAAAAAAGTCGACAGCAAGGATAACTTCTTTCATTCGTACATAACTGGAGAAAGGAGGACTATAGTCCTACCGCGTTAGTTGTATCGCGTCTTGCATGTGACAAATGTTGGGAGGACAAGAAACAAATTCGCATGAGATCGACACTACAGATTAGATCTGAAGATATTGGTCACACTGTTGTCAAAGTTAGGTATGTCTATTTCTTTTTCTATGGTCTATTTATTTTTATCAAGCAAGGTGATATGAGGTTGTATAAGCTATAGTTTATTTGCAGATCAACACTTTTTTTTTATTTTACTGAACATTATTTTAAAAAAAATAATAAATCGATAATTACTAAAATATACTAAAACTATTTCAAACAAGCTATCGAAATAACTATAAAAAAAATTGTTTGTTGACGAATTTCATGTCTGGAGAATTATCTCATGTGCATATACGCAGCTTCTTCGCCCCCGGGTCTTGTCGCGCTTTACATATAAATTAGTTAAACATATTTTTAGCTTATTGAGCTAATGACTGAAAAGGCGTAGGAGAAATGATTACTGTTACACAGTCACAAAAAATAATGGTTACTTTTATGACCATAACCATACAGATTTGACTTTACAAAATTTTATAGAAAAGATTAAACATCTTTCGGTCACCTTTTTGTATAACCAACTTTATAGAAAAGTTTAAAAAGTTCTTTTGTACTATTTTTGAAAAACTAAGCTTATAAAGGTCAAAGATTAATTTTCGGCCACCTTTTTGTAACATTTTAGCGCCCCAAAAGCGGGCACAAAACAATAAATCTGATTAATTAAACACTTGCGTCGAACAAGTGTCTCGTAATCGGATTATAGATTATAGTCGTAGGCAACTAATAAAACGATTAAATACTTAGTTCATAGAGTTGAACTTTCTTTTATTTTTCAAAAAATTACTTCTATTCATGTAAACTGTTCCCACACGTACATTGTTCACAAAATTCCAAGTCACTCAGAGTTTTCTTATTTGTATTGACCCTCCAAAACCGCTTTGTCAGAGCGGCCTCCGGAGCCTCCTGGTACCTCCGTTCGCAATTCGGACCTACACAGAGATTTCAAACTCCCCACGATTCCCCAATATTTCAAAGATCTGGCAGTCCGCTTTTTCGAGCGTACACAAAATCACCCGAATCGATTAATTGTGCAATCCACAACGTAACATCCCCCCGATTGACCTCGGCACGGTCGTAAAACTATAGTTAGGCGGCCTTGGCACGTACTAACGGCCCCAGATGACGATCTCGCTATCCGGATAGCGAGGTTAGTCTCAACGACCTCCCCCAATAGGGCCTCCCTCCAAACACGATGCCGACGTCGGCGCCCGAACGGATACACGAGGTATCAAAGAGTGTCGGGGCGCTTCTCGTCCCCACTTAATTGCAACCGCACCCGCGTAACGGGGAACTCCCCTCCTGGCGGGTTCGAGACTCACGCCGGTCAAAGGGACGCCCCCGAGAACGACAACCCAAGCCGAGGCTCCCCTCTTGCCCTTGAGCGTTGGGTGCTATACGGTCTGACGCTCCTTCAGAGACTCGCCCAAAAAAGTCCGGTGAAGCAGTAATGGCTGCAACAGCCAACTGCAATGTCAGGTCAGAAAAAAAAATATAAAAATCTTTAGCTACTATGTGTGTATATGTAATGCTGCGACGTGGCTCTGTCGGTAGTAACGACTGACTGCCGAATCCCACAGCGCGGGTTCGATCCCCGCACAAGACAAATATCTATGTGATAAACATTTATATGTCTTGAGTTTGGAGGTATCCAATGTATAATATATTATGTATACATATTTATTAAAAAAAAAATTATTACATAAGTATTTACATCATGGTGTGGCACACATCCATAGTGCAAGACTTGGTTAGTTTGGGTCCAAGTAACGCTGTATTTAGATGTAGGGGGTAATCTCCGAAACTATTTATCTGATTTCGAAAATTCATTTTCCAATATATAGAGTGGAGTTTCAGTGTGGAACATGAGCTACATTGTGTTTTAAATAAAAATAATTAGAGAAGTCAAAAGAAAAAATACACTATTGTTTAACGTTAAAACGAAATTCCGGTATGAGTATGATCAGATTTTTGGCGCAGAA
This sequence comes from Apoda limacodes, assembly GCA_946406115.1. Lineage (NCBI taxonomy): Eukaryota > Metazoa > Arthropoda > Insecta > Lepidoptera > Limacodidae > Apoda > Apoda limacodes. Next base: position 6,669,711 of record OX291541.1, read on the forward strand.
ATAGCTGGAGAAACAAAAAAGAATAAGTATAGAATACTATTATCTTGAAAAGATAGTTCCAACGGGAATATTTCTACTGCAGGACACAATTCTTAACGTGTCGTAACAGTGTTTGCAATTAACTTGATTTTTAGCTCAGAGGTAGCCGTAGGGACCAAGAAAAACAAAAAATCCGACAATTTACCGACATAGTTCAAACAGTCGCTCGTCGAACCAATAACTAAAAGGGAAGATAGGTTCTTGAGTGGCGACTACGGATCTAAAGACGCAGCGTGGGAAGGCCTCCTACCAGGTGGGCAGACGACCTGGTTAGAGCCGCAGGAAGCCGGTGGACGCGGGCGGCTCAGGACCGGCCGTTGTGAAGACATACGGAGGTAGGCCTACGTTCAGCAGTGGACATCTTCCGTCTGAAACGAACGTTGGTAGTCTATATTTATTAATATGAGTTCAAAATTCAAAATATATACACACCGGCACAATTAGCGGAACACAAAAAAAGGATTTGAACGAATGGCAGCAGGTTCTCTTTACTGATGAGTGCAGAGTTCTTTTAAAACAGATCGATGGGAGACAGCGAATATGGAGACGCAAAGGAGAACGCCACATTCAGTCTAATTTTGAAATATGTTTGGGAGCTTGCACGGAGTTAGTGATAGTCACAGGAGGGACCATGACAGCAGATCGATACATCAGAGACATTTTAGAAGAACATGTTGTACCATTTGCCCCATTTATTGGTGACGACTTTATTCTAATGCAAGATAATGCTCGTGCTCATAGTGCACAATCGGTACAGGCATATCTGAGCCACGTAGGTATACCGGTGATGCAGTGGCCAGCAAATTCCCCCGATATGAATCCGATAGAGCATGTCTGGGACTTGCTAAAAAGAAGGGTTAAATCCAGAATGCCACCCCCCAACAATCTGAATGAACTTGGAAACGCATTACTTGAGGCGTGGGAGCGGTTGCCTCAAGAAATCATCGATAACTTAATCTGTAGCATGCCCATACGAATGGAAACCGAAATCAGAGCAAGACGGGGAAACACTCGTTATTAATTTTGCTTTAATTTTATTGTTAAATCATTTATTGCTTACTTTTTTTTATTTTTTGTGATGGTTCATAATCATCTAAAAATTTCACTTATTTCAAATTTCTTTATTTTTCAATAAAAAATAACGAAGACTTTTCAAAGTCGTTGTTAAAAGATGTTAATCAATTTGTTATTTTGTGTCTAATTACATTTTCGCCAAAATATGCGTTATTATCTCATAGTCTCACTTTTTTTTCTGTTCCGCTAATTGTACCGGTGTGTAATCACTGTAATGTAGTTTTTTACCAAATAGGTATGTTACGTGCGTGCACCAAGCGAAAACCACTTGATGATTTTTAGGGTTCCGTACCTAAAGGGTGCCAACGGAGCTCTATTAGGTACCAAGTCCACGATGTCTGTGTCTGACTATTTGTTTGCTGTCCGACCTTCAAAGTGCTCTATATTTAAGATCTATATAGAAGGCCTAAAATTTTACAAAATATGTGTTATTATGGCGGATATCCTAACAAATAATAGAAGAAAACAAAAATTAAACATTTTAGAGGCCTCCATACAAGAGGACAACATGTTTTGGTTGTTTTACACCGTCTCATAAAAAGGATACTACAAACAAGCTTCAAACTTAAAACGATTATAATGTAAGCTCTAGTCTACAGTAAAACAAAAACTGTGGTACGTAAGTCCAACTCGCACTTAGCCGGCTTTTTGTTAACACTGAGCACTGTGTTACTAGGCCTGACCTAGGTTATAGTGGTTCCTCTTTACCAGCAAGTAAGCAAACGTCTAAAAAGCCATCCAAAAGCACAGCCAAAGTCGCGGGCAACAGCTAGTCTTTCATAATTTCTGGAATTCCAAACTTAACGGCGTACATGTACACAAGTAATAAAATCATATTAATCCCCTGCAATGTGATGACGTCACGCCCCATCCATTTGTGGCTCCGCATATAAATGCTTGCATATTTTGACTACGCCACCCATCATAAATTATGGTATTAGGAGATATTCGCTACCGTTATTGGTATTTGTTATTTGAAAATATTCCACCATCCTTTTATTGATGCCATATGGTCAAATAATATTGGCTTTAAGTTCAAATGATCCATAATGTTTATAGGGGATTAATTTGAAACTTATTTGTTTACGTAGATTTAATGAAATTAATTTATAAGTAGCTTTTGCCCGCGGCTTTATATCTATATATTTTGCTATAGGTGTAGCTTGTTGACTTGAAATTCGCTTATATTGATACCTGCGGAACCCTTTGAATTTTCCATATTAAAAGCCTATGTCCTACTCCGTCTATTTTAAAACGGCCACTTTCAACAGAAATGCCAACTATAACTCACAGATATTAACTAGAAACTATATAAAACGATTTTAAAATAGGTTATGACTAGATTTATATTTCCAACATTTGGATTTTAGAAATTCGCTTTATACAAAGAGAACATTTTGGATATCTAATGGTGGCGCTGGTGAGCTGTAATAGAGCCCTTAAGTATAGATAAGGTAGGTTTGGGTAATTTTTTTAATTAATTTTTTAGTCTTTTCAAACTTCGTAACATTTTTTGTATTGTTGTAATGTAACTGCAGGTTCTCGGAAGAAAAATATATATTTAACTTGTTATTTTAAATTTCTTGATGAATTCAAAGAAATTGAGACAGATGAGAGAAATATGGCCTTGGGTGTGCAATAAGGCCCATGTTGCGATAAATAACAAAATTGTTTAGATAAAATTTATTTGATTTTTTTGAAGTGAAAACTTCTTTAGCGACGTTGTGCACTTTTTTTGGTATGGGTAAAAAATGATAAACTCGCGTCAGGTCACGTGTCCTAATCGTGGAAATTCGTAAGACGGAAACCGTAATGCCACGCCTATTATAATTTTTTTTTTTCTTCTATTATATGTGTTTTTCTCGTGGGGTTGCCTTACCGCTTACATATTTCGATGGCTTAACGTCCCGAACCCCCTTTTTTTTTTCTTTTTTTTTTTCTTTCCTATGATTCTTTCGTGGTTGAGTAAGTTTGTAAGTGATTTACTTTTCTTTATGTATATGTGTATTTAATGGTCTGTCCGTCCGTTCGTCCGTAAAGAAAATTGAAAACAAACATGTGTGTACATTTAATACTCGTATTTATCTATTTACACGTTTAGCTCCCGCCAGGGGCTTTGTCCGCGTAAACTTTTTTACAAATAAAAAACGTTATAATACGTAGACAGCTCTTTCATCATGAGATCGAGTCTCCTATGTGAAAGGTTTTGATTTATTTGTGTCACAATATGCGATGAAAATGACCGTATTTTGTGTATATTTTTATTTTTAGTATTCGCGATTATGAGTAGTACAGGGAGGTTGGATATGGAATTTTAATTCTATGACAGATTGCGATGTCAAATATACTACGTCAAAAAAGTAAATAAACAAACATTATTATTTCTTGACAATGTCAAAGACATGTCTTGTGACATATTTGAGTGTTAAGCGCGAATCGTGTGTAAAGGTTTTCACTTCTGCCGGCACTCCCGGAGTGCAACTCGTTTTTTTTTTTATACCACTAAGGTGGCAAACAAGCACACAGTCCGCCTGATGGTAAGCGGTCACCGTGGCCTATGGACGCTTGCAACACCAGGGGTATCACTCGCACGTTGCCGACCCTTAAAAAATCCAATAACTTCTTTATTGAAGAACTCCGTACTGTAGTCCTTAAAGAAAACCTTGGCAGGAAGCTCATTCCACAACCCAAGCGTTGGCGGGAGAAAGTTTCTCTGAAACCGCACTGTATACGACCGTTTCGGTTCTAAGGTATGAGAATGAATTCCCTACCAATGGCGAGCGGTGCTATGGTAGAAAGTAGCCGTGGGCATCATTTCGAACAATTCCTCAGAACACATCCCATTGTACATTAATCCTGTTATCACTAGTGGAAATTCGAAAGTTATTTATAGCGAAGGAAACTAGCGCTGAAAAAGTTACATAGATACAAATGCGTTTTAGCATAGAAATCAATTATCATCCAAACGATACAAAAATTTGAATACTGCATGTACCTAGGCTTTATTACTCGCACAATTCAAAATAGTTATAATAATTTTTTTGCTAAAAAATAATAATGTTTTTAATTTTACTTTGTGGTTTCTTAGACTCAAGAACATTTTGTAATTGTTTTCCATATTGTTATATTTTTGCACTTTTCCAATTTTAAAATTTAGGGGGTAGACCTTATTAGCCGACAGGCCTTATAAGCCACAGGAACCTTAAATCATTCCAGCGCTCACTATTTTAATAAAAATATCGTAAAAGCGCACTTTTAATTCAATTCAATATATCAAGAAGAACTCAAAAACAACTTATTTAATAAAGTGATAGCCTCAAACTTGAGTCTTTAAACTGTTCAATATCAAAGTACTTAAAATCGCTCAACTCTGTAATCTAACAAAATCACTTTCAAACACATGACGCAGTGTAAATATTTACAGTGGGGTAAGCGGGTTCCGTCTTATTGAGAGATTATGAGATTTTTATTGTGAGAACTTCACTGCTCATAGCCTCGAATGGAGGGGAACAACAAATGTTCGAAGAATAAAAACAAACAAACTGAATTTAACTGCTTAATTTGATGTATTGCTCTAGTTTGGTTTACTCAGGTGTCGATGTACTTGAAATAAACACAAACTAGGTTTTTCCTCGCGGGTCTACCAGCCCTATATTCGCTTATCGGTGTAGGATTTGAGCGACAACTCCTCAATTATAAAAAAGAAACCGGCCAAGTTCCGTATTTACCACCATTTACGTAATTTACTAACACTTACAAAAACAAAAAGTGTCCCGCTAAGTGGTCACCCATTCCCCCACGTTCCAAAAATAGTTTGTACCTAGTTCTAAATAATTGATTTGTAAAATTAGTCAAATTTGTTTTGTATATACAGGAAATAAAGAATATCTTTTGGCGGCAATCACTGCGCCTTAAGAGGGTGCTTGACATCCACTAGCGCCCCAAATGATATTTTATAATTTTTATTTTCCTCTTTGTGCAAAGCGAATTTAAAAAATGTCCTAGAGATATATGTAACCAGTTATAAGCTACTTTATTAATATTTGGTACTGTTTCTAGGATAAAAGTGGCCCTTTTTAGCAGATATGCTATCTACAACTAACAGTTTTATCCTAGAAACATAACAATAAATTCTTTAAATAGCTTATAACTAGTTACATATTTCTGTAGGCGCACATTTTTGAAATTGGCTTAAGTGTATGGTACCTAGAAATATCTCCAAGGATGTAAACTTATATTCATAATACATCTTATACCAATTGACTTTTTAAAAGCCTGTGAAAGCACGTGTCAATTGAGCGCACATAATTTCCGTCGCCCTTTGGCTCGTGTATCAAATTCATAATAATTTGAGGAACAATTAAGCTGCCCTTTCATGTCGTACAGTACACCTTTGTGGCGTGCCCATTGCGTCCTATTTCACTTTGAGCATGTAATAGAGAGTAACCTCAAAGAAAAATGTACTTGCTAACAATTACACCTATGTATGTAAGGGTGGGGCACTTGAATGGAGGCTGAGTCAGCCGTTAGTGATGTGCTTTTTAATATCGATATGTCCTATTTTAGGGCGATGTAGTCAGGATACGCGGGCAGGTGCTCTTGGAAGGTTAGTTACCCCAACAAATTAGTTTTGACGCAGTTCTGTTGTACGCTCATTTTGCAACACAAAATGAATGAGCGTACAATTTTAATGAACAAAAGGGTAAATAGGTATTATGTGTCATAAATAATTAGCTCAAAATACAACAGTAACTTTTAATATAATTTTATACCTAAGAAATAGTTTGTTTATTGCAAAAAAATTAAGCAATTTTTTCGATTAGTTTGATTAGTTTGATAAATCTTTATTTTATTTTTCATTTAAAAAATTTCTTTTTGTGTATATGTAAGATATTTTTACACATTATTTGTACGACGTATATATCTCCTACCTGGTTAAGTATATTTGGTGAAAAAATGAAACGTAGCCTATTCTATCCCTACATTAACACATTTATAGTAAACATCCTTTTGCATGCAACTTTCTCTAAATTTACCAAATTTCAAAAGATTAGAAAACGATTATAACCTAACCTAACGAAACTGAAAGCCTATTGTTACTCTACGTGACCTAATTCAAAGTTTTATCTACTAGTGATTCCAACTTAAAGAGAACAATGTTGTTAAAAACAAACAAACTTTTACTATTCACTACTTTGATGAGTAAAATCCTACACTATATCCACTATAGCTTAAAAAGAATAATCAAAAAACGTATTTTATTTTTATATCGATATGTAAATAATTTTTAACTTGTCAACCCTACAGTGAATAACTCGCCGCACACGGATGGCCTTTGTGGAGCCTCTCCAATATTCGCTTTGTTACCCTGAAAAAAGTTCCTTTGCCAACATCGCCGTAATATTTTGTCGTCTTTAAAAGTTTGCCTTCATATAAATACACATTTTTTACGAATCTATACATGTTTACTAGAAACACAATGCTGAATTACTAAATAAACGGCTATGAGCATTTTATACCACGTTTTTACTAACTCGCTTTCCTGTTTGTATTTCTCTGTCAAAAAAGTCATCTCGGTACTTTGTAACCCTCGCTCCGCTCAGGATTCTACTCTAGAATCCTTCGCTGCTCTTGGGATCTAACTTAAACAAAATTACATGATTTATTACCGTTTTCAGTAATAAAATAGCTTAACAAGTACCCAAAACTTGTCTTTTCACTTTTTATAAGATAAAAATAGTTATGATGAGGAACCTTAGGAGATGGGTATATGTTAACGCAGAGAGAGAGAGAGAGAGAGAGAGTTATTGTAGGCTTTATTAAGACCTAAATATCTTTAACACTTTATTTCAATGTAGGTACGTCTTAAGATGTAGCCAGCGTATGCTATGTTAGCGCCCGAAATGTTTTTTTTCAACGACTTGATTGAGAAACATCTATTTTTCTCTAGTAGGTATCCGTTAATTTAATTTGGTTGTATTAATTATATGTAGGTTTAGGCTTTGAGAAGATTTTTTCCAAATGATAGTAAAGATCGAATCAAAATGCGTGGCGTATTTTTGTTAAACTAAGCGGAGAGACAGACCCGAAGCGCTTTTGTTTTGTAATATGTAGCGATATAGATACATAGCATTTGGTTCTTAATAATGAGCTCTATAAACAGAAGAAATGAGGTATATTTATGCCAGAAACTGTTTTTTCAGCAGGGATTTTAATAGACTAGCCCATTTTGCTTCTCTTGTCATGCATTTGCACTTTGCAGACTCTTAAATGATAAGGACCTTCGTTTGTTTAGAGTAACGTCCCGTCGGATCGAACAGCAGATTTTAGTTAACGTCCACCGGTATCACGATAGCGTAAAAATAAACACTTTTATACTTTTATTAGTTTTTTGCTAGATATTTTCGATGTACAAGCACGACGGTATACAGTTTTATCATGTAATGTGATATCTTTTCTTACCAATACAAAAAAAATAAACAATGACTTTGTATTCTATTAATCTACATCACCCGTAATCTTTTTCTGATAATATTTTTTTAATGTTCAGACACAGTGGTTCTATACCTTAATACCTTACCTATAGATTTTAATAAAAAAAAATAATGAAATTTATAAAACCCCGATAAATGGCGTCTATAAGTGACAAGAGGGCTGTACAAATACCAAAGGATAGATATAGCAATCCAAAGAATAAATGAGCAAACAGCAGAAATTTAAAAAAAAAAAAAAAATTATTGATAGGTATTAGTATTTTATTTTAAATTAGTTTAGTTTAGATATATATATATATATATATATATAAAAGTAAATTGTTATTTGAACAAAATATCTGTTGATTAAAAAATTCAAACTAATTACTAATTCCAAACTAAAAATAAAATATTAAGAAATAAAAAAAGATACAAATAGATAGAGAAAAAGGTTTTTTTTTAGCTTTAGCCTAATGTAGGCTAAAAAAGTTATGGAATTGAATGAACGATTATCTTAGTAAATTCGCATAATACAAACCGCTGGATATAACAACTTAATAGGTACACACCGAGAAGATTAGAACCACGTCTGTCGGGAATATAAACTATAAGTCTAAATAAAGGTCTATAAATACAAATAAGTAACTGAAAATATTTTACGGAAAGGAACTTTTTTTTCCTCAACGGCAATCTGTCGGGATCGTAATGAATTTAGCGTCTCGTAATGTACTCGAAGGGGAAAAAAGGATCCGGACAAATGTTCACTCCTAGCAGGCCACTGACCTTTATCCTCTATTCTGTTTTGTACAAAAAAACAAAGCGTAGAAACAAAATAAAAAGACAGATTATAAGTAAATATTTACAAGCTTAACAATATTATATATCTATCAACGAAATGGGTAGTAAATCAAAAATTATATATTTGTTGCCTTTTAGGATGACTGGCGAATATCAGAAAAAACTATTTTTCATCATGCTTGGCCCTCCGTGACACACAGTCATATAATTTCGCCATCTTTTTATTGGTTCTAATTAAAATTTGACAGAGAGGTCTCTTATGTGAACCATCATGCTATAAGGTACAGTTTAGTAGCTTCGAATTTGAAAGGAGTCGTTTGATAAAGGCTACACTCCGTCCATCGTCTACATACTTCTGTAGGAACCAAACGTTTACAGCTTAAAATTCAAAATCGTCTTACAGGCCTTGTATGTAGATTGCGAAAACGTAGATGATCTAAATGACAGGCAGGTCGAAACTGTTCAAGCGGTTAGAGCTAAGTTTTTTAAGCTTGCCGTGAAAACAAAACACAAAACTATCTGATGGACTTTCAATCTTCTTATGGTGGGACCGAATACACGCGGCTTAATAGATAAATGTCAAAAGCCATATGATGCGATATACGCCACTTTAACACATCACAAGTAGAAGAGGCTATAGAGCGAATAGAGGCTCGCAAGTGTTTTCCAGAGATCTGACTATTAGACAACGACAGCTGACGAAGCTGAAGACCAAAACTGGCAATATCGTTTTGTCCAAACCTGAAATTTTGAGAAGAAAGAAAAAAGTTTCAGTAATGTATAGACAGCTATACACCTCAACTCGAGATCTTGTAAACATCACACACTTTACTCAATAAAGTCTATTTCGCAGGTTTTACTCAAAACCTATTAAAATTATTCAATAAAACAGTGATATTTATAAAAACTCAAAATAAAAACTTAAATTTGTAAACAGTTTTATTTAGTTTTGCATTATCTTGGAAATATGAAATATACTTGTCCCTTTCTTAAGAACTATATTCTGAATGTTTATCTCGCTTTCTTAGTAATATATTGGCACTCTAAAGTTAATGTTAAGATTATGTTTAGACTGTGCTAGAATGATATATTCAAAATTAATTTCTTAAATTGTTTGAAATAGCGCCATACACACACCCCATACGTAACAGCGCCATACACACACACCCAGGGGCGGCTACAGACATTGTGACCACAGACCTAGGATTTTTACGCTACGCATTGTGACAAAGGCGTCGAACGAAAGAATGACCTGTCATGGGTGACTGCTTGGCGCAGTAATTGTTTCTTTTTTATGAGTTTTTGGCCATGGCCCCCCCTCTGTATCCGCCACTGCACACACCCCATACGTAACAGCATTACCTATGGGTAACTCTTCATATCGTACAGTCGGGTTAGAATCGCCATAATAAGTCTGTTTCCGTCAAAAATTTCATGGGTTGTGTAATCAAGTGTATTAAGGGGCCGTGGTGTGAGGCAATCGGCATGTCGAGGGTAGGCGCGGAATTGCTGGCAATATCGCGCGATGGCCGCCGGCTCATTTAATCTCGCGACGGAATGTGCTAGGACATGAAGACCGTTACGGTGTATCAAGTGTAGAATAGGCTATTACATTAATGTAATAATTCATGTTGTGTAAACAGCCGTAGATATTCTTTACTTTAAAGTATAAGCTTTCAGGGTTTAGAAGCGGTAAAATGAGAACTCTCGATTGCTATAAAAGGTACTCTATTTACATTTCCGTCCTTCTAGCTGTACCTACCTTTTCAAAAATCCTTTCTACGACAGAATGGATTGCGGAAATATCTAATTCCCTTAGGCAGCGCCGGATTTAGGGAAGGGCAACCGGGGCAAAAGCCCCGGGGCCTCCTCAAACGGGGAGCCCCCATAATTGATACTTCGTAAAAAAAATCTTTCAATTTCGACTCTGGCAACTGGATTTCAGCGAAAGGTTTCGTTCGTTAACGCTAAAATTGAATTTCAGATAATTCTTGTTTCCGATTATATTTATACATGTTTGTTGAATACTAAAAAAATTACTTGGTTTCACAATAAATGATTTATCGAAAAACTCGACTGAAAAAATTGTTCATTCTTTTTGAAATATAATTTGGGGCCAGGGGGCCTCCACTCCCTTGTTGCTCCGAGGCCTCCAGACGTCTAAATCCGGCCCTGCCCTTAGGAATTTTCTATTAAGGAGTAAAGTGTGTATAGTTTGGCCGTTTTTGTACCTTTAAATATCTCTGTGCAAAAAATGAAGTTCATTGGATGCTTCTAAAAGATACAAACTGATTTTTGTATGCTTATCAAAATGTGCAGAAGTAGGTTGTTGAAATAAACCGTTACTGTATGCTCTATCTTGAATTATTGGTATTATGTATGTGTTCATAACATTCGTCAAGTTTCTACGTCACCTATACCGCAGTCTGAAGACAAATGTGCGTCCTACCTGTCATGACAACGCCGCCAAAACGTGGACACTTACAGCAGGGTGATCCACAAGTTGAAGGTCGCATAGCTATCCGGAAGAGAACTAAACTCACAGACAGAGCTCGCAAAATTATTAAGCTGAAGTGGCAATGGGCTGGCCACGTCTGTCGGAGGACCGATGGCCGATGGAGCAGACGTGTCCCAGAGTGGAGACCGCGTATGGAAAGGCGAAGCGTGGGATGCCCTCCAGCCTGGTAGACTGACGACCTAAATAGGGTGACTGGTGGTGGACAGACCGGGAGAAATGGAGCCTTTTGTTCAGCAGTGGACCAGTATAAGCTGATATGATGATGATGATACATCATGATTGTTGGTATGTTGATTAGGTCAACTCTTGGAACCAATGATCTTCTTTGGAATAAAGTTTATGTATGAGTGTTTATACTAAAATTTTCCGTTAATATGTATACCTAATTTTATTTCTTTAGTAACACCTAATACACTATTGTTTTGTGCGTCTTCCAATATATTTCTTCTATTTAAAAAGAGTTACGACCAAAAAATAATTCTCATAAGAGGCTACTCAGGCTATCCAAAAACTTTACCTTCTTTAACGGACTCTTCATTTGGAACAGCATACTTTACCTTGTACAATGTAATAGACACTATTAGGATCCTATCTACCTGAAAAACTGCCTTATCCTGCCAGCTCTTCTCGCTAGTAAAATCATTCCGAAATCGGTGGTAAAGTCCATAAAATTAATAATTAAACTGACGATTTATAAGTGCTGTTTGAAAGTCTACTTAAATAAAAAATACTTTTGAGTTTATCCCTAACCATCGTCCCAGCTCTTATCTCTCCGTTGCTGCATATGGTATATCCAGATTACCCACCAAACAGAACCCTCTCTACTTAATAAATATATTTCCAAAAAGCCTTCTCCACTATGTACAGCCCTTAAGGAAAGAAAAGGCTCTTGGACATTGCACGCTTATTGGACGAGTCAATAATGTAGTAGATGGCGTAGGGATGGATGTAGCCCAACTACACGCTGTATATATGTCGGCTTGGACGGCAATAAACGTTGTCAACCATAACGTTGGCTCGTCTCCTAGCTTCCTTGAGGATTCCATGTACAAATTTGGGACTAGCATTCTATAGTTATTACGTTATTAGATTGCTTTCTTTATTAGCAGAAATGTATAAAACCAAACCAAATGAAATGTCGATTCTGATCTTTTTTAAACTAAAAATGTATTTAGTTAGTGCACTCATTTTTTGTATTATTTTTTGTTTATACGTCTAAGGTGGCAAACAGGCTGACGGTCCGCCTGATGCTTAGCGGTCACCGTAGCCTATGGACACTTGCAACACCAGAGCAGAGGCATCACTCGCGCGTTACTGATCTTTTAAAAATCTAATATCTTCTTTCTAATCGGTAGATCATGGCCTAAACCTACTTCTTCAAGGAGAAGCCTGTGCCCCTACAGTGGGGTATAACGGCTCAGGCGTATGTTTTATTTTAAATTGAGGCTTTATAATTAAAAGTAATAAATTCCTTTTTTATGTTAAATTTGTATATTAATTTAATAGGTTAATTTAGATAGATTAGGTGGGTGATATATGTAGAATCAAATAAAATCAAAATTAAAAAGATTAAAATAAACAATCGAATACAAACAAATTGAATAAAGTTTTTTTAACTAAATTCAAATATTATATATCTTCCATGAATGTTTTGTATACTAGGGTATATCCTATTTAAATTTGATAACAGGGACAGCAAGTGATAAATATAATAAGTCAAAACCGTTACTTTTACACTCAATACAATTTTTTAAAAAAACGAAAATTTAGTCATATCTGCGATGATTTACCTAAGCTAGGTTAGAAAACACGCATGGTGATTGAATAGGTAAGAATAGTATAGAAAGAGAAGTGAAGAATAAAACAATGTATGTTCACCAAAGGGTGAAAGTGACTGATTACCGACGAGGGTGTAGTTTGAGCCCGGAAGCGCAGCTGAGGGCCTTAAAACACACGAGGTGGAAATCGTCTTTCATCCCGAGTGATACATAGTGCTTTACACTACAAATGCGTGGATAATAAAATATAATTAATTAAAGTTTTAATTTACTCAACAAATATTAATTCACTTTTATAAACATAGATGGCGCTACACCGAATAATTACAAGCTATGGTTATGTTTTCTGTTGTTTATAAATAGTGAGATTTTTTTTAAAGTGAAATTAGTTCGCTTTTATAATCACAGATGGCAGTGTACCAAAAAAAAGAAGCTATTTAATTGTTTTGTCAGCTTTCAAATAAAAAATGCTTTTTTTTGTTGTTTCCTAATTACTTTCTTCCCTCTTTACGGGCAAAAATGTAATAATCGCTGCAAAAACGTACTGTCAACCCTATTTTAGACTATGCATGAAGGTTCGTTCAGAGCATGTGTAAAGTACATTTCTTCTTCTCATGCTCGAAAAGTGTGTCATTATATCACAGCTTTAGGTAGACTAAAATACGTCATTAGTTCCTAAGGAGTAAAGTATTTTTTTTAATTTTGATTTTTTCTTGCGGAAATGCCAAGGTCTGAGCCACACAGCCGAGTCTTGAATGTGCTATATTGTCAGTTTATTCCCGACATTTGCAACAGTATTTTTGGTGTAATAGCTTAAGCTTATAGGTAAGAAAATTGGTTAAGATTTATTTCAGAAAGTGAAGAATATTGGTCGGGTTTTTGTAAATTTCCAGTACTTACATCAAATCTGAGGACAAGTTTCTGGGTGGCAAAAGGATTACTTTCAAAGACCCAGCATTTCAATCCTATCTTTATACTAATCCTAACTGCTTAATATATTATATTTGTGAAAGTTTGTTTGTTTGTTATTTTTTGACGTCGCTACAGAATAACAGAACTAATAAGCGGATTTTTGGGACAGATTATTGAGAGGACATAGGCTACTTTTTATCCCGGCAATGTTCCTGCAGGAATAATGATATGTTTGTAGTAACCAAATTTCACGTGGATTAACTGTAGCTATTTGCTTGCTATAAGTAACAAAAGGTGGAATTATGACAAGGGTAAGCCGGTCAATAAAATGTAATTTGTCCTCAAAACATAGTTATGAGTTGATTTACATTAGACACTATCGAGCTCTATTCTTTAGATTTGTCAATTAGGTAAAAAAGCATTGAAAGCCCTTAACAAAAATCAAAAAGTACCGTGAATTTCTGTCAAGAAAGTCATTGAGAACCAATAAATTGACAGATGTTTTAAATAGGATGATGATGTCTTCAGGACACAATTTTAACTAATATGTCACTAAAATTCAGAAAAACAAATAGAAAAGCATTCCTCAAAGATATATTCCAATGTTCAAAATGGCAGAGCATAAAGAGCCAAGACAAGAATATTGTGATTCAGAATGACTATACCTGTATATATCATATATTCAAGTGTATTTATTTATTTATTTTTCGTGTTTTTTATTTAACTTTGTACGTATATGATTGTAGGTGCTTATACAGAATCTTAAGGTTCATACTAAAGTTGGTGACCAATAAATATTAGGGATATTACCTATAACATGGCATTTCAAGATTAGTTATAGGTTCAGGTTGACTTATTTATTTTTTCTAATACAAATAAACAATTATTTACAAAAAAAAGATAATATTAATTTATATCACCGATATTGGCCCCAATGTGCGTCGGGTCAAAAAAGTTGATCAATCTTAGATTGTGGAATTTCTAAAAGGTAGGCTGACGTGAATCGGCATGCATAGAGACAGCTCCACTTGCTAAAGCAAACTTTGACTATAACTATAATCAAAGACTAGTCTTTGTCTAGCCGTAAAAAACCGGCGATAACCGGAATTTAGTGCGAGCGAAGCCGGGGCAAAGTCTAAAGACGAAAGTCTTTAACCATTGCGTCCTACCAGTCATGACTTACGCCGCTGAAACGTGGACACATACAGCAGGGCTGGTCCACAAGTTCAAGGTCGCACAGCGCGCAATGGAGCGAGCTATGCTCGGAGTGTCTCTAAGGGATCAAATCCGAAATGAGTACATCCGGAAGAGATCCAAAGTTACCGACATAGCTCGCAGAATTAGCAAGCTGAAGTGGCAGTGAGCTGGCCACGTCTGTCGGAGGACCGATGGCCGATGGAGCAGACGTGTCCTAGAGTGGAGACCGCGTATGGAAAGGCGAAGCGTAGGACGCCCTCCAGCCCGGTGGACCGACGACCTTAAAAAGGTTGCTGGTGGTGGCTGGATGCGGAAGGCAGAGGACCGGGAGAAATGGCGCGCCATAGAGGAGGCTTATGTCCAGCAGTGGACCAATATAAGCTGATATGATGAAGCCGGGGCTAAAAGCTTGTTACGAATAATTCTACAAAAAAACTGGTTGCCTGTAAAGTCGGTATACGGGCGAAAGTTTTACGTGACAATGATTTTATGTCTGTCTCTCTCGCTCTTAGGCGGGCGCGTGCCTCTCACTCGCTCTCATTGTGAGCGCATAACGTGAGCGGAGCGTAACGCAGTTTCTTGAAGTGTCACCCGGCAAACCAATTTATAAGACGTTGTCACGTCAAAATATAAAAAGCAAAATTGTTTTTTTTTTAATTTGAATTCACTATAAAAAATAAGACTGAAAGCGACCTACTGCTTGACTGGCATTCCTTGGCGGTCGTTGGATGTATGCGTCAATACCTTGGTTAACAAGAATAAATAAATAAAATTGGTATACCCGCGATATGTCGTATCATTTTACTGTAATAAATATATATATATTGATACAAATTAAGATGCAGATGAACGTGACCATTTATTTGAAAATATCAAGTTCAACACGGATCAAGTTGAATTTTTAAAATTTGTTTTTACTAGGTACTTTTAATTTAATATTAATTGATTTTTTACCTATTCATTTTATTTTCACGTGAAGTGAACGGCAGTGTGTATGGTATACACCCATTCATATACTCGATTCTATAGTATCCCTCGCTCTTGCTCGAGTACCGTAGTAATTGGTCGTTTTAGTCCCTTGGTGAACAATTTACTATTTTCGAGTACATCCTTTCTTTGTTTTTTAATTTGGTTCATATAAAAGTTTTTATTTAGTTTCCAACAGTTTTCGCCTAGTAGCCATATATGATTACGTAATAGTAATGTAAGTTATCTACATTCAGTTTTACAATAGTTTTCAATTATATTTTCGAAAACACAGTTTTTCTTCAATTGACAATATATTTTCACCGCAAAAAAAGGATATCCGCCAAAACATTTCCTATTCATTGACACAAGGAGCGTATCTTCACGCTCTCAAGTCCCTAATCCCTCAGAAATCGTCACCATTGTCAATGGTATCCAGATAGACATTAATCCTGCCTCTTGAAGACAAGAGATATCCATCAATTGTCAACATTGGACGGGCATCCCATCCCCCCGTGTCCTCCTTCTACCCAGCACCCCCCTCACTCACACATAGAATTTTGTCAAAGATAAAGCGATGCATTTGAAATTAGGAAGGTGATAGAGGCTTTTGTGCCTATTTTCATTGTAATTTCCTATTTTGTAAAAATATTAGGGAAGAAGAAACTTCAAATCTTTAATTATTAATAAATTAATAAATATAAATAATGTAGGTGGCGTTAAATATTAGACAATAAGTTTATTAGGTACATTCCTAACTGTGAGTATTAATAGTGTTTTTAGTTTATTTCCATGCACTATGATCGCTACAAAGATTTTATGATAGAAAGGGAAAACTTTCATTATATTGTTATTATTTTGTAACTTAAAAATTTTTTTTACTAGTCCTGTCCATGGCCAATTATCCGGCTGCGGGAAAGCAAAGCAGCTATTTTCAAGCAGATATTTTCTGTACCTAGTTAGGTATTATTTATTTTTGTCGTTAGATCAATGTATTCCTAACAGTAGCTTTTATTATTATTATTCGCTAATTTATTGTATGCGAAAATAGTCTAATTTTACAAAACATTTTTTTTTATTTGTTTAAATAGATTATCTGGCATTTGTTACCGGAAAAATTAAAGGCTACCATCATAATGCAGAATACCAGGGAGCCAATTCTCACACGATCGAATTGATCACGAATTCGAAATAAAGTACGAATTTAAACTTTTCTCGAACGAAAATGTAGTTAAGCAATTCTGGTAATGTCGAATCCGACATTTCTCGAACGCAAGCCGCTCGAACTGCTTCGAGTGGTCGGGACCGTTCGAGACTACATCTCGCATTCGAATCATGACAAATTTAGTTCAAAATGATTGGGTTCTAAACGTTAATTCTACTCTTAGCGTGAACTATATGTTCTAAAATCTAAAATAAATGTCTAAAATGTAGGTCATAGTAATTAAAAGGGCGGAAAAAATGACTTATATTACCAAATATGATATTTTTTTACCTTTATTACTTTCATAATACATTACTAGTCTTTTCTCAATTGATTGATTGGCCGATTTTTGCAATTATTAAAGTCGCCCATGACAATAATATTCTTCTATTTCTATTGATTTCCATCATAACAAACACTAGATTACATCACATACACAAAAATGTTTGAGGTCCGGTACCGCCATCTTTAGTGTTGCATAGTATATTGATATTACTAGGTGGTAATTTCATGTGAAAAACAATTAATAAACATAATTACACCGTTGAAAAATAAGAATAACCTAAAATTCTCAACCAAATAAACAAATAAAACTCACAACAAAAACAAACAGAGTTTTTTTTTATTTATGTCCAAATACGTTCCGTTTAAAGATGAAAGCAATTTCTCGAAATAGGGATTTTGTTTACAAACTTAGTTATACTTATTATTTCCTCATTAATAATGATGAAACACAAGTAAAATGTTGCTTCAAACATTTTGTAGTCACCGAACCCTTTTTTTATATATCAAAAGAAGCATATTAGAATTGGCGTTTTTAAAAACGCTCTACAACTGTGCAACGGAACGTACCTCATAGCCTAACCGGTTTACAATGGCAACATTCCACCGCTTCGAACGACATTTTGTTCGAAGGTTGTTTCGATTGATAGTGAGAATATAGCAAACGCGAAAATTATGACGACGATCGAAATTTTACAGGCGAGATAGTGCCTTCCAGATAATCTCTAATACGAGATTATCTCGGATGAAGTGAGAATTAGGTCCCAGAATACACAAAAAAATTATTTGGTTACCTACCTGCCTACCATTACCTACCTCGTAAAAAAAATATTATTATTAACTGTGATTATTTTATTATTCACCAGTATCTGCATGAAAATAAACAGTCAAAATGCTGCAGCTTTACTTGCGGTATGTACTTACGTACGTATGTATATCTTCACTGTTTATATTCCCAGAAGGTGGTAACTAGATACACACACATGTAAGTATTATAATATGGAGGACAGCCTCAACCACTTTAGTCCTGCGTGATAGGTAACGACACCATCACCGCTGCAAAACTGCTACTTATACAGAGTATCTGGACTAAGCTGGCTAAGTGGTTGTTTACTAGCTGTAAAATAAATGATCAGAGGGGACAAAAACTGAATACTTTCCCACCTTTCCCAGTTCCCGTCATATATAAAACATAACAACAAAAGATGAGAAATTTGTGTGAATAATGAAATCACCTTTCTTTACTAATATTCTTTGTCAATCAGCCGACGCACATCGTTACAGCTAGAATGGAGCGAGTGAGCCAGTGATTGTCAAAATTTGGCTTCGTAGAACAAAGCGTTATTTACCGAGCGGGGAGGGCCTTTGTGTCGGCATTACACCACTCTACATAATATTGTGAAAGTTCTGACAATACACTGACGCATTATGAGACGGCTTTTTGTTGGAAAAATAGGGACCTGTTTGAGATTGTCTCCCTGAGGTGTCGGAGATTAGTTTTGGAAGTTTCAGTGAAGATTTTTAAGAGTTTATGAGATAAATGGTGGTTTGTTTTGTCGCTTTAGGGATTGTGTGTATGATATATGTGTATATTTGTGTGTGGATTATGTTTAACTGGGATAATGGTTTAACATATATATATTTATTAACAATATATGGTAGCTTTTAAGGAAAAGGACATTATGTAGTCAAAAATGTACAAATTACAGGTTTCGATCTAAATTCGGTTATATTTGTGTGAAATAATTTTGGCTTTGATTAAAAAACCGTCTTATAACGATTAGTTTGTACCTATTGAAGAAATATATCACCAATTTAGAAAATATTAAAAAAAAAACAAAAAATAATTATTTTTTTATTTTTCAGAATTTTTAAATAATACCTACTTAAGTACCTTTCACCATATAGGTAGTACCTACTTAAAAGACCTATTCAATCTTCAAATAGATAAATCCAATACAATATATTAATCTATAAAAATAAAAAACAAAAAAAAATATAGTGAATGTAATCAGTATTAATCAAAACCATAAATTAAACAACAAAGAAACTCAGTTCACGGCTGAATACAGCAACCTAATTATGCCAAAACTAATTGGCTGAAAACCAGTTTGGAAATTTGATCACACGTTTGTAAAGCCCGAGTTCGAAATTCAAATGAGGCGGCACGCCCCAGGGCCGCTCCGCCCCGCCGCCATCTTGAATCCGGGAAGGGGAAACCGGGGGAGTATTCAATGATTTCATTCCACATTGGGCCGAGTTGGGTATCAGATTAAAACAAATTGCCAGAGAAAACGTGAATTATTTATGAGAAAATAACATAGTGGTTTATTATTTATTTAAGGAACCGAAAAGAATTTGTAATTTTAGAATTGCAAGCGTTCCTTTGGGCTTTTATGCGTTTTACTTTGAATTATACCTATGAATACATATAAAAATAATAATAATAAATAATGTATTGGAATATTTTGTCATAGATACCTAAAAGACATAAACAGTTCATACACATTTAAAATAATAAAAAGGTGTTGTTATTACCTACTACCTATAATTTGCCCACAATCATAGTCACCCCTGCCTACTTTTCTTACTGTATGACTTAAAATCTAAATGAAACGTTAAAAGTGTGAGAGGATGTATGTGTGTTTGTATGTGTATAAGTGTTTTTGCTTTACATTTTTTCGACAGGGTTCCAACTGGAAACTTTAATCAGATGATGAGGAAACGATGGCGTTTCATGCAAATAATAAGTAGATAAATATGTACAGTTTTTTCCCAAAAATAAATATTACTTAAAAAAAAAAGGAATGATGGCGCATTTATAAATAATAAAAATATTTATGTTTTGTAATAAAAAGTTCGAGTATTGCTATATATGGATATTATGTCCCACCGATACCCTTAACAAGGATCAAATGTATCCCATTATCTGTTTCTGGATCCTAAGTTGTCGTTGTCGATGCGATACGGGTATGTATTAGGCATCCGAAGTCAAACTAAGTTACAACACTTCCGGTGTTTTGTCGATTCATCTGTCTTTACTTCCGTCCGTCCGTCTGTATGTCACAGTTAATTTTATCCAGAAAACATTAAGACTACAACGCTGAAATTTGGTACACGTATAAGTAGAAAATTATACCATCTAATAAAATATAGGTAAATGAATTTCCGTACCAGCCTCATACGTCCTCACCACCGACTTCTTGGATTAAGGAAAGAAAAAAATTATAAAAATTAAGAATGAGATAATTTTCACAATTTAAAAAATTATATTTTCACCTCACCAGCACGAAAAGGATAGTTTTGCTGTCCAAATTCAGTGAGCAAAATCGAATTTTGCTTACTAGTGAGCAAAGAAATTCACTGTTCGAACATTGACTTTTGGAATTAACCCGATGATGAAAAAAAAAACAATACAATGACTGGTCAGAACCAAAATTTCGGGACAAATACTTAACCTTGTTCATTTTAATCTATACATAGGTGTAATAAAATGGTAGGAAAGTCACAACTGTACATTGAATATTTTTTTCAAAGAATACTTGGGGTGTCATCTACAATCGATACCCAAAATATAGTTTTTAGAATTTTTGTCTGTTTGAATGTTTGTCTGTATGTATGTTCGGGATAAACTCAAAAAGTACTGCTTGGATTAACTTCAAATTTGGCACGAATATTATTAAGGAGTCGGGTCAACATATAGGCTACATATTATCACGTTATCGCCTGCGGGGAACGAACAGTGAACCTTTATTTCTTCAACGCATTCTGTAACAACGTGTTATCACACGACGCATATTTGACTTGCTTCTTAATTATTAATTATTCTACTCGCACATAGCCATTTATTTTATCGTGTAAAGTCATAACTTAGATGTGTTATAATTTTTTACCATATAAAAATGTTTCTTATTTGCTACTAGATGGCGTTGGCGTCGAATTAGATCACGCTATGGTTTATAAAAAGTGATGTTATGAGTACAGATGTCGCTGCCTCAACCTACAGAAGCTGGGGTTACCTGCGTTGCTATAAGTTATAGTGTGCTTTGTCGAATTTAACGTGAAAACATTTTCCTGAAATATAAATAAACATTTACTTGAATAAACTTCAATCGGACTCCTGCTTAGCTATCATTATATGTGTGTAAATTATTTTCTGTTATCTTTCAAACTAAAAATAATTAAAATGCCTAGAAAACTTTACATTTTGGCTGCGGAGAGCCAAACCACTAATGTTGTTTATCGAGAAGTCCTATATGTATGTATTTTTATCCTATTCTGTTTTCTTTATTCATTTTTTTCTCCATTAGCTTCAGTCACAACTTATGACTTAATTCAGCAGAATTACCATAACGTCATTTATTCAAAGCAGGCTGAATATTGCTGATATTTTTGAAGGTCAATCTTACAAAAGACAGTCTCCCTCTGTTACTGCACTTCCTGCAGATATGAAATGTAAAGAAGAAACGGGTAAATGAATATTATTTTAAAAGGTATAATCGTAGGTATTTTTGGTGCTGTATAGCGTTCACGCAGACGACGTCGCAGGCAGCAGCTAGTTAAGAATATAACTACATAGTATTTTTTCGTTTTTAAGTCAGATTTTATAAATTATTAGTATTACTAAAAGTTTATACATCTAACTAACTTAAAAAATATCATACGTTGTTTTGATATCAATGGCAGAGGTTGTAGTAGGTACAATTCCGAACGCAACATAAATTTAAAAAAAAAAAAAATTAAGCTGCAAGCTAGTTTCTGGAACATAAGATTGTTTATGTAAAAAAAAATCTTTTTTGTTTGAAAAATGAGCGATACTAGTTACGAAGATATTTCTCTGACACCAGAAGAATTAAGACAATAAGTCTCCAATGCCGAACTTAACTTTTTACCAGAAAAGTCACGTGCAAATATTTTTCTCGCTGGTAGAGGTAAAAAGTTGTATGTGGGACGCGTGAGCAAATTTTTTCGGTCTCATGCCTTTAAATCCCTCGCTATGCTCAGGATTTAAAGTCGGCACTTCTAAAAAACGCTTTTACTCACTTGTATAACAAAATAACTATTTATTACAGCATAGGGATGGGGTATAGTTGAATAAAATTTAATATAATATAATTTTCGGTTTTACAAAATTATAATACTCCGCTTCTGAAATATTCGGCTCTAAGGTGACCATTTTCAGTTCGGATCGTGTCAAATTTCGGAAAACTCAGTAAAAATTCAGCACATAGACTAAAATTACTTATAAAAATAAGTTGACTTACTATATTCTATTACTATAAACTAAATGTATATATATCGTTGCTGATCTTACAAAACGACGTAAGTAACATCCATGTGATTTACCAAAACAAGCTTTTTTCTGTTGAGCGCTATCTCTGTTGAATTGTAAATCTCATGTTAAGTGATTGGTCGAAATAAAAATGCTTAAATTATATTACTTTGATTTTATTTTTAAATATTTTAATTATAATTATATAAACTGAAACTGATACGTCACTATTGTGAGAACATTGTAAAAAATTTTTTTTGTTCCCTTTAAGATACGTCTGTTTAAAACAACGACAGGAAATAATGAACAAACTTTAAAATCAAATTGTGTTTAATGAAACAGATTACTAATTTGTAATTATTTTGAAAATAAATAGTCTTAATGACAAATAAGATCTCACCATTTTGAAAAAACCGTCTCAAACGTTAAAAAATCAATTTTTTTGTTTTACCTTAGATAATCAGTCACAAAAATAAGGAAAAATCAAAAATAATAAGTAATTTAATCAAATCACAGTCCTATATAATAAGAAATTATAATAATTAAGACGAAGTTTAGGTACCTACTCTATAATTTGGACTGTTGCTCTTAACCTAAGATAAGAACTCCTTCGATTCATATGAATTTGAAATATTGAAAACAAAAAAAAAAAGTTATAACCGACTTCAAAAATGGAAGAGGTTTTTAATTTGGTTGATTATTTTTATTTTATTTTTTCTTTGGAACTCCGTCACTAATAAACCATTTAAGAAAATTATTTTATTTGAAATATATTATATATTTTATTTTGTAAAAGACGTATACGCTTAAGTCAGTTTTTGTAGAAATTGCTGGTTACGACTACCTGACATAATGCGTTATCTCGGTAATACTTGAACTACTACATCCATTAGACTCGATTCGTCTGCAAAAGTGGACATACTTACAATAAATAAGTCAGTTACGCCAAAATTGTCAGATACATCGTTTAATAAGATCAGCGACAATATTATTACTATATACCATATTAGACTTACTACCTATTACCTAGTTTTTGAAATAACCTACCAAATTAAGCTTACTTTCTGAGTTCAATAACGTAGGTACTTACGGTAACGTAGGTAGTAACGGTAACGTAGGTAGTAACGGTAACGTAGGTAGTAACGGTAACGAAATCGTACATTATACATAGCTCGACATACTCTTGACCGTTTTTCTCATTGTATGAGAAAATTTACATGAACCATTTCGTAAATCTTGGCATGATAATAAATAAATTGAAAAGAAACAAAATTTTGTTACAATACAGTATTCAAAAAATCTATTAATACTGGTATTTAAATAGATTACTATTACCCTTCTCGTAAAACCTATAAGCACACAACTATCATAAGCTTCAAACAATTTAAAGTCACAAACGACCTAGCAACTTTGAAAAACTGTCTTGTATAAGTTAGCGAGTTGTTAGCGAAACTTGTGGCAGAGACTGTGGCGGCGACACCAGCGAGAGTGACACCGGTTTATAGCGGCAAACATTTTGTGGCGACACACGCCCGTGTGGCATCGAACTAACTTTCAAATGTCGTGAAACATAGCTCTACTTCAAATTATTTTAATTTAATTTTTTAATTAATTAGTACGCGCGTCATTATTACGTTCTTTAGTACTTAGTATTGTCAGGTGTTTTATAATCAAAAAAAATAGGCCAGGTGCGAGTCGGACTCATGTACCGAGGTTTTCGTCCCGTTTTTACGTAATTTACAAACACAAAGAAAAAACTAAAGTGTGCCGCTAAGCGGTCACCCATCCAATAACTAACCAATCCCGATGTGACACAAGTTTAAATATCGTTTTTAACAAACAAATGTGTTACTGTTTTGCTTAATAATAGCTAGATGGCTATTTTTAAGGGCCCGTCTCACACTTGGACTTTTTTATTTATTTGACGCACCCACACTATGATTACTGCAAGATTGAAGCTTGTTTGTGTTACTGTTTTTACGATAGAGCAACTAGATTATTAAATTTGTTTTTTTTTTTTTTTTTTTTTTATACCACTAAGCTGGCAAACAAGCCTACGGCCCGCCTGATGGTAAGCGGTCACCGTAGCCTATGGACGCTTGCAACACCAGGGACATCACTCGCGCGTTGCCGACCCTTCAGAAATCTAATAACTTCTTTTTTGAAGAACCCCATACTGTAGTCCTTAGAGAAAACCTTGGCAGGGAGCTCATTCCACAACCCAAGGGTTCGCGGGAGGAAGTTTCTCTGAAACCGCACTGTTCACTGTGAGAATGAATTCCCTGTCGATGGCGAGCGGTGCGATGGTAGAAAGTAGCCGTGGGCATCATTTCGAACAATTCCTCAGAACACAATCCATTGTACAAGCGGTAGAACACACACAGGGAGGCAAAGTCTCTCCTCAGACTTAAGGGTTCGATACCGCAAGTGAGTTTGGGATCGTCGACAATTCTCACAGCCCGTCGTTGAACCGAGTCAAAAGGGCCAAGCTGGTATCCGGGTGCACCCGCCCAGAGATGGCAGCAGTACTCCATATGGGGCCGGACTTGCGACTTGTAAAGTAGCAACCTTTGCCCCGACGTGAAGTACTGCTTCGCTCTGTTGAGTACACCAAGTTTTTTGGACGCCAGCTTTACCTTGCCTAGCAAATGATCTCGGAACTGAACATCGCTGGAGATGTCAACGCCAAGGATCCCAATGCTCTTGGAGATGGAGAGGGGAGTGTTCTGGAATTGTGGGACTACAGTGAATGAGGTTTTCTTAGCGGTGAACGCGCAGACTTGTGTCTTTGAAGGGTTGAATCGGACCAAGTTTTCCCGCCCCCAGTCAGAGACCTTGGACAGACCGATCTCGATTTGAGACACAAGTTCTTCACGCTTTTCCTCCACAACGGAACGTGGGATGCTTGCACGGCCCGTGTAATAAGCGTCTCCAGTACTGTCATCTGCATAGCAATGTATGTTGTTGATGTCCAACATATCATTGATGTGCAGTAGAAACAGCGTAGGAGACAGCACAGAGCCTTGCGGGACACCAGCATTAATGTCCATGCTATCAGAGCAACTACCGTCAACTACGGCTCGTATGCTTCTGCCGGACAAAAAGCTAGCCACCCATTTGCACAAACCCTCGGGCACTCCGTAAGAAGGCAACTTCGATAGAAGACCCCGGTGCCAGACCCGATCGAACGCCTTCGCTATGTCTAGGCTACATGCCAATGCCTCCCCCTGACTCTCAATGGCTAGTGCCCATCGGTGTGTGAGATACACTAGAAGGTCACCAGTTGAGCGACCGTGGCGGAAGCCATATTGACGGTCACTGATCAGGTCGTGTTTTTCTAGGTATCTCAAAAGCTGTGTGTTGATCACACGCTCCATCACCTTGGAGAGGAGAGAGGTTATAGCGATAGGCCTGTAATTCGATGGATCTGATCTATCGCCCTTTTTGGGCACCGGGTGCACATTTGCAGTCTTCCATGAAGACGGAAATTGCCTAGTGTGGTAGGAAAGCGTGAAGAGGCGCGTGAGTACAGGACATAACTCAGGAGCACACTGCTTAAGCACCACTGCTGGTATGCCGTCTGGCCCACTCGACTTATGAACGTCTAGGGAAAGCAACGCCCGCCGGACCTCGCGTTGTGTTATAGAGATTTCCGGCATGGTCTTACCGCACCACGGTAAAGTAGGTGGTACAGCGCCTTCGTCGTTCACATTCGAGTTAGAGGCAAAGAGACTGCCCAATAGATCGGCTTTCTCTTTTGCACTGTGAACCAAGTCACCATCGGTCTTTCGCGGTCGTGGTAACGACGACTGGCAGAAGTTCCCCTCGGCAGCTTTAGCAAGCGACCAGAAAGCACGACTCCCAGAAGGATAGCTCGCAAGTCGCCCACCTATTTTGCCAATGAATTGGAATTTTGCTCTGGCAGTTGCTTTCTTACTGAACCTCGCGGCAGCATTTAATTTGCGTTTAAACTAAGAAATATTCGGATCCTTATTATTACGAGCCGTGGTCCAAGCCTCATACGCAGTTTGCTTAAGAATTTTAGCTTCTCTGCAAGACCTATTAAACCACGGTCGTTTTTTGACGCCGGCAGCTACTCGCAGGTTAGGAATGAAACATTCCATACCAGCGAGGATTGTCTCAGTGACTGCGGCTGCGCAGACGTCAGGATCTTCTGAGCTATAGCAGATCTGCCTCCACGGGTACGATGCATAAAATTCTCGCAATCCATCCCAGTCTGCCGACTTATAATGCCACACACGACGCCAATTAGTTGGCCCAGAAGGATCGGGTTGTGTGCATGACAATCGAGTCCGGATGAGACAGTGGTCCGAGGAGCCAAGAGGCGCATCCACTGAGACGGAGTATCCATCCGGACGTGTAGTCAGCAGAAGGTCCAGTAAGGAGCTTGTATGGTCCTCTATATCTGGTATTCTCGTTGGAGAAAGTACCAGCTGAGAGAATCCATAGGTCAGAGCAAATTCATGAGCAGATATCCCTGCATAGTTATTGGTTCGAGAACTGAGCCACTCACGATGGTGGGCGTTAAAGTCTCCCAAAATAACTACTTCTGCTGTAGGATATTGCTCTAGAACTTTGTCAGTCGTCAAACTCAGGTGCGTGAAGAGTCGAGTTACGTCCGTGTCACCGCTATGAGACCTGTATAGGCACGCATAGATACGAGTGTGGCCCCCATGATCTACGCGCACCCACAATATCGACAGGTCCCTGTCTTCAAGGCTATGAAGTCGGCGACAGCAGATATCCTCCCGGACGAACATACATACACCGGCACGACTCAAAAAATTGTGCTCGAGTTTGTAGCCGGGATAACGAAGGTATGATGTGTCGGCCGGGCAGGATATCTGCGTCTCCGTTAGAAAAAGAATGGTTGGCTGCGCAGTCTCGAGATGGTGATGGACTGCGTTAAGATTTGCGTGAATACCCCTTATGTTGCAAAAATCTACATTATATGTGGATGGAGTAACCGCTGTCAAAACTCTTTTCTTTTTTCTGTTCCTGGCCATTTTGTTTGAAGTAACTTAGACTACGGATGAGGATTCACTGCACAGACAGCTTAGAAGACAAAAAGTTGCGGTACTAAGACTGCCGAAGCTCAACACAGATGATGCGGTTGCTGGCACGGCGGGCGGAAGGGCCCCTGATCCCCCTCTGTTGTAGTAGCCGGGTCCACTCCGGTCTCCTTCTCCGGCACGACTACTACTTCAGAGACTTTACACAGGTTGGCGGATCAGCCTCCCAGGGCGGAGATTAAGTGATCCCTGGGTTCGGGAACCCGTTCAACCTGCGGGCGGCCAGCGGTCAGCCGTTTCATCAGGTCTCCCTGACCGCCGAACCAGCACGCCGCGTCTACGCCGAGCAATGACAGCAACAAGCACCGTCGGTCCTCCGCTGTCCGCGCAGCGAATCCTCAAAGAGAGAGCTCTGGCAACCTTACTCACCGCCAGGAACACAACACTACTCAATGTTAGTGTTATTGTGGCCGCGGTTTTCTGTAAGGTGGAGGTACTTCCCCAGTTCGGGCCGCTCATTCGAGCAAGTACTCGCTATGCCCCGCTTTATTTGTTCGGGCAGCTTATTCGAGCGAATACTTGCAGTGCCCTACCTCTCTTAAACCCGAATTAAAAAAAAAAAATATTTATGGACATTACACACAGCGCCGTCTGGCCCCAAAGTAAGCAAAGCTTGTGTTATGGACACCAGACAACGGATATAGATACACATATATTACTTCTTTTTTGTGTAAATACATACATATTATACATAAATGTAAATATTGTACTGTAAATTGTATTGTAAATATAAATTAAAATGTAAATATTGTTAATAATTTTGTGCGTATTCCGAGTATTATAATTTCATGTTCCTTAAATGTTACATGTTTCATTTAATTAGACAGGGAGTTTAAGACGCAGACAGATAATTTTTATGTGGGTATGTATAATTATAATATTACAAATATATTCACAATTTTACTAATTAATTACCGAAAAAAATAACAATTTAATAATGTAACTAAATTATTATATCATTAATTATAATCTTACAAATAACTAATTCTTAATACAACTATTATATAAACTATTTATTCTTAGTTATATATTTATTACTAGGAGGGCTAATCTACTTAATTAATTGGCAGAGCACTAAGAAGTACGAAATCTTAGGATTACTAGTTGAAAATATAATTATCGCGTAGGGAAGTAAAAATCATAGACATCATTCTATTTTGACAAAAATTCTTATTTGTTGTAATATCTGTTCCTATCCTTCCAAATCTTAGAATTGTAATTTGTGAATAATATAAACAGTTAAGTAAATGTCTGAAGGCCTAAACTTGCATTAAAAAAACCTGTTTAAGGCTTTGAACTAACTTTTTCATGTAAGCAAATAGTTAAGTCACAGCAACTTGAAAAAATCCTAGAAGGTAGAGCATCTTGTCACACTGATTACTATTCAGGTGCAAATCGAACACGATTTAGCCATCAGCACGGCGTCGTCAGTCGCATCTCATCCCATCCCACCGTTCACCCTGCTTCGCTCCGCATTACACCGCTTTACCCCACTTCACCCCATCAGGGCACACTGCACCCGCCCTCCTCCGATTCTAGTTGAGTCGTCGAATTGCAGTTCGAACTATGAGCACAATATTGGGCGGTTATGGCTTGAAACTCACAACGAAATATATCTTTATATCCAAAATAAAACTAATGTGATAAAACACAATAAATTTATAAAAAAAACATTATATGTTTAAAACATTTTCCTTTTTAAATACACAAATTGTTTCTAGATCTTTCAGGTTTTTCTCTGCCACTACGAGAATTATAGATATTTCAGGCTCTCACTCTGCCACAACTAAGGATATCCTAAGTTGCTTCGAGAATCGTAGATCTTTCAGCCTTTTACTGTGCCACTACTTAAGATATTCTAAGTTGCTACGAGGATTCTAGATCTTTCAGACGTTTACTCTGTTACTACTACAAGACGACCAATACGACCATATGAACCAGGGAGCGTGTAGCCAGCTTATGGTTATAACATCGGGCAGACCTAGTAGAAAATGTTATCAGAAGATGGTAAAAATGTAGGTACTATACTGGCAAAATCCTAAATATTATAGCACTATTTCTGGCTACTAGCAACCATGACAGAACGAAACAACTACAGTAGGTCCAACCTTATCAAAAACTTTTTAGTACCGAGAAAGTTATACTTACCCATCGGAATTAAATGTACTGTATATTTTGAATATTTGTGTAACAAATTTTATCCAAATTGAAAATGAAATTGGCGACACCTCTTATCGCTTATGGTGGTGAAGGCCGTTAATTATCGCGTTTATAAATACTAGAAAGAAAGAAAAGCAATTGTTTGGATACTTACAAATAAACAAAAACAGGAAAAAGGACCCGTTTGTGCATGATAAAGAATCAAAAAACTAATTTACAATCTTTTAAATGCGAAAAATATTAGTTGAATTATATATATAAATCTTATCTTATCTAATCTAGCTTGTAGCAGTCCACTGCTGGACAAAGACCTAAAAAATAATGCCTTATAAAATTGAAGATTGTTTAAAACAGTAGATATATTTATACTGCCTGATCATACGTTCAAAAGTAATAAATATCTAATTTATTCCATAAATTATATCCCTTGTCATTTAAATATTTACTATTGATAAATTTAACATTTAATTGTAATAATTTGCAACCTTAAGTTCGTGTCTGTAATTACTCGTCAGTTTGAGGGAGTGGGGATTGGGAAACGGCCCGCTGCACATTAATAATGCAGGAAAGCGGACAAACCACTTAGAGAGCTTTATACAACAGTAGGTATAGATAGAGAGCTTCACGGGAGCTTATCGTCAGAACTATAAAATGACATAAAAGCTACCCTCTAACCATTACAGTAAAGTCTAACGCTTTGTAGTACTTAGGTAATATTTACGTATATTTAGAAACAAAAACTAGATAACAATAAGACTTAGATTAAAACCATAACCTATATTTCAGCGTTATATGTTCAGAAAAATATAACATAAAGACACTTATCCACAAAAGGGTAGTCAATAATGTTATATATATATCAGTTAATTATTGCAGCGAACAGTTAACATCCATGTTCCAGCTATGGTTTTCCGTTCCACACATAGGGGGTAAGCGTATCATCCACCGGGCACAAGCCAGGCTCGATACAACTTTACAATTCTAACAATACTAACTGTTCCTACCGGGTATCGAACCTAGAACTATCTACATGGCAATCGAATTTATTACCACGTACACACGTCATATTTCAATATAAGTTTTGTAAACGGAAAACAGAAATTTTAAAGTTCCTTATTTGATGCAAAAATATAAAGTCATGTCCTAACGATCAAAGCGTTAAGTTATATATATAAACTCCGTTTTTTTAGTTGTCTTATTTTATAAACTTAAAATCAAGCAAATTATGATTTACTTTAAAATCTTTCAGTTTTTTCTGCTATGCATTTGCTTGCTTTTTGATATTTTAATCCAAAATCATAGTTTTCTAAATTAAACGCATGCTTGCTTTACTCCCATGTTAAAAATGATTAATTAACTACAATTTACCTGAATTTTACAACAGCTTATTAGATAGTTATACAAAGCTTAAACGTTTATTTCCTTCATACAGTCGGCAATAGAAAGCGTCTAGACAGCAAGCAATGAATATCATGAGGTGAGGAACGAGCTAAACGCTTTCCTATGTATTTACATATGACCATTCGGAAACCGTCCAGCCAGTCATCACGTTCAGTCGGAGCGTCATCACATGAAATTAACGTTTAAGAGACTATACTACCTAAATAATTTTTTTTTGGCAAATGTTTCTCCGGATCCGCTGAGTAGATCCGACTAAAATTTTATTAAATGTATGTTTTACGGGATATGGTTCGAACCCTGAAAACGTGAAAAAACGGTTAATGAACTTTGATAATGGAAAAAATCCTAAAGTGACCGCTTAAGTTTTCATTTAAAGTTTTTTAAACTCTAAAAAGTTTTTTTTTAAGTTTTGGCAAAAAAGTCTTCAAATTTCTAAGTGCTATGAGATAACAACTTTGCGAAAGGATAGCTGTGATAGTGCTTTAAACCCTAAGACAAAGCATTTTTTGATAACATTGATATATGTATAATAATTTATTTATTTGTTTCATGTATTTAAATGAAAATCTTAGTAAGTTGAGATGTAGCTGCACTGCTCACGCACTCTCAGTTACATATCGCGTCATCCTTGTTTTTACTCAAGTTTTCTGTCACGTAGTTACTGCCTCTTAAGTTGTAAATTATTCTTGGAATGAAACTACTAAAAATGCAGAATTTAAAATCGTAATAGAAAAAGAAAATAAAGTAAGATATAAGTTAATGAAGATCAGGTCTGTTGAAATGAACATTCTTCATTGAAAAAGTGAATGGAATCGGAATGTGGGGACCATTCTTTCAACTCAGCCACGACTCTTTTTTCAAGACAAAGACTTAATTAAATACCTATTTGATCAAGTTTAAAAGAATGACTTCTAAGAGTTTTTTTTATTATATTCTTTTTTCATAGTGTTGTTTTTAACATGGAATAGTTTTAGGACTTAACACTTAAGCACCCAAATGTTGTTACACCGAAGTAAAAATTACATAGAAAAGACAAAATATCAAAATATTATACTAGTAAAAAGTAATGTAAGTTTTTAAATTTATGCGTTCCATTACTAATTTAAAAATAATAAAACGTGATTAAACGCGTCATTTGGCAAAATACCCTTTTCCCGACGTTTCGGCTGGGTAACACCAGCCTTGGTCACGGGTGGACTGTCTGCTGACGCGTTTAATCCCGTTTTATTATTTTTAAATTAGTGAAAAGTAATTCAAAAATATTGAAGCTAGTCTTAGTAACCGAAAAGCAAAAAAGCAATTTCGTGCCAAACAACCGCTATTTTGATTTCCAATAATTTTAATAAAGCCTTTGACACTCTAGTTGTTTAGACGAATCTAACGGTTCGATCGAATCTACGAATCGGTTTAGCCGTTAAGTAGTTAAGAGGGAACATAGAGTCCCACATACATACAGGTCAAACACATGTACCCTCCGTTTGGGCTTTGCCGCAATCTGGTACTCTATCAGAGTCTCGCCCCAAAAAGTCCGGGAAAGCAGTGATGTCTGCATCAGCCAACTGCAGTAGACAGTTCGGAAAAAAAAGAGGTTAGTTTCGTTTTATGTTGCCGGTCCAGATAAAATAAGATAACTTAAGAGTGTGCTAATGCATCATCGAGGAAGCGAGATAAATAAATAGACAATCACGTCCTGAAGAAACATATTATTTATAATAAAAATGTGCACAAGCAAAGCCGCGAACTCTAGGTAGTACAGATACCTATTAATACGTAAACCTTATATAAACTCATTCTATTTCATTTACTTACAATTCTAACATGTAAGTTCATTAGTTTCTAATTCAATTTTATAAATATTGAAATTCTAGCGCTACGTGAGCGTAGACGTTTCGTAGACAGTGCTACGCAGTGTCTACGCCAGACCACTTATACACGACACGTTTATTTACGTATAAAAAAATTTATTCTTAAGTTCAGATCCAAAAAGTTTGATCTTGTTCCACCTATATAATAATTAAACTATATGTTTAGTCATTAAGTTACGCACTAAATGTATGAATCGTTTGTCTTCTTTTTCATTTTTGTTATTAATTTTCATTACACTTACTCGAAAACAGTGTGCATCTAATTATAAAAGCGGGTGCTAAGATCCTTAATTACTTCTATGGGATATTTTTTTGTAAATTTTACTTTTCTCAAGGCAAAGAGAGCGTTTATAGAACCTGAGGGCGACAATGACGCGCCTATTCTATCAGGTTACATAAAAGCTGTCTGTTCAAATATGACATACGCGCACACTACAAGCGAGCAAATTTTAAATTCAGCCAAAACATTTTAAGCCATAAATTCTCTAGATATAGCGCCATCTAGCAGTTGCGTTGTTTCTCTACTTCTATCCTCGCCATTTCAATTTTTTTTGGTTAGTTTATTTAGTTATTGACTTTGTATTTTCTATTTATTTACAAGCAGTTGTAATGAAAAACATTGTGTGTAACGGGCGAGACGGAAATTACAAACTCGAGTCATCGAAGCCTTCGGCGTCGGCCTAAGTCTTCTAAATAGCCTCTCGTTAGTAAATTTCTCCTTACCACCCTTAATACACAATGTTACTGAATCACGCGTCAACCACTGGACGGATCGGAATAAAACTTGTCATACATATAGGTTAGGTCCTAAAATAGCATGTAGGCTTTTTATCCATAAAAATTCAAAAGTTCCTGCGGGAACAACTATAACAGAGTTAAACGAACTATTGCTGCACCTATAGCAATTCATTAGTATACCTAATTAATTAATTGGAGGTAATTAAGGAGTTTCACGCCGATAACCGAATTTAAGGCGGGCGGAGCCGCTGGTAAAGTCTTGTCTTAGTATAATGTAGGTGTTTTCTTTCCAATTCTGGCTCACTTCTTGTAGCTCGTCAGAAACTGGCAATACCGGGGTGTATTATTCTGTCCCAAATCTTTCATTTTACCCCTTATTGCTTTAGAACTGGTAATTTACGACTGTTTTGTCAATGATTACAGGTACAATTAAACCCAAAATTAAAGGAACAAGTTTAGTTGTTCAATTTTTATCAATAGTTGTTGTTGTACCTAAATGAACAACGTCTGTCTGTCCTATGTTTTCTAAGGGGACCTAAAGGAACCCTCAATAATATAGTTAGGGACAAGATTTAACTTAAAGTATTATAATACAAATAGAAAAATACAACCTGAGTCCACAAGTTTGTCCTTACTTCAATGTAACTGGCGCAAAGCACTTTTAAACTTAATACTTTTTTAAATCTTTCTATAAATATAACGTGCTTTGGCCTGAATGACTGACGGATCAACGCACAGCCTAAACCGCTGATCGTAGAGACCTAAATTTTGGTTTTGCCTCGAAAGGTTTCAGAATTAGTACAACCCTTTCACAATAAGTTGGTGCGGCAGTTGTTTTAAAAAAAGAAACAACGTTCGCCGGGTCATCTAATAATTTTATAAAAGCTTACACATTTACACCAATAAGCGTATTACTTTATTTTTAGTTAAATGTACAAAATCAAAATACTTCTCTGAGAAAAAAAAGGTTATTTTTAATGCAGACTAATGACAACCAAAAGAGTAGAGTGTTGCCAGAAAAACAAAAACACAACGTGCGTAAGGCGCGGCCCCGATAGCAATGGTACAAAACAACGACATATGAGACATAGCCCCCTGTCATACTAGCCAAATAGGTTGGTGAAAAGAAGCTGTCCCGTCAACACGATGTGGGTGTGTATTCAGGCACCTCTTCTGAGGATGAAAACCGTGAAGTTGTAAAGAAATTTCCAAACCATTAAAATTTTTTCTTGGACAAAAAATCACAAATATGAAAGTAGTGTAGTCTGCGTATATTTTTGAAGTGAAAACTTCTTTAGCGGCGCTGTGCACTTTTAAACTCGCGTCAGGTCACGTGTCCTGATCGAAAATTCGTAAGATGTCACTCGCGTTAGGACACGTGACCTTTATTTACATTAGGTTAGTTTTTATTTTTAGTATATGGCGATTATGAGTAGTACAGGGAGGTTGGATATGGGATTTTAATTCTATGACAGATTGAGCTGTCAAATATACAACGTCAAAAAAGTAAATAAACAAAAGTTATTATTTTTAATTATAAAATATGGATAAGAAGTGATGGGAAGTAAATAGCGAGTATGTTTTCACTTCTGCCGGCACTCCCGGAGTGCAACCCGTTTTTTTTTTTAATTTCTTACGTCGGACGTCGTCTAGCAAAGCATAAAAAAAATCTCATAAATAAAATGGGTATAAAAAAAATATTAGACAAGTAGGAGAAAAATTTATATTCGTTACAACACCATTTGAGAACAATATTTACTAACTAAATTTTTCGCGTCGGAATTATTATGTTTAGTTGAGGAGTTCCTATGGCCATATTTAAGTTGCATCAACAGACATTGGAAACTATCTGGGCCTATAAATTTTGCTAAGACAAAACCAATAGGCGAAACAAAAGAAAACGAAAATAATAAACACGTAGAGAGAGGTTAGTTAAAGTTTCTAAAATTTGTTAACATGCATTTAAACTCACTTGCAGCCCAGGTTGGTAGTGTGGCCGGCTGCTGTACAAAGGTTGTGGGAATCGATCCCGCACTGAACAAATATTTGTGTGATAATTCAAGTAAAACAATACTTGGATACATTTTATTGTAGATAAATGCTGCAAAATGTGAACAATTTAAATAAAAAACTTAACGAGAAATGCTCTTGGTTTTTAATTGGAATATTTTTAATTACAAGTCCGTTGAATTGAAATTGCGGCACAATGAATAATGCAGCCAACGCATTGAGCAATTACTATTTTTATTTTCCGTTTTTAGGGTTCCATAGCCTTGGAAAATTAAACTTATATCCGCCTTGTCCGTTTGTCCTGTCGTACCTTTGGCGGTACATATATACAGAAAATCGATCAAATACCAATTTGAATGTGTTCATTCCCAGTGACATCTTAAGTAAATGATAATAAATATTTTTGGACATTACACGCAGCGCCGTGTGGCCCCAAAGTAAGCAAAGTTTGTGTTATGGGTACCAGACAACGGATACAAATACATAACTATTTTTTTTTGGAAATACATACATATACATAAATACACCCAGACTCAAGACAAACACAAATGTTTATATTATGACATAAATGATTGTCCAGTGTTGGTATCAAACCCACACCCTCTGCACAGAAGCTGGCCACACTACCAACTAAGCTGCGAGGGAGTCAAACTGACAGGTGTCATGTGATTTTCAAATCTATAATTCATATCATAAATGCGAAGGTGAGTGTGATTGTTTGTTTGTTTTTCCTTCCTCGACGTTGTAACGGAGCATCCAATTAGGCTGAAATTTTGCACAGGGTTAGTCTAAAAGACAGAGTAGGATATTAAACACATAAACAAGTTCTCACAAGATTAACTATAGTCAAATACCACATGCGTGACGAACTGCGCTTGCTATAGCAAACTTCCTTACTATCCTACGCCGAAAAACAAATTTAGCGCAGGCGGAGACGCTGGTAAAAGCTAGTACGAAATAATTTTAACCCAAATGAGTCGCGTTATTATAGGGCTCTTTAATATTCACTGTACCATGGAAATTTTCATTTAAAAGCCTCTCGTATAAAATGGACACTACAACGACGCGTCGTATTCCTTTCTTAAACTTGGTTTTATCGTATAAATACAGGCTACAGATCGGTAGTTTATTTTTTTACATCATTATCCTTTGAAGCCGATGTGTAAAATCGGATCATGAAATTTAGATTTGAAGTTAAAAGATTAAAAACTGAGATTTTTTAAAGATAAAACAGACTCCTAAAGCAGATTGAATATTGAGCTAAACGTTATATATTTTTTTCTACACTTGAAAATTATCAGTAAACTACAGTATTACAATTTTAGGATAGTTTTTAAGTGTGAGCAAACCTCAATTTTGAAAAACTCTCTGTATTATTTACATCGCTGTACTTACTTTACAACAATGTACTTTAAATTGCGCAAAAATGTCCAAAAATATTTATATACGTTGGTAAATTATAACTTTTGATATACGATATGTGACCAGACCTTAGTGCAGTATAAGTTCCACAGATAGACAGACAGATACGTCGAGATAATTAATTTTAATTTTGTAATTCTTGCTTTGGCCGTTCTACGTCCCTACAACAGAGGTACCGAGCTCTCTTCAAAGAAAGGAGCCTTAAGCCATAGCCCACCGCGCTGACCCAATGCGGTTTGGCGGACGTTGTCAAGGCCAATGCAGACAGAGTTTTCAAGTTTTTACTAAGAACGACTGCTTCACATGACAACAGCCAGGACCTGTCGTCCGAAGCTCAGAAGAATTCAGAAAAATGTGTCTCTAGGCGGTCGCCCATCCAAATACTGACCACGCCTGACGTTGCGTAACTTTGGATATCGTTCTCGATAGACAAATGTTATTCGGGTACAAGCTCCTCGGTATGTATGAAGTAATACAATACAAATTACACCATCTTAGTGCCGCTGCGACACATATGAGAGCGGACACGTGGCAGCACTCTCCACCGTCATATTACTTTTTTATTTGCCTCAACACCCCTTCAAACTTGACAACATGTTTTCATCTACCTACCCCAACATCTACTTCCATTCTAAACTAAACAACTATTCAATTGTGATCCTTATTGCCCGGTCTTACGTGAATACAGGTTTTTTTTATAACGGTAAATTCAAATTTGCATAAAAGTTTGCTCATCGGATATTATGTGTGTTAGAGCTCCAACTATTTGACAATATTCTTTGTGAGTGTTCCCATGACAATGTTATTAAGTAAGTTTTGTTGTTTTAAGTTTATTACTTACTACTTTTATATAAAACAGATGCTGTTTAAGACTAGGCCATATTATAAACAAGACATTAATGTTGTTCATTTATAGTGTAATGTGAACCTAAGATCGAAGCGTTTTATGTATATTTGACTAATTGGAGTAAATATAACCACTTACTATAAAATTAAAGTCAATTGTACAGTGCAACAAACTTTTGTGACCCAGTGTTTGGTCGCTAGTGTCGTTGTTACTTACCACCACTTCAATATGGCGACTGCGGTTTTGAGTTCTGCCCACCGAGTCAGAAAAGTTTGTTGAACTTTAACTATTACAGCGAAAACTAGATCATTGCAGCGATATTAATTATTATTTTCTTACCACTAAGGTGGCAAACAAGCTTACGCATCCTTAAGCATCCGCCTGATGGTAAGCGGTCATATACCAAAACAATGCTCGTAACGTATTCAGCTTTCACAAGGTGATGGAGCTTACCGCCTATGTCAGAGTATTTCATTAATTTTTGGGTTCCGTATTTAAATGATAAAAATGGCACCATTTCCGTTTGCTCCATATCCGTCCATCTGTCCGTCCGTATGTCTTCAGGCAGGAAAAATTTCCAGCTATCCATAAATTGTAACGAAATTGTACAAAAAGGCGTCCAAAACGAACAACCATACAATTTTGGTACCTACTTAATAAAATAAAAAAAAAGTTACATTGGTTTTTAAAAATTAAAGTAGATTTTATTTAAACAAACTGACAAAAAACCATTCAAATTGTATGTAGTTAGAAACTTTTCTAAAACATAGTAGGTATCACTTTCGCAATGACCAACGTATCAAGTACCTACTTCAAATTAATCCACCAACTTTACAAATTATACAAATACTTCTTTGAAGTGTAAGTAAACATATATTACAGTATTTGCAATTTCGTCGACTCGTGCCGCCGTAAGGGCGGTTGCAGTTCACACTGCGTGATCTAAGTGTCGCGTGCCCGCCATGTATTTGATCCTCGTCCTCAATTTCAGGCTTCACAACACAAAATTATTGTATGGGCTAATATATTTTTGTAATTTATTTAAGGATTTGATATGCAATATTTTTACGTAGTACCTTATATACCAGGTACTATATTATTCGTTGTTTATAGGAAGATGAAAGTACTGAAGTTTGTATGTATGAAAAACAATAAAATCATGTTCTCCTATGAAGACCTACTTAAATCTTTACTATTATTTTATTATTTGTTGTTAAATTCGCCCCAATAACACATATTTTGCAAACATTTCAGGCTTCTACCTTCAAACTTCGATCGAAAAAGTAAAGCTCTTCAAGTTGGACAGAGAGACAGAAAGACAGCGTAGGGGTATTAATTGGATTCCGGTGACAGCCTTTGGGTACGGAACCCTTAAAACCTACTACGCCCAAATTTGTAATATTTTGCCTTTTGTTTGAGATGAAATATGCCTTTATTTAATACCGACATTCTTCATCTAGGCTTTTTTAAACCAAAATGTGTGGGTGTAAAATTGTGACCTATAATTTGATAAGGTTATCTCAAATTATTTGTTTCGAGGGGCAACATTTTTATTTCATAGATATCCGCCATTCCGCGATATTAAAGTAATGTTAATAAAGTTGAGAGACAACGTGAAAAACTCATCCAAAAATACCTACAACAGATTTTCGTGTAGTCGTGTAAAAGTTCCTATAAAAGCGAGGACTTTTATAAGTGTAATTATGCATTCGATGTCCAAAATTAAAAACAAATAAATTAATAATGAAACAAACACAATAGGCGCATTGTGGTGTAAAAATGTCGTTTAATAGTGTTGTAACACGCACTTTTGATGTACGAAGCGCCACGTGTCGATCTAATCTATTGACGCCTTTTTATTACGCGCAAACACTTACCTACGTCATCATGGGTGGGGGGGACACTAGTGGAGATTTTATTAAAATGTT
Organism: Apoda limacodes; assembly: GCA_946406115.1. Classification (NCBI taxonomy): domain Eukaryota; kingdom Metazoa; phylum Arthropoda; class Insecta; order Lepidoptera; family Limacodidae; genus Apoda; species Apoda limacodes. The sequence continues at coordinate 6,709,688 of OX291541.1, forward strand.
TGGAGAAGATACTTTCTCTTGTATTATTTTAATGATTTTACCACTTAGGTTATTGAATTTCTTTACCTGCTGAAAAATTTTTATTTTTATCGCTTAGTGTCGCAACAGACCAACCAATTAAGCTGATTTTTGGTACAAAGATTGTCAAAGGGACGGAGTGGGACATAGGCTACCCATAGGCTTTCCATTTTTGCCCGAAAAAAATCAAATTTTCCCAGGAATAGCTAAAATATAATTTCAAGTGTTCGAACTATAGCTCCAACTACGACTATATCTTGCTACAGTAAACTATCTCTTCACAATCAAAGATTTGCCAAAGAAATACCACGCCGATAATCGAATTTAGAGCTAGTAACTTATTAAATTATTGAATTTAGAGCAAGCGGAACGGCCGGCTAAAGCTAGTAACTTATTAAATTATTGAAGCTTTTATCTAGATTGGTGTAAACTAAAAAATACCCTTCCCTTCCCTACTTTGCCTGAACTGTTTGTCTACTTCTTTTCAGTAACATATCCAGTTAAAGTCTGTAAAAATATTTAGTAACATTAAGTTTAAACTATTGGCAACCTGCCATTAACCTAATCCACAATTTATGTCGTTCAAACTACTGAAGAGAGACTCTACAGAAAAACGCTAGCGTCAGTATATATCCTCCTATAATGCAAGCTTGGTTGTGATCTAATTTAAATATTGCTCATTTTCACATAATATACTGTGATATAAAACTATATATCGCTGATATATTCATATGTCTAAAGCCTTTAAATGAGCAATTCTTGTATATATATATATACACAATCATTTTTGTGTATACATATAGATATTTAATCTGAATCTCCGAAACAGCTACAACGATTATCATGAAACTTAGTATGTAGGGTTGGGGTTTCGGGGGCAATAAATCGTTTTAGCCTGGGTTTCATTTTTAGAAAACGTTGTATTATCCGTGTTTACAGGCAATGTAGAACTGAAAAATATGACTTTTCCTGACATCTAGTGTTAATTTTTTTAAATATTTTTTAAAATTCATGTGTATTTAATATTAAAGAAACAATATATACAAACGTACATTATACAATGCGACACTGGCATATTCCGTGGCTCATCTCACTTGTATTGCGCTCAAAGTCCTCTTGAAAACGTGTCATCAAACTGAAAGGCACTATTTTTGAACAAATGCTAGTCTGGCCAAAAAAACTAGCCGACAATTCATACTTTTAAAGAACTTTAATAGGGAAAAAACTGAATTACATAAACTTGCGACTTATTCAATAGGGTACGTGATACTTGTATGCAATGTTGTTCATTTCTAACTTTAACTCTGTGCAGATATTCGATATTCATTTTTTTTATTTAGATGAGTTGCGTTAAATTAAATGAAAGTTGCTTAGACTATATTAAAATTAGAAAAAAATGCGATCATTAAATTCTATGTTAGGATAAGTTAATTTGAAAACCAGTTGATTTCTATTGACATAAATAAATCGCCTAGGTTTAATACACTATTCTGGAGCTTTAAGACTATTTATCATACGTTTTATATCGTGACGAAGGGAATATGACGCACTGATTTAATTTTCGTGCACCCCAAAAAAGACAAAACGCTTTCAGGTATATATATTGTAGTCTTTGCACTGGCCAGCGAAGCCACCAATAGCCTATATTTTTCTGACATTAAAAAAATAAGGATACCGTAGCGTAAATAATTTGCATTGATAACTTACATAAAAGCTGTGCAATAAGAGCTAGTGTGTTAAAAAAATTATAAACGTTACACTTAATGGCTTCAAATCATATAAAAAAATAACAAACACCTAGAATCAAACCCGAACACATCATCGAGCAGAATCAACCCAGTGTTACTAAGCGAGCAATCGGCCAGATCGGTGGTAAGTATAGCTAACAACGTAAAACTAAACTACACGTTATACTAAAAATAGTTTTTTTTTTATATAGTTGAACCGTTACACTTACAATGTCCCGACTTGCACACGGCCGCACATCCGGTTTATTTGCGCACATATTGTGTGGACAGAATGCTCGAACAGGGATCATGTCGCGTTTGCGACTCGACGAGTAAGGAGAGAGAGTTTGCTCACTCCTGGCTCCTCTGTTTCTGGAGTATATCCTCAAAGCACGTATGAACTGACATTCGTACGTATGTGTTGACAGAAATATGTTGTACTTTTTGTGTTGTTTTGTGTATTTCGCTTCAGAACTAAAATAATAATAATAATAATATTATTGGACATTACACACAGCCCCGTCTGATCTCAAACTAAGCATAGCTTGTGCTATGGCTACCAGACAATGGCTATAAATACATATATTTGTATACTTTTTTTTGTAAAAACATACATATTTTACAAAGAAAACTTCAGTCTCAAAACAAACTCAAATAATAATGAATCGCATCCACGCCCCTGGATTCAGCAGACGGCAAATGTTCCACTAAGGCACAGAGCCGAAAATGGATAGTATTTGAAATTATTTCTATGTCTATTCATCTGTCACAGAAAAGTTTCAGCTCAAATTACGTTTTTCATCGTTATTTTTCGTTTTTCGAACTGACTAACGAGAGTACTGCAAGCGTCCATCAGGTACGGTGTACGCTTAGCATGAGGTGGGCCGTTTGCTTGTTTACCACCTTAACAGTATTAAAATAATTCAATAGTTTATTGTAGCTATTTTTATTTAATGTTGTATTCATCTATATATTTTATGTACTCATCAGCACTTCTCCTTTGACACCTTACTCGATGCATTTTTTAATATTAAAAAAAAAACGGTGTTTTTATCAAGTTTTTTCCATAAGGGACACCATATTTGTTTTATGATGACATCATGTAACCTATAGCACTTAAGAAAGACGAAAAATCCAATGACATGTCATTTAGTAAAATCCAACAAACCGTTCAGGATACATGAAGCGCTAAATATTTGAACATACATACATACAATACATACACTCGAAAAAAATTGCCCTAGTTTTGGCAGTCGGATAAAAAGGGAAAATTAATAGTAAAAAATTTAAAGGCACGAAATGATAAAATCGGCTAAAGCTATACACAAGTGTCGTCACTTCATGTTTGGCGTTGTGATTTCATCCCGCGGCCTGAGAACCGCCCAACTGCCAAAGCTGCAGGGTAAACAGCCGCGGGCGGGCGGGAGGCCCAGTCTAGGATCGATCTTTTGTACCGTCTGAAAACTCTTTGAAGTACAATGGATAATTCTACACACTTTGTATTCTTTTATTATTAATACTAATATTGACAAACGTGGCTTATAGGTATCTTAAAGATTTTATTGACTCCATGATTTTCTTTTCATTTTCATCAACTTATAAAAAACCTAAATAATAATGTTCCTTATATATAATTTGGATTCTTGTAATGAGTCTATGCGTATTTGTATTGTTCTTTAGTCACTCACTATTTAACATTTTACTACAGTTAAATATTATTTTACTTCTTTGTATCATAAATTCAAAATTCAAACGCTTTATTTCTCAAAAAAAAGGTTTCACGTTAAACCAGTGGATAACTGTAGTCAGACACTTGTTAACATTATTTTAAATAGTATCGAGTCTTTTAAGTTTAAATAAAAGTGATGTGTTGTCTTCTGCAATCAACACTATCTCATGACTATAGATAAGGCAGACCATTAATGTATATAAGAAATAGGAATGGCCCAAGAATGGAACCCTGTGGAACACCAATTTTAATGTTTGATCCAGGGGAGCGCTTCCCATTTATGGCAACTGTTTGCATTATATAATCCTGATATGAGCTAGTTAGTTTAAGTGCGATATTCTTAATATCATAGTGTTGTAATCTTCTGATCACCGTTTCATGTTGGACACAATAAAATGCCTTAAATAGATCACAGAAAACACCTAAGGCATCCATTGAGTCTTCCGAAGCATCTAATATGTGTTAGATTAGGTCAACACCAGCATAGGTTGTTGAGCGACCCCTTGTAAATCCAAACTGTTTACAAGTTAGCAGTGAACTAAAGTGAATTAAGTCAATTGATTTAAGATCAGGTTCTAAAAAAAATACTAAAAACAGATAGTACAGAAATTGGTCTAAAGTAAGACAGGTCAGTAGTACTAAACTACCTTTACTGTAACTACTAACTTAACTGTACTTCATGATATAAGGAAATACACCACACTCAATACATTTATTAAATATCAAAACTAGTTGGAGAGCAATAACTGAAATTATAGTTTTAAATAGGGTTACAGAATGGTCAGCAGTGTTTTTGATTTTAATAAGTCGAATGCTTTAATAATATTATTATAGTTTGCATGTGTGAATTTAAAGTCTTTTGAGCATTCTTTTACATTTTCTTTCAACAGCGCCTCTGCTTATAATGGAAAAGAGTTAAGCGAGTTAGTAGTAGAGACTAGTATATCCAAAAAGAATTTATCAAATAATGAGATAATCTCTATTTCTGACCTAAAAATAGTCCCATCAACTATAACTTATACCTATGTTTACTCGATAATAAAGACAACTTTGTAGCTTTAAACATATGGATTTCTTGATGTGTTGATAACAATGCAAGCGTCTATAGGCTGCGGTAACCGCTTACCATTAGGCGGAACGTAAGCTTGTTTGCCACCTTAGTGGTATTAGAAATAAAATAAATAAATATAACATTTCGGGTAATAACGTTTGCCGCGGAAAGGCGGATACTGAGAGTGATTCTAACTCATACCTGGTTCGGTGTTTCTTCAAAGTAAAATGTTACCAGTACAAGGAGACCCGACGAGTCACTAACAGAGCCCATAGTCTGTCAGCAGGTCTGTTTTCAATTTGATCCAAAAAACAAATCAATGCATTTCAAATCGACCTTAATAGCAATTTACAATTTTCAGATCATCACCCACAATATTCAAACGCAGACCGTGTGACCGCAACACTAAACTACTGTCCATTACACAAAAGTCAGCAAACTCAATAACCAAAAATATTTGTATTTAACAAAAGAAATATTTAATTTATCACGAATTTATTGCTTACTTACGGGATTCTCATTCTGTCATCGCACCCCGGTATTACCCACCCCGATATTAAATGCGCCCCTCAATTACAATCAAGTTCGCTGTGAGCGCCCGGGGCACTCATTTAAATCTTATTTGTAATTTTAGTTTACAAAGTCAATAGTTTAACTATAGTTCTGTGAACATTATTTGCGAGGGAAGCGTTGGAGAGAAATTAACGTGATCCTCTGTGGGAGATGTTCAGAGCTGAACCGGATGTCATACTGTTTACTCGTAGGATTGTAAAGTGTCTAAAACCTAGGAAAGTAAGTAAGTATTTGCACCCCTGACAGCGCCTGTTTTCTGCTGGGTTGTTCCTACCCTCCGATACCGCATTCATTCCCATTCTAGATCAGCATTACCGCGGTAGTACGCTGGTTGAGCTGATAGGCAACTAGGGATGGTTAGGGAGGTAGTGTTAGGCATATTATAGGGACCCCTTTGTAAGCAATATCAAAAGAGCAGTGATTCAAAACCACTAAACCCAGCCCCCTAGTTTATCAGAAACGAATACCTTGAACCCCGACACAAGACGGCGGACATAAGCATGCCAGAATCAATTTTGCTATCGCAATTTTTAAAAGGCGTTAGTGATCAATACAGCTCTATGTTTACACAGGAGGAAGACAAAGGTAGAGATTTAGAAAGTCATTGGTAGTGTAGAAGGCTAGGTCCTTTTAGGCGTATGGAAGTAGGGCGAACCATTGATAAATAAGTTTCGTGTCAAAAGTTGGCAAAGAGAGTTATTGTGGTTTGGAAATTTTTAAATATAGATTATGTTTGAATTCGGGCAACCGAAAAGACAAAGAGGATCGGTGATGCTTTTTGTTCACAGTCTTTTTGATGAGTTTTGCAATTCTGATGCATGACTTGCATATAGTCATGTCATAATCTTTAAGTAAATCCATGTTAAGCATCAGCATTCAGGTCTTGGGAAAAGTTTCAACCAGTGACCTAGATTTTTTACGCTGTTTCAACAGATGTAGGTTAAACATGGATAAATGGATGGTACAGAATCTTACTTTAATAACATAAATATTGGAATAAAAAAGTGAAGTAAAATTTTTTTTTTGACTTAAGTCATATGAAAAATGTAAACATTGATTGTGGATAGGTAACAATGAATAATAGTTAATAATGTAAGGAACAGAGAATAAGATATAGTGGTAGATAGTATAGTTATGGAGTAGGGGGTGTAGTGATAATATCATCTTAATCCCGCATTTGCTGCAACGTAGCCTGTAATTTTATTTAATAGGTCAATTGGTGATCATAGTCTTAAGAATAACGCATAGGGTATATTTCTGATTGGTTTAGGTGGACACGTGAGTAAGAGTAACGTACAATGTAGGAACGAAAAAGGTCAATAGTCGTATGTTTTGTTAATTAAAAGGTCATATATACTCGTAGAAACATGGAAAATTAATATATATGAAATAAACGTGAATGTTCTCATTGTGCATACAGCATAGCAGCCGACATATGAGGATGACACATTTTGAATATTTATGCTATTAAATATTTATTAAACTTTACAGATAGTTAGTTGTGTAGTAAGTAATGTATTTTCAGGGAATTCATGAGATGATATATGAGTCAAAATGAAGTGACGGTGTCGTTTTGTTCAATAAAACCAGGATTCCAGGACATATTTTCATCGGATTCTTGACAGATACGCAACAAAATATATAATAAACTTTGAAAATAACAATCCAAAACTATAAAAAAGAACTTACCTAAAGAGGTGGAACAGGTGGTTGCACCAGCCTGTCCACGACAGATTCCCCCTCCTATGTGGGAACCACGTCTTCAGTCTTTATTCTTGACGCAGAGTAGCTATCATGGTTGCCGGCCGACGTTATGTTGTTTGACGTGTCCGAACTTCTACAACACGCACTCTTCCATCAGCTCTAGCATGAGTCTCAGATATAATGCCCACTGGGCCAATGCGTTTCTCGGCAGCCTTGGATCGGCAATAAAAACCAAATCTCCTTTGCTGAAATTAAACTGGGAAGTATTATTTCTTTATCGTCAGATTAAAAAGGGTAGGTATTCTCGCACCCATCGTGACCAAAAACTATCAGCTAAGCACTGAGCAACTCTCCAGGCACGTCGACGATGCATATCGTCGACGTTCCCAACTTCCGCCCATATGAGGTGGAGCTGCCGGCAGGAATTTCCATTAAATGTTAAAGGCTTATTAATATTTGAAGCACCGCGGAAATTAGTACCGTTGGTGGACATGATTGTAGCAGGGCAACCTCTTCTTGCCATCTTTTCCAGCGCGAGGAGAATCGAATAAGTGGATAGGCTAAATGCTAATTCCAAATGGTCTGCCCGCGTAGTTATACAAGTAAATAGTGCGCCGTACCGCTTTTTATGACGGTGTCCTACAGTAACTGTAAAATAATCTAATACACAATTGGTAAAAGGTCGTTTATGTTGGTCTAATCGTTAAGCAGGGAGATCACCACGCGACGACGAGCCCGTAAAAGTCTAACTGCATCCAAATAAGGTCTAACTTCTGACAAAACACTATCAGAGGGAATATTTTTTTTTTGGAGTAAGTTTGTACATTCTCGCGGATAGCATTCTATTTGCATTTGTTTGACCCATAAATGCTCGGCTTCCGATTTTAAATCATCCATGTAATGTTTTTTTAAATTTTTTATAGATAAAAGAATATAAGCCGTAGCATTTATAAGCGATTCTTATTCTGAAAACCTATTTAAGTTTGGCAAAGTTTGCTTTTATTTGAACAATACAAGTTACTGGCGGCTTTTATTGAGGTTGTTAAGGCCACAACGATTCATCACTTGACAAAAAACCATTCCTGTTCCAAGACAGGAATGGTTTTCAGGTCCGGGCGACACCTTTACGCGTGGCTGCTGAGCTATCTACACGTATGAGCTGAGCTCATCTTATTCACCCAGACGATTGGCAACAAAAGCCTTAGAGCCTCCGATCGAATCCCAGAAAGGACAGTGATGAAATCAGACCAAAAAATACAAAATACCGGTTTAAAATCATGTTCATTGCTAATAGTATCAGCCATTTTCAATAGAAAATGAACCTACCAGCCGTAATGGATCATACAAAGTACATAGCAATTGCCGTTTTACAGGTCGCGCATTGCCTAACATGATATCGCGGGGTACCCTAGGAGCCTTCGTGTTGAAACCTAATAAAGCCTCACTGGGATTCCAAAAATCACCTAAAATCTTTTCCGATTAAGACCATTCATTAAGGAGGTTCACAGACGCTTTAGCATGAAAATTTTGTGAAAAGGATTTTAAAACTTCACTGCTATTAGAAGCCGAGCCTCGCAACTCAAAGCCTCCGTTTGTATGGGTTTCTGCTACCTTTAGACTAACATCACGAGCTTAGCAAATTGAAGATAAACTATCCACAAAATCATCAACATAATCAACATAATGATTATTAACAATAGCTAAGTAGGCACGTGGGTATTTATTTTTAATATCTTTAGCATTTTTGTTTTTTATATACAGTCCTAAAAATGGGGAACTAGCCGCTCTAAATATCATCGAAGACATACGATACTCTATTACCTGACTCGCCCGCCTCCCTGTCATGCGCTTCCATAAAAACGCTGACAGTCTCTATCTTCTTCCCTTAATTTTCATTCTAAGGAACATCTCTTTTATATTCGATGTAACAGCTATGTCATCCAGTCGAAACCTAAATAAAACAACTGGCAAAGATTGGAGTAACACAGGACCAGTAATCAATTTGTCATTTAGGCAAATACCCTGTGTGCTTGCCGCAGTATTAAATACCATACGTAGTTTTCCTGGTTTGTTTATGTTAACTACTGCAAAGTGTGGCAGGTACTAAAGTTAGCCCTATACACCGGGATTAAAACATTCTTTTGCATAACCTTGATCGATAAGGTTTTGTACTTGTGCCTCATAAGTTTCTTGAAATTTTCGATCCCACATACACTTATTTTCTATATGCCTTAAACGTTTTAATGCGTCATTGCGATTGTCTGGGAGAACAACATAATTTTCTTCAGGCTACCAGGTGATCCAGGTGAACCAGAAATATCTCATCTGCCATTTACTTTCCTAGAAGTTTTGTTAAGAATTTCTTTTACATCACAATTGTTTTCCCTAGGCCTACGTGGTACTCAAATTGCATCTAATGCATCATTTTCTGAATTACCCTTTGCTATTGGCCGCACGGTTTAAAGCGATTCTTCACTCCCGTCGGTTTCTACTACCTTTAGACTAACATTACGAACTTCGTAAATTGAAGAGAAACTATTTACAAAGCATCAATATAATGATTACTAACGGGTGCGGCGTTTTTGATTTGTTGCGATTGGTCTGATTCCATCACTGTCCTTTCTTGGATTCGATCGGATGCCCGACCGTATAAGGCTTTTGTTGTCCAATCGTCTCGGTGAATTAGACTAATCCGTTTTCAGGTCCGGGTTTTTTGGCGAGTGATAAAACGTTGTGCTCAAAAAAAGCCGGACTTGCTTTCGTTTGAATACAACCGCAAGTAACTTGTCTTGTTCAAATAAAAGCACTACCTTTGCCAAGAGTTAATAGGTTTTCAAATTGGGAATCGCTAACAAATGCTACGGCTTATGTTCTTTTATTTGGACCAAAAAAAAATTTATTTGGAACAAAACAACAGTATTTATTGTCATTCTCGGTTTTACTAGCAGATGAAAATAGTCCGTTTTAGTAAACAATTCTGTAGTTTTCTTCAAAAAAACTAGGCTTTCTTGGTAAAACACAACATTTATTTTCATCGCATTCTTGACAGATACTAAACAAAACTAAGTCTGCAGTGTGCTATTTTTCTATTTCCTATTATATTATAAAGCTTAAAAGCTATACAGGATTCTAGTTTTTCATATGTTCTCGAATAATATTAAAAGTTAGTTAAAACGTTTTTAAGATTTTAGAAAACCACATACATAGACATTTGGCTTGAGATTGAGATCATGCCTACAAAATTTCGCAGCATTTGATCAGTAAATGTGCAAAACAAGTAGTAAATTCGTTTGTGTGAAACACGCTGCGAAGCGCCTCGAATCGTATACTCAATACTTATTGTACTTCTAGACTTGAGACATTAATGATAGTTAACCTCAAAACATAACGTATAAGAAGAAAAAGTTAGTTAAAATCAAAACATATCTTAGTTTTGATTTAAGGTGCACGGTAGTACATGAACAAGTCTTCTTAGTAACTTTAATTTTTTATTTTCGAATGAATGAAAGTATATGGGAAAGTTACTTCTATATTTAAATTGTTTTTAACATATGTATTGTTCTTTCAGAGTTGGAGAAGCTGATGTAGGGTATTTAATAGTTCGGATAGATAAATTCGCGAAATGTAGTTATAATGCTAGTATACCTGAAATATATTATGGTTACATTATTTCAGCATTGTTTTTGTATTTAATGAAATAAAAGTAACTTAAGGTTAGGAAATTATTTTTGCTTTGTAGTTAGTTACTGAAGAAAATGTTTTTAGTAGAGAAACTTTGCATTGTTTAAAATAAGCTTTGATTTAACAGAAGGTTTAATAATGTATATAACGTAAATTAATTTGACTTAGGAGTCAAAGAGGATAGAGCTGATTTGAGTTTGGATAGTAAAGAAATAGATCGAGGAATGGTTATTAGCACATGCAAGCGTTTGTTTTGGAGTTTTAGTGCACTGTCTTCAGAAGTTTCCATGGTCTTCCTAAAGGAATATTAACTAAGATCTCCATTAGTTAATGTACCATCTTTCTCATGGCAGAGCATCGCATAATTTCAGCCCATGGATCAGGTAAATTATATGTTCTTTTACAGTAAGTTTCCTACCACTTGCAATTTCGATGAATAAATGTTGGATTGGATGGAAAATTATAGGCAATGACGGACTGCAATAATTTTACTGCAATAGGTTTATGGAAGTAGGGCAAACTATTCGTAAATAGGATTCGTACCAAAAGTCGGCAAAAATAAGGCTGTGACTTACGCACGGACGACGGCCGGAAGGACTGATATGATGAAACTATAGATAGTGCGTTTTTACCATTTGGCTACGGACTACCAAAACTTACATTTTCCAAAAAAAACTGGACAGAAAGTAAGTATATCCTCTATATCTCTCTAATAACAGGATTTTTTTTCAGCTGAACAGTTTTATTATAGTATTGATATAGTGATATAAACAAAACAAAAAAAAAACCACCTTTGACATTATACTAACAAAAAGTCCGGTAGTAAATTTCCACTCAATCTCCCTCGCTAGGTAAGAAATTTTCATGGTACTTTACCGCAAACAATTAGTGCGTTTCGTGAAATGGCCGGTTGCGCTAAATTGGGGGCTTAGCCAGCCGAGCGTTATCGAATCTGCCCCACCGGCAAAACATTTATTTCATTACTTCTATTCATAGGCTCTAATCTGGGTTGCAGTAAATGTGGCGCATTCGTATTCTTTTTTACTGTCTTTATTAAAAATATATCAAATCTCAATACTACAATTTTTTTAAATACAAACAAGGCTTTATTAATCGAATAATTAATTATTTATTTTTATATTTTTTAGATAACAACTTTAAGTTTTATTAGTTAGGAAAAATCACTAAAGTCTGAATACTAACTACTACAAAATTCTACTATTCTTTTATAAAAAAAAAATTAATTAACAATTCATCAATATCATTTGGTGATATTTTTTTATAAGTTACGTAACATGTTTTACTATACGCGATTTATTTATTCAACTATAAAAACCATTTTGTTTTTGCTAATAGCTGCCAACTACCTATTATAAAAGCCTAATACACTGTTTATAATAATAAGAAAATATACATTTATATTTATTTAATCTTCTTTAAGAGCAGTTTTGGGATAGTAAAAATATTGTTGCATTACAGGTTCACGGAAAAAACGATATCAAAAATAATACTTACATAATATGTTTAAATTGTCAATTTAAAAAGTTACTTCACAAAATCACAATATTAACAATTTCCTGCAACATGACAGACAGGAACAGATCATAGCCTGTGTCATAGCTTACTTCACGGGGCGTCACTCTACCAGGGTAGGATTTTTCGACCCCCGTGGTGACATTATCACCCCTTTAAACCACATCTATTATCAACCTTCGTGCTCTCATATTAGAGAAGTAAATCACACAACAATAATTTGTCAACGTAGCTTCAATGCAAAGCACTATTGTGAGGATAATGCCACGATCAAGAGTAGTTTCATTGTCGACGACCGTGTCATACAAATTTGTACTTTTATAACATAAAGTTAAAGAATGATTTGACTTTTAGACCTTCGGTTCAAACTAAAACCGAATGAGGGGTAAGTGATATTCATTTAATTCGTCTGGATTGTCAGTGGGGCCTCTCAATTTTGTTCTTAATTCGTATAGGGTGTCTTAGAGTTCTTACAATTCTGATGAAAGCGAGTGAATCTTAAATAGGGTAAAACTCGATAGCATGTAGGTATTAAGGTATCATTAAAAAGTTACAACATTACATTGGAAAAACCAGATGAACATATCTACAAATTCATAGAAAATGCCTTATTGACACAAAATTATCATAACATGACATAAATGTCATCGTATATGACGGTAATTTTTAGGGTTCCGTGCCAGAGGGTGCCAACGGAGCCCTATTACTAAGACTACGCTGTCTGTTTGTCTGTCTTTCCGTCTGTCCGACCATTAAAAGGCTCTATCTTTAAGACCGAAATAGGTAGAAGCCTGAATTTTTCACTGAATATGTGTTATAATGAAGGATTATCTAACAAATAAAAAAAAGTTAAAATACAATACAAGAATACATACAAGAAATTCATTTTCGTTGTTTGTGCTCAAGCGTTCCATGAAAAGAATTAAGTATAATCAAAGCCCGGTTCATACAAACTTAAATTCGAGCCTTAAATTGTGTAAGGTTAGGTTGTGGTACTGACCTAACAAATTATTGACCTAATTTAAAACAATACCGTATCGTAATTAGAACACTTTTTGATGGAAGTTAAAGTTTGTGTGAACCAAGCTTTGACTTAGTCAATTCTCAGGTTTGACGTATTTCGCCTTTTGACTCGGTTACAAAATTTATATAAGTCTACCTTGTACATAACAATAAAGAGACCATCTCAATAAGTATGCACAAGGGACAGTGAGGGATAATATCTCTTGTCAGTATCCTTTGTGAATCTAATAAACCTCCCCTCTAAATGTCTACCATTTAGAAAACAACTTACGAAGCCCATCACACAATCTTTTGAGACGTCTCTTTCAGAATGTTTTTAGTAAAAATGGCAAACGAAACACCTACACATTTAATGTAGACATAAATAGGTACAATGAAATAATAAAAGTAGACGACGTCATAATCTTCATATGTGATTACATATATATCCTCTTTGATTAAAACTCAAACCTAATTCTTTAAGAGTGGCGGAGCAAGCATACAACTGACTACGCAAATTATATTGAACAGCTGTAGTCGAAGGCCTTTTTTAGATTAGTGATCTTCGGCTCTAACTATAACTATGTACCATCCAATGTGGTATATTAGGCCTGCAATTACTCCAACATGTGGAAACTGATTTGTGTGGTTCTTTTTAATTTTAGGGTTCCTAAGCCTACGCTGTCTGTCTGACCATTAAAAAACTCTATCTTTTAGACCGAAATAGCTAGAAGCCTAAAAATTTTAAAGAATTTGTGTTATGTTGCGAGACAATCTTTAAAATAATTAAAAGTAAAACATAATTTTGTCCTATCGTAATAACAGTAATTTGGATATACAAACTTAAAACTTGCAGTTAAAAAATGATGTGAACTCTAAAGTATAACAACAAACAATAGCAAAGGCCTTCGACTACAAACCAGCTAAGTGTGAGACGAGCCCGAGCCATTGCCATCTTCAATTGCCGTTATAGCGCCACCTTGCTATTATTAAGAGAGACAGTAATACATTTGCTTGTTGGATACAATATTCAAAGTTAGGCAACGTCGGGCTTTTTGTTTTAATAAATTTCTTAAATTTTGTTTACGGAACCCTCGGTGCGCGAGTGCAAGTCACACTTGGCCAGGTTTTTTTGTAATTACTCGATTTAACTTTAACATTGAAAAGCTATAATAACTTGTACGCTGATGGCGTTAAAAACCCATATTTTTTTTTTAAAAAAACTTTAGTTTTTAATTTTTAGCAGTTATATTCTTATCTGAAAAAGCATGTGATTACTAAAAACTTTAAAGTAATTTAAAATACTAGAAAGATCTTGTTAAAAGGCTTTGTAACTTAGAGCTTTCTTGATCAACAGCAGTAGATGACTTCATATCATATCAACAAAGTAATTATAATTACTAAGTTTCGAAGTAATTAACACTGAGAAATTTTGCATGTAAAAAGAAAGCACATTTTTCCAACTTGTGTTTGTTCTGTAACTGAATCTAAGCACGGACTATATAATACTACTAGCTTTACTGACGAACGTTGTTTCTTTTTAAAAAAATTGCCGCACCAACCTATTGTTGGTTGTACTATTTCAGAAACCTTCCCCTTTCGGAAAATCCTTTCTTATCGGATGCCTACGTCATACAAAGAACACACAACGTTATACAAGTTTCAGGTCTCTACGACCAGCGGTTTAGGCTGTGCGTTGATCCGTCAGTCAGTCATTCAGGACAAAGCATTTTTTATGTATATAGGTACCAAGAAAACTATAAGTACACAAAAAATCAAACACCTAAAAAGTGCATAATCTCTGTACCCTTAGAAACCGTCAAATGAGATATTAATATAGTACGGTGACTTTCGAGACATTGCAATTCTATGTTGTCAGTATTTGCTTATGTTTTTAAGTGACTTAAACCTTTTTTGAATAAAATCGGATTGAGTTTTTAATCATGAGTTAAAGTAAAATGTAATTTAATCAAAAACACTAAGGAGTATTGATATCAACTTCGAAGCAAATCACCGCCAAAAAAACTTTCTACCCCTTTTTAACCCCGTTATGGGATGAATTTTAATAAATACGAAACACGTGTTTCATCAATTCTGTTAAAAAAGTCTTATACAAAATTTGAAGTAGATTGGACCAAGGAATCACATTGTCCCATACAAATTTAACCCCCATTTTTCAACCCCTTAGGGGTAGAAATTCGGAAAATCCTATCTTATCGGATGCCTACGTCATACAAAGAACACACTCTAAAATGTTCAGATCTCTACGATCAGCGGTTAAGGCTGTGCGTTGATCCGTCAGTCATTCAGGACAAAGCATTTTATATGTATAGAGATACTAGACCTAAGTAATAAGACAATTTAGTTTTCTATAGTTGACAACTTCGGGCTAAGTGTTCCCAACCGTATATTGGTGCAACATACGAGAACGTACGTTCATCATGATTATCGCCTCCTCCATATTTTCTTTAGACTAGTTGTTTTACGCGCTCCGGCCCTATGAATTGTAGCGTAAAGTTAATAACAAAGATATTTCAAACTAAGACCAGTTGTTATTAAGATTGGTACGCCTTAAGGGGCATATATCAGCTAACTCGCGCCGCCATTAGATATCCTCAATTTTCTCTTCGTAGAAAACAAATTTCTAAAATCCAAATGTAGGAAATATAAAACTAGTCGTAAGCTATTTTTTGAAGGTTTTAAATAGCTTTTAAGTAATGAATTGTAGTTGGCATCTGCTAAAAGTGGCCGTTTTTAGAGCTTATGACTAGTTTTATATTTTCAACATTTGGATTTTAAAAATGCATTTTCAACGAAGAGAAAATTGAGGATATATATTGGCGGCGCTAGTGGGCTGTAAGAGGGCCCTTAACAAACAAACTCAATACATTTATATATTAAGTATAGATTTACAAAATGGCATACTTACAAAAATCAGTCAATCGAGTATTTGTAGCTAGCTACTTATATTCTGCAGCTCTTGAGCTATATGGTTACTATTTTACGGCACGTCGAAGTGAGCGATGCCTTTACGCCTACTCTTTTATTCTTTCCAACCTGAAAACTTAAACATATAAAAAATAAGTTGGTAGATTCAAATATTGCATTTTATTTATTTTTACAATGACGTCCTTGTTACATATATGTATACCTAAATAAAACGCAAATCAACCATTCATAGAATATTAATAATTTGCAATTCAAAGCATTTAAATCCCCACATATTTGACAAAAACATCTTCAGAAAATTCAATAAGAATCGACCCAACGAGGCATGTGTTCAAGTACAATTCTGGACCACTCCACTCGAATACTCCCGTCATAATACCGAATGTAACAATGTGCGCTCAACACGCATAATTGATATGTAAAAATCATGGGGGCTGCACAGCGGGTGATTTGCTACCATTCTCTTTGTCTGTAGACATACTTGTTGTGTTTGATAGTTTTTAGACGTGTCAGTAGTAAAAAAGTATTGTGCAGTAAACATCTATTTTTAACCTATTGGTACAGTACCTGCTACGGAATATTATAAGAGCGCAGACTAAAAACAACTGAGAGTCGGACTTGCGCACCGATATTACCTGTACTTATACCAGCACAGAATGCACGAGCCCAACTCGCACTTGACCTATTACAATTATTTGTTTTACTATAGATAGAGCTTACACTTTAATTTAAAGTTTCAGACTTGTATGTTTTACCAGAGCAAAAACAACAAAGACATGTTACTTATTTGGAAACCCACTTTAAATTTTTACTTTTGTTTTTTTTATATTACTTGTTAGGAAATCGCCCATCCATACAATACATATTCTCTGAAAATTTCAGACTTTTACCTACTTCGGTTTAAAAGATGGGGCATTGGAGCCCTTTAAAGGTCAGACATACAGACAGTGTAGGTTTAGTAAAAGGATGTATACCCTTTGGGTATGGAACCCGAAAAATCTCACGCGAATCGGGAAACCATAAAGATAATAATATTAATGAAGAGATTGGTATACCTACACAAGATTGAAAAAAACTGTAAAACTGTGTCCAAGTAAAAAAAACTTAATGTTTCTGTACCTACTTCATTATCAATTGTTACAGAAGAGATCCTAACAAATATGTACAGACGAAAAAAAACCGTATTTTTTTTACTGTTTCCGGTGTTGAACGAACAATCTAAAAATGTTGACAAATTGTAGTTTCTTAAAATAGTAGATGAATCCTCGAAGTGGTGGTCCACTTAAATTCCATCTTTGATCACAACTTAACAACACTTAAATTGTAACAAAAATATGTTCTATACAAGCTTTTGCCTGCAGCTCCGCCTGCGCTTAAGTCGGTTATCGCTGTGGGATTTCTACGCCAACTCCTTGATTATAATGGCACAACATAGTAAGGAAGTTTACTACAGCAATATTTACTATTCACGCTTAAGCTGCTGTACCGATTAAGATAAAATTTGGCATGAAGATAGGTTGAATCAGACATAGGCTACTTGAAAACATAAAGTGTGAGTAGGTTTTTTTGTCTATAATTAAGGAGTTGCCGTTGAAATCCTAAATCGATAACCGAATTTAGGGCGTGTGGAACTGTGGGGAAAAACTAGTTCACAATATATAAAAAAAATAACATTGACAAAAATGGACCCATCGTAATAATTCAGTGGGACATTATCTGTTAAATCATAAAACGAATCATAGTGACGAAATCCTCCAAGCGACTTTCTTAGATAACACTAAACCAACTAAAATTACATTTCTCCATTATTTGCCTAACAAATGTTTGGTTTGAAGCCGAGATAAATCTCTTACCAACATATTGTTAAACAATCATTAACAATGTTACAAGAACAATAACAAAATAAACATTGTTTGCGCAATCGTTCTGCAAATTTATGTTAGTTTATTTTATCAGTTGTTAATTTTACTTATTAGGGTTAATTATATGCCCAGTAACATGAGGTTTTACATTATTACCTACCTTAAAATAACCTGCATATTTGAATTGATTTCCTTTTCTTATCAGCCCCACTGTTGAAGCAGGGCCTCCCCTCACCAAGGGTGATATGGGCCATAGTCTACACGACTTATTCTTTTGGACATTTGAAGGTAGGTATTTTTCGCACGATGTTTACCTTCACCGAATGAAAGTGTTGTGAATAATCAATGTACTTGAGATATTAGAAAAACGAGTGATTGGTACACGCCAGCGGGCTCGAACCTTCGCTCCTCAAAACGTGAGGCAGACACTGAAACCACTGAGCCATTACTGATCTTACCGGAGTAGTTATCACACGTGATTTACAAGTCGCAAATCCACCCACCACTTGGAGAACTGCTGCCATCTTATGGTGGGTGCACTCCAATACCAGCTTGGGCCTTTCAACTTGGTTCGACGACGCGTTAAGAGCATTGTCGATGATCCCAAACTCACAAGTCAAATCAAACCCTTAAGCCTCAGAAGAGACTTTGCCTCCCTGTGTGAGTTCTACCGCTTGTATAATGGGCTGTGACCTAAAGAATTGTTCGAAATGATTTCTTATGGTCACACACAGTACAGTTACCGAGGAAATTCTTCCCGCAAACGCTTAATAAGTGGAATGAGCTCTCCCTGCCAATGTTTTCTCTAGGGTTTTTCAAGATTCGGAGTGAATATGTTTTAAAAGGTCAGCAATGGGCGATTACCTAATGCCCCTAATGTTGCAAGCGTCTTAAGACTAGTGACTGCTTTACGACAGTCGGACCGCTACCTTGCTTACAACCTTAATAGTATAAAAAAATACTTTTAAAATCAACCCACGAAGCTCTTTGATTTGATAGGTATCAAAGGATATATATAATCACAGGATGAGTTTCAGAAAAAAAACATACTAACAATAAAGATGACGTCATCACACCTTGAATAGCACCACAGAACATTATAAGTCATTAGAAGTGCTTTGTTACTCAAACAGTACTGGAACCGCTGTCGCCGCAATACATTCGCCATTTTGAAAGAGCCGAGTGTCTTAGCCAATCACGATCAAATAGGCGTTATCAGTTTGAAAAGTGTTAGGAAGTAGGCTCTGTCGATAAATACATATCGATAAATTTGGCGTATAAAGATAAGATTTTTGCTAACTATAAAATTAATAATCTACTCACACTTAGGTCAAATGATTATAAAATTTTATGAAATCCACTCTTTTACTACATAAGATAAAATATAAGCTTATGAACCAATCTATACATATAAAATGCTTTGTCTTGAATGACTGACTGACGGATCAACGCACAGCCTAAATCACTGATAGTAGAGACCTGAAACTGTGTTCTTTGTATAACGTATGCATCGTATAAGAAAGGATTTTTCGAAAGTGTCTAGTGCGAGTCGACCTTGCGCAATAAGGTTAAATCGATTGTAATTAATTTGGTATTGTAATGAAATATTGGTAAGTTGTTATGTACACGCCGGGGAAGGTTTCTGAGAAAAAAAAGGGTCAAGTGCGAGTCGAACAGGGTCTAGTGCAAGTCGGACTCGCGCAATAAGGGGAAACCGATGGTAATGAAATGTTAGTAAGTTGTTATTCACACGACGGGGAAGGTTTCTGAGAAAAAAAAGGGTCAAGTGCGAGTCGAACAGGGTCTAGTGCAAGTCGGACTCGCGCAATAAGGGGAAACCGATGGTAATGAAATGTTAGTAAGTTGTTATTCACACGACGGGGAAGGTTTCTGAATTAGTACAACCCTATAAGTTGGTGCGGCAGATGTTTTAAAAAAAAAATTTTTGCCAGGTCTTATATATGAGGCCTTAAACGAGTAAATTTTACAGTTTTGAGACAATATTTAAAGTTATTGTAACTACGATGACGACTAGACTAGGTGTCAAACGAAGATAGACTATCCCTGTGCATATGAATTTATATTGTTTGTAGGTTTATGAAAAACTGGTAATTTGTAAGATTTATTTGATAGGAGCAAAACATAAGTTCCCTAGTAATTGTGTGTGTATGACGTTCAAAAATGTAGTTAGGAATTTCATTGGCAAGAATTCTGCTTTGATAGCTCTAACGGCAGAGCGCTTACACAGACTGTAAGGGTTGCAGGTTGAAGTCCTGGCTCAAAATAAACCTTTGCCTTTGCTAAAAAAATATTTGTTTATATTGATGATGTAGCCATGGAATGGTTATGAAATATTTTCTTCAGGGAGTCTCGAACGAAGATTATTTTGATCTATATTATAAGAACTAGAATCAACGAACTAAAACAGCTCGATTTCCGCACAAAACAAAAATTTATGTGATGAACATTTATGATTGCCTTTGGACTGGGCTACTTTTTTCACTTCCCAACCTTTTAGCCGACTTACACCGATTTTGGTCATCCTGTGTGCAATGTAAATAATATTTACTAAGATATGAAATTCCATTCATGCTCTGGCTTTCTGTCTCGTACCTAAATAAGTATTTTGAAACTCATAGTTTCACAACATAGTATTTAACGAAGTTTGCCACAGCAGTAGCTAAAGGTCGTCCAGGTAAAACTCGGATATAGTTATTCCTTAGGGAACTTTTAAATCGTCCGGAATTAAAGTATTCTATGTCATTCTCCGTCTCTCATCATAATTTTAGCCATTTTCGAAAAAAAAAAATTTAAAGTATTAACGCAAGTAGGTAAAAAACTTTTAAATGAATGGCAGTTAGGTAGAACTGATACCTTCTTTCTACAAAGCCAGGTAAAAAAAACTTTTCTGTCAGCTAAGTTAAACATACTAATGACAAGGGTGAAGGCATAAATCTCAGTAAACTTAAACAAGGATTTTTATAAATTGCAAATTTCAATTTCCCAAAAATATTTTACTAACACTAGCTTCTATCTAAATAAACGTAAAAGTACCGGTACTAAATTTAGCTTAAATGTCATAATATGTATACAATATTAACATCTAAAAGCTGGGACTTACTTTGTTGTTTAATTCTTTTTACTTTGGGCTGATGTATCACAATTCACACAATTTTATAAAAAAACTCGTTGTAACTTCAAACATACGTAAACCAAATTAGCCAGTGTTCTACCGCTAACTTTTGGTTACCGTTATCTTCCGTTTGTTACGTTTGCCTCAGTCAGGCGATAGCAGCTAGTGAGTAAACACGTGTTTTAATGCAGATTAGAGAAATTAGCAGCAATATTGACAACATTGATACACATTACTTTAATCAGTTAGACGTTATTACAGCGACATGTTCCGTTAGTAAACATATGAGCTATTTCTACAAACCCTATCTCAGCCAATTACGGTCTGAGCAATTAGAAGATTTTACCAGGCTATGCGAAATTGAATTTTAAATCGAACGGTATAAGAAACCCAATTTTGCTCAAAATGTCAGATAGGAGGTATTAGTGCATCGCCGTCGATATGTAGCTACAATAATTCGAAAAAAAAAATTAAAAAGAAATCTCACTAAAAAGTAAAAAAATAAACCTTACTCATGCAATCAGAACATTAAACTAAGTGTTTTCTTATCTCTAAAGTGAAAAATAATTCTCTTTCGTACCGTTGCTATCTGAACCATGCCTCACGCATGGAGTGTGAATCGGACCGCATCCTAGAAGTATTACTCTGGAAGAAGATAAAATGGTGTGCTCTTATTTTCTAATTAAAAGTCGAATTACAGTTAAGTTGCATTGTGTTATCGACTAGTAACAATAACAGGTTTTTGTGTTATATGAAATATATAAAAAGTGCTAGTGCTACAAACTTTTGGACCAAGAAAAATACTTAAGTATACTTTGATATTTATTGTTTTAATTTAGATCCTGTCACTATTTCTATGTCCTCTCTTTAAGTTGTAATTTAGGGCTT
Organism: Apoda limacodes; assembly: GCA_946406115.1. Classification (NCBI taxonomy): domain Eukaryota; kingdom Metazoa; phylum Arthropoda; class Insecta; order Lepidoptera; family Limacodidae; genus Apoda; species Apoda limacodes. The sequence goes on from OX291541.1 coordinate 6,731,538, forward strand.
CCTTTGGTCCCCTTAGAAGACATAAGGATAGACAGACGTGGTCCATGTAGGTACAACAAAAGTACCAATTTGATGTTAGTATTCGCCTTGTAGTTTTAATTTTAGGCTTAGATTAACCTACCACTAAGACAAAAAATGCAAGTGCGAGTTGAACTCGCGCACGAAGGGTTCTGTACCATTATCTATAAAAACGGCAAAAAAAATCACGTTCGTTGCATGGGAGCCCGCCTTAAATATTTGTTTTATTTTAATTTAATTATTTATTTTTAAAGTGACTATATAACAAAATATTCTGTGAATATTTTAAGCGTCCACCCGTTGCCGTTATTAATATCGAGCAAAATCGAATAAAAAAATCACGTTTGTTATATGGGAGCCCCCTTAAATATTTATTTTATTCTGTCTTTTCAGTATTTGTTATACAGTAGCGGCAGCAAAAATACATCTTCTGTGAAAATTTCAACTGTCTAACTATCACGGTTCATGAGATACAGCCTGGTGACAGAGGGAGAGACGGACGGACGGACAGGGGAGTCTTAGTAAGTAAGTTCCGCTAATTACCCTTTGGGTACGGAACCCTAAAAAGAACAGATTCACAGCAATTAGTTTTTGACATTCGATTCTAAAGAGAAGAAAACGCTCAATTTTCCAACTGCGTAAGTAAAGTTTTCATTATTTTGTTACTTTCAATACGATTTTGAACGTAGTGTAATTTTTAATGAATTGGTTTTAATTTTTTTAGTGGTACTTCTACACATATTGTGTCAGTTCAGGGATGACCCTCATTGTAAAGAAGTATCAGGTCTTTAATGAAAGGAGTGATTAAAGTATTAAAGGGGCGTTGATGCGCAAGTAGCAATATCCCCTAGTAGATATTGCAAGAATCCATCAAATCAGACGAGCCGCCTGCTTATTTGCTCATCAGTGGTATAAAATTGGCTTACAATCGGCGATCGGGTCACATGCACACAATTAGTTTCGCATAAGGATTGCAAAAAGGACAATGACAAAAAAAATAATTATTAAAATCCGATCATGAGCTTCTAAGAAATATGTAGACAAACATTCATAATTACACTTATGAAATTTGGCACACCTGTTTGCCTTTGCATATAGCGCAATTCTAACATATTACATACATACGGGTCTAATTGATAAACTTGGTTTTTGTAGTCGGTTAAAAAAAAGCGGCCGATTGCGTGCGGGCTTACACTTATATACACGCATTGAGTTAAAGTTCCGTAGAATACGAATATCCAAAAAAACTTATAAACCGATTTTGTTTTGAAAGCAAATAACTCGCTATAAGTGACATACAAACTACCAATTTGCAGAGCTATCCAACGACACCCTCACACAACTGTACAATTTTTTTTTCTCAGATTGACTACAAAACTGTTTACAAAGGACACCTAACTTCAATTTTTTCGGGCTCGGTGCAAAGACTGTAACATACGAACGGACAGACATGAAAAAATTATAAGAGTTCTGTTTTAGCACTTTTATGCAATTCGCTATGGACATTAAAAAGTATCAAAACTTAGAATTTTGACATTATTTATACAGTAAAGTGTAACAATAAAAGCTTACACATATTCAGAGTGGTTAATAAAATTCGCAATTTATAAACCTCAGGCCTATTTAATATAATTATTGCAAAAAAGTATGAAATTGGCAGAAGGTACGTTAATCAGTGTTATAAAACATTAAGTTCTAATTCGAACTAGACACTCTGAAAAATGTCGATAAAAGCAATAAAATATCGTAGAACATAACTACAAGAAAGACACGCATCGATCATAGGAATCTGTTGCTCACGGCAATTATACATCGCTTTCTAGACACGGTCCCTGTTGCGGCTCCGAGGAACATTAACAGTAATGTATATCGCTTGTATTTTGATACTTTACGATATTGTTTATCAATTTCAATTTTTATTTAAGAATATTTTTTTATAATTATGTATAAGCTTATAATTATGTATTCTTCTACTCACCAATGAAAAGATATTCCTCCCTTTGATAAATTTAATACCTAGCTTCTTGCTCTGCAAGTAATTACTGCACAGGAAGGCATTTTAAATATTTTCGCGCAGCAACACGCAGCAATGTAGGCCGCGAGCAACTAAATGACAGATTCGCGCGTTTCGAAGTGCAGTGCGCGTCTGCTCAAGATCGTGGCACGCTCGCCGGTTTACATCGCATTTCTACTGGGATACACCCCAGACTTATAATGTTCTGTGAGTAGCACTATGTGATTTTGATAGCCGTAGACTACTTATATAGAAACAGAAAATCTGGGTGTTCCGATTATCTGAACGAAGGCTGTCGGAGGCTAAAATAAGGTACCCTTCTACGACAAGGTGTACGTATTTAAATTAAAATTTATAGAGAACCCCGGGACAGATTTGATTCGCATCGGCACAGAGAAAAATTTCTATAGCTATGGCGGACGTGGGTGTGCCGTTCATACATTTTTGCCTACTGTCTTTGGTGACTGAAATTTTCTTTAACGATTTCATCATCTACTCAATTATTTATAAAAAGGCGTCTAAAATCCCAAGAAATAATAAAAATAAAACTTACTGATAAACACTGTTCAAACATTATATGACAACAATAAAGACAACGAAACTGCCGCGTCTCAAATAATGCGTTGTCTTTTAATATTTACTTAGTTATAAAAATAAAATGTTAGTTATTATGTAAGATAAATATCGAATAAAAACTTATAATACTTTACCACTAGCTGACAGGGCGAACGTTGTTTTTCTTCTTAAAATAACCTCTGCCGCGCCACCTATTTCGAAAGGGTTGTACTAATTCAGACAACTGCCCCGCCGTGTGCGCAGCAATTTACGAAAATTTTATTACAATCGGTTTACCCTTAGCGCATGAGTGCGACTCACACTTGACCCTTTTTTTACAATCATAAAAACCTTGCCCTAACTAGATTTTGCAACTATAAATGATCGTAGACTTTATTCGTTTATATTATTTTAAACTTAATACTCCACGCGTTCTTGAGTAAAAGAGTCTTGTCAGACTGACAGGCAAACTTTTTTTTTATGTGTTATAACTATATATTAACGAATTTCTGATTTTTTCTATATTAGTGATGTAAGACCTTGTGTCAAATTTCGCGATTCTAGGACAACGGTAAAACCCCCATAGGTTATTATTTGTGAATGACAAAATATGCTTGAAAAATGACAGCATTTTTTTATTGCGTTCAGATATATTTTAGAAAATTAATATTTTGGTCCATTTGATGCTTAATATTGAGAGAGTAATACTAACTTTGTGTATGTAAAGGTACTTAAAATCATTACATCATGACATATACATCACTATGTGATATATTCTTTATATACTTTTTAAGTAATTTATGCCATAATGACGCCTTGACATTTTTTTTTGTATGGACTTTAACGTTGTTACCGTTTTGTAGTCAAATTTTTTTTGCATTACCTGTCCATACATTATTGGGCAATATGCTTTTGATTTTAGTACTTTCAATAATTTTCATTAGCGACACAATCTTGATTAGAAAAGTAGGTAATGGTTTCGATGTCTGTCTTGCATTCTGAGGAGATGGCATTCGAGCCTCGGTGTGTAACCAATGGACGCTTTTCTAATTTGCCGTCGAGCGACACGACACGATTTTATCGTAGATGTTCAAGGCAAGGCCAAGAGAGCCGCGCGCGATTAGTGCACAATGTCTACGGGAAAATCGTGTCGTGTCGCTGGACGGTAAATTAGAACAGCCTCCAATAAATCCTTTTCTAAACTTCTCAAAGGCATTTTTTCGTTTACAGTGGCTTAATTCAGGGAAGGAAAACATCACGAGGATACCTGCATGTGTCGAAAAAACGTATGTGAAGTTCACAGTTTACACCAGGCCCGTGTGATAGACTATGGCCCAAAATGCTATTGCCCAAGGTGAGGATAGACCGGTGTCCAAATTAGGGATTGCAATACCGTAGCTCATTCCATTCCGCGAGATTGATATGCGGGATTACTCAATCCCGCGCGGGATCACGCGGGATCCCGCATCTTTGAAATTATGTTATGAAATCAAATTGAAATTACAGATTTTTGTTTAAAAATCAACATTTATTAAACATTTCTTACATTAAGCAACAGACATTATTTATTCTTCTATTCTATTATTTAAGTAATTAGTAATCTGTTTTCTTAGATTCATCTTTAAATGTCAATTGGTTTTGTTTAATTTAACCCTTACTCCTAACTTTTATATTTTTTATTTAGTCTTATTCATATAATGACTAATAATCAAATCACAACTTTCTCTTAGATGCTATCTTGGATATTGTAAATACGCTCTTAAGAAGCAAATGGCAT